>CAKKTE020000573.1:0-1200000 GCA_920105625.2 Clusia tigrina
CATACAAATGCTTGCAACTTTTTACTGGAGTGTCATAATACCTAGAAATTTGTAACAATAAAGTACTCGAGCCTCTTGTCAACTTAAGCTATCGCTCAAAGCTATGCTACCCTTGAGTCCCAAATCAAACACTGATAAAATATCAAATGGTCCTAACTTCTATACGGTACGTCATACACCTATCAAAGTTTGCAACATACAAATGCTTGTAACTTTTTACTGGAGCGTCATACAACCTTGAAATTTTTTAACAATAAAGTACTCGAGCCTCTTGTCAATTTAAGCTATCGCTCAAAACTATGCTACCGTTGAGTCCCAAATCAAACACTGATAAAACTTCAAATGGCAATAACTTCTATACGGTACGTCCTACACCTATCAAAGTTTGCATTATACAAATGCTTGCAACTTTTTACTGGAGCGTCATAAAACCTGGAAATTTTGTAACAATAAAGTACTCGAGCCTCTTGTCAAATTAAGCTATCGCTCAAAGCTATGCTACCCTTGAGTCCCAAATCAAACAGTGATAACACTTCAAATGGCTCTAACTTCTATACGGTACGTCCTACACCTATCAAAGTTTGCAACATACAAATGCTTCTAACTTTTTACTGGAGCTTCATAAAATCTTGAAACAATAAAGTACTCCAGCCTCTTGTCAATTTCAGCTATTGCTGAAAGCTATGCTACCTTTGAGTCCCAAATCAAACACTGATAAAACTTCAAATGGCCCTAACTTCTATACGGTATGTCCTACACCTATCAAAGTTTGCAACATACAAATGCTTGTAAGTTTTAATGGAGCGTCATAAAACCTTGAAATTTTGTAACAATAAAGTACTCGAGCCACTTGTCAATTCAAGCTATCGCTGAAAGCTATGCTACCCTTGAATCCCAAATCAAACACTGATAAAACTTCAATTGGCCCTAACTTCTGTACAGTACGTCCTAAACCTATCAAAGTTTGCAAGATACAAATGCTTGTAAGTTTTTACTGGAGCGTCATAAAACCTTGAAATTTTGTAACAATAAAGTACTCGAGCCTCTTGTCAATTTAAGCTATCGCTCAAAGCTATGCTACCCTTGAGTCCCAAATAAAACACTGATAAAACTTCAAATGGCCCTAACTTCTATACGGTACGTCCTACACCTATCATAGTTTGCACCATACAAATGCTTGTAACTTTTTACTGGAGCGTCATAAAACCTTGAAATTTTGTAACAATAAAGTACTCGAGCCTCTTGTCAATTTAAGCTATCGCTCAAACCTATGCTACCCTTGAGTCCCAAATCAAACACTGATAAAACTTCAAATGGCCCTAACTTCTACACGGTACGTCCTACACCTATCAAAGTTTGCAACATACAAATGCTTGTAACTTTTTACTGGAGCGTCATAAAACCTTGAAATTTTTGTAACAATAAAGTACTCGAGCCTCTTGTCAATTTAAGCTATCGCTCAAAACTATGCTACCCTTGAGTCCCAAATCAAACACTGATAAAACTTCAAATGGACCTTACTTCTATACGGTACATCCTACACCTATCAAAGTTTGCAATATACAAATGCTTGTAACTTTTTACTGGAGCGTCATAAAACCTTGAAATTTGGTAACAATAAAGTACTCGAGTCTCTTGTCAATTTAAGCCATCGCTGAAAGCTATGCTACCCTTGAGTCCCAAATCAAACACTGATAAAACTTCAAACGGCCCAAACTTCTATACGGTACGTCCTACACCTATCAAAATTTGCAACATACAAATGCTTGTAACTTTTTACTGGATCGTCATAAAACCTTGAAATTTGTAACACTAAAGTAGTCGAGCCTCTTGTCAATTTAAGCTATCGCTAAAAACTATGCTACCCTTGAGTCCCAAATCAAACACTGATGAAACTTCAAATGGCAATAACTTCTATATGGTACGTCCTCCACTTATCAAAGTTTGCAAATAAAAATGCTTGTAACTTTTTACTGGAGCGTCATAAAACCTTGAAATTTTGTAACAATAAAGTACTCGAGCCTCTTGTCAATTTAAGCTATCCCTCAAAGCTATGCCACCCTTGAGTCCCAAATCAAACACTGATAAAACTTCAAATGGTCCTTACTTCTATACGGTACATCCTACACCTATCAAAGTTTGCAACATACAAATGCTTGTAACTTTTTACTGGAGCGTCATAAAACCTAGAAATTTGTAACAATAAAGTACTCGAGCCTCTTGTCAATTTAAGCTATCGCTCAAAGCTATGCTACCCTTGAGTCCCAAATCAAACACTGATAAAACATCAAATGGCCCTAACTTCTATACGGTACGTCCTTCACCTATCAAAGTTTGCAAACATACAAATGCTTGTAACTTTTTACTGGAGCGTCATACAACCTTGAAATTTTTGTAGCAATAAAGTACTCGAGCCTCTTGTCAATTTAAGCTATCGCTCAAAACTATGCTACCCTTGAGTCCCAAATCAAACACTGATAAAACTTCTAATGGCAATAACTTCTATACGGTACGTCCTACACCTATCAAAGTTTGCAATATACGAATGCTTGTAACTTTTTACTGGAGCGTCCCAAAATCTTGAAATTTTGTAACAATAAAGTACTCGAGCCTCTTGTCAAATTAAGCTATCGCTCAAAGCTATGCTACCCTTAAGTCCCAAATCAAACACTGATAACACTTCAAATGGCTCTAACTTCTATACTGTACGTCCTACACCTAACAAAGTTTGCAACATACAAATGCTTGTAACTTTTTACTGGAGCGCGGATTTAAGCTATCCCTCAAAGCTATGCTACCCTTGAGTCCCAAATCAAACACTGATAAAACTTCAAACGGCCAAAACTTCTATACGGTACGTCCTACACCTATCAAAGTTTGCAACATACAAATGCTTGTAACTTTTTACTGGAGCGTCATAAAACCTTGAAATTTTTGTAACAATAAAGTACTCGAGCCTCTTGTCAATTTAAGCTATCGCTCAAAACTATGCTACCCTTGAGTCCCAAATCAAACACTGATAAAACTTCAAATGGTCCTTACTTCTATACGGTACATCCTACACCTATCAAAGTTTGCAACATACAAATGCTTGTAACTTTTTACTGGAGCGTCATAAAACCTTGAAATTTTGTAACAATAAAGTACTCGAGCCTCTTGTCAATTTAAGCTATCGCTGAAAGCTATGCTACCCTTGAGTCCCAAATCAAACACTGATAAAACTTCAAATGGCCCTAACTTCTATACGGTACGTCCTACACCTATCAAAGTTTGGAATATACAAATGCTTGTAACTTTTTACTGGAGCGTCATAAAACCTTGAAATTTGGTAACAATAAAGTACTCGAGCCTCTTGTCAATTTAAGCCATCGCTGAAAGCTATGCTACCCTTGAGTCCCAAATCAAACACTGATAAAACTTCAAATGGCCCAAACTTCTATACGGTACGTCCTACACCTATCAAAGTTTGCAACATACAAATGCTTGTAACTTTTTACTGGAGCGTCATAAAACCTTGAAATTTGTAACAATAAAGTACTCGAGCCTCTTGTCAATTTAAGCTATCGCTAAAAACTATGCTACCCTTGAGTCCCAAATCAAACACTGATGAAACTTCAAATGGCAATAACTTCTATACGGTACGTCCTAAACCTATCAAAGTTTGCAATATACAAATGCTTGTAACTTTTTACTGGAGCGTCATAAAACCTTGAAATTTTGTAACAATAAAGTACTCGAGCCTCTTGTCAAATTAAGCAATCGCTCAAATTTATGATACCCTTGAGTCCCAAATCAAACACTGATAAAACTTCAAATGGCACTTACTTCTATACGGTACGTCCTACACCTATCAAAGTTTGCAACATACAGATGCTTGTAGCTTTTTACTGGAGTGTCATAAAACCTGGAAATTTTGTAACAATTAAGTACTCGAGCCTCTTGTCAATTTAAGCTATCGCTCAAAGCTATGCTACCCTTGAGTCCCAAATCAAACACTGATAAAACTTCAAATGGCCCTAACTTCTATACGGTACGTCCTACACCTATCAAAGTTTGCAATATACAAATGCTTGTAACTTTTTACTGGAGCGTTATAAAACCTTGAAATTTGGTAACAATAAAGTACTCGAGCCTCTTGTCAATTTAAGCCATCGCTGAAAGCTATGCTACCTTGAGTCCCAAATCAAACACTGATAAAACATCAAATGGCCCAAACTTCTATACGGTACGTCCTACACCTATCAAAGTTTGCAATATACAAATGCTTGTAACTTTTTACTGGAGCGTCATAAAACCTTGAAATTTTGTAACAATAAAGTACTCGAGCCTCTTGTCAAATTAAGCTATCGCTCAAAACTATGCTACCGTTGAGTCCCAAATCAAACACTGATAAAACTTTAAATGGCAATAACTTCTATACGGTACGTCCTACACCTATCAAAGTTTGCATTATACAAATGCTTGCAACTTTTTACTGGAGCGTCATAAAACCTGGAAATTTTGTAACAATAAAGTACTCGAGCCTCTTGTCAAATTAAGCTATCGCTCAAAGCTATGCTACCCTTAAGTCCCAAATCAAACAGTGATAACACTTCAAATGGCTCTAACTTCTATACGGTACGTCCTACACCTATCAAAGTTTGCAACATACAAATGCTTCTAACTTTTTACTGGAGCTTCATAAAATCTTGAAATTTTGTAACAATAAAATACTCCAGCCTCTTGTCAATTTCAGCTATTGCTGAAAGCTATGCTACCTTTGAGTCCCAAATCAAACACTAATAAAACTTCAAATGGCCCTGACTTCTATACGGTATGTCCTACACCTATCAAAGTTTGCAACATACAAATGCTTGTAAGTTTTAATGGAGCGTCATAAAACCTTGAAATTTTGTAACAATAAAGTACTCGAGCCACTTGTCAATTCAAGATATCGCTGAAAGCTATGCTACCCTTGAATCCCAAATCAAACACTGATAAAACTTCAATTGGCCCTAACTTCTGTACAGTACGTCCTAAACCTATCAAAGTTTGCAAGATACAAATGCTTGTAAGTTTTTACTGGAGCGTCATAAAACCTTGAAATTTTGTAACAATAAAGTACTCGAGCCTCTTTTCAATTTAAGCTATCGCTCAAAGCTATGCTACCCTTGAGTCCCAAATAAAACACTGATAAAACTTCAAATGGCCCTAACTTCTATACGGTACGTCCTACACCTATCAAAGTTTGCACCATACAAATGCTTGTAACTTTTTACTGGAGCGTCATAAAACCTTGAAATTTTGTAACAATAAAGTACTCGAGCCTCTTGTCAATTTAAGCTATCGCTCAAACCTATGCTACCCTTGAGTCCCAAATCAAACACTGATAAAACTTCAAATGGCCCTAACTTCTATACGGTACGTCCTACACCTATCAGAGTTTGCAACATACAAATGCTTGTAACTTTTTACTGGAGCGTCATAAAACCTTGAAATTTTTGTAACAATAAAGTACTCGAGCCTCTTGTCAATTTAAGCTATCGCTCAAAACTATGCTACCCTTGAGTCCCAAATCAAACACTGATAAAACTTCAAATGGTCCTTACTTCTATACGGTACATCCTACACCTATCAAAGTTTGCAATATACAAATGCTTGTAACTTTTTACTGGAGCGTCATAAAACCTTGAAATTTGGTAACAATAAAATACTCGAGCCTCTTGTCAATTTAAGCCATCGCTGAAAGCTATGCTACCCTTGAGTCCCAAATCAAACACTGATAAAACTTCAAACGGCCCAAACTTCTATACGGTACGTCCTACACCTATCAAAGTTTGCAACATACAACTGCTTGTAACTTTTTACTGGAGCGTCATAAAACCTTGAAATTTGTAACAATAAAGTAGTCGAGCCTCTTGTCAATTTAAGCCATCGCTGAAAGCTATGCTACCCTTGAGTCCCAAATCAAACACTGATAAAACTTCAAATGGCCCAAACTTCTATACGGTACGTCCTACACCTATCAAAGTTTGCAACATACAAATGCTTGTAACTTTTTACTGGAGCGTCATAAAACCTTGAAATTTGTAACAATAAAGTACTCGAGCCTCTTGTCAATTTAAGCTATCGCTAAAAACTATGCTACCCTTGAGTCCCAAATCAAACACTGATGAAACTTCAAATGGCAATAACTTCTATACGGTACGTCCTACACCTATCAAAGTTTGCACCATACAAATGCTTGTAACTTTTTACTGGAGCGTCATAAAACCTTGAAATTTTGTAACAATAAAGTACTCGAGCCTCTTGTCAATTTAAGCTATCGCTCAAACCTATGCTACCCTTGAGTCGCATATCAAACACTGATAAAACTTCAAATGGCCCTAACTTCTATACGGTACGTCCTACACCTATCAGAGTTTGCAACATACAAATGCTTGTAACTTTTTACTGGAGCGTCATAAAACCTTGAAATTTTTGTAACAATAAAGTACTCGAGCCTCTTGTCAATTTAAGCTATCGCTCAAAACTATGCTACCCTTGAGTCCCAAATCAAACACTGATAAAACTTCATATGGTCCTTACTTCTATACGGTACATCCTACACCTATCAAAGTTTGCAATATACAAATGCTTGTAACTTTTTACTGGAGCGTCATAAAACCTTGAAATTTGGTAACAATAAAGTACTCGAGCCTCTTGTCAATTTAAGCCATCGCTGAAAGCTATGCTACCCTTGAGTCCCAAATCAAACACTGATAAAACTTCAAACGGCCCAAACTTCTATACGGTACGTCCTACACCTATCAAAGTTTGCAACATACAAATGCTTGTAACTTTTTACTGGAGCGTCATAAAACCTTGAAATTTGTAACAATAAAGTAGTCGAGCCTCTTGTCAATTTAAGCTATCGCTAAAAACTATGCTACCCTTGAGTCCCAAATCAAACACTGATGAAACTTCAAATGGCAATAACTTCTATATGGTACGTCCTCCACTTATCAAAGTTTGCAAATAAAAATGCTTGTAACTTTTTACTGGAGCGTCATAAAACCTTGAAATTTTGTAACAATAAAGTACTCGAGCCTCTTATCAATTTAAGCTATCCCTCAAAGCTATGCTACCCTTGAGTCCCAAATCAAACACTGATAAAACTTCAAATGGCCCTAACTTCTATACGGTACGTCCTACACCTATCACAGTTTGCAACATACAAATGCTTGTAACTTTTTACTGGAGCGTCATAAAACCTAGAAATTTGTAACAATAAAGTACTCGAGCCTCTTGTCAATTTAAGCTATCGCTCAAAGCTATGCTACCCTTGAGTCCCAAATCAAATACTGATAAAACATCAAATGGCCCTAACTTCTATACGGTACGTCCTTCACCTATCAAAGTTTGCAAACATACAAATGCTTGTAACTTTTTACTGGAGCGTCATACAACCTTGAAATTTTTGTAACAATAAAGTACTCGGGCCTCTGGTCAATTGAAGCTATCGCTCAAAACTATGCTACCATTGAGTCCCAAATCAAACACTGATAAAACTTCAAATGGCAATAACTTCTATACGGTACGTCCTACACCTATCAAAGTTTGCAATATACGAATGCTTGTAACTTTTTACTGGAGCGTCCCAAAATCTTGAAATTTTGTAACAATAAAGTACTCGAGCCTCTTGTCAAATTAAGCTATCGCTCAAAGCTATGCTACCCTTGAGTCCCAAATCAAACACTGATAACACTTCAAATGGCTCTAACTTCTGTACAGTACGTCCTAAACCTATCAAAGTTTGCAAGATACAAATGCTTGTAAGTTTTTACTGGAGCGTCATAAAACCTTGAAATTTTGTAACAATAAAGTACTCGAGCCTCTTTTCAATTTAAGCTATCGCTCAAAGCTATGCTACCCTTGAGTCCCAAATAAAACACTGATAAAACTTCAAATGGCCCTAACTTCTATACGGTACGTCCTACACCTATCAAAGTTTGCAACATACAAATGCTTGTAACTTTTTACTGGAGCGTCATAAAACCTTGAAATTTTGTAACAATAAAGTACTCGAGCCTCTTGTCAATTTAAGCTTTCGCTCAAACCTATGCTACCCTTGAGTCCCAAATCAAACACTGATAAAACTTCAAATGGCCCTAACTTCTATACGCTACGTCCTACACCTATCAGAGTTTGCAACATACAAATGCTTGTAACTTTTTACTGGAGCGTCATAAAACCTTGAAATTTTTGTAACAATAAAGTACTCGAGCCTCTTGTCAATTTAAGCTATCGCTCAAAACTATGCTACCCTTGAGTCCCAAATCAAACACTGATAAAACTTCAAATGGTCCTTACTTCTATACGGTACATCCTACACCTATCAAAGTTTGCAATATACAAATGCTTGTAACTTTTTACTGGAGCGTCATAAAACCTTGAAATTTGGTAACAATAAAGTACTCGAGCTTCTTGTCAATTTAAGCCATCGCTGAAAGCTATGCTACCCTTGAGTCCCAAATCAAACACTGATAAAACTTCAAACGGCCCAAACTTCTATACGGTACGTCCTACACCTATCAAAGTTTGCAACATACAAATGCTTGTAACTTTTTACTGGAGCATCACAAAACCTTGAAATTTGTAACAATAAAGTAGTCGAGCCTCTTGTCAATTTAAGCTATCGCTAAAAACTGTGCTACCCTTGAGTCCCAAATCAAACACTGATGAAACTTCAAATGGCAATAACTTCTATATGGTACGTCCTCCACTTATCAAAGTTTGCAAATAAAAATGCTTGTAACTTTTTACTGGAGCGTCATAAAACCTTGAAATTTTGTAACAATAAAGAACTCGAGCCTCTTGTCAATTTAAGCTATCCCTCAAAGCTATGCTACCCTTGAGTCCCAAATCAATCACTGATAAAACTTCAAATGGCCCTAACTTCTATACGGTACGTCCTACACCTATCACAGTTTGCAACATACAAATGCTTGTAACTTTTTACTGGAGCGTCATAAAACCTAGAAATTTGTGACAATAAAGTACTCGAGCCTCTTGTCAATTTAAGCTATCGCTCAAAGCTATGCTACCCTTGAGTCCCAAATCAAATACTGATAAAACATCAAATGGCCCTAACTTCTATACGGTACGTCCTTCACCTATCAAAGTTTGCAAACATACAAATGCTTGTAACTTTTTACTGGAGCGTCATACAACCTTGAAATTTTTGTAACAATAAAGTACTCGAGCCTCTTGTCAATTTAAGCTATCGCTCAAAACTATGCTACCCTTGAGTCCCAAATCAAACACTGATAAAACTTCAAATGGCAATAACTTCTATACGGTACGTCCTACACCTATCAAAGTTTGCAATATACGAATGCTTGTAACTTTTTACTGGAGCGTCCCAAAATCTTGAAATTTTGTAACAATAAAGTACTCGAGCCTCTTGTCAAATTAAGCTATCGCTCAAAGCTATGCTACCCTTGAGTCCCAAATCAAACACTGATAACACTTCAAATGGCTCTAACTTCTGTACAGTACGTCCTAAACCTATCAAAGTTTGCAAGATACAAATGCTTGTAAGTTTTTACTGGAGCGTCATAAAACCTTGAAATTTTGTAACAATAAAGTACTCGAGCCTCTTTTCAATTTAAGCTATCGCTCAACGCTATGCTACCCTTGAGTCCCAAATAAAACACTGATAAAACTTCAAATGGCCCTAACTTCTATACGGTACATCCTACACCTATCAAAGTTTGCAACATACAAATGCTTGTAACTTTTTACTGGAGCGTCATAAAACCTTGAAATTTTGTAACAATAAAGTACTCGAGCCTCTTGTCAATTTAAGCTATCGCTCAAACCTATGCTACCCTTGAGTCCCAAATCAAACACTGATAAAATTCAAATGGCCCTAACTTCTATACGGTACGTCCTACACCTATCAGATAGGTGTAGGACGTACAAATGCTTGTAACTTTTTACTGGAGCGTCATAAAACCTTGAAATTTTTGTAACAATAAAGTACTCGAGCCTCTTGTCAATTTAAGCTATCGCTCAAAACTATGCTACCCTTGAGTCCCAAATCAAACACTGATAAAACTTCAAATGGTATTTACTTATACACGGTACATCCTACACCTATCAAAGTTTGCAATATACAAATGCTTGTAACTTTTTACTGGAGCGTCATAAAACCTTGAAATTTGGTAACAATAAAGTACTCGAGCCTCTTGTCAATTTAAGCCATCGCTGAAAGCTATACTACCCTCGAGTCCCAAATCAAACACTGATAAAACTTCAAACGGCCCAAACTTCTATACGGTACGTCCTACACCTATCAAAGTTTGCAATATACAAATGCTTGTAACTTTTTACTGGAGCGTCATAAAACCTTGAAATTTGTAACAATAAAGTAGTCGAGCCTCTTGTCAATTTAAGCTATCGCTAAAAACTATGCTACCCTTGAGTCCCAAATCAAACACTGATGAAACTTCAAATGGCAATAACTTCTATACGGTACGTCCTCCACTTATCAAAGTTTGCAAATAAAAATGCTTGTAACTTTTTACTGGAGCGTCATAAAACCTTGAAATTTTGTAACAATAAAGTACTCGAGCCTCTTGTCAATTTAAGCTATCCCTCAAAGCTATGCTACCCTTGAGTCCCAAATCAAACACTGATAAAACTTCAAATGGCCCTAACTTCTATACGATACGTCCTACACCTATCACAGTTTGCAACATACAAATGCTTGTAACTTTTTACTGGAGCGTCATAAAACCTAGAAATTTGTAAGAATAAAGTACTCGAGCCTCTTGTCAATTTAAGCTATCGCTCAAAGCTATGCTACCCTTGAGTCCCAAATCAACCACTGATAAAACATCAAAGTTTGCAAACATACAAATGCTTGTAACTTTTTACTGGAGCGTCATACAACCTTGAAATTTTTGTAGCAATAAAGTACTCGAGCCTCTTGTCAATTTAAGCTATCGCTCAAAACTATGCTACCCTTGAGACCCAAATCAAACACTGATAAAACTTCAAATGGCAATAACTTCTATACGGTACGTCCTACACCTATCAAAGTTTGCAATATACGAATGCTTGTAACTTTTTACTGGAGCGTCCCAAAATCTTGAAATTTTGTAACAATAAAGTACTCGAGCCTCTTGTCAAATTAAGCTATCGCTCAAAGCTATGCTACCCTTGAGTCCCAAATCAAACACTGATAACACTTCAAATGGCTCTAACTTCTATACGGTACGTCCTACACCTAACAAAGTTTGCAACATACAAATGCTTGTAACTTTTTACTGGAGCGTCATAAAACCTTGATATTTTGTAACAATAAAGTACTCGAGCCTCTTGTCAATTTAAGCTATCGCTCAAAGCTATGCTACCCTTGAGTCCCAAATCAAACACTGATAATACTTCAAATGGCCCTAATTTTTATACGGTACGTCCTACACTTATCAAAGTTTGCAACATACAAATGCTTGTAACTTTTTACTGGAGAGTCATAAAACCTTGAAATTTTGTAACAATAAAGTACTCGAGCCTCTTGTAAATTTAAGCTATCGCTCAAAGCTTTGCTACCCTTGAGTCGCAAATCAAACACTGATAAAACTTGAAATGGCCCTAACTTCTATACGGTACGTCCTACACCTATCACAGTTTGCAACATACAAATGCTTGTAACTTTTTACTGGAGCGTCATAAAACCTTGAAATTTGTAACAATAAAGTACTCGAGCCTTTTGTCAATTTGAGCTATCGCTCAAAGCTATGCTACCCTTGAGTCCCAAATCAAACACTGATAAAACTTCAAATGGTACTAACTTCTATACGGTACGTCCTACACCTATCAAAGTTTGCAGCATATAAATGCTTGTAACTTTTTACTGGAGCGTCATAAAACCTTGAAATTTTGTAACAATAAAGTACTCGAGCCTCTTGTCAATTTAAGCTATCCCTCAAAGCTATGCGACCCTTGACTCCCAAATCAAACACTGATAAAACTTCAAATGGCCCTAACTTCTGTACGGTACGTCCTAAACCTATCAAAGTTTGCAACATACATATGCTTGTAACTTTTTACTGGAGCGTCATAAAACCTTGAAATTTTGTAACAATGAAGTACTCGAGTTTCTTGTCAATTTAAGCTATCGCGCAAAGCTATGCTACCCTTGAGTCCCAAATCAAACACTGATAAAATTTCAAATGACCCTAACTTCTATACGGTACGTCCTACACCTATCAAAGTTTGCAACATACAAATGCTTGTAACTTTTTACTGGAGCGTCATAAAACCTTGAAATTTTGTAACAATAAAGTACTCGAGCCTCTTGTCAATTTAAGCTATCGCTCAAAGCTATGCTACCCTTGAGTCCCAAATCAAACACTGATAAAACTTCACATGGCCCTAACTTCTATACGGTACATCCTACACCTATCAAAGTTTGCAATATACAAATTCTTGTAACTTTTTACTGGAGCGTCATAAAACCTTGAAATTTGGTAACAATAAAGTACTCGAGCCTCTTGTCAATTTAAGCTATCGCTCAAAGCTATGCTACCCTTGAGTCCCAAATCAAACACTGATAAAACTTCAAATGGCCCTAACTTCTATACGGTACGTCCTACACCTATCAAAGTTTGCAATATACAAATGCTTGTAACTTTTTACTGGAGCGTCATAAAACCTTGAAATTTGGTAACAATAAAGTACTCGAGCCTCTTGTCAATTTAAGCCATCGCTGAAAGCTATGCTACCCTTGAGTCCCAAATCAAACACTGATAAAACTTTAAATGGCCCAAACTTCTATACGGTACGTCCTACACCTATCAAAGTTTGCAACATACAAATGCTTGTAACTTTTTACTGGAGCGTCATAAAACCTTGAAATTTGTAACAATAAAGTACTCGAGCCTCTTGTCAATTTAAGCTATCGCTAAAAACTATGCTACCCTTGAGTCCCAAATCAAACACTGATGAAACTTCAAATGGCAATAACTTCTATACGGTACGTCCTACACCTATCAAAGTTTGCAATATACAAATGCTTCTAACTTTTTACTGGAGCGTCATAAAACCTTGAAATTTGGTAACAATAAAGTACTCGAGCCTCTTGTCAATTTAAGCCATCGCTGAAAGCTATGCTACCCTTGAGTCCCAAATCAAACAGTGATAAAACATCAAATGGCCCAAACTTCTATACGGTACGTCCTACACCTATCACAGTTTGCAACATACAAATGCTTGCAACTTTTTACTGGAGTGTCATAATACCTAGAAATTTGTAACAATAAAGTACTCGAGCCTCTTGTCAACTTAAGCTATCGCTCAAAGCTATGCTACCCTTGAGTCCCAAATCAAACACTGATAAAATATCAAATGGTCCTAACTTCTATACGGTACGTCATACACCTATCAAAGTTTGCAACATACAAATGCTTGTAACTTTTTACTGGAGCGTCATACAACCTTGAAATTTTTTAACAATAAAGTACTCGAGCCTCTTGTCAATTTAAGCTATCGCTCAAAACTATGCTACCGTTGAGTCCCAATTCAAACACTGATAAAACTTCAAATGGCAATAACTTCTATACGGTACGTCCTACACCTATCAAAGTTTGCATTATACAAATGCTTGCAACTTTTTACTGGAGCGTCATAAAACCTGGAAATTTTGTAACAATAAAGTACTCGAGCCTCTTGTCAAATTAAGCTATCGCTCAAAGCTATGCTACCCTTGAGTCCCAAATCAAACAGTGATAACACTTCAAATGGCTCTAACTTCTATACGGTACGTCCTACACCTATCAAAGTTTGCAACATACAAATGCTTCTAACTTTTTACTGGAGCTTCATAAAATCTTGAAATTTTGTAACAATAAAGTACTCCAGCCTCTTGTCAATTTCAGCTATTGCTGAAAGCTATGCTACCTTTGAGTCCCAAATCAAACACTAATAAAACTTCAAATGGCCCTGACTTCTATACGGTATGTCCTACACCTATCAAAGTTTGCAACATACAAATGCTTGTAAGTTTTAATGGAGCGTCATAAAACCTTGAAATTTTGTAACAATAAAGTACTCGAGCCACTTGTCAATTCAAGCTATCGCTGAAAGCTATGCTACCCTTGAATCCCAAATCAAACACTGATAAAACTTCAATTGGCCCTAACTTCTGTACAGTACGTCCTAAACCTATCAAAGTTTGCAAGATACAAATGCTTGTAAGTTTTTACTGGAGCGTCATAAAACCTTGAAATTTTGTAACAATAAAGTACTCGAGCCTCTTTTCAATTTAAGCTATCGATCAAAGCTATGCTACCCTTGAGTCCCAAATAAAACACTGATAAAACTTCAAATGGCCCTAACTTCTATACGGTACGTCCTACACCTATCATAGTTTGCACCATACAAATGCTTGTAACTTTTTACTGGAGCGTCATAAAACCTTGAAATTTTGTAACAATAAAGTACTCGAGCCTCTTGTCAATTTAAGCTATCGCTCAAACCTATGCTACCCTTGAGTCCCAAATCAAACACTGATAAAACTTCAAATGGCCCTAACTTCTACACGGTACGTCCTACACCTATCAAAGTTTGCAACATACAAATGCTTGTAACTTTTTACTGGAGCGTCATAAAACCTTGAAATTTTTGTAACAATAAAGTACTCGAGCCTCTTGTCAATTTAAGCTATCGCTCAAAACTATGCTACCCTTGAGTCCCAAATCAAACACTGATAAAACTTCAAATGGACCTTACTTCTATACGGTACATCCTACACCTATCAAAGTTTGCAATATACAAATGCTTGTAACTTTTTACTGGAGCGTCATAAAACCTTGAAATTTGGTAACAATAAAGTACTCGAGTCTCTTGTCAATTTAAGCCATCGCTGAAAGCTATGCTACCCTTGAGTCCCAAATCAAACACTGATAAAACTTCAAACGGCCCAAACTTCTATACGGTACGTCCTACACCTATCAAAATTTGCAACATACAAATGCTTGTAACTTTTTACTGGAGCGTCATAAAACCTTGAAATTTGTAACACTAAAGTAGTCGAGCCTCTTGTCAATTTAAGCTATCGCTAAAAACTATGCTACCCTTGAGTCCCAAATCAAACACTGATGAAACTTCAAATGGCAATATCTTCTATATGGTACGTCCACCACTTATCAAAGTTTGCAAATAAAAATGCTTGTAACTTTTTACTGGAGCGTCATAAAACCTTGAAATTTTGTAACAATAAAGTACTCGAGCCTCTTGTCAATTTAAGCTATCCCTCAAAGCTATGCCACCCTTGAGTCCCAAATCAAACACTGATAAAACTTCAAATGGTTCTTACTTCTATACGGTACATCCGACACCTATCAAAGTTTGCAACATACAAATGCTTGTAACTTTTTACTGGAGCGTCATAAAACCTAGAAATTTGTAACAATAAAGTACTCGAGCCTCTTGTCAATTTAAGCTATCGCTCAAAGCTATGCTACCCTTGAGTCCCAAATCAAACACTGATAAAACATCAAATGGCCCTAACTTCTATACGGTACGTCCTTCACCTATCAAAGTTTGCAAACATACAAATGCTTGTAACTTTTTACTGGAGCGTCATACAACCTTGAAATTTTTGTAGCAATAAAGTACTCGAGCCTCTTGTCAATTTAAGCTATCGCTCAAAACTATGCTACCCTTGAGTCCCAAATCAAACACTGATAAAACTTCTAATGGCAATAACTTCTATACGGTACGTCCTACACCTATCAAAGTTTGCAATATACGAATGCTTGTAACTTTTTACTGGAGCGTCCCAAAATCTTGAAATTTTGTAACAATAAAGTACTCGAGCCTCTTGTCAAATTAAGCTATCGCTCAAAGCTATGCTACCCTTGAGTCCCAAATCAAACACTGATAACACTTCAAATGGCTCTAACTTCTATACTGTACGTCCTACACCTAACAAAGTTTGCAACATACAAATGCTTGTAACTTTTTACTGGAGCGCGGATTTAAGCTATCCCTCAAAGCTATGCTACCCTTGAGTCCCAAATCAAACACTGATAAAACTTCAAACGGCCAAAACTTCTATACGGTACGTCCTACACCTATCAAAGTTTGCAACATACAAATGCTTGTAACTTTTTACTGGAGCGTCATAAAACCTTGAAATTTTTGTAACAATAAAGTACTCGAGCCTCTTGTCAATTTAAGCTATCGCTCAAAACTATGCTACCCTTGAGTCCCAAATCAAACACTGATAAAACTTCAAATGGTCCTTACTTCTATACGGTACATCCTACACCTATCAAAGTTTGCAACATACAAATGCTTGTAACTTTTTACTGGAGCGTCATAAAACCTTGAAATTTTGTAACAATAAAGTACTCGAGCCTCTTGTCAATTTAAGCTATCGCTGAAAGCTATGCTACCCTTGAGTCCCAAATCAAACACTGATAAAACTTCAAATGGCCCTAACTTCTATACGGTACGTCCTACACCTATCAAAGTTTGGAATATACAAATGCTTGTAACTTTTTACTGGAGCGTCATAAAACCTTGAAATTTGGTAACAATAAAGTACTCGAGCCTCTTGTCAATTTAAGCCATCGCTGAAAGCTATGCTACCCTTGAGTCCCAAATCAAACACTGATAAAACTTCAAATGGCCCAAACTTCTATACGGTACGTCCTACACCTATCAAAGTTTGCAACATACAAATGCTTGTAACTTTTTACTGGAGCGTCATAAAACCTTGAAATTTGTAACAATAAAGTACTCGAGCCTCTTGTCAATTTAAGCTATCGCTAAAAACTATGCTACCCTTGAGTCGCAAATCAAACACTGATGAAACTTCAAATGGCAATAACTTCTATACGGTACGTCCTACACCTATCAAAGTTTGCAATATACAAATGCTTGTAACTTTTTACTGGAGCGTCATAAAATCTTGAAATTTTGTAACAATAAAGTACTCGAGCCTCTTGTCAAATTAAGCAATCGCTCAAATTTATGATACCCTTGAGTCCCAAATCAAACACTGATAAAACTTCAAATGGCACTTACTTCTATACGGTACGTCCTACACCTATCAAAGTTTGCAACATACAGATGCTTGTAGCTTTTTACTGGAGTGTCATAAAACCTGGAAATTTTGTAACAATAATCGCTCAAAGCTATGCTACCCTTGAGTCCCAAATCAAACACTGATAAAACTTCAAATGGCCCTAACTTCTATACGGTACGTCCTACACCTATCAAAGTTTGCAACATACAAATGCTTGTAACTTTTTACTGGAGCGTTATAAAACCTTGAAATTTGGTAACAATAAAGTACTCGAGCCTCTTGTCAATTTAAGCCATCGCTGAAAGCTATGCTACCTTGAGTCCCAAATCAAACACTGATAAAACATCAAATGGCCCAAACTTCTATACGGTACGTCCTACACCTATCAAAGTTTGCAATATACAAATGCTTGTAACTTTTTACTGGAGCGTCATAAAACCTTGAAATTTTGTAACAATAAAGTACTCGAGCCTCTTGTCAAATTAAGCTATCGCTCAAAACTATGCTACCGTTGAGTCCCAAATCAAACACTGATAAAACTTCAAATGGCAATAACTTCTATACGGTACGTCCTACACCTATCAAAGTTTGCATTATACAAATGCTTGCAACTTTTTACTGGAGCGTCATAAAACCTGGAAATTTTGTAACAATAAAGTACTCGAGCCTCTTGTCAAATTAAGCTATCGCTCAAAGCTATGCTACCCTTAAGTCCCAAATCAAACAGTGATAACACTTCAAATGGCTCTAACTTCTATACGGTACGTCCTACACCTATCAAAGTTTGCAACATACAAATGCTTCTAACTTTTTACTGGAGCTTCATAAAATCTTGAAATTTTGTAACAATAAAATACTCCAGCCTCTTGTCAATTTCAGCTATTGCTGAAAGCTATGCTACCTTTGAGTCCCAAATCAAACACTAATAAAACTTCAAATGGCCCTGACTTCTATACGGTATGTCCTACACCTATCAAAGTTTGCAACATACAAATGCTTGTAAGTTTTAATGGAGCGTCATAAAACCTTGAAATTTTGTAACAATAAAGTACTCGAGCCACTTGTCAATTCAAGATATCGCTGAAAGCTATGCTACCCTTGAATCCCAAATCAAACACTGATAAAACTTCAATTGGCCCTAACTTCTGTACAGTACGTCCTAAACCTATCAAAGTTTGCAAGATACAAATGCTTGTAAGTTTTTACTGGAGCGTCATAAAACCTTGAAATTTTGTAACAATAAAGTACTCGAGCCTCTTTTCAATTTAAGCTATCGCTCAAAGCTATGCTACCCTTGAGTCCCAAATAAAACACTGATAAAACTTCAAATGGCCCTAACTTCTATACGGTACGTCCTACACCTATCAAAGTTTGCACCATACAAATGCTTGTAACTTTTTACTGGAGCGTCATAAAACCTTGAAATTTTGTAACAATAAAGTACTCGAGCCTCTTGTCAATTTAAGCTATCGCTCAAACCTATGCTACCCTTGAGTCCCAAATCAAACACTGATAAAACTTCAAATGGCCCTAACTTCTATACGGTACGTCCTACACCTATCAGAGTTTGCAACATAAAAATGCTTGTAACTTTTTACTGGAGCGTCATAAAACCTTGAAATTTTTGTAACAATAAAGTACTCGAGCCTCTTGTCAATTTAAGCTATCGCTCAAAACTATGCTACCCTTGAGTCCCAAATCAAACACTGATAAAACTTCAAATGGTCCTTACTTCTATACGGTACATCCTACACCTATCAAAGTTTGCAATATACAAATGCTTGTAACTTTTTACTGGAGCGTCATAAAACCTTGAAATTTGGTAACAATAAAATACTCGAGCCTCTTGTCAATTTAAGCCATCGCTGAAAGCTATGCTACCCTTGAGTCCCAAATCAAACACTGATAAAACTTCAAACGGCCCAAACTTCTATACGGTACGTCCTACACCTATCAAAGTTTGCAACATACAACTGCTTGTAACTTTTTACTGGAGCGTCATAAAACCTTGAAATTTGTAACAATAAAGTAGTCGAGCCTCTTGTCAATTTAAGCCATCGCTGAAAGCTATGCTACCCTTGAGTCCCAAATCAAACACTGATAAAACTTCAAATGGCCCAAACTTCTATACGGTACGTCCTACACCTATCAAAGTTTGCAACATACAAATTCTTTTAACTTTTTACTGGAGCGTCATAAAACCTTGAAATTTGTAACAATAAAGTACTCGAGCCTCTTGTCAATTTAAGCTATCGCTAAAAACTATGCTACCCTTGAGTCCCAAATCAAACACTGATGAAACTTCAAATGGCAATAACTTCTATACGGTACGTCCTACACCTATCAAAGTTTGCACCATACAAATGCTTGTAACTTTTTACTGGAGCGTCATAAAACCTTGAAATTTTGTAACAATAAAGTACTCGAGCCTCTTGTCAATTTAAGCTATCGCTCAAACCTATGCTACCCTTGAGTCGCATATCAAACACTGATAAAACTTCAAATGGCCCTAACTTCTATACGGTACGTCCTACACCTATCAGAGTTTGCAACATACAAATGCTTGTAACTTTTTACTGGAGCGTCATAAAACCTTGAAATTTTTGTAACAATAAAGTACTCGAGCCTCTTGTCAATTTAAGCTATCGCTCAAAACTATGCTACCCTTGAGTCCCAAATCAAACACTGATAAAACTTCATATGGTCCATACTTCTATACGGTACATCCTACACCTATCAAAGTTTGCAATATACAAATGCTTGTAACTTTTTACTGGAGCGTCATAAAACCTTGAAATTTGGTAACAATAAAGTACTCGAGCCTCTTGTCAATTTAAGCCATCGCTGAAAGCTATGCTACCCTTGAGTCCCAAATCAAACACTGATAAAACTTCAAACGGCCCAAACTTCTATACGGTACGTCCTACACCTATCAAAGTTTGCAACATACAAATGCTTGTAACTTTTTACTGGAGCGTCATAAAACCTTGAAATTTGTAACAATAAAGTAGTCGAGCCTCTTGTCAATTTAAGCTATCGCTAAAAACTATGCTACCCTTGAGTCCCAAATCAAACACTGATGAAACTTCAAATGGCAATAACTTCTATATGGTACGTCCTCCACTTATCAAAGTTTGCAAATAAAAATGCTTGTAACTTTTTACTGGAGCGTCATAAAACCTTGAAATTTTGTAACAATAAAGTACTCGAGCCTCTTATCAATTTAAGCTATCCCTCAAAGCTATGCTACCCTTGAGTCCCAAATCAAACACTGATAAAACTTCAAATGGCCCTAACTTCTATACGGTACGTCCTACACCTATCACAGTTTGCAACATACAAATGCTTGTAACTTTTTACTGGAGCGTCATAAAACCTAGAAATTTGTAACAATAAAGTACTCGAGCCTCTTGTCAATTTAAGCTATCGCTCAAAGCTATGCTACCCTTGAGTCCCAAATCAAATACTGATAAAACATCAAATGGCCCTAACTTCTATACGGTACGTCCTTCACCTATCAAAGTTTGCAAACATACAAATGCTTGTAACTTTTTACTGGAGCGTCATACAACCTTGAAATTTTTGTAACAATAAAGTACTCGAGCCTCTTGTCAATTTAAGCTATCGCTCAAAACTATGCTACCCTTGAGTCCCAAATCAAACACTGATAAAACTTCAAATGGCAATAACTTCTATACGGTACGTCCTACACCTATCAAAGTTTGCAATATACGAATGCTTGTAACTTTTTACTGGAGCGTCCCAAAATCTTGAAATTTTGTAACAATAAAGTACTCGAGCCTCTTGTCAAATTAAGCTATCGCTCAAAGCTATGCTACCCTTGAGTCCCAAATCAAACACTGATAACACTTCAAATGGCTCTAACTTCTGTACAGTACGTCCTAAACCTATCAAAGTTTGCAAGATACAAATGCTTGTAAGTTTTTACTGGAGCGTCATAAAACCTTGAAATTTTGTAACAATAAAGTACTCGAGCCTCTTTTCAATTTAAGCTATCGCTCAAAGCTATGCTACCCTTGAGTCCCAAATAAAACACTGATAAAACTTCAAATGGCCCTAACTTCTATACGGTACGTCCTACACCTATCAAAGTTTGTAACATACAAATGCTTGTAACTTTTTACTGGAGCGTCATAAAACCTTGAAATTTTGTAACAATAAAGTACTCGAGCCTCTTGTCAATTTAAGCTTTCGCTCAAACCTATGCTACCCTTGAGTCCCAAATCAAACACTGATAAAACTTCAAATGGCCCTAACTTCTATACGCTACGTCCTACACCTATCAGAGTTTGCAACATACAAATGCTTGTAACTTTTTACTGGAGCGTCATAAAACCTTGCAATTTTTGTAACAATAAAGTACTCGAGCCTCTTGTCAATTTAAGCTATCGCTCAAAACTATGCTACCCTTGAGTCCCAAATCAAACACTGATAAAACTTCAAATGGTCCTTACTTCTATACGGTACATCCTACACCTATCAAAGTTTGCAATATACAAATGCTTGTAACTTTTTACTGGAGCGTCATAAAACCTTGAAATTTGGTAACAATAAAGTACTCGAGCTTCTTGTCAATTTAAGCCATCGCTGAAAGCTATGCTACCCTTGAGTCCCAAATCAAACACTGATAAAACTTCAAACGGCCCAAACTTCTATACGGTACGTCCTACACCTATCAAAGTTTGCAACATACAAATGCTTGTAACTTTTTACTGGAGCGTCATAAAACCTTGAAATTTGTAACAATAAAGTAGTCGAGCCTCTTGTCAATTTAAGCTATCGCTAAAAACTGTGCTACCCTTGAGTCCCAAATCAAACACTGATGAAACTTCAAATGGCAATAACTTCTATATGGTACGTCCTCCACTTATCAAAGTTTGCAAATAAAAATGCTTGTAACTTTTTACTGGAGCGTCATAAAACCTTGAAATTTTGTAACAATAAACAACTCGAGCCTCTTGTCAATTTAAGCTATCCCTCAAAGCTATGCTACCCTTGAGTCCCAAATCAATCACTGATAAAACTTCAAATGGCCCTAACTTCTATACGGTACGTCCTACACCTATCACAGTTTGCAACATACAAATGCTTGTAACTTTTTACTGGAGCGTCATAAAACCTAGAAATTTGTGACAATAAAGTACTCGAGCCTCTTGTCAATTTAAGCTATCGCTCAAAGCTATGCTACCCTTGAGTCCCAAATCAAATACTGATAAAACATCAAATGGCCCTAACTTCTATACGGTACGTCCTTCACCTATCAAAGTTTGCAAACATACAAATGCTTGTAACTTTTTACTGGAGCGTCATACAACCTTGAAATTTTTGTAACAATAAAGTACTCGAGCCTCTTGTCAATTTAAGCTATCGCTCAAAACTATGCTACCCTTGAGTCCCAAATCAAACACTGATAAAACTTCAAATGGCAATAACTTCTATACGGTACGTCCTACACCTATCAAAGTTTGCAATATACGAATGCTTGTAACTTTTTACTGGAGCGTCCCAAAATCTTGAAATTTTGTAACAATAAAGTACTCGAGCCTCTTGTCAAATTAAGCTATCGCTCAAAGCTATGCTACCCTTGAGTCCCAAATCAAACACTGATAACACTTCAAATGGCTCTAACTTCTGTACAGTACGTCCTAAACCTATCAAAGTTTGCAAGATACAAATGCTTGTAAGTTTTTACTGGAGCGTCATAAAACCTTGAAATTTTGTAACAATAAAGTACTCGAGCCTCTTTTCAATTTAAGCTATCGCTCAACGCTATGCTACCCTTGAGTCCCAAATAAAACACTGATAAAACTTCAAATGGCCCTAACTTCTATACGGTACGTCCTACACCTATCAAAGTTTGCAACATACAAATGCTTGTAACTTTTTACTGGAGCGTCATAAAACCTTGAAATTTTGTAACAATAAAGTACTCGAGCCTCTTGTCAATTTAAGCTATCGCTCAAACCTATGCTACCCTTGAGTCCCAAATCAAACACTGATAAAACTTCAAATGGCCCTAACTTCTATACGGTACGTCCTACACCTATCAGAGTTTGCAACATACAAATGCTTGTAACTTTTTACTGGAGCGTCATAAAACCTTGAAATTTTTGTAACAATAAAGTACTCGAGCCTCTTGTCAATTTAAGCTATCGCTCAAAACTATGCTACCCTTGAGTCCCAAATCAAACACTGATAAAACTTCAAATGGTCCTTACTTATACACGGTACATCCTACACCTATCAAAGTTTGCAATATACAAATGCTTGTAACTTTTTACTGGAGCGTCATAAAACCTTGAAATTTGGTAACAATAAAGTACTCGAGCCTCTTGTCAATTTAAGCCATCGCTGAAAGCTATACTACCCTCGAGTCCCAAATCAAACACTGATAAAACTTCAAACGGCCCAAACTTCTATACGGTACGTCCTACACCTATCAAAGTTTGCAATATACAAATGCTTGTAACTTTTTACTGGAGCGTCATAAAACCTTGAAATTTGTAACAATAAAGTAGTCGAGCCTCTTGTCAATTTAAGCTATCGCTAAAAACTATGCTACCCTTGAGTCCCAAATCAAACACTGATGAAACTTCAAATGGCAATAACTTCTATATGGTACGTCCTCCACTTATCAAAGTTTGCAAATAAAAATGCTTGTAACTTTTTACTGGAGCGTCATAAAACCTTGAAATTTTGTAACAATAAAGTACTCGAGCCTCTTGTCAATTTAAGCTATCCCTCAAAGCTATGCTACCCTTGAGTCCCAAATCAAACACTGATAAAACTTCAAATGGCCCTAACTTCTATACGGTACGTCCTACACCTATCACAGTTTGCAGCATACAAATGCTTGTAACTTTTTACTGGAGCGTCATAAAACCTAGAAATTTGTAACAATAAAGTACTCGAGCCTCTTGTCAATTTAAGCTATCGCTCAAAGCTATGCTACCCTTGAGTCCCAAATGAAACACTGATAAAACATCAAATGGCCCTAACTTCTATACGGTACGTCCTTCACCTATCAAAGTTTGCAAACATACAAATGCTTGTAACTTTTTACTGGAGCGTCATACAACCTTGAAATTTTTGTAACAATAAAGTACTCGAGCCTCTTGTCAATTTAAGCTATCGCTGAAAACGATGGTACCCTTGAGTCCCAAATCAAACACTGATAAAACTTCAAATGGCAATAACTTCTATACGGTACGTCCTACACCTATCAAAGTTTGCAATATACGAATGCTTGTAACTTTTTACTGGAGCGTCCCAAAATCATGAAATTTTGTAACAATAAAGTACTCGAGCCTCTTGTCAAATTAAGCTATCGCTCAAAGCTATGCTACCCTTGAGTCCCAAATCAAACACTGATAACACTTCAAATGGCTCTAACTTCTGTACAGTACGTCCTAAACCTATCAAAGTTTGCAAGATACAAATGCTTGTAAGTTTTTACTGGAGCGTCATAAAACCTTGAAATTTTGTAACAATAAAGTACTCGAGCCTCTTTTCAATTTAAGCTATCGCTCAAAGCTATGCTACCCTTGAGTCCCAAATAAAACACTGATAAAACTTCAAATGGCCCTAACTTCTATACGGTACGTCCTACACCTATCAAAGTTTGCAACATACAAATGCTTGTAACTTTTTACTGGAGCGTCATAAAACCTTGAAATTTTGTAACAATAAAGTACTCGAGCCTCTTGTCAATTTAAGCTATCGCTCAAACCTATGCTACCCTTGAGTCCCAAATCAAACACTGATAAAACTTCAAATGGCCCTAACTTCTATACGGTACGTCCTACTCCTATCAGAGTTTGCAACATACAAATGCTTGTAACTTTTTACTGGAGCGTCATAAAACCTTGAAATTTTTGTAACAATAAAGTACTCGAGCCTCTTGTCAATTTAAGCTATCGCTCAAAACTATGCTACCCTTGAGTCCCAAATCAAACACTGATAAAACTTCAAATGGTCCTTACTTCTACACGGTACATCCTACACCTATCAAAGTTTGCAATATACAAATGCTTGTAACTTTTTACTGGAGCGTCATAAAACCTTGAAATTTGGTAACAATAAAGTACTCGAGCCTCTTGTCAATTTAAGCCATCGCTGAAAGCTATGCTACCCTTGAGTCCCAAATCAAACACTGATAAAACTTCAAACGGCCCAAACTTCTATACGGTACGTCCTACACCTATCAAAGTTTGCAACATACAAATGCTTGTAACTTTTTACTGGAGCGTCATAAAACCTTGAAATTTGTAACAATAAAGTAGTCGAGCCTCTTGTCAATTTAAGCTATCGCTAAAAACTATGCTACCCTTGAGTCCCAAATCAAACACTGATGAAACTTCAAATGGCAATAACTTATATATGGTACGTCCTCCACTTATCAAAGTTTGCAAATAAAAATGCTTGTAACTTTTTACTGGAGCGTCATAAAACCTTGAAATTTTGTAACAATAAAGTACTCGAGCCTCTTGTCAATTTAAGCTATCCCTCAAAGCTATGCTACCCTTGAGTCCCAAATCAAACACTGATAAAACTTCAAATGGCCCTAACTTCTATACGGTACGTCCTACACCTATCACAGTTTGCAACATACAAATGCTTGTAACTTTTTACTGGAGCGTCATAAAACCTAGAAATTTGTAACAATAAAGTACTCGAGCCTCTTGTCAAATTAAGCTATCGCTCAAAGCTTTGCTAACCTTGAGTCGCAAATCAAACACTGATAAAACTTGAAATGGCCCTAACTTATATACGGTACGTCCTAAACCTATCACAGTTTGCAACATACAAATGCTTGTAACTTTTTACTGGAGCGTCATAAAACCTTGAAATTTGTAACAATAAAGTACTCGAGCCTCTTGTCAATTTGAGCTATCGCTCAAAGCTATGCTACCCTTGAGTCCCAAATCAAACACTGATAAAACTTCAAATGGTACTAACTTCTATACGGTACGTCCTACACCTATCAAAGTTTGCAGCATATAAATGCTTGTAACTTTTTACTGGAGCGTCATAAAACCTTGAAATTTTGTAACAATAAAGTACTCGAGCCTCTTGTGAATTTAAGCTATCCCTCAAAGCTATGCTACCCTTGACTCCCAAATCAAACACTGATAAAACTTCAAATGGCCCTAGCTTCTATACGGTACATCCTACACCTATCACAGTTTGCAACATACAAATGCTTGTAACTTTTTACTGGAGTGTCATAAAACCTAGAAATTTGTAACAATAAAGTACTCGAGACTCTTGTCAATTTAAGCTATCGCTCAAAGCTATGCTACCCTTGAGTCCCAAATCAAACACTGATAAAACATCAAATGGCCCAAACTTCTATATGGTACGTCCTACACCTATCAAAGTTTGCAACATACAAATGCTTGTAACTTTTTACTGGAGCGTCAAACAACCTTGAAATTTTTGTACCAATAAAGTACTCGAACCTCTTGTCAATTTAAGCCATCGCTGAAAGCTATGCTACCCTTGAGTCCCAAATCAAACACTGATAAAACATCAAATGGCCCAAACTTCTATACGGTACGTCCTACACCTATCAAAGTTTGCAACATACAAATGCTTGTAACTTTTTACTGCAGCGTCATAAAACCTTGAAATTTGTAACAATAAAGTACTCGAGCCTCTTGTCAATTTAAGCTATCGCTAAAAACTATGCTACCCTTGAGTCCCAAATCAAACAGTGATAACACTTCAAATGGCTCTAACTTTTATACGGTACGTCCTACACCTATCACAGTTTGCAACATACAAATGCTTGCAACTTTTTACTGGAGTGTCATAAAACCTAGCAATTTGTAACAATAAAGTACTCGAGCCTCTTGTCAACTTAAGCTATCGCTCAAAGCTATGCTACCCTTGAGTCCCAAATCAAACACTGATAAAACATCAAATGGTCCTAACTTCTATACGGTACGTCATACACCTATCAAAGTTTGCAACATACAAATGCTTGTAACTTTTTACTGGAGCGTCATACAAACTTGAAATTTTTTAACAATAAAGTACTCGAGCCTCTTGTCAATTTAAGCTATCGCTCAAAACTATGCTACCGTTGAGTCCCAAATCAAACACTGATAAAACTTCAAATGGCAATAACTTCTATACGGTAGGTCCTACACCTATCAAAGTTTGCATTATACAAATGCTTGCAACTTTTTACTCGAGCGTCATAAAACCTTGAAATTTTGTAACAATAAAGTACTCGAGCCTCTTGTCAAATTAAGCTATCGCTCAAAGCTATGCTACCCTTGAGACCCAAATCAAACAGTGATAACACTTCAAATGGCTCTAACTTCTATACGGTACGTCCTACACCTATCAAAGTTTGCAACATACAAATGCTTGTAACTTTTTACTGGAGCGTCATACAACCTTGAAATTTTGTAACAATAAAGTACTCGAGCCACTTGTCAATTCAAGCTGTCGCTGAAAGCTATGCTACCCTTGAATCCCAAATCAAACACTGATAAAACTTCAATTGGCCCTAACTTCTGTACAGTACGTCCTAAACCTATCAAAGTTTGCAAGATACAAATGCTTGTAAGTTTTTACTGGAGCGTCATAAAACCTTGAAATTTTGTAACAATAAAGTACTCGAGCCTCTTTTCAATTTAAGCTATCGCTGAAAGTTATGCTACCCTTGAGTCCCAAATCAAACACTGATAAAACTTCAAACGGCCCAAACTTCTATACGGTACGTCCTACACCTATCAAAGTTTGCAACATACAAATGCTTGTAACTTTTTACTGGAGCGTCATAAAACCTTGAAATTTGTAACAATAAAGTAGTCGAGCCTCTTGTCAATTTAAGCTATCGCTAAAAACTATGCTACCCTTGAGTCCCAAATCAAACACTGATGAAACTTCAAATGGCAATAACTTCTATATGGTACGTCCTCCACTTATCAAAGTTTGCAAATAAAAATGCTTGTAACTTTTTACTGGAGCGTCATAAAACCTTGAAATTTTGTAACAATAAAGTACTCGAGCCTCTTGTCAATTTAAGCTCTCCCTCAAAGCTATGCTACCCTTGAGTCCCAAATCAAACACTGATAAAACTTCAAATGGCCCTAACTTCTATACGGTACGTCCTACACCTATCAGAGTTTGCAACATACAAATGCTTGTAACTTTTTACTGGAGCGTCATAAAACCTTGAAATTTTTGTAACAATAAAGTACTCGAGCCTCTTGTCAATTTAAGCCATCGCTGAAAGCTATGCTACCCTTGAGTCCCAAATCAAACACTGATAAAACTTCGAACGGCCCAAACTTCTATACGGTACGTCCTACACCTATCAAAGTTTGCAACATACAAATGCTTGTAACTTTTTACTGGAGCGTCATAAAACCTTGAAATTTGTAACAATAAAGTACTCGAGCTTCTTGTCAATTTAAGCCATCGCTGAAAGCTATGCTACCCTTGAGTCCCAAATCAAACACTGATAAAACTTCAAATGGTCCTTACTTCTATACAGTACATCCTACACCTATCAAAGTTTGCAATATACAAATGCTTGTAACTTTTTACTGGAGCGTCATAAAACCTTGAAATTTGGTAACAATAAAGTACTCGAGCTTCTTGTCAATTTAAGCCATCGCTGAAAGCTATGCTACCCTTGAGTCCCAAATCAAACACTGATAAAACTTCGAACGGCCCAAACTTCTATACGGTACGTCCTACACCTATCAAAGTTTGCAACATACAAATGCTTGTAACTTTTTACTGGAGCGTCATAAAACCTTGAAATTTGTAACAATAAAGTAGTCGAGCCTCTTGTCAATTTAAGCTATCGCTAAAAACTATGCTACCCTTGAGTCCCAAATCAAACACTGATGAAACTTCAAATGGCAATAACTTCTATATGGTACGTCCTCCACTTATCAAAGTTTGCAAATAAAAATGCTTGTAACTTTTTACTGGAGCGTCATAAAACCTTGAAATTTTGTAACAATAAAATACTCGAGCCTCTTGTCAATTTAAGCTATCCCTCAAAGCTATGCTACCCTTGAGTCCCAAATCAAACACTGATAAAACTTCAAATGGCCCTAACTTCTATACGGTACGTCCTACACCTATCACAGTTTGCAACATACAAATGGTTGTAACTTTTTACTGGAGCGTCATAAAACCTTGAAATTTTGTAACAATAAAGTACTCGAGCCTCTTGTCAATTTAAGCTATCGCTCAAACCTATGCTACCCTTGAGTCCCAAATCAAACACTGATAAAACTTCAAATGGCCCTAACTTCTATACGGTACGTCCTACACCTATCAGAGTTTGCAACATACAAATGCTTGTAACTTTTTACTGGAGCGTCATAAAACCTTGAAATGTTTGTAACAATAAAGTACTCGAGCCTCTTGTCAATTTAAGCTATCGCTCAAAACTATGCTACCCTTGAGTCCCAAATCAAACACTGATAAAACTTCAAATGGTCCTTACTTCTATACGGTACATCCTACACCTATCAAAGTTTGCAATATACAAATGCTTGTAACTTTTTACTGGAGCGTCATAAAACCTTGAAATTTGGTAACAATAAAGTACTCGAGCCTCTTGTCAATTTAAGCCACCGCTGAAAGCTATGCTACCCTTGAGTCCCAAATCAAACACTGATAAAACTTCAAACGGCCCAAACTTCTATACGGTATGTCCTACACCTATCAAAGTTTGCAACATACAAATGCTTGTAAGTTTTAATGGAGCGTCATAAAACCTTGAAATTTTGTAACAATAAAGTACTCGAGCCACTTGTCAATTCAAGTTATCGCTGAAAGCTATGCTACCCTTGAATCCCAAATCAAACACTGATAAAACTTCAATTGGCCCTAACTTCTGTACAGTACGTCCTAAACCTATCAAAGTTTGCAAGATACAAATGCTTGTAAGTTTTTACTGGAGCGTCATAAAACCTTGAAATTTTGTAACAATAAAGTACTCGAGCCTCTTTTCAATTTAAGCTATCGCTCAAAGCTATGCTACCCTTGAGTCCCAAATAAAACACTGATAAAACTTCAAATGGCCCTAACTTCTATACGGTACGTCCTACACCTATCAAAGTTTGCAACATACAAATGCTTGTAACTTTTTACTGGAGCGTCATAAAACCTTGAAATTTTGTAACAATAAAGTACTCGAGCCTCTTGTCAATTTAAGCTATCGCTCAAACCTATGCTACCCTTCAGTCCCAAATCAAACACTGATAAAACTTCAAATGGCCCTAACTTCTATACGGTACGTCCTACACCTATCAGAGTTTGCAACATACAAATGCTTGTAACTTTTTACTGGAGCGTCATAAAACCTTGAAATTTTTGTAACAATAAAGTACTCGAGCCTCTTGTCAATTTAAGCTATCGCTCAAAACTATGCTACCCTTGAGTCCCAAATCAAACACTGATAAAACTTCAAATGGTCCTTACTTCTATACGGTACATCCTACACCTATCAAAGTTTGCAATATACAAATGCTTGTAACTTTTTACTGGAGCGTCATAAAATCTTTAAATTTGGTAACAATAAAGTACTCGAGCCTCTTGTCAATTTAAGCCATCGCTGAAAGCTATGCTACCCTTGAGTCCCAAATCAAACACTGATAAAACTTCAAACGGCCCAAACTTCTATACGGTACGTCCTACACCTATCAAAGTTTGCAACATACAAATGCTTGTAACTTTTTACTGGAGCGTCATAAAACCTTGAAATTTGTAACAATAAAGTAGTCGAGCCTCTTGTCAATTTAAGCTATCGCTAAAAACTATGCTACCCTTGAGTCCCAAATCAAACACTGATGAAACTTCAAATGGCATTAACTTCTATATGGTACGTCCTCCACTTATCAAAGTTTGCAAATAAAAATGCCTGTAACTTTTTACTGGAGCGTCATAAAACCTTGAAATTTTGTAACAATAAAGTACTCGAGGCTCTTGTCAATTTAAGCTATCCCTCAAAGCTATGGTACCCTTGAGTCCCAAATCAAACACTGATAAAACTCCAAATGGCCCTAACTTCTATACGGTACGTCCTACATCTATCACAGTTTGCAACATACAAATGCTTGTAACTTTTTACTGGAGAGTCATAAAACCTAGAAATTTGTAACAATAAAGTACTCGAGCCTCTTGTCAATTTAAGCTATCGCTCAAAGCTATGCTACCCTTGAGTCCCAAATCAAACACTGATAAAACATCAAATGGCCCTAACTTCTATACGGAACGTCCTTCACCTATCAAAGTTTGCAAACATACAAATGCTTGTAACTTTTTACTGGAGCGTCATACAACCTTGAAATTTTTGTAACAATAAAGTACTCGAGCCTCTTGTCAATTTAAGCTATCGCTCAAACTATGCTACCCTTGAGTCCCAAATCAAACACTGATAAAACTTCAAATGGTACTAACTTCTATACGGTACATCCTACACCTATCACAGTTTGCAACATACAAATGCTTGTAACTTTTTACTGGAGTGTCATAAAACCTAGAAATTTGTAACAATAAAGTACTCGAGCCTCTTGTCAACTTAAGCTATCGCTCAAAGCTATGCTACCCTTGAGTCCCAAATCAAACACTGATAAAACATCAAATGGCCCTAACTTCTATACGGTACGTCCTACACCTATCAAAGTTTGCAACATACAAATGCTTGTAACTTTTTACTGGAGCGTCATACAACCTTGAAATTTTTGTACCAATAAAGTACTCGAACCTCTTGTCAATTTAAACTATCGCTCAAAACTATGCTATCCTTGAGTCCCAAATCAAACACTGATAAAATTTCAAATGGCAATAACTTCTATACGGTACGTCCTACACCTATCAAAGTTTGCAATATACAAATGCTTGTAACTTTTTACTGGAGCGTCATAAAACCTTGAAATTTTGTAACAATAAAGTACTCGAGCCTCTTGTCAAATTAAGCTATCGCTCAAAGCTATGCTACCCTTGAGTCCCAAATCAAACAGTGATAACACTTCAAATGGCTCTAACTTCTATACGGTACGTCCTACACCTATCAATGTTTGCAACATACAAATGCTTGTAACTTTTTACTGGAGAGTCATAAAACCTTGAAATTTTGTAACAATAAAGTACTCGAGCGTCTTGTCAATTTAGGCTATCGCTCAAAACTTTGCTACCCTTGAGTCGCAAATCAAACATTGATAAAACTTCAAATGGCAATAACTTTTATACGGTACGTCCTACACCTATCACAGTTTGCAACATACAAATGCTTGTAACTTTTTACTGGAGTGTCATAAAACCTAGAAATTTGTAACAATAAAGTACTCGAGCCTCTTGTCAACTTAAGCTATCGCTCAAAGCTATGCTACCCTTGAGTCCCAAATCAAACACTGATAAAACATCAAATGGCCCTAACTTCTATACGGTACGTCCTACACCTATCAAAGTTTGCAACATACAAATGCTTGTAACTTTTTACTGGAGCATCATACAACCTTGAAATTTTTTAACAATAAAGTATTCGAGCCTCTTGTCAATTTAAGCTATCGCTCAAAACTATGCTACCCTTGAGTCCCAAATCAAACACTGATAAAACTTCAAATGGCTCTAACTTCTATACGGTACGTGCTACACCTATCAAAGTTTGCAACATACAAATGCTTGTAACTTTTTACTGGAGCTTCATAAAATCTGGAAATTTTCTAACAATAAAGTACTCCAGCCTCTTGTAAATTTCAGCTATTACCTGAAAGCTTTGCTACCCTTGAGTCCCAAATCAAACACTAATAAAACTTCAAATGGCCCTGACTTCTATACGGTATGTCCTACACCTATCAAAGTTTGCGACATACAAATGCTTGTAAGTTTTTACTGGAGCGTCATAAAACCTTGAAATTTTGTAAAAATAAAGTACTCGAGCCACTTGTCAATTTCAAGCTATCGCTGAAAGCTATGCTACCCTTGAATCCCAAATCAAACACTGATAAAACTTCAAATGGCCCTAACTTCTGTACAGTACGTCCTAAACCTATCAAAGATTGCTACATACAAATGCTTGTAAGTTTTTACTGGAGCGTCATAAAACCTTGAAATTTTGTAACAATAAAGTACTCGAGCCTCTTTTCAATTTAAGCTATCGCTCAAAGCTATGCTACCCTTGAGTCCCAAATCAAACACTGATAAAACTTCAAATGGCCCTAACTTCTATACGGTACGTCCTACACCTATCAAAGTTTGCAACATACAAATGCTTGTAACTTTTTACTGGAGCGTCATAAAACCTTGAAATTTTGTAACAATAAAGTACTCGAGCCTCTTGTCAATTTAAGCTATCGCTCAAACCTATGCTACCCTTGAGCCCCAAATCAAACAGTGATAAAACTTCAAATGGCCCTAACTTCTATACGGTACGTCGTACAACTATCAGAGTTTGCAACATACAAATGCTTGTAACTTTTTACTGGAGCGTCATAAAACCTTGAAATTTTTGTAACAATAAAGTACTCGAGCCTCTTGTCAATTTAAGCTATCGCTCAAAACTATGCTACCCTTGAGTCCCAAATCAAACACTGATAAAACTTCAAATGGTCCTTACTTCTATACGGTACGTCCTACACCTATCAAACTTTGCAATATACAAATGCTTGTAACTTTTTACTGGAGCGTTATAAAACCTTGAAATTTGGTAACAATAATGTACTCGAGCCTCTTGTCAATTTAAGCCATCGCTGAAAGCTATGCTACCCTTGAGTTCCAAATCAAACACTGATAAAACTTCAAATGGCCCAAACTTCTATATGGTACGTCCTACACCTATCAAAGTTTGCAACATACAAATGCTTGTAACTTTTTACTGGAGCCTCATAAAACCTTGAAATTTGTAACAATAAAGTAGTCGAGCCTCTTGTCAATATAAGCTATCGCTAAAAACTATGCTACCCTTGAGTCCCAAGTCAAACACTGATGAAACTTCAAATGGCAATAACTTCTATATGGTACGTCCTACACCTATCAAAGTTTGCAATATACAAATGCTTGTAACTTTTTACTGGAGCGTCATAGAACCTTGAAATTTTGTAACAATAAAGTATTCGAGCCTCTTATCAAATTAAGCTATCGCTGAAATTTATGATACCCTTGAGTCCCAAATCAAACACAGATAAAACTTCAAATGGCACTAACTTCTATACGGTACGTCCTACACCTATCAAAGTTGGCAAAATACAAATGCTTGTAACTTTTTACTGGAACTTCATAAAACCTTGAAATTTTGTAACAATAAAGTACTCGAGCCTCTTGTCAATTTATGCTATCGCTGAAAGCTATGCTACCCTTGAGTCCCAAATCAAACACTGATAAAACTTCAAATGGCCCTAACTTCTGTACGGTACGTCCTAAACCTATCAAAGTTTGCAACATACAGATGCTTGTAACTTTTTACTGGAGCGTCATAAAACCTTGAAATTTTGTATCAATAAAGTACTCGAGTTTCTTGTCAATTTAAGCTATCGCGCAAAGCTATGATACCCTTGAGTCCCAAATCAAACACTGATAAAATTTCAAATGACCCTAACTTCTATACGGTACGTCCTACACCTATCAAAGTTTGCAACATACAAATGCTTGTAACTTTTTACTGGAGCGTCATAAAACCTTGAAATTTTGTAACAATAAAGTACTCGAGCCTCTTGCCAATTTAAGCTATCGCTCAAAGCTATGCTACTCTTGAGTCCCAAATCAAACACTGATAAAACTTCACATGGCCCTAACTTCTATACGGTACATCCTACGCCTATCAAAGTTTGCAATATACAAATTCTTGTAACTTTTTACTGGAGCGTCATAAAACCTTGAAATTTGGTAACAATAAAGTACTCGAGCCTCTTGTCAATTTAAGCTATCGCTCAAAGCTATGCTACCCTTGAGTCCCAAATCAAACATTGATAAAACTTCAAATGGCCCTAAATTCTGTACGATATGTCCTAAACCTATCAAAGTTTCCAACATACAAATGCTTGTAAGTTTTTACTGGAGCGTCATAAAACCTTGAAATTTTTGTAACAATAAAGTACTCGAGCCTCTTTTCAATTTAAGCTATCGCTCAAAGCTATGCTACCCTTGAGTCCCAAATCAAACACTGATAAAACTTCAAATGGCCCTAACTTCTATACGGTACGTCCTACACCTATCAAAGTTTGCAACATGCAAATGCTTGTAACTTTTTACTGGAGCGTCATAAAACCTTGAAATTTTGTAACAATAAAGTACTCGAGCCTCTTGTCAATTTAAGCTATCGCTCAAAGCTATGCTACCCTTGAGTCCCAAATCAAACACTGATAAAACTTCAAATGGCCCTAACTTCTATACGGTACGTCCTACACCTATCAAAGTTTGCAACATACAGATGCTTGTAACTTTTTACTGGAGCGTCATAAAACCTTGAAATTTTGTAACAACAAAGTACTCGAGCCTCTTGTCAATTTAAGCTATCGCTCAGAGCTATGCCACCCTTGAGTCCCAAATTAAACACTGATAAAATTTCAAATGACCCTAACTTCTATACGGTACGTCCTACACCTATCAAAGTTTGCAACATACAAATGCTTGTAACTTTTTACTGGAGCGTCATACAACCTTGAAAAGTTTGCAACAATAAAGTACTCGAGCCTCTTGTTAATTTAAGCTATCGCTCAAAACTATGCTACCCTTGAGTCCCAATTCAAACGCTGATAAAACTTCAAATGGCAATAACTTCTATACGATACGTCCTACACCTATCAAAGTTTGCAATATACAAATGCTTGTAACTTTTTACTGGAGTTCATAAAACCTTGAAATTTTGTAACAGTAAAGTACTCGAGCCTCTTGTCAAATTAAGCTATCGCTCAAAGCTATGCTACACTTGAGTCCCAAATCAAATACTGATAAAACTTCTAATGGCTCTAACTTCTATACGGTACGTCCTACACCTATCAAAGTTTGCAATATACAAATGCTTGTAACTTTTTACTGGAGCGTCATAAAACCTTGAAATTTTGTAACAGTAAAGTACTCGAGCCTCTTGTTAAATTAAGCTATCGCTCAAAGCTATGCTACACTTGAGTCCCAAATCAAATACTGATAAAACTTCTAATGGCTCTAACTTCTATACGGTACGTCCTACACCTATCAAAATTTGCAATATACAAATGCTTGTAACTTTTTACTGGAGCGTCATAGAACCTTGAAATTTTGTAACAATAAAGTACTCGAGCCTCTTATCAAATTAAGCTATCGCTCAAATTTATGATACCCTTGAGTCCCAAATCAAACACAGATAAAACTTCAAATGGCACTAACTTATATACGGTACGTCCTACACCTATCAAAGTTGGCAACATGCAAATGCTTGTAACTTTTTACTGGAGCGTCATAAAACCTTGAAATTTTGTAACAATAAAGTACTCGAGCCTCTTGTCAATTTAAGCTATCGCTCAAAGCTATGCTACCCTTGAGTCCCAAATCAAACACTGATAAAACTTCAAATGGCCCTAACTTCTATACGGTACGTCCTACACCTATCAAAGTTTGCAACATACAGATGCTTGTAACTTTTTACTGGAGCGTCATAAAACCTTGAAATTTTGTAACAATAAAGTACTCGAGCCTCTTGTCAATTTAAGCTATCGCTCAGAGCTATGCCACCCTTGAGTCCCAAATCAAACACTGATAAAATTTCAAATGACCCTAACTTCTATACGGTACGTCCTACACCTATCAAAGTTTGCAACATACAAATGCTTGTAACTTTTTACTGGAGCGTCATACAACCTTGAAATGTTTGCAACAATAAAGTACTCGAGCCTCTTGACAATTTAAGCTATCGCTCAAAACTATGCTACCCTTGAGTCCCAATTCAAACGCTGATAAAACTTCAAATGGCAATAACTTCTATACGATACGTCCTACACCTATCAAAGTTTGCAATATACAAATGCTTGTAACTTTTTACTGGAGCGTCATAAAACCTTGAAATTTTGTAACAGTAAAGTACTCGAGCCTCTTGTCAAATTAAGCTATCGCTCAAAGCTATGCTACACTTGAGTCCCAAATCAAATACTGATAAAACTTCTAATGGCTCTAACTTCTATACGGTACGTCCTACACCTATCAAAGTTTGCAACATACAAATGCTTGTAACTTTTTACTGGAGCTTCATGAAACCTTGAAATTTTGTAACAATAAAGTACTCGAGCCTCTTGTCAATTTAAGATATCGCTGAAAGCTATGCTACCCTTGAGTCCCAAATCAAACACTGATAAAACTTCAAATGGCCCTAACGTCTATACAGTACGTCCTACACCTATCTAAGTTTGCAACATACAAATGCTTGTAACTTTTTACTGGAGAGTCATAAAACCTTGAAATTTTGTAAAAATAAAGTACTCGAGCCTCTTGTCAATTTAAGCTATCGCTAAAAACTATGCTACCCTTGAGTCCCAAATCAAACACTAATGAAACTTCAAATGGCAATAACTTCTATACGGTACGTCCTACACCTATCAAAGTTTGCAATATACAAATGCTTGTAACTTTTTACTGGAGCGTCATAAAACCTTGAAATTTTGTAACAATAAAGTACTCCAGCCTCTTGTCAATTTAAGCTATCGCTCAAAGCTATACTACCCTTGAGTCCCAAATCAAACACTGATAAAATTTCAAATAACCCTAACTTCTATACGGTACGTCCTACACCAATCAAAGTTTGCTACATACAAATGCTTGTAACTTTTTACTGGAGCGTCATACAACCTTGAAATGTTTGCAACAATAAAGTACTCGAGCCTCTTGTCAATTTAAGCTATCGCTCAAAACTATGCTACCCTTGAGTCCCAAATCAAACACTGATAAAACTTCAAATGGCAATAACTTCTATACGATACGTCCTACACCTATCAAAGTTTGCAATATACAAATGCTTGTAACTTTTTACTGGAGCGTCATAAAACCTTGAAATTTTGTAACAGTAAAGTACTCGAGCCTCTTGTCAATTTAAGCTATCGCTCAAAGCTATACTACCCTTGAGTCCCAAATCAAACATTGATAAAATTTCAAATGACCCTAACTTCTATACGGTACGTCCAACACCTATCAAAGTTTGCAACATACAAATGCTTGTAACTTTTTACTGGAGCGTCATAAAACCTTGAAATTTGTAACAATAAAGTACTCGAGCCTCTTGTCAATTTAAACTATCGCTCAGAGCTATGCCACCCTTGAGTCCCAAATCAAACACTGATAAAACTTCAACTGGCCCTAACTTCTATACGGTACGTCCTACACCTATCAAAGTTTGCAACATACAAATGCTTGTAACTTTTTACTGGAACGTCATACAACCTTGAAATGTTTGCAACAATAAAGTACTCGAGCCTCTTGTCAATTTAAGCTATCGCTCAAAACTATGCTACCCTTGAGTTCCAAATCAAACACTGATAAAACTTCAAATGGCAATAACTTCTATACGATACGTCCTACACCTATCAAAGTTTGCAACATACAAATGCTTGTAACTTTTTACTGGAGCTTCATAAAACCTTGAAATTTTGTAACAATAAAGTACTCGAGCCTCTTGTCAATTTAAGATATCGCTGTAAGCTATGCTACCCTTGAGTCCCAAATCAAACACTGATAAAACTTCAAATGGCCCTAACTTCTATACAGTACGTCCTACACCTATCTAAGTTTGGAACATACAAATGCTTGTAACTTTTTACTGGAGAGTCATAAAACCTTGAAATTTTGTAACAATAAAGTACTCGAGCCTCTTGTCAATTTAAGCTATCGCTAAAAACTATGCTACAATTGAGTCCCAAATCAAACACTAATGAAACTTCAAATGGCAATAACTTCTATACGGTACGTCCTACACCTATCAAAGTTTGCAATATACAAATGCTTGTAACTTTTTACTGGAGCGTCATAAAACCTTGAAATTTTGTAACAATAAAGTACTCGAGCTTCTTGTCAAATTAAGCTATCGCTCAAATTTATGATACCCTTGAGTCCCAAATCAAACACTAATGAAACTTCAAATGGCAATAACTTCTATACGGTACGTCCTACACCTATCAAAGTTTGCAATATACAAATGCTTGTAACTTTTTACTGGAACTTCATAAAACCTTGAAATTTTGTAACAATAAAGTACTCGAGCCTCTTGTCAATTTAAGATATCGCTGAAAGCTATGCTACCCTTGAGTCCCAAATCAAACACTGATACAACTTAAAATGGCCCTAACTTCTATACAGTAAGTCCTACACCTATCTAAGTTTGCAACATACAAATGCTTGTAACTTTTTACTGGAGAGTCATAAAACCTTGAAATTTTGTAAAAAATAAAGTACTCGAGCCTCTTGTCAATTTAAGCTATCGCTAAAAACTATGCTACCCTTGAGTCCCAAATCAAACACTAATGAAACTTCAAATGGCAATAACTTATATACGGTACGTCCTACACCTATCAAAGTTTGCAACATACAAATGCTTGTAACTTTTTACTGGAGCGTCATAAAACCTTGAAATTTTGTAACAATAAAGTACTCGAGCCTCTTGTCAATTTAAGCCATCGCTGAAAGCTATGCTACCCTTGAGTCCCAAATAAATGACTGATAAAATTTCAAATGGCCCTAACTTCTATACGGTACGTCCTACACCTATCAAAGTTTGCAACATACAAATGCTTGTAACTTTTAACTGGAGCATCATAAAACCTTGAAATTTGTAACAATAAAGTACTCGAGCCTCTTGTCAATTTAAGCTATCGCTAAAAACTATGCTACCCTTGAGTCCCAAATCAAACACTGATGAAACTTCAAATGGCAATAACTTCTATACGGTACGTCCTACACCTATCAAAGTTTGCAATATACAAATGCTTGTAACTTTTTACTGGTGCTTCAGAAAACCTTGAAATTTTGTAACAAAAAAGTACTCGAGCCTCTTGTCAATTTAAGATATCGCTGAAAGCTATGCTACCCTTGAGTCCCAAATCAAACACTGATAAAACTTCAAATGGCCCTAACTTCTATACGGTACGTCCTACACCTATCTAAGTTTGCAACATACAAATGCTTGTAACTTTTTACTGGAGAGTCATAAAACCTTGAAATTTTGTAACAATAAAGTACTCGAGCCTCTTGTCAATTTAAGCTATTGCTAAAAACTATGCAACCCTTGAGTCCCAAATCAAACACTGAAGAAACTTCAAATGGCAATAACTTCTATACGGTACGTCCTACACCTATCAAAGTTTGCAATATACTTATATATATATGCTTGTAACTTTTTACTGGAGCGTCATACAACCTTGAAATTTTGTAGCAATAAAGTACTCGAGCCTCTTGTCAATTTAAGCTATCGCCCAAACCTATGCTACCCTTGAGTCCCAAATCAAACACTGATAAAACTTCAAATGGCACTAACTTCTATACGGTACGTCCTACACCTATCAAAGTTTGCAACATACAAATGCTTGTAACTTTTTACTGGAACTTCATAAAACCTTGAAATTTTGTAACAATAAAGTACTCGAGCCTTTTGTCAATTTAAGCTATCGCTGAAAGCTATGCTACCCTTGAGTGCCAAATCAAACACTGATAAAACTTCAAATGGCCCTAACTTCTGTACGGTACGTCCTAAACCTATCAAAGTTTGCAACATACAGATGCTTGTAACTTTTTACTGGAGAGTCATAAAACCTTGAAATTTTGTAAAAAATAAAGTACTCGAGCCTCTTGTCAATTTAAGCTATCGCTAAAAACTATGCTACCCTTGAGTCCCAAATCAAACACTAATGAAACTTCAAATGGCAATAACTTATATACGGTACGTCCTACACCTATCAAAGTTTGCAACATACAAATGCTTGTAACTTTTTACTGGAGCGTCATAAAACCTTGAAATTTTGTAACAATAAAGTACTCGAGCCTCTTGTCAATTTAAGCCATCGCTGAAAGCTATGCTACCCTTGAGTCCCAAATAAATGACTGATAAAATTTCAAATGGCCCTAACTTCTATACGGTACGTCCTACACCTATCAAAGTTTGCAACATACAAATGCTTGTAACTTTTAACTGGAGCGTCATAAAACCTTGAAATTTGTAACAATAAAGTACTCGAGCCTCTTGTCAATTTAAGCTATCGCTAAAAACTATGCTACCCTTGAGTCCCAAATCAAACACTGATGAAACTTCAAATGGCAATAACTTCTATACGGTACGTCCTACACCTATCAAAGTTTGCAATATACAAATGCTTGTAACTTTTTACTGGTGCTTCAGAAAACCTTGAAATTTTGTAACAAAAAAGTACTCGAGCCTCTTGTCAATTTAAGATATCGCTGAAAGCTATGCTACCCTTGAGTCCCAAATCAAACACTGATAAAACTTCAAATGGCCCTAACTTCTATACGGTACGTCCTACACCTATCTAAGTTTGCAACATACAAATGCTTGTAACTTTTTACTGGAGAGTCATAAAACCTTGAAATTTTGTAACAATAAAGTACTCGAGCCTCTTGTCAATTTAAGCTATTGCTAAAAACTATGCAACCCTTGAGTCCCAAATCAAACACTGATGAAACTTCAAATGGCAATAACTTCTATACGATACGTCCTACACCTATCAAAGTTTGCAATATACTTATATATATATGCTTGTAACTTTTTACTGGAGCGTCATACAACCTTGAAATTTTGTAGCAATAAAGTACTCGAGCCTCTTGTAAATTTAAGCTATCGCTAAAAACTATGCTACAATTGAGTCCCAAATCAAACACTAATGAAACTTCAAATGGCAATAACTTCTATACGGTACGTCCTACACCTATCAAAGTTTGCAATATACAAATGCTTGTAACTTTTTACTGGAGCGTCATAAAACCTTGAAATTTTGTAACAATAAAGTACTCGAGCTTCTTGTCAAATTAAGCTATCGCTCAAATTTATGATACCCTTGAGTCCCAAATCAAACACTAATGAAACTTCAAATGGCAATAACTTCTATACGGTACGTCCTACACCTATCAAAGTTTGCAATATACAAATGCTTGTAACTTTTTACTGGAACTTCATAAAACCTTGAAATTTTGTAACAATAAAGTACTCGAGCCTCTTGTCAATTTAAGATATCGCTGAAAGCTATGCTACCCTTGAGTCCCAAATCAAACACTGATAAATCTTAAAATGGCCCTAACTTCTATACAGTACGTCCTACACCTATCTAAGTTTGCAACATACAAATGCTTGTAACTTTTTACTGGAGAGTCATAAAACCTTGAAATTTTGTAAAAAATAAAGTACTCGAGCCTCTTGTCAATTTAAGCTATCGCTAAAAACTATGCTACCCTTGAGTCCCAACTCAAACACTAATGAAACTTCAAATGGCAATAACTTATATACGGTACGTCCTACACCTATCAAAGTTTGCAACATACAAATGCTTGTAACTTTTTACTGGAGCGTCATAAAACCTTGAAATTTTGTAACAATAAAGTACTCGAGCCTCTTGTCAATTTAAGCCATCGCTGAAAGCTATGCTACCCTTGAGTCCCAAATAAATGACTGATAAAATTTCAAATGGCCCTAACTTCTATACGGTACGTCCTACACCTATCAAAGTTTGCAACATACAAATGCTTGTAACTTTTAACTGGAGCGTCATAAAACCTTGAAATTTGTAACAATAAAGTACTCGAGCCTCTTGTCAATTTAAGCTATCGCTAAAAACTATGCTACCCTTTAGTCCCAAATCAAACACTGATGAAACTTCAAATGGCAATAACTTCTATACGGTACGTCCTACACCTATCAAAGTTTGCAATATACAAATGCTTGTAACTTTTTACTGGTGCTTCAGAAAACCTTGAAATTTTGTAACAAAAAAGTACTCGAGCCTCTTGTCAATTTAAGATATCGCTGAAAGCTATGCTACCCTTGAGTCCCAAATCAAACACTGATAAAACTTCAAATGGCCCTAACTTCTATACGGTACGTCCTACACCTATCTAAGTTTGCAACATACAAATGCTTGTAACTTTTTACTGGAGAGTCATAAAACCTTGAAATTTTTTAACAATAAAGTACTCGAGCCTCTTGTCAATTTAAGCTATTGCTAAAAACTATGCAACCCTTGAGTCCCAAATCAAACACTGATGAAACTTTAAATGGCAATAACTTCTATACGGTACGTCCTACACCTATCAAAGTTTGCAATATACTTATATATATATGCTTGTAACTTTTTACTGGACCGTCATAAAACCTTGAAATTTTGTAACAATAAAGGACTCGAGCCTCTTGTCAATTTAAGCTATCGCTCAAAGCTATGCTACCCTCGAGTCCCAAATCAGACACTGATAAAATTTCAAATGACCCTAACTTCTATACGGTACGTCCTACACCTATCAAAATTTGCAACATACAAATGCTTGTAACTTTTTATTGGAGCGTCATAAAACCTTGAAATTTTGTAACAATAAAGTACTCGAGCCTCTTGTCAATTTAGGCTATCGCTCAAAGCTATGCTACCCTTGAGTCGCAAATCAAACACAGATAAAACTTCAAATGGTCCTTACTTCTATACGGTACGTCCTACACCTATCAAAGTTTGCAAAATACAAATGCTTGTAACTTTTTACTGGAGCGTCATAAAACCTTGAAATTTTGAAACAATAAAGTGATCGAGCCTCTTGTCAATTTCAGCTATCGCTGAAAGCTATGCTACCCTTGAATCCCAAATCACACACTGATAAAACTTCAAATGGCCCTAACTTCTATACGGTCCGTCCTACACCTATCAAAGTTTGCAACATACAAATGCTTGTAACTTTTTACTGGAGCGTCATAGAACCTTGAAATTTTGTAACAATAAATTACTCGAGCCTCTTGTCAATTTAAGCCATCGCTGAAAGCTATGCTACCCTTGAGTCCCAAATCAAACACTGATAAAATTTCAAATGGCCCTATCTTCTATACGGTACGTCCTACACCTATCAAAGTTTGCAACATACAAATGCTTGTAACTTTTTACTGGAGCGTCATAAAACCTTGAAATTTGTAACAATAAAGTACTCGACCCTCTTGTCAATTTAAGCTATCGCTAAGAACTATGCTACCCTTGAGTCCCAAATCAAACACTGATGAAACTTCAAATGGCAATAACTTATATATGGTACGTCCTACACCTATCAAAGTGTGCAATATACAAATGCTTGTAACTTTTTACTGGAGCGTCATAAAACCTTGAAATTTTGTAACAATAAAGTACTCGAGCCTCTTGTCAAATTAAGCTATCGCTCAAATTTATGATACCCTTGAGTCCCAAATCAAACACTGATAAAACTTCAAATGGCACTAACTTCTATACGGTAGGTCCTACACCTATCAAAGTTTGGAACATACAAATGCTTGTAACTTTTTACCGGATCTTCATAAAACCTTGAAATTTTGTAACAATGAAGTACTCGAGCCTCTTGTCAATTTAAGCTATCGCGCAAAGCTATGCTACTCTTGAGTCCCAAATCAAACACTGATAAAATTTCAAATGACCCTAACTTCTATACGGTACGTCGTACACCTATCAGAGTTTGCAACATACAAATGCTTGTAACTTTTTACTGGAGCGTCATAAAACCTTGCAATTTTTGTAACAATAAAGTACTCGAGCCTCTTGTCAATTTAAGCTATCGCTCAAAACTATGCTACCCTTGAGTCCTAAATCAAACACTGATAAAACTTCAAATGGTCCTTACTTCTATACGGTACGTCCTACACCTATCAAAGTTTGCAATATACAAATGCTTGTAACTTTTTACTGGAGCGTCATAAAACCTTGAAATTTGGTAACAATAATGTACTCGAGCCTCTTGTCAATTTAAGCCATCGCTGAAAGCTATGCTACCCTTGAGTCCCAAATCAAACACTGATAAAACTTCAAATGGCCCTAACTTCTATATGGTCCGTCCTACACCTATCAAAGTTTGCAACATACAAATGCTTGTAACTTTTTACTGGAGCGTCATAAAACCTTGAAATTTTGTAACAATAAATTACTCGAGCCTCTTGTCAATTTAAGCCATCGCTGAAAGCTATGCTACCCTTGAGTCCCAAATCAAACACTGATAAAATTTCAAATGGCCCTATCTTCTATACGGTACGTCCTACACCTATCAAAGTTTGCAATATACAAATGCTTGTAACTTTTTACTGGAGCGTCATAAAACCTTGAAATTTGTAACAATAAAGTACTCGAGCCTCTTGTCAATTTAAGCTATCGCTAAGAACTATGCTACCCTTGAGTCCCAAATCAAACACTGATGAAACTTCAAATGGCAATAACTTATATATGGTACGTCCTACACCTATCAAAGTTTGCAATATACAAATGCTTGTAACTTTTTACTGGAGCGTCATAAAACCTTGAAATTTTGTAACAATAAAGTACTCGAGCCTCTTGTCAAATTAAGCTATCGCTCAAATTTATGATACCCTTGAGTCCCAAATCAAACACTGATAAAACTTCAAATGGCACTAACTTCTATACGGTAGGTCCTACACCTATCAAAGTTTGCAACATACAAATGCTTGTAACTTTTTACCGGATCTTCATAAAACCTTGAAATTTTGTAACAATGAAGTACTCGAGCCTCTTGTCAATTTAAGCTATCGCGCAAAGCTATGCTACTCTTGAGTCCCAAATCAAACACTGATAAAATTTCAAATGACCCTAACTTCTATACGGTACGTCGTACACCTATCAGAGTTTGCAACATACAAATGCTTGTAACTTTTTACTGGAGCGTCATAAAACCTTGAAATTTTTGTAACAATAAAGTACTCGAGCCTCTTGTCAATTTAAGCTATCGCTTAAAACTATGCTACCCTTGAGTCCCAAATCAAACACTGATAAAACTTCAAATGGTCCTTACTTCTATACGGTACGTCCTACACCTATCAAAGTTTGCAATATACAAATGCTTGTAACTTTTTACTGGAGCGTCATAAAACCTTGAAATTTGGTAACAATAATGTACTCGAGCCTCTTGTCAATTTAAGCCATCGCTGAAAGCTATGCTACCCTTGAGTCCCAAATCAAACACTGATAAAACTTCAAATGGCCCAAACTTCTATACGGTACGTCCTACACCTATCAAAGTTTGCAACATACAAATGCTTGTAACTTTTTACTGGAGCCTCATAAAACCTTGAAATTTGTAACAATAAAGTAGTCCAGCCTCTTGTCAATATAAGCTATCGCTAAAAACTATGCTACCCTTGAGTCCCAAATCAAACACTGATGAAACTTCAAATGGCAATAACTTCTATACGGTACGTCCTACACCTATCAAAGTTTGCAATATACAAATGCTTGTAACTTTTTACTGGAGCGTCATAGAACCTTGAAATTTTGTAACAATAAAGTAGTCGAGCCGCTTGTCAAATTAAGCTATCGCTCAAATTTATGATACCCTTGAGTCCCAAATCAAACACAGATAAAACTGCAAATGGCACTAACTTCTGTACGGTACGTCCTAAACCTATCAAAGTTTGCAACATACAGATGCTTGTAACTTTTTACTGGAGCGTCATAAAACCTTGAAATTTTGTAACAATAAAGTACTCGAGTTTCTTGTCAATTTAAGCTATCGCGCAAAGCTATGCTACCGTTGAGTTTCAAATGACCCTAACTTCTATACGGTACGTCCTACACCTATCAAAGTTTGCAACATACAAATGCTTGTAAGTTTTTACTGGAGCGTCATAAAACCTTGAAATATTTGTAACAATAAAGTACTCGAGCCTCTTTTCAATTTAAGCTATCGCTCAAAGCTATGCTACCCTTGAGTACCAAATCAAACACTGATAAAACTTCAAATGGCCCTAACTTCTATACGGTACGTCCTACACCTATCAAAGTTTGCAACATGCAAATGCTTGTAACTTTTTACTGGAGCGTCATAAAACCTTGAAATTTTGTAACAATAAAGTACTCGAGCCTCTTGTCAATTTAAGCTATCGCTCAGAGCTATGCCACCCTTGAGTCCTAAATCAAACACTGATAAAATTTCAAATGACCCTAACTTCTATACAGTACGTCCTACACCTATCAAAGTTTGCAACATACAAATGCTTGTAACTTTTTACTGGAGCGTCATACAACCTTGAAATGTTTGCAACAATAAAGTACTCGAGCCTCTTGTCAATTTAAGCTATCGCTCAAAACTATGCTACCCTTGAGTCCCAAATCAAACACTGATAAAACTTCAAATGGCAATAACTTCTATACGATACGTCCTACACCTATCAAAGTTTGCAATATACAAATGCTTGTAACTTTTTACTGGAGCGTCATAAAACCTTGAAATTTTGTAACAGTAAAGTACTCGAGCCTCTTGTCAAATTAAGCTATCGCTCAAAGCTATGCTACCCTTGAGTCCCAAATCAAATACTGATAAAACTTCTAATGGCTCTAACTTCTATACGGTACGTCCTACACCTATCAAAGTTTGCAACATACAAATGCTTGTAACTTTTTACTGGAGCTTCATAAAACCTTGAAATTTTGTAACAATAAAGTACTCAAGCCTCTTGTCAATTTAAGATATCGCTGAAAGCTATGCTACCCTTGAGTCCCAAATCAAACACTGATAAAACTTCAAATGGCCCTAACTTCTATACAGTACGTCCTACACCTATCTAAGTTTGCAACATACAAATGCCTGTAACTTTTTACTGGAGAGTCATAAAACCTTGAAATTTTGTAAAAATAAAGTACTCGAGCCTCTTGTCAATTTAAGCTATCGCTAAAAACTATGCTACCCTTGAGTCCCAAATCAAACACTAATGAAACTTCAAATGGCAATAACTTCTATACGGTACGTCCTACACCTATCAAAGTTTGCAACATGCAAATGCTTGTAACTTTTTACTGGAGCGACATAAAACCTTGAAATTTTGTAACAATAAAGTACTCGAGCCTCTTGTCAATTTAAGCTATCGCTCAGAGCTATGCCACCCTTGAGTCCCAAATCAAACACTGATAAAATTTCAAATGACCCTAACTTCTATACAGTACGTCCTACACCTATCAAAGTTTGCAACATACAAATGCTTGTAACTTTTTACTGGAGCGTCATACAACCTTGAAATGTTTGCAACAATAAAGTACTCGAGCCTCTTGTCAATTTAAGCTATCGCTCAAAACTATGCTACCCTTGAGTCCCAAATCAAACACTGATAAAACTTCAAATGGCAATAACTTCTATACGATACGTCCTACACCTATCAAAGTTTGCAATATACAAATGCTTGTAACTTTTTACTGGAGCGTCATAAAACCTTGAAATTTTGTAACAGTAAAGTACTCGAGCCTCTTGTCAAATTAAGCTATCGCTCAAAGCTATGCTACCCTTGAGTCCCAAATCAAATACTGATAAAACTTCTAATGGCTCTAACTTCTATACGGTACGTCCTACACCTATCAAAGTTTGCAACATACAAATGCTTGTAACTTTTTACTGGAGCTTCATAAAACCTTGAAATTTTGTAACAATAAAGTACTCGAGCCTCTTGTCAATTTAAGATATCGCTGAAAGCTATGCTACCCTTGAGTCCCAAATCAAACACTGATAAAACTTCAAATGGCCCTAACTTCTATACAGTACGTCCTACACCTATCTAAGTTTGCAACATACAAATGCCTGTAACTTTTTACTGGAGAGTCATAAAACCTTGAAATTTTGTAAAAATAAAGTACTCGAGCCTCTTGTCAATTTAAGCTATCGCTAAAAACTATGCTACCCTTGAGTCCCAAATCAAACACTAATGAAACTTCAAATGGCAATAACTTCTATACGGTACGTCCTACACCTATCAAAGTTTGCAATATACAAATGCTTGTAACTTTTTACTGGAGCGTCATAAAACCTTGAAATTTTGTAACAATAAAGTACTCCAGCCTCTTGTCAATTTAAGCTATCGCTCAAAGCTATACTACCCTTGAGTCCCAAATCAAACACTGATAAAATTTCAAATGACCCTAACTTCTATACGGTACGTCCTACACCTATCAAAGTTTGCAACATACAAATGCTTGTAACTTTTTACTGGAGCGTCATAAAACCTTGAAATTTGTAACAATAAAGTACTCGAGCCTCTTGTCAATTTAAGCTATCGCTCAGAGCTATGCCACCCTTGAGTCCCAAATCAAACACTGATAAAACTTCAAATGGCCCTAACTTCTATACGGTACGTCCTACACCTATCAAAGTTTGCAACATACAAATGCTTGTAACTTTTTACTGGAGCGTCATACAACCTTGAAATGTTTGCAACAATAAAGTACTCGAGCCTCTTGTCAATTTAAGCTATCGCTCAAAACTATGCTACCCTTGAGTCCCAAATCAAACACTGATAAAACTACAAATGGCAATAACTTCTATACGATACATCCTACACCTATCAAAGTTTGCAATATACAAATGCTTGTAACTTTTTACTGGAGCGTCATAAAACCTTGAAATTTTGTAACAGTAAAGTACTCGAGCCTCTTGTCAATTTAAGCTATCGCTCAAAGCTATACTATCCTTGAGTCCCAAATCAAACATTGATAAAATTTCAAATGACCCTAACTTCTATACGGTACGTCCTACACCTATCAAAGTTTGCAACATACAAATGCTTCTAACTTTTTACTGGAGCGTCATAAAACCTTGAAATTTGTAACAATAAAGTACTCGAGCCTCTTGTCAAATTAAGCTATCGCTAAAAACTATGCTACCCTTGAGTCCCAAATCAAACACTAATGAAACTTCAAATGGCAATAACTTCTATACGGTACGTCCTACACCTATCAAAGTTTGCAATATACAAATGCTTGTAACTTTTTACTGGAGCTTCATAAAACCTTGAAATTTTGTAACAATAAAGTACTCGAGCTTCTTGTCAAATTAAGCTATCGCTCAAATTTATGATACCCTTGAGTCCCAAATCAAACACTAATGAAACTTCAAATGGCAATAACTTCTATACGGTACGTCCTACACCTATCAAAGTTTGCAATATACAAATGCTTGTAACTTTTTACTGGAACTTCATAAAACCTTGAAATTTTGTAACAATAAAGTACTCCAGCCTCTTGTCAATTTAAGCTATCGCTCAAAGCTATGCTACCCTTGAGTCCCTAATCAAACACTGATAAAACTTCAAATGGTCCTTACTTCTAGACGGTACGTCCTCCACCTATCAAAGTTTGCAACATTCAAATGCTTGTAACTTTTTACTGGAGCGTCATACAACCTTGAAATTTTGTAGCAATAAAGTACTCGAGCCTCTTGTCAATTTAAGCTATCGCCCAGACCTATGCTACCCTTGAGTCCCAAATCAAACACTGATAAAACTTCAAATGGCAATAACTTCTATACGATACGTCCTACACCTATCAAAGTCTGCAATATACAAATGCTTGTAACTTTTTACTGGAGCTTCATAAAATCTTGAAATTTTGTAACAATAAAGTACTCGAGCCTCTTGTCAATTTAAGCTATCGCTGAAAGCTATGCTACCCTTGAATCCCAAATCAAACACTGATAAAACTTCAAATGGCCCTAACTTCTATACGGTCCGTCCTACACCTATCAAAGTTTGCAACATACAAATGCTTGTAACTTTTTACTGGAGCGTCATAAAACCTTGAAATTTTGTAACAATAAAGTACTCGAGCCTCTTGTCAATTTAAGCCATCGCTGAAAGCTATGCTACCCTTGAGTCCCAAATCAAACACTGATAAAACTTCAAATGGCCCTAACTTCTATACGGTACGTCCTACACCTATCTAAGCTTGCAACATACAAATGCTTGTAACTTTTTACTGGAGAGTCATAAAACCTTGAAATTTTGTAACAATAAAGTACTCGAGCCTCTTGTCAATTTAAGCTATTGCTAAAAACTATGCTACTCTTGAGTCCCAAATCAAACACTGATGAAACTTCAAATGGCAATAACTTCTATACGGTACGTCCTACACCTATCAAAGTTTGCAATATACAAATGCTTGTAACTTTTTACTGGAGCGTCATAAAACCTTGAAATTTTGTAACAATAAAGTACTCGAGCCTCTTGTCAAATTAAGCTATCGCTCAAATTTATGATACCCTTGAGTCCCAAATCAAACACTGATAAAACTTCAAATGGCACTAACTTCTATACGGTAAGTCCTACACCTATCAAAGTTTGCAACATACAAATGCTTGTAACTTTTTACTGGAACTTCATAAAACCTTGAAATTTTGTAACAATAAAATACTCGAGCCTCTTGTCAATTTAAGCTATCGCTGAAAGCTATGCTACCCTTGAGTCCCAAATCAAACTTCAAATGGCCCTAACTTCTGTACGGTACGTCCTAAACCTATCAAAGTTTGCAACATACAGATGCTTGTAACTTTTTACTGGAGCGTCATAAAACCTTGAAATTTTGTAACAATAAAGTACTCGAGCCTCTTGTCCATTTAAGCTATCGCTCAAAACTATGCTACCCTTGAGTCCCAAATCAAACACTGATAAAATTTCAAATGACCCTAACTTCTATACGGTACGTCCTACACCTATCAAAGTTTGCAACATACAAATGCTTGTACCTTTTTACTGGAGCGTCATAAAACCTTGAAATTTTGTAACAATAAAGTACTCGAGCCTCTTGTCAATTTAGGCTATCGCTCAAAGCTATGCTACCCTTGAGTCGCAAATCAAACACTGATAAAACTTCAAATGGCCCTAACTTCTATACGGTCCGTCCCTACTCCTATCAAAGTTTGCAACATACAAATGCTTGTAACTTTTTACTGGAGCGTCATAAAATCTTGAAATTTTGTAGCAATAAAGTACTCGAGCCTCTTGTCAATTTAAGCCATCGCTCAAAACTATGCTACCCTTGAGTCCCAAACCAACACAGATAAAACTTCAAATGGTCCTTACTTCTATACGGTACGTCCTACACCTATCAAAGTTTGCAATATACAAATGCTTGTAACTTTTTACTGGAGCGTCATAAAACCTTGAAATTTTGAAACAATAAAGTGCTCGAGCCTCTTGTCAATTTCAGCTATCGCTGAAAGCTATGCTACCCTTGAATCCCAAATCAAACACTGATAAAACTTCAAATGGCCCTAACTTCTATACGGTCCGTCCTACACCTATCAAAGTTTGCAACATACAAATGCTTGTAACTTTTTACTGGAGCGTCATAAATCCTTGAAATTTTGTAACAATAAATTACTCGAGCCTCTTGTCAATTTAAGCCATCGCTGAAAGCTATGCTACCCTTGAGTCCCAAATCAAACACTGATAAAATTTCAAATGGCCCTAACTTCTATACGGTACGGCCTACACCTATCAAAGTTTGCAACATACATATGCTTGTAACTTTTTACTGGAGCGTCATAAAACCTTGAAATTTGTAACAATAAAGTACTCGAGCTTCTTGTCAAATTAAGTTATCGCTCAAATTTATGATACCCTTGAGTCCCAAATCAAACACTAATGAAACTTCAAATGGTCCTTACTTCTATACGGTACGTCCTACACCTATCAAAGTTTGCAACATTCAAATGCTTGTAACTTTTTACTGGAGCTTCATAAATTCTTGAAATTTTGTAACAATAAAGTACTCGAGCCTCTTGTCAATTTAAGCTATCGCTGAAAGCTATGCTACCCTTGAATCCCAAATCAAACACTGATAAAATTTCAAATGGCCCTAACTTCTATATGGTCCGTCCTACACCTATCAAAGTTTGCAACATACAAATGCTTGTAACTTTTTACTGGAGCGTCATAAAACCTTGAAATTTTGTAACAATAAAGTACTCGAGCCTCTTGTCAATTTAAGCCATCGCTGAAAGCTATGCTACCCTTGAGTCCCAAATCAAACACTGATAAAACTTCAAATGGCCCTAACTTCTATACGGTACGTCCTACACCTATCTAAGTTTGCAACATACAAATGCTTGTAACTTTTTACTGGAGCGTCATAAAACCTTGAAATTTTGTAACAATAAACTACTCGAGCCTCTTGTCAAATTAAGCTACCGCTCAAATTTATGATACCCTTGAGTCCCAAATCAAACACTGATAAAATTTCAAATGGCCCTAACTTCTGTACGGTACGTCCTAAACCTATTAAAGTTTGCAACATACAGATGCTTGTAACTTTTTACTGGAGCGTCATAAAACCTTGAAATTTTGTAACAATAAAGTACTCGAGCCTCTTGTCAATTTAAGCTATCGCTCAAATCTATGCTACCCTTGAGTCCCAAATCAAACACTGATAAAATTTCAAATGACCCTAACTTCTATACGGTACGTCCTACACCTATCAAAGTTTGCAACATACAAATGCTTGTAACTTTTTACTGGAGCGTCATAAAACCTTGAAATTTTGTAACAATAAAGTACTCGAGCCTCTTGTCAATGTAAGCCATCGCTCAAAACTATACTACCCTTGAGTCCCAAATCAAACACAGATAAAACTTCAAATGGTCCTTACTTCTATATGGTACGACCTACACCTATCAAAGTTTGCAATATACAACTGCTTGTAACTTTTTACTGGAGCGTCATAAAACCTTGAAATTTTGAAACAATAAAGTGCTCGAGCCTCTTGTCAATTTCAGCTATCGCTGAAAGCTATGCTACCCTTGAATCCCAAATCAAACACTGATAAAACTTCAAATGGCCCTAACTTCTATACGGTCCGTCCTACACCTATCAAAGTTTGCAACATACAAATGCTTGTAACTTTTTACTGGAGCGTCATAAAATCTTGAAATTTTGTAACCATAAATTACTCGAGTCTCTTGTCAATTTAAGCCATCGCTGAAAGCTATGCTACCCTTGAGTCCCAAATCAAACACTGATAAAATTTCAAATGGCCCTAACTTCTATACGGTACGTCCTACACCTATCAAAGTTTGCAACATACAAATGCTTGTAACTTTTTACTGGAGCGTCATAAAACCTTGAAAATTGTAACAATAAAGTACTCGAGCCTCTTGTCAATTTAAGCTATCGCTAAGAACTATGCTACCCTTGAGTCCCAAATCAAACACTGATGAAACTTCAAATGGCAATAACTTCTATACGGTACGTCCTACACCTATCAAAGTTTGCAATATACAAATGCTTGTAACTTTTTACTGGAGCGTCATAAAACCTTGAAATTTTGTAACAATAAAGTACTCGAGCCTCTTGTCAAATTAAGCTATCGCTCAAATTTATGATACCCTTGAGTCCCAAATCAAACACTGATAAAACTTCAAATGGCACTAACTTCTATACGGTAGGTCCTACACCTATCAAAATTTGCAACATACAAATGCTTGTAACTTTTTACCGGATCTTCATAAAACCTTGAAATTTTGTAACAATGAAGTACTCGAGCCTCTTGTCAATTTAAGCTATCGCGCAAAGCTATGCTACTCTTGAATCCCAAATCAAACACTGATAAAACTTCAAATGACCCTAACTTCTATACGGTACGTCCTACACCTATCAAAGTTTGCAACATACAAATGCGTCATAAAACCTTGAAATTTTGTAACAATAAAGTACTCGAGCCTCTTGTCAATTTAAACTATCGCTCAGAGCTATGCTACCCTTGAGTCCCAAATCAAACACTGATAAAACTTCAAAGGTCCCTAACTTCTATACGATACGTCCTACACCTATCAAAGTTTGCAACATTCAAATGCTTCTAACTTTTACTGGAGCATCATAAAACCTTGAAATTTTGTAACAATAAAGTACTCGAGCCTCTTGTCAATTTAAGCTATCGCTCAAAGCTATGCTACCCTTGAGTCCCAAATCAAACACTGATAAAATTTCAAATGACCCTAACTTCTATATGGTACGTCCTACACTAATCAAAGTTTGCAACATACAAATGCTTGTAACTTTTTACTGGAGCGTCATAAAACCTTGAAATTTTGTAACAATAAAGTACTCGACCCTCTTGTCAATTTAGGCTATCGCTCAAAGCTATGCTACCCTTGAGTCGCAAATCAAACACTGATAAAACTTCAAATGGCCCTAACTTCTATACGGTCCGTCCCTACACCTATCAAAGTTTGCAACATACAAATGCTTGTAACTTTTTACTGGAGCGTCATAAAATCTTGAAGTTTTGTAGCAATAAAGTACTCGAGCCTCTTGTCAATTTAAGCCGTCGCTCAAAACTATGCTACCCTTGAGTCCCAAACCAACACAGATAAAACTTCAAATGGTCCTTACTTCTATACGGTACGTCCTACACCTATCAAAGTTTGCAATATACAAATGCTTGTAACTTTTTACTGGAGCGTCATAAAACCTTGAAATTTTGAAACAATAAAGTGCTCGAGCCTCTTGTCAATTTCAGCTATCGCTGAAAGCTATGCTACCCTTGAATCCCAAATCAAACACTGATAAAACTTCAAATGGCCCTAACTTCTATACGGTCCGTCCTACACCTATCAAAGTTTGCAACATACAAATGCTTGTAACTTTTTACTGGAGCGTCATAAAACCTTGAAATTTTTTTACAATAAATTACTCGAGCCTCTTGTCAATTTAAGCCATCGCTGAAAGCTATGCTACCCTTGAGTCCCAAATCAAACACTGATAAAATTTCAAATGGCCCTAACTTCTATACGGTACGTCCTACACCTATCAAAGTTTGCAACATACAAATGCTTGTAACTTTTTACTGGAGCGTCATAAAACCTTGAAATTTGTAACAATAAAGTACTCGAGCTTCTTGTCAAATTAAGTTATCGCTCAAATTTATGATACCCTTGAGTCCCAAATCAAACACTAATGAAACTTCAAATGGCAATAACTTCTATACGGTACGTCCTACACCTATCAAAATTTGCAATATACAAATGCTTGTAACTTTTTACTGGAACTTCATAAAACCTTGAAATTTTGTAACAATAAAGTACTCCAGCCTCTTGTCAATTTAAGCTATCGCTCAAAGCTATGCTACCCTTGAGTCCCTAATCAAACACTGATAAAACTTCAAATGGTCCTTACTTCTAGACGGTACGTCCTCCACCTATCAAAGTTTGTAACATTCAAATGCTTGTAACTTTTTACTGCAGCGTCATACAACCTTGAAATTTTGTAGCAATAAAGTACTCGAGCCTCTTGTCAATTTAAGCTATCGCCCAAACCTATGCTACCCTTGAGTCCCAAATCAAACACTGATAAAACTTCAAATGGCAAAAACTTCTATACGATACGTCCTACACCTATCAAAGTTTGCAATATACAAATGCTAGTAACTTTTTACTGGAGCGTCATAAAACCTTGAAATTTTTGTAACAATAAAGTACTCGAGCCTCTTGTCAATTTAAGCTATCGCTCAAAACTATGCTACCCTTGAGTCCCAAATCAAACACTGATAAAACTTCAAATGGTCCTTACTTCTATACGGTACGTCCTACACCTATCAAAGTTTGCAACATTCAAATGCTTGTAACTTTTTACTGGAGCTTCATAAAATCTTGAAATTTTGTAACAATAAAGTACTCGAGCCTTTTGTCAATTTAAGCTATCGCTGAAAGCTATGCTACCCTTGAATCCCAAATCAAACACTGATAAAATTTCAAATGGCCCTAACTTCTATATGGTCCGTCCTACACCTATCAAAGTTTGCAACATACAAATGCTTGTAACTTTTTACTGGAGCGTCATAAAACCTTGAAATTTTGTAACAATAAAGTACTCGAGCCTCTTGTCAATTTAAGCCATCGCTGAAAGCTATCCTACCCTTGAGTCCCAAATCAAACACTGATAAAACTTCAAATGGCCCTAACTTCTATACGGTACGTCCTACACCTATCTAAGTTTGCAATATACAAATGCTTGTAACTTTTTACTGGAGCGTCATAAAACCTTGAAATTTTGTAACAATAAAGTACTCGAGCCTCTTGTCAAATTAAGCTATGGCTCAAATTTATGATACCCTTGAGTCCCAAATCAAACACTGATAAAACTTCAAATTGCCCTAACTTCTGTACGGTACGTCCTAAACCTATAAAAGTTTGCAACATACAAATGCTTGTAAGTTTTTACTGGAGCGTCATAAAACCTTGAAATTTTTGTAACAATAAAGTACTCGAGCCTTTTTTCAATTTAAGCTATCGCTCAAAGCTATGCTACCCTTGAGTCGCAAATAAAACACTGATAAAATTTCAAATGGCCCTAACTTCTATACGGTACGTCCTACACCTATCAAAGTTTGCAACATACAAATGCTTGTAACTTTTTACTGGAGCGGCATACAACCTTGAAATGTTTGCAACAATAAAGTACTCGAGCCTCTTGTCAATTTAAGCTATCGCTCAAAACTATGCTACCCTTGAGTCCCAAATCAAACACTGATAAAACTTCAAATGGCAATAACTTCTATACGGTACGTCCTAAACCTATCAAAGTTTGCAACATACAAATGCTTGTAAGTTTTTACTGGAGCGTCACAAAACCTTGAAATTTTGAAACAATAAAGTACTCGAGCCTCTTGTCAAATTAAGCTATCGCTCAAACCTATGCTACCCTTGAGTCCCAAATCAAACACTGATAAAACTTCAAATGGTTCTAACTTCTATACAGTACGTCCTACACCTATCAAAGTTTGCAACATACAAATGCTTGTAACTTTTTACTGGAGCTTCATAAAACCTTGAAATTTTGTAACAATAAAGTACTCGAGCCTCTTGTCAATTTAAGATATCGCTGAAAGCTATGCTACCCTTGAGTCCCAAATCAAACACTGATAAAACATCAAATGGCCCTAACTTCTATACGGTACGTCCTACACCTACCTAAGTTTGCAACATACAAATGCTTGTAAATTTTTACTGGAGAGTCATAAAACCTTGAAATTTTGTAACAATAAAGAACTCGAGCCTCTTTTCAATTTAAGATATCGCTCAAAGCTATGCTACCCTTGACTCCCAAATCAAACACTGATAAAACTTCCAATGGCCCTAACTTCTATACGGTACGTCCTACACCTATCAAAGTTTGCAACATAGAAATGCTTGTAACTTTTTACTGGAGTGTCATAAAACCTTGCAATTTTGTAACTATGAAGTACTCGAGCCTCTTGTCAATTTAAGCTATCGCTCAAAGTTATGCTACCCTTGAGTCCCAAATCAAACACTGATAAAACTTCAAATGGCCCTAACTTGTATACGGTACGTCATACACCTATCAAAGTTTGCAAGATACAAATGCTTGTAACTTTTTACTGAATCGTCATAAAACCTTGAAATTTTGTAACAAAAAAGTACTCGAGCCTCTTGTCAATTTAAGCTATCGCTCAAAACTATGCTACCCTTGAGTCCCAAATCAAACACTGATAAAACTTCAAATGGTCCTTACTTCTATACGGTACGTCCTACACCTATCAAAGTTTGCAACATTCAAATGCTTGTAACTTTTTACTGGAGCTTCATAAAATCTTGAAATTTTGTAACAATAAAGTACTCGAGCCTCTTGTCAATTTAAGCTATCGCTGAAATCTATGCTACCCTTGAATCCCAAATCAAACACTGATAAAATTTCAAATGGCCCTAACTTCTATATCGTCCGTCCTACACCTATCAAAGTTTGCAACATACAAATGCTTGTAACTTTTTACTGGAGCGTCATAAAATCTTGAAATTTTTTAACAATAAAGTACTCGAGCCTCTTGTCAATTTAAGCCATCGCTGAAAGCTATGCTACCCTTGAGTCCCAAATCAAACACTGATAAAACTTCAACTGGCCCTAACTTCTATACGGTACGTCCTACACCTATCTAAGTTTGCAACATACAAATGCTTGTAACTTTTTACTGGAGCGTCATAAAACCTTGAAATTTTGTAACAATAAAGTAGTCGAGCCTCTTGTCAAATTAAGCTATCGCTCAAATTTATGATACCCTTGAGTCCCAAATCAAACACTGATAAAACTTCAAATGGCACTAACTTCTATACGGTACGTCCTACACCTATCAAAGTTTGCAACATACAAATGCTTGTAACTTTTTACTGGAACTTCATAAAACCTTGAAATTTTGTAACAATAAAGTACTCGAGCCTCTTGTCAATTTAAGCTATCGCTGAAAGCTATGCTACCCTTGAGTCCCAAATCAAACACTGATAAAACTTCAAATGGCCCTAACTTCTGTACGGTACGTCCTAAACCTATCAAAGTTTGCAACATACAGATGCTTGTAACTTTTTACTGGAGCGTCATAAAACCTTGAAATTTTGTAACAATAAAGTACTCGAGCCTCTTGTCAATTTAAGCTATCGCTCAAAGCTATGCTACCCTTGAGTCCCAAATCAAACACTGATAAAATTTCAAATGACCCTAACTTCTATACGGTACGTCCTACACCTATCAAAGTTTGCAACATACAAATGCTTGTATCTTTTTATGGGAGCGTCATAAAACCTTGAAATTTTGTAACAATAAAGTACTCGAGCCTCTTGTCAATTTAGGCTATCGCTCAAAGCTATGCTACCCTTGAGTCGCAAATCAAACACTGATAAAACTTCAGATGGCCCTAACTTCTATACGGTCCGTCCTACACCTATCAAAGTTTGCAACATACAAATGCTTGTAACTTTTTACTGGAGCGTCATAAAACCTTGAAATTTTGTAACAATAAAGTACTCGAGCCTCTTGTCAATTTAAGCCCTCGCTCAAAACTATGCTACCCTTGAGTCCCAAATCAAACACAGATAAAACTTCAAATGGTCCTTACTTCTATATGGTACGTCCTACACCTATCAAAGTTTGCAATATACAACTGCTTGTAACTTTTTACTGGAGCGTCATAAAACCTTGAAATTTTGAAACAATAAAGTGCTCGAGCCTCTTGTCAATTTCAGCTATCGCTGAAAGCTATGCTACCCTTGAATCCCAAATCAAACACTGATAAAACTTCAAATGGCCCTAACTTCTATACGGTCCGTCCTACACCTATCAAAGTTTGCAACATACAAATGCTTGTAACTTTTTACTGGAGCGTCATAAAATCTTGAAATTTTGTAACCATAAATTACTCGAGTCTCTTGTCAATTTAAGCCATCGCTGAAAGCTATGCTACCCTTGAGTCCCAAATCAAACACTGATAAAATTTCAAATGGCCCTAACTTCTATACGGTACGTCCTACACCTATCAAAGTTTGCAACATACAAATGCTTGTAACTTTTTACTGGAGCGTCATAAAACCTTGAAATTTGTAACAATAAAGTACTCGAGCCTCTTGTCAATTTAAGATATCGCGCAAAGCTATGCTACTCTTGAATCCCAAATTAAACACTGATAAAACTTCAAATGACCCTAACTTCTATACGGTACGTCCTACACCTATCAAAGTTTGCAACATACAAATGCTTGTAACTTTTTACTGGAGAGTCATAAAACCTTGAAATTTTGTAACAATAAAGTACTCGAGCCACATGTCAATTTAAGCTATCGCTCAAAGCTATGCTACCCTTGAGTCCCAAATCAAACACTGATAAAACTTCAAATTGCCCTAACTTTTATACGGTACGTCCTACACCTATCAAAGTTGGCAACATACAGATGCTTGTACCTTTTTACTGGAGCGTCATAAAACCTTGAAATTTTGTAACAATAAAGTACTCGAGCCTCTTGTCAATTTAAGATATCGCGCAAAGCTATGCTACCCTTGAGTCCCAAATCAAACACTGATAAAATTTCAAATGACTCTAACTTCTATAGGGTACGTCCTACACCTATCAAAGTTTGCAACATACAAATGCTTGTAACCTTTTACTGGAGCGTCATAAAACCTTGAAATTTTGTAACAATAAAGTACTCGAGCCTCTTGTCAATTTAAACTATCGCTCAGAGCTATGCTACCCTTGAGTCCCAAATCAAACACTGATAAAACTTCAAATCTCCCTAACTTCTATACGGTACGTCCTACACCTATCAAAGTTTGCAACATTCAAATGCTTGTAACTTTTACTGGAGCATCATAAAACCTTGAAATTTTGTAACAATAAAGTACTCGAGCCTCTTGTCAATTTAAGCTATCGCTCAAAGCTATGCTACCCTTGAGTCGCAAATCAAACACTGATAAAACTTCAAATGGCCCTAACTTCTGTACGGTACGTCCTAAACCTATCAAAGTTTGCAACATACAGATGCTTGTAACTTTTTACTGGAGCGTCATAAAACTTTGAAATTTTGTAACAATAAAGTACTCGAGCCTCTTGTCAATTTAAGCTATCGCTCAAAGCTATGCTACCCTTGAGTCCCAAATCAAACACTGATAAAATTTCAAATGACCCTAACTTCTATACGGTACGTCCTACACTAATCAAAGTTTGCAACATACAAATGCTTGTAACTTTTTACTGGAGCGTCATAAAACCTGGAAATTTTGTAACAATAAAGTACTCGAGCCACTTGTCAATTTAAGCTATCGCTCAAAGCTATGCTACCCTTGAGTCGCAAATCAAACACTGATAAAACTTCAAATGGCCCTAACTTCTGTACGGTACGTCCTAAACCTATCAAAGTTTGCAACATACAGATGCTTGTAACTTTTTACTGGAGCGTCATAAAACTTTGAAATTTTTGTAACAATAAAGTACTCGAGCCTTTTTTCAATTTAAGCTATCGCTCAAAGCTATGCTACCCTTGAGTCGCAAATCAAACACTGATAAAACTTCAAATGGCCCTAACTTATATACGGTACGTCCTACACCTATCAAAGTTTGCAACATACAAATGCTTGTAACTTTTTACTGGAGCGGCATACAAACTTGAAATGTTTGCAACAATAAAGTACTCGAGCCTCTTGTCAATTTAAGCTATCGCTCAAAACTATGCTACCCTTGAGTCCCAAATCAAACACTGATAAAACTTCAAATGGCAATAACTTCTATACGGTACGTCCTAAACCTATCAAAGTTTGCAACATACAAATGCTTCTAAGTTTTTACTGGAGCGTCACAAAACCTTGAAATTTTGAAACAATAAAGTACTCGAGCCTCTTGTCAAATTAAGCTATCGCTCAAAGCTATGCTACCCTTGAGTCCCAAATCAAACACTGATAAAACTTCAAATGGTTCTAATTTCTATACAGTACGTCCTACACCTATCAAAGTTTGCAACATACAAATGCTTGTAACTTTTTACTGGAGCTTCATAAAACCTTGAAATTTTGTAACAATAAAGTACTCGAGCCTCTTGTCAATTTAAGATATCGCTGAAAGCTATGCTACCCTTGAGTCCCAAATCAAACACTGATAAAACATCAAATGGCCCTAACTTCTATACGGTACGTCCTACACCTATCTAAGTTTGCAACATACAAATGCTTGTAAATTTTTACTGGAGAGTCATAAAACCTTGAATTTTTGTAACAATAAAGAACTCGAGCCTCTTGTCAATTTAAGATATCGCTGAAAGCTATGCTACCCTTGAGTCCCAAATCAAACACTGATAAAACATCAAATGGCCCTAACTTCTATACGGTACGTCCTACACCTATCAAAGTTTGCAACATAGAAATGCTTGTAACTTTTTACTGGAGCGTCATAAAACCTTGAAATTTTGTAACAATAAAGTACTCGAGCCTCTTGTCAAATTAAGCTATCGCTCAAATTTATGATACCCTTGAGTCCCAAATCAAACACTGATAAAACTTCAAATGGCACTAACTTCTATACGGTAGGTCCTACACCTATCAAAGTTTGCAACATACAAATGCTTGTAACTTTTTACCGGATCTTCATAAAACCTTGAAATTTTGTAACAATGAAGTACTCGAGCCTCTTGTCAATTTAAGCTATCGCGCAAAGCTATGCTACTCTTGAATCCCAAATCAAACACTGATAAAACTTCAAATGACCCTAACTTCTATACGGTACGTCCTACACCTATCAAAGTTTGCAACATACAAATGCTTGTAACTTTTTACTGGAGAGTCATAAAACCTTGAAATTTTGAAACAATAAAGTGCTCGAGCCTCTTGTCAATTTCAGCTATCGCTGAAAGCTATGCTACCCTTGAATCCCAAATCAAACACTGATAAAACTTCAAATGGCCCTAACTTCTATACGGTCCGTCCTACACCTATCAAAGTTTGCAACATACAAATGCTTGTAACTTTTTACTGGAGCGTCATAAAATCTTGAAATTTTGTAACCATAAATTACTCGAGTCTCTTGTCAATTTACGCCATCGCTGAAAGCTATGCTACCCTTGAGTCCCAAATCAAACACTGATAAAATTTCAAATGGCCCTAACTTCTATACGGTACGTCCTACACCTATCAAAGTTTGCAACATACAAATGCTTGTAACTTTTTACTGGAGCGTCATAAAACCTTGAAATTTGTAACAATAAAGTACTCGAGCCTCTTGTCAATTTAAGATATCGCGCAAAGCTATGCTACTCTTGAATCCCAAATTAAACACTGATAAAACTTCAAATGACCCTAACTTCTATACGGTACGTCCTACACCTATCAAAGTTTGCAACATACAAATGCTTGTAACTTTTTACTGGAGAGTCATAAAACCTTGAAATTTTGTAACAATAAAGAACTCGAGCCACATGTCAATTTAAGCTATCGCTCAAAGCTATGCTACCCTTGAGTCCCAAATCAAACACTGATAAAACTTCAAATTGCCCTAACTTTTATACGGTACGTCCTACACCTATCAAAGTTGGCAACATACAGATGCTTGTACCTTTTTACTGGAGCGTCATAAAACCTTGAAATTTTGTAACAATAAAGTACTCGAGCCTCTTGTCAATGTAAGATATCGCGCAAAGCTATGCTACCCTTGAGTCCCAAATCAAACACTGATAAAATTTCAAATGACTCTAACTTCTATAGGGTACGTCCTACACTTATCAAAGTTTGCAACATACAAATGCTTGTAACTTTTTACTGGAGCGTCATAAAACCTTGAAATTTTGTAACAATAAAGTACTCGAGCCTCTTGTCAATTTAAACTATCGCTCAGAGCTATGCTACCCTTGAGTCCCAAATCAAACACTGATAAAACTTCAAATCTCCCTAACTTCTATACGGTACGTCCTACACCTATCAAAGTTTGCAACATTCAAATGCTTGTAACTTTTACTGGAGCATCATAAAACCTTGAAATTTTGTAACAATAAAGTACTCGAGCCTCTTGTCAATTTAAGCTATCGCTCAAAGCTATGCTACCCTTGAGTCGCAAATCAAACACTGATAAAACTTCAAATGGCCCTAACTTCTGTACGGTACGTCCTAAACCTATCAAAGTTTGCAACATACAGATGCTTGTAACTTTTTACTGGAGCGTCATAAAACTTTGAAATTTTGTAACAATAAAGTACTCGAGCCTCTTGTCAATTTAAGCTATCGCTCAAAGCTATGCTACCCTTGAGTCCCAAATCAAACACTGATAAAATTTCAAATGACCCTAACTTCTATACGGTACGTCCTACACTAATCAAAGTTTGCAACATACAAATGCTTGTAACTTTTTACTGGAGCGTCATAAAACCTGGAAATTTTGTAACAATAAAGTACTCGAGCCACTTGTCAATTTAAGCTATCGCTCAAAGCTATGCTACCCTTGAGTCGCAAATCAAACACTGATAAAACTTCAAATGGCCCTAACTTCTGTACGGTACGTCCTAAACCTATCAAAGTTTGCAACATACAGATGCTTGTAACTTTTTACTGGAGCGTCATAAAACTTTGAAATTTTTGTAACAATAAAGTACTCGAGCCTTTTTTCAATTTAAGCTATCGCTCAAAGCTATGCTACCCTTGAGTCGCAAATCAAACACTGATAAAACTTCAAATGGCCCTAACTTATATACGGTACGTCCTACACCTATCAAAGTTTGCAACATACAAATGCTTGTAACTTTTTACTGGAGCGGCATACAACCTTGAAATGTTTGCAACAATAAAGTACTCGAGCCTCTTGTCAATTTAAGCTATCGCTCAAAACTATGCTACCCTTGAGTCCCAAATCAAACACTGATAAAACTTCAAATGGCAATAACTTCTATACGGTACGTCCTCAACCTATCAAAGTTTGCAACATACAAATGCTTCTAAGTTTTTACTGGAGCGTCACAAAACCTTGAAATTTTGAAACAATAAAGTACTCGAGCCTCTTGTCAAATTAAGCTATCGCTCAAAGCTATGCTACCCTTGAGTCCCAAATCAAACACTGATAAAACTTCAAATGGTTCTAATTTCTATACAGTACGTCCTACACCTATCAAAGTTTGCAACATACAAATGCTTGTAACTTTTTACTGGAGCTTCATAAAACCTTGAAATTTTGTATCAATAAAGTACTCGAGCCTCTTGTCAATTTAAGATATCGCTGAAAGCTATGCTACCCTTGAGTCCCAAATCAAACACTGATAAAACATCAAATGGCCCTAACTTCTATACGGTACGTCCTACACCTATCTAAGTTTGCAACATACAAATGCTTGTAAATTTTTACTGGAGAGTCATAAAACCTTGAATTTTTGTAACAATAAAGAACTCGAGCCTCTTGTCAATTTAAGATATCGCTGAAAGCTATGCTACCCTTGAGTCCCAAATCAAACACTGATAAAACATCAAATGGCCCTAACTTCTATACGGTACGTCATACACCTATCAAAGTTTGCAACATAGAAATGCTTGTAACTTTTTACTGGAGCGTCATAAAACCTTGAAATTTTGTAACAATAAAGTACTCGAGCCTCTTGTCAAATTAAGCTATCGCTCAAATTTATGATACCCTTGAGTCCCAAATCAAACACTGATAAAACTTCAAATGGCACTAACTTCTATACGGTAGGTCCTACACCTATCAAAGTTTGCAACATACAAATGCTTGTAACTTTTTACCGGATCTTCATAAAACCTTGAAATTTTGTAACAATGAAGTACTCGAGCCTCTTGTCAATTTAAGCTATCGCGCAAAGCTATGCTACTCTTGAATCCCAAATCAAACACTGATAAAACTTCAAATGACCCTAACTTCTATACGGTACGTCCTACACCTATCAAAGTTTGCAACATACAAATGCTTGTAACTTTTTACTGGAGAGTCATAAAACCTTGAAATTTTGTAACAATAAAGTACTCGAGCCTCATGTCAATTTAAGCTATCGCTCAAAGCTATGCTACCCTTGAGTCCCAAATCAAACACTGATAAAACTTCAAATGTCCCTAACTTCTATACGGTACGTCCTACACCTATCAAAGTTTGCAACATTCAAATGCTTGTAACTTTTACTGGAGCATCATAAAACCTTGAAATTTTGTAACAATAAAGTACTCGAGCCTCTTGTCAATTTAAGCTATCGCTCAAAGCTATGCTACCCTTGAGTCGCAAATCAAACACTGATAAAACTTCAAATGGCCCTAACTTCTGTACGGTACGTCCTAAACCTATCAAAGTTTGCAACATACAGATGCTTGTAACTTTTTACTGGAGCGTCATAAAACTTTGAAATTTTGTAACAATAAAGTACTCGAGCCTCTTGTCAATTTAAGCTATCGCTCCAAGCTATGCTACCCTTGAGTCCCAAATCAAACACTGATAAAATTTCAAATGACCCTAACTTCTATACGGTACGTCCTACACTAATCAAAGTTTGCAACATACAAATGCTTGTAACTTTTTACTGGAGCGTCATAAAACCTGGAAATTTTGTAACAATAAAGTACTCGAGCCACTTGTCAATTTAAGCTATCGCTCAATGCTATGCTACCCTTGAGTCCCAAATCAAACACTGATAAAACTTCAAATTGCCCTAACTTCTGTACGGTACGTCCTAAACCTATCAAAGTTTGCAACATACAAATGCTTGTAAGTTTTTACTGGAGCGTCATAAAACCTTGAAATTTTTGTAACAATAAAGTACTCGAGGCTTTTTTCAATTTAAGCTATCGCTCAAAGCTATGCTACCCTTGAGTCGTAAATCAAACACTGATAAAACTTCAAATGGCCCTAACTTCTATACGGTACGTCCTACACCTATCAAAGTTTGCAACATACAAATGCTTGTAACTTTTTACTGGAGCGGCATACAACCTTGAAATGTTTGCAACAATAAAGTACTCGAGCCTCTTGTCAATTTAAGCTATCGCTCAAAACTATGCTACCCTTGAGTCCCAAATCAAACACTGATAAAACTTCAAATGGCAATAACTTCTATACGGTACGTCCTAAACCTATCAAAGTTTGCAACATACAAATCCTTGTAAGTTTTTACTGGAGCGTCACAAAACCTTGAAATTTTGAAACAATAAAGTACTCGAGCCTCTTGTCAAATTAAGCTATCGCTCAAAGCTACGCTACCCTTGAGTCCCAAATCAAACACTGATAAAACTTCAAATGTCCCTAACTTCTATACGGTACGTCCTACACCTATCAAAGTTTGCAACATTCAAATGCTTGTACCTTTTACTGGAGCATCATAAAACCTTGAAATTTTGTAACAATAAAGTACTCGAGCCTCTTGTCAATTTAAACTATCGCTCAGAGCTATGCTACCCTTGAGTCCCAAATCAAACACTGATAAAACTTCAAATGTCCCTAACTTCTATACGGTACGTCCTACACCTATCAAAGTTTGCAACATACAAATGCTTGTAACTTTTTACTGGAGCGTCACAAAACCTTGAAATTTTGAAACAATAAAGTACTCGAGCCTCTTGTCAAATTAAGCTATCGCTCAAAGCTATGCTACCCTTGAGTCCCAAATCAAACACTGATAAAACTTCAAATGGTTCTAACTTCTATACAGTACGTCCTACACCTATCAAAGTTTGCAACATACAAATGCTTGTAACTTTTTACTGGAGCTTCATAAAACCTTGAAATTTTGTAACAATAAAGTACTCGAGCCTCTTGTCAATTTAAGATATCGCTGAAAGCTATGCTACCCTTGAGTCCCAAATCAAACACTGATAAAACATCAAATGGCCCTAACTTCTATACGGTACGTCCTACACCTATCTAAGTTTGCAACATACAAATGCTTGTAAATTTTTACTGGAGAGTCATAAAACCTTGAAATTTTGTAACAATAAAGAACTCGAGCCTCTTGTCAATTTAAGATATCGCTGAAAGCTATGCTACCCTTGAGTCCCAAATCAAACACTGATAAAACATCAAATGGCCCTAACTTCTATACGGTACGTCCTACACCTATCAAAGTTTGCAACATAGAAATGCTTGTAACTTTTTACTGGAGCGTCATAAAACCTTGAAATTTTGTAACAATAAAGTACTCGAGCCTCTTGTCAAATTAAGCTATCGCTCAAATTTATGATACCCTTGAGTCCCAAAGCAAACACTGATAAAACTTCAAATGGCACTAACTTCTATACGGTAGGTCCTACACCTATCAAAGTTTGCAACATACAAATGCTTGTAACTTTTTACCGGATCTTCATAAAACCTTGAAATTTTGTAACAATGAAGTACTCGAGCCTCTTGTCAATTTAAGCTATCGCTCAAAGCTATGCTACCCTTGAGTCCCAAATCAAACACTGATAAAATTTCAAATGACCCTAACTTCTATACGGTACGTCCTACACTAATCAAAGTTTGCAACATACAAATGCTTGTAACTTTTTACTGGAGCGTCATAAAACCTGGAAATTTTGTAACAATAAAGTACTCGAGCTACTTGTCAATTTAAGCTATCGCTCAATGCAATGCTACAATTGAGTCCCAAATCAAACACTGATAAAACTTCAAATTGCCCTAACTTCTGTACGGTACGTCCTAAACCTATCAAAGTTTGCAACATACAAATGCTTGTAAGTTTTTACTGGAGCGTCATAAAACCTTGAAATTTTTGTAACAATAAAGTACTCGAGCCTTTTTTCAATTTAAGCTATCGCTCAAAGCTATGCTACCCTTGAGTCCCAAATCAAACACTGATAAAACTTCAAATGGCCCTAACTTCTATACGGTACGTCCTACACCTATCAAAGTTTGCAACATACAAATGCTTGTAACTTTTTACTGGAGCGGCATACAACCTTGAAATGTTTGCAACAATAAAGTACTCGAGCCTCTTGTCAATTTAAGCTATCGCTCAAAACTATGCTACCCTTGAGTCCCAAATCAAACACTGATAAAACTTCAAATGGCAATAACTTCTATACGGTACGTCCTAAACCTATCAAAGTTTGCAACATACAAATCCTTGTAAGTTTTTACTGGCGCGTCACAAAACCTTGAAATTTTGAAACAATAAAGTACTCGAGCCTCTTGTCAAATTAAGCTATCGCTCAAAGCTACGCTACCCTTGAGTCCCAAATCAAACACTGATAAAACTTCAAATGTCCCTAACTTCTATACGGTACGTCCTACACCTATCAAAGTTTGCAACATTCAAATGCTTGTAACTTTTACTGGAGCATCATAAAACCTTGAAATTTTGTAACAATAAAGTACTCGAGCCTCTTGTCAATTTAAACTATCGCTCAGAGCTATGCTACCCTTGAGTCCCAAATCAAACACTGATAAAACTTCAAATGTCCCTAACTTCTATACGGTACGTCCTACACCTATCAAAGTTTGCAACATACAAATGCTTGTAACTTTTTACTGGAGCGTCATAAAACCTTGAAATTTTGTAACAATAAAGTACTCGAGCCTCTTGTCAATTTAAACTATCGCTCAGAGCTATGCCACCCTTGAGTCCCAAATCAAACACTGATAAAACTTCAAATGTCCCTAACTTCTATACGGTACGTCCTACACCTATCAAAGTTTGCAACATTCAAATGCTTGTAACTTTTACTGGAGCATCATAAAACCTTGAAATTTTGTAACAATAAAGTACTCGAGCCTCTTGTCAATTTAAGCTATCGCTCAAAGCTATGCTACCCTTGAGTCGCAAATCAAACACTGATAAAACTTCAAATGGCCCTTACTTCTGTACGGTACGTCCTAAACGTATCAAAGTTTGCAACATACAGATGCTTGTAACTTTTTACTGGAGCGTCATAAAACCTTGAAATTTTTATAACAATAAAGTACTCGAGGCTTTTTTCAATTTAAGCTATCGCTCAAAGCTATGCTACCCTTGAGTCGTAAATCAAACACTGATAAAACTTCAAATGGCCCTAACTTCTATACGGTACGTCCTACACCTATCAAAGTTTGCAACATACAAATGCTTGTAACTTTTTACTGGAGCGGCATACAACCTTGAAATGTTTGCAACAATAAAGTACTCGAGCCTCTTGTCAATTTAAGCTATCGCTCAAAACTATGCTACCCTTGAGTCCCAAATCAAACACTGATAAAACTTCAAATGGCAATAACTTCTATACGGTACGTCCTAAACCTATCAAAGTTTGCAACATACAAATCCTTGTAAGTTTTTACTGGAGCGTCACAAAACCTTGAAATTTTGAAACAATAAAGTACTCGAGCCTCTTGTCAAATTAAGCTATCGCTCAAAGCTACGCTACCCTTGAGTCCCAAATCAAACACTGATAAAACTTCAAATGTCCCTAACTTCTATACGGTACGTCCTACACCTATCAAAGTTTGCAACATTCAAATGCTTGTAACTTTTACTGGAGCATCATAAAACCTTGAAATTTTGTAACAATAAAGTACTCGAGCCTCTTGTCAATTTAAACTATCGCTCAGAGCTATGCTACCCTTGAGTCCCAAATCAAACACTGATAAAACTTCAAATGTCCCTAACTTCTATACGGTACGTCCTACACCTATCAAAGTTTGCAACATACAAATGCTTGTAACTTTTTACTGGAGCGTCACAAAACCTTGAAATTTTGAAACAATAAAGTACTCGAGCCTCTTGTCAAATTAAGCTATCGCTCAAAGCTATGCTACCCTTGAGTCCCAAATCAAACACTGATAAAACTTCAAATGGTTCTAACTTCTATACAGTACGTCCTACACCTATCAAAGTTTGCAACATACAAATGCTTGTAACTTTTTACTGGAGCTTCATAAAACCTTGAAATTTTGTAACAATAAAGTACTCGAGCCTCTTGTCAATTTAAGATATCGCTGAAAGCTATGCTACCCTTGAGTCCCAAATCAAACACTGATAAAACATCAAATGGCCCTAACTTCTATACGGTACGTCCTACACCTATCTAAGTTTGCAACATACAAATGCTTGTAAATTTTTACTGGAGAGTCATAAAACCTTGAAATTTTGTAACAATAAAGAACTCGAGCCTCTTGTCAATTTAAGATATCGCTGAAAGCTATGCTACCCTTGAGTCCCAAATCAAACACTGATAAAACATCAAATGGCCCTAACTTCTATACGGTACGTCCTACACCTATCAAAGTTTGCAACATAGAAATGCTTGTAACTTTTTACTGGAGCGTCATAAAACCTTGAAATTTTGTAACAATAAAGTACTCGAGCCTCTTGTCAAATTAAGCTATCGCTCAAATTTATGATACCCTTGAGTCCCAAAGCAAACACTGATAAAACTTCAAATGGCACTAACTTCTATACGGTAGGTCCTACACCTATCAAAGTTTGCAACATACAAATGCTTGTAACTTTTTACCGGATCTTCATAAAACCTTGAAATTTTGTAACAATGAAGTACTCGAGCCTCTTGTCAATTTAAGCTATCGCTCAAAGCTATGCTACCCTTGAGTCCCAAATCAAACACTGATAAAATTTCAAATGACCCTAACTTCTATACGGTACGTCCTACACTAATCAAAGTTTGCAACATACAAATGCTTGTAACTTTTTACTGGAGCGTCATAAAACCTGGAAATTTTGTAACAATAAAGTACTCGAGCTACTTGTCAATTTAAGCTATCGCTCAATGCAATGCTACAATTGAGTCCCAAATCAAACACTGATAAAACTTCAAATTGCCCTAACTTCTGTACGGTACGTCCTAAACCTATCAAAGTTTGCAACATACAAATGCTTGTAAGTTTTTACTGGAGCGTCATAAAACCTTGAAATTTTTGTAACAATAAAGTACTCGAGCCTTTTTTCAATTTAAGCTATCGCTCAAAGCTATGCTACCCTTGAGTCGTAAATCAAACACTGATAAAACTTCAAATGGCCCTAACTTCTATACGGTACGTCCTACACCTATCAAAGTTTGCAACATACAAATGCTTGTAACTTTTTACTGGAGCGGCATACAACCTTGAAATGTTTGCAACAATAAAGTACTCGAGCCTCTTGTCAATTTAAGCTATCGCTCAAAACTATGCTACCCTTGAGTCCCAAATCAAACACTGATAAAACTTCAAATGGCAATAACTTCTATACGGTACGTCCTAAACCTATCAAAGTTTGCAACATACAAATCCTTGTAAGTTTTTACTGGCGCGTCACAAAACCTTGAAATTTTGAAACAATAAAGTACTCGAGCCTCTTGTCAAATTAAGCTATCGCTCAAAGCTACGCTACCCTTGAGTCCCAAATCAAACACTGATAAAACTTCAAATGTCCCTAACTTCTATACGGTACGTCCTACACCTATCAAAGTTTGCAACATTCAAATGCTTGTAACTTTTACTGGAGCATCATAAAACCTTGAAATTTTGTAACAATAAAGTACTCGAGCCTCTTGTCAATTTAAACTATCGCTCAGAGCTATGCTACCCTTGAGTCCCAAATCAAACACTGATAAAACTTCAAATGTCCCTAACTTCTATACGGTACGTCCTACACCTATCAAAGTTTGCAACATACAAATGCTTGTAACTTTTTACTGGAGCGTCATAAAACCTTGAAATTTTGTAACAATAAAGTACTCGAGCCTCTTGTCAATTTAAACTATCGCTCAGAGCTATGCTACCCTTGAGTCCCAAATCAAACACTGATAAAACTTCAAATGTCCCTAACTTCTATACGGTACGTCCTACACCTATCAAAGTTTGCAACATTCAAATGCTTGTAACTTTTACTGGAGCATCATAAAACCTTGAAATTTTGTAACAATAAAGTACTCGAGCCTCTTGTCAATTTAAGCTATCGCTCAAAGCTATGCTACCCTTGAGTCGCAAATCAAACACTGATAAAACTTCAAATGGCCCTTACTTCTGTACGGTACGTCCTAAACGTATCAAAGTTTGCAACATACAGATGCTTGTAACTTTTTACTGGAGCGTCATAAAACTTTGAAATTTTGTAACAATAAAGTACTCGAGCCTCTTGTCCATTTAAGCTATCGCTCAAAGCTATGCTACCCTTGAGTCCCAAATCAAACACTGATAAAATTTCAAATGACCCTAACTTCTATACAGTACGTCCTACACTAATCAAAGTTTGCAACATACAAATGCTTGTAACTTTTTACTGGAGCGTCATAAAACCTGGAAATTTTGTAACAATAAAGTACTCGAGCCACTTGTCAATTTAAGCTATCGCTCAATGCTATGCTACCCTTGAGTCCCAAATCAAACACTGATAAAACTTCAAATTGCCCTAACTTCTGTACGGTACGTCCTAAACCTATCAAAGTTTGCAACATACAAATGCTTGTAAGTTTTTACTGGAGCGTCATAAAACCTTGAAATTTTTGTAACAATAAAGTACTCGAGCCTTTTTTCAATTTAAGCTATCGCTCAAAGCTATGCTACCCTTGAGTCGTAAATCAAACACTGATAAAACTTCAAATGGCCCTAACTTCTATACGGTACGTCCTACACCTATCAAAGTTTGCAACATACAAATGCTTGTAACTTTTTACTGGAGCGGCATACAACCTTGAAATGTTTGCAACAATAAAGTACTCGAGCCTCTTGTCAATTTAAGCTATCGCTCAAAACTATGCTACCCTTGAGTCCCAAATCAAACACTGATAAAACTTCAAATGGCAATAACTTCTATACGGTACGTCCTAAACCTATCAAAGTTTGCAACATACAAATCCTTGTAAGTTTTTACTGGCGCGTCACAAAACCTTGAAATTTTGAAACAATAAAGTACTCGAGCCTCTTGTCAAATTAAGCTATCGCTCAAAGCTACGCTACCCTTGAGTCCCAAATCAAACACTGATAAAACTTCAAATGTCCCTAACTTCTATACGGTACGTCCTACACCTATCAAAGTTTGCAACATTCAAATGCTTGTAACTTTTACTGGAGCATCATAAAACCTTGAAATTTTGTAACAATAAAGTACTCGAGCCTCTTATCAATTTAAACTATCGCTCAGAGCTATGCTACCCTTGAGTCCCAAATCAAACACTGATAAAACTTCAAATGTCCCTAACTTCTATACGGTACGTCCTACACCTATCAAAGTTTGCAACATACAAATGCTTGTAACTTTTTACTGGAGCGTCATAAAACCTTGAAATTTTGTAACAATAAAGTACTCGAGCCTCTTGTCAATTTAAACTATCGCTCAGAGCTATGCTACCCTTGAGTCCCAAATCAAACACTGATAAAACTTCAAATGTCCCTAACTTCTATACGGTACGTCCTACACCTATCAAAGTTTGCAACATTCAAATGCTTGTAACTTTTACTGGAGCATCATAAAACCTTGAAATTTTGTAACAATAAAGTACTCGAGCCTCTTGTCAATTTAAGCTATCGCTCAAAGCTATGCTACCCTTGAGTCGCAAATCAAACACTGATAAAACTTCAAATGGCCCTAACTTCTGTACGGTACGTCCTAAACCTATCAAAGTTTGCAACATACAGATGCTTGTAACTTTTTACTGGAGCGTCATAAAACTTTGAAATTTTGTAACAATAAAGTACTCGAGCCTCTTGTCCATTTAAGCTATCGCTCAAAGCTATGCTACCCTTGAGTCCCAAATCAAACACTGATAAAATTTCAAATTACCCTAACTTCTATACAGTACGTCCTACACTAATCAAAGTTTGCAACATACAAATGCTTGTAACTTTTTACTGGAGCGTCATAAAACCTGGAAATTTTGTAACAATAAAGTACTCGAGCCACTTGTCAATTTAAGCTATCGCTCAATGCTATGCTACCCTTGAGTCCCAAATCAAACACTGATAAAACTTCAAATTGCCCTAACTTCTGTACGGTACGTCCTAAACCTATCAAAGTTTGCAACATACAAATGCTTGTAAGTTTTTACTGGAGCGTCATAAAACCTTGAAATTTTTGTAACAATAAAGTACTCGAGCCTTTTTTCAATTTAAGCTATCGCTCAAAGCTATGCTACCCTTGAGTCGCAAATCAAACACTGATAAAACTTCAAATGGCCTTAACTTCTATACGGTACGTCCTACACCTATCAAAGTTTGCAACATACAAATGCTTGTAACTTTTTACTGGAGCGGCATACAACCTTGAAATGTTTGCAACAATAAAGTACTCGAGCCTCTTGTCAGTTTAAGCTATCGCTCAAAACTATGCTACCCTTGAGTCCCAAATCAAACACTGATAAAACTTCAAATGGCAATAACTTCTATACGGTACGTCCTAAACCTATCAAAGTTTGCAACATACAAATGCTTGTAAGTTTTTACTGGAGCGTCACAAAACCTTGAAATTTTGAAACAATAAAGTACTCGAGCCTCTTGTCAAATTAAGCTATCGCTCAAAGCTATGCTACCCTTGAGTCCCAAATCAAACACTGATAAAACTTCAAATGGTTCTAACTTCTATACAGTACGTCCTACACCTATCAAAGTTTGCAACATACAAATGCTTGTAACTTTTTACTGGAGCTTCATAAAACCTTGAAATTTTGTAACAATAAAATACTCGAGCCTCTTGTCAATTTAAACTATCGCTCAGAGCTATGCTACCCTTGAGTCCCAAATCAAACACTGATAAAACATCAAATGGCCCTAACTTCTATACGGTACGTCCTACACCTATCTAAGTTTGCAACATACAAATGCTTGTAAATTTTTACTGGAGAGTCATAAAACCTTGAAATTTTGTAACAATAAAGAACTCGAGCCTCTTTTCAATTTAAGATATCGCTCAAAGCTATGCTACCCTTGACTCCCAAATCAAACACTGATAAAACTTCCAATGGCCCTAACTTCTATACGGTACGTCCTACACCTATCAAAGTTTGCAACATAGAAATGCTTGTAACTTTTTACTGGAGCGTCATAAAACCTTGAAATTTTGTAACAATAAAGTACTCGAGCCTCTTGTCAAATTAAGCTATCGCTCAAATTTATGATACCCTTGCGTCCCAAATCAAACACTGATAAAACTTCAAATGGCACTAACTTCTATACGGTAGGTCCTACACCTATCAAAGTTTGCAACATACAAATGCTTGTAACTTTTTACCGGATCTTCATAAAACCTTGAAATTTTGTAACAATGAAGTACTCGAGCCTCTTGTCAATTTAAGCTATCGCGCAAAGCTATGCTACTCTTGAATCCCAAATCAAACACTGATAAAACTTCAAATGACCCTAACTTCTATACGGTACGTCCTACACCTATCAAAGTTTGCAACATACAAATGCTTGTAACTTTTTACTGGAGAGTCATAAAACCTTGAAATTTTGTAACAATAAAGTACTCGAGCCTCATGTCAATTTAAGCTATCGCTCAAAGCTATGCTACCCTTGAGTCCCAAATCAAACACTGATAAAACTTTAAATTGCCCTAACTTCTATACGGTACGTCCTACACCTATCAAAGTTGGCAACATACAGATGCTTGTACCTTTTTACTGGAGCGTCATAAAACCTTGAAATTTTGTAACAATAAAGTACTCGAGCCTCTTGTCAATTTAAGATATCGCGCAAAGCTATGCTACCCTTGAGTCCCAAATCAAACACTGATAAAATTTCAAATGACTCTAACTTCTATAGGGTACGTCCTACACCTATCAAAGTTTGCAACATACAAATGCTTGTAACTTTTTACTGCAGCGTCATAAAACCTTGAAATTTTGTAACAATAAAATACTCGAGCCTCTCGTCAATTCTAACTAACAAACTATCGCTCAGAGCTATGCTACCCTTGAGTCCCAAATCAAACACTGATAAAACTTCAAATGTCCCTAACTTCTATACGGTACGTCCTACACCTATCAAAGTTTGCAACATTCAAATGCTTGTAACTTTTACTGGAGCATCATAAAACCTTGAAATTTTGTAACAATAAAGTACTCGAGCCTCTTGTCAATTTAAGCTATCGCTCAAAGCTATGCTACCCTTGAGTCGCAAATCAAACACTGATAAAACTTCAAATGGCCCTAACTTCTGTACGGTACGTCCTAAACCTATCAAAGTTTGCAACATACATATGCTTGTAACTTTTTACTGGAGCGTCATAAAACTTTGAAATTTAGTAACAATAAAGTACTCGAGCCTCTTGTCAATTTAAGCTATCGCTCAAAGCTATGCTACCCTTGAGTCCCAAATCAAACACTGATAAAATTTCAAATGACCCTAACTTCTATACGGTACGTCCTACACTAATCAAAGTTTGCAACATACAAATGCTTGTAACTTTTTACTGGAGCGGCATACAACCTTGAAATGTTTGCAACAATAAAGTACTCGAGCCTCTTGTCAATTTAAGCTATCGCTCAAAACTATGCTACCCTTGAGTCCCAAATCAAACACTGATAAAACTTCAAATGGCAATAACTTCTATACGGTACGTCCTAAACCTATCAAAGTTTGCAACATACAAATCCTTGTAAGTTTTTACTGGCGCGTCACAAAACCTTGAAATTTTGAAACAATAAAGTACTCGAGCCTCTTGTCAAATTAAGCTATCGCTCAAAGCTACGCTACCCTTGAGTCCCAAATCAAACACTGATAAAACTTCAAATGTCCCTAACTTCTATACGGTACGTCCTACACCTATCAAAGTTTGCAACATTCAAATGCTTGTAACTTTTACTGGAGCATCATAAAACCTTGAAATTTTGTAACAATAAAGTACTCGAGCCTCTTGTCAATTTAAACTATCGCTCAGAGCTATGCTACCCTTGAGTCCCAAATCAAACACTGATAAAACTTCAAATGTCCCTAACTTCTATACGGTACGTCCTACACCTATCAAAGTTTGCAACATACAAATGCTTGTAACTTTTTACTGGAGCGTCATAAAACCTTGAAATTTTGTAACAATAAAGTACTCGAGCCTCTTGTCAATTTAAACTATCGCTCAGAGCTATGCTACCCTTGAGTCCCAAATCAAACACTGATAAAACTTCAAATGTCCCTAACTTCTATACGGTACGTCCTACACCTATCAAAGTTTGCAACATTCAAATGCTTGTAACTTTTACTGGAGCATCATAAAACCTTGAAATTTTGTAACAATAAAGTACTCGAGCCTCTTGTCAATTTAAGCTATCGCTCAAAGCTATGCTACCCTTGAGTCGCAAATCAAACACTGATAAAACTTCAAATGGCCCTTACTTCTGTACGGTACGTCCTAAACGTATCAAAGTTTGCAACATACAGATGCTTGTAACTTTTTACTGGAGCGTCATAAAACTTTGAAATTTTGTAACAATAAAGTACTCGAGCCTCTTGTCCATTTAAGCTATCGCTCAAAGCTATGCTACCCTTGAGTCCCAAATCAAACACTGATAAAATTTCAAATGACCCTAACTTCTATACAGTACGTCCTACACTAATCAAAGTTTGCAACATACAAATGCTTGTAACTTTTTACTGGAGCGTCATAAAACCTGGAAATTTTGTAACAATAAAGTACTCGAGCCACTTGTCAATTTAAGCTATCGCTCAATGCTATGCTACCCTTGAGTCCCAAATCAAACACTGATAAAACTTCAAATTGCCCTAACTTCTGTACGGTACGTCCTAAACCTATCAAAGTTTGCAACATACAAATGCTTGTAAGTTTTTACTGGAGCGTCATAAAACCTTGAAATTTTTGTAACAATAAAGTACTCGAGCCTTTTTTCAATTTAAGCTATCGCTCAAAGCTATGCTACCCTTGAGTCGTAAATCAAACACTGATAAAACTTCAAATGGCCCTAACTTCTATACGGTACGTCCTACACCTATCAAAGTTTGCAACATACAAATGCTTGTAACTTTTTACTGGAGCGGCATACAACCTTGAAATGTTTGCAACAATAAAGTACTCGAGCCTCTTGTCAATTTAAGCTATCGCTCAAAACTATGCTACCCTTGAGTCCCAAATCAAACACTGATAAAACTTCAAATGGCAATAACTTCTATACGGTACGTCCTAAACCTATCAAAGTTTGCAACATACAAATCCTTGTAAGTTTTTACTGGCGCGTCACAAAACCTTGAAATTTTGAAACAATAAAGTACTCGAGCCTCTTGTCAAATTAAGCTATCGCTCAAAGCTACGCTACCCTTGAGTCGCAAATCAAACACTGATAAAACTTCAAATGGCCCTTACTTCTGTACGGTACGTCCTAAACGTATCAAAGTTTGCAACATACAGATGCTTGTAACTTTTTACTGGAGCGTCATAAAACTTTGAAATTTTGTAACAATAAAGTACTCGAGCCTCTTGTCCATTTAAGCTATCGCTCAAAGCTATGCTACCCTTGAGTCCCAAATCAAACACTGATAAAATTTCAAATGACCCTAACTTCTATACAGTACGTCCTACACTAATCAAAGTTTGCAACATACAAATGCTTGTAACTTTTTACTGGAGCGTCATAAAACCTGGAAATTTTGTAACAATAAAGTACTCGAGCCACTTGTCAATTTAAGCTATCGCTCAATGCTATGCTACCCTTGAGTCCCAAATCAAACACTGATAAAACTTCAAATTGCCCTAACTTCTGTACGGTACGTCCTAAACCTATCAAAGTTTGCAACATACAAATGCTTGTAAGTTTTTACTGGAGCGTCATAAAACCTTGAAATTTTTGTAACAATAAAGTACTCGAGCCTTTTTTCAATTTAAGCTATCGCTCAAAGCTATGCTACCCTTGAGTCGTAAATCAAACACTGATAAAACTTCAAATGGCCCTAACTTCTATACGGTACGTCCTACACCTATCAAAGTTTGCAACATACAAATGCTTGTAACTTTTTACTGGAGCGGCATACAACCTTGAAATGTTTGCAACAATAAAGTACTCGAGCCTCTTGTCAATTTAAGCTATCGCTCAAAACTATGCTACCCTTGAGTCCCAAATCAAACACTGATAAAACTTCAAATGGCAATAACTTCTATACGGTACGTCCTAAACCTATCAAAGTTTGCAACATACAAATCCTTGTAAGTTTTTACTGGCGCGTCACAAAACCTTGAAATTTTGAAACAATAAAGTACTCGAGCCTCTTGTCAAATTAAGCTATCGCTCAAAGCTACGCTACCCTTGAGTCCCAAATCAAACACTGATAAAACTTCAAATGTCCCTAACTTCTATACGGTACGTCCTACACCTATCAAAGTTTGCAACATTCAAATGCTTGTAACTTTTACTGGAGCATCATAAAACCTTGAAATTTTGTAACAATAAAGTACTCGAGCCTCTTATCAATTTAAACTATCGCTCAGAGCTATGCTACCCTTGAGTCCCAAATCAAACACTGATAAAACTTCAAATGTCCCTAACTTCTATACGGTACGTCCTACACCTATCAAAGTTTGCAACATACAAATGCTTGTAACTTTTTACTGGAGCGTCATAAAACCTTGAAATTTTGTAACAATAAAGTACTCGAGCCTCTTGTCAATTTAAACTATCGCTCAGAGCTATGCTACCCTTGAGTCCCAAATCAAACACTGATAAAACTTCAAATGTCCCTAACTTCTATACGGTACGTCCTACACCTATCAAAGTTTGCAACATTCAAATGCTTGTAACTTTTACTGGAGCATCATAAAACCTTGAAATTTTGTAACAATAAAGTACTCGAGCCTCTTGTCAATTTAAGCTATCGCTCAAAGCTATGCTACCCTTGAGTCGCAAATCAAACACTGATAAAACTTCAAATGGCCCTAACTTCTGTACGGTACGTCCTAAACCTATCAAAGTTTGCAACATACAGATGCTTGTAACTTTTTACTGGAGCGTCATAAAACTTTGAAATTTTGTAACAATAAAGTACTCGAGCCTCTTGTCCATTTAAGCTATCGCTCAAAGCTATGCTACCCTTGAGTCCCAAATCAAACACTGATAAAATTTCAAATTACCCTAACTTCTATACAGTACGTCCTACACTAATCAAAGTTTGCAACATACAAATGCTTGTAACTTTTTACTGGAGCGTCATAAAACCTGGAAATTTTGTAACAATAAAGTACTCGAGCCACTTGTCAATTTAAGCTATCGCTCAATGCTATGCTACCCTTGAGTCCCAAATCAAACACTGATAAAACTTCAAATTGCCCTAACTTCTGTACGGTACGTCCTAAACCTATCAAAGTTTGCAACATACAAATGCTTGTAAGTTTTTACTGGAGCGTCATAAAACCTTGAAATTTTTGTAACAATAAAGTACTCGAGCCTTTTTTCAATTTAAGCTATCGCTCAAAGCTATGCTACCCTTGAGTCGCAAATCAAACACTGATAAAACTTCAAATGGCCTTAACTTCTATACGGTACGTCCTACACCTATCAAAGTTTGCAACATACAAATGCTTGTAACTTTTTACTGGAGCGGCATACAACCTTGAAATGTTTGCAACAATAAAGTACTCGAGCCTCTTGTCAGTTTAAGCTATCGCTCAAAACTATGCTACCCTTGAGTCCCAAATCAAACACTGATAAAACTTCAAATGGCAATAACTTCTATACGGTACGTCCTAAACCTATCAAAGTTTGCAACATACAAATGCTTGTAAGTTTTTACTGGAGCGTCACAAAACCTTGAAATTTTGAAACAATAAAGTACTCGAGCCTCTTGTCAAATTAAGCTATCGCTCAAAGCTATGCTACCCTTGAGTCCCAAATCAAACACTGATAAAACTTCAAATGGTTCTAACTTCTATACAGTACGTCCTACACCTATCAAAGTTTGCAACATACAAATGCTTGTAACTTTTTACTGGAGCTTCATAAAACCTTGAAATTTTGTAACAATAAAATACTCGAGCCTCTTGTCAATTTAAACTATCGCTCAGAGCTATGCTACCCTTGAGTCCCAAATCAAACACTGATAAAACATCAAATGGCCCTAACTTCTATACGGTACGTCCTACACCTATCTAAGTTTGCAACATACAAATGCTTGTAATTTTTTACTGGAGAGTCATAAAACCTTGAAATTTTGTAACAATAAAGAACTCGAGCCTCTTTTCAATTTAAGATATCGCTCAAAGCTATGCTACCCTTGACTCCCAAATCAAACACTGATAAAACTTCCAATGGCCCTAACTTCTATACGGTACGTCCTACACCTATCAAAGTTTGCAACATAGAAATGCTTGTAACTTTTTACTGGAGCGTCATAAAACCTTGAAATTTTGTAACAATAAAGTACTCGAGCCTCTTGTCAAATTAAGCTATCGCTCAAATTTATGATACCCTTGCGTCCCAAATCAAACACTGATAAAACTTCAAATGGCACTAACTTCTATACGGTAGGTCCTACACCTATCAAAGTTTGCAACATACAAATGCTTGTAACTTTTTACCGGATCTTCATAAAACCTTGAAATTTTGTAACAATGAAGTACTCGAGCCTCTTGTCAATTTAAGCTATCGCGCAAAGCTATGCTACTCTTGAATCCCAAATCAAACACTGATAAAACTTCAAATGACCCTAACTTCTATACGGTACGTCCTACACCTATCAAAGTTTGCAACATACAAATGCTTGTAACTTTTTACTGGAGAGTCATAAAACCTTGAAATTTTGTAACAATAAAGTACTCGAGCCTCATGTCAATTTAAGCTATCGCTCAAAGCTATGCTACCCTTGAGTCCCAAATCAAACACTGATAAAACTTTAAATTGCCCTAACTTCTATACGGTACGTCCTACACCTATCAAAGTTGGCAACATACAGATGCTTGTACCTTTTTACTGGAGCGTCATAAAACCTTGAAATTTTGTAACAATAAAGTACTCGAGCCTCTTGTCAATTTAAGATATCGCGCAAAGCTATGCTACCCTTGAGTCCCAAATCAAACACTGATAAAATTTCAAATGACTCTAACTTCTATAGGGTACGTCCTACACCTATCAAAGTTTGCAACATACAAATGCTTGTAACTTTTTACTGCAGCGTCATAAAACCTTGAAATTTTGTAACAATAAAATACTCGAGCCTCTTGTCAATTCTAACTAACAAACTATCGCTCAGAGCTATGCTACCCTTGAGTCCCAAATCAAACACTGATAAAACTTCAAATGTCCCTAACTTCTATACGGTACGTCCTACACCTATCAAAGTTTGCAACATTCAAATGCTTGTAACTTTTACTGGAGCATCATAAAACCTTGAAATTTTGTAACAATAAAGTACTCGAGCCTCTTGTCAATTTAAGCTATCGCTCAAAGCTATGCTACCCTTGAGTCCCAAATCAAACACTGATAAAACTTCAAATGGCCCTAACTTCTGTACGGTACGTCCTAAACCTATCAAAGTTTGCAACATACAGATGCTTGTAACTTTTTACTGGAGCGTCATAAAACTTTGAAATTTAGTAACAATAAAGTACTCGAGCCTCTTGTCAATTTAAGCTATCGCTCAAAGCTATGCTACCCTTGAGTCCCAAATCAAACACTGATAAAATTTCAAATGACCCTAACTTCTATACGGTACGTCCTACACTAATCAAAGTTTGCAACATACAAATGCTTGTAACTTTTTACTGGAGCGGCATACAACCTTGAAATGTTTGCAACAATAAAGTACTCGAGCCTCTTGTCAATTTAAGCTATCGCTCAAAACTATGCTACCCTTGAGTCCCAAATCAAACACTGATAAAACTTCAAATGGCAATAACTTCTATACGGTACGTCCTAAACCTATCAAAGTTTGCAACATACAAATCCTTGTAAGTTTTTACTGGCGCGTCACAAAACCTTGAAATTTTGAAACAATAAAGTACTCGAGCCTCTTGTCAAATTAAGCTATCGCTCAAAGCTACGCTACCCTTGAGTCCCAAATCAAACACTGATAAAACTTCAAATGTCCCTAACTTCTATACGGTACGTCCTACACCTATCAAAGTTTGCAACATTCAAATGCTTGTAACTTTTACTGGAGCATCATAAAACCTTGAAATTTTGTAACAATAAAGTACTCGAGCCTCTTGTCAATTTAAACTATCGCTCAGAGCTATGCTACCCTTGAGTCCCAAATCAAACACTGATAAAACTTCAAATGTCCCTAACTTCTATACGGTACGTCCTACACCTATCAAAGTTTGCAACATACAAATGCTTGTAACTTTTTACTGGAGCGTCATAAAACCTTGAAATTTTGTAACAATAAAGTACTCGAGCCTCTTGTCAATTTAAACTATCGCTCAGAGCTATGCTACCCTTGAGTCCCAAATCAAACACTGATAAAACTTCAAATGTCCCTAACTTCTATACGGTACGTCCTACACCTATCAAAGTTTGCAACATTCAAATGCTTGTAACTTTTACTGGAGCATCATAAAACCTTGAAATTTTGTAACAATAAAGTACTCGAGCCTCTTGTCAATTTAAGCTATCGCTCAAAGCTATGCTACCCTTGAGTCGCAAATCAAACACTGATAAAACTTCAAATGGCCCTTACTTCTGTACGGTACGTCCTAAACGTATCAAAGTTTGCAACATACAGATGCTTGTAACTTTTTACTGGAGCGTCATAAAACTTTGAAATTTTGTAACAATAAAGTACTCGAGCCTCTTGTCCATTTAAGCTATCGCTCAAAGCTATGCTACCCTTGAGTCCCAAATCAAACACTGATAAAATTTCAAATGACCCTAACTTCTATACAGTACGTCCTACACTAATCAAAGTTTGCAACATACAAATGCTTGTAACTTTTTACTGGAGCGTCATAAAACCTGGAAATTTTGTAACAATAAAGTACTCGAGCCACTTGTCAATTTAAGCTATCGCTCAATGCTATGCTACCCTTGAGTCCCAAATCAAACACTGATAAAACTTCAAATTGCCCTAACTTCTGTACGGTACGTCCTAAACCTATCAAAGTTTGCAACATACAAATGCTTGTAAGTTTTTACTGGAGCGTCATAAAACCTTGAAATTTTTGTAACAATAAAGTACTCGAGCCTTTTTTCAATTTAAGCTATCGCTCAAAGCTATGCTACCCTTGAGTCGTAAATCAAACACTGATAAAACTTCAAATGGCCCTAACTTCTATACGGTACGTCCTACACCTATCAAAGTTTGCAACATACAAATGCTTGTAACTTTTTACTGGAGCGGCATACAACCTTGAAATGTTTGCAACAATAAAGTACTCGAGCCTCTTGTCAATTTAAGCTATCGCTCAAAACTATGCTACCCTTGAGTCCCAAATCAAACACTGATAAAACTTCAAATGGCAATAACTTCTATACGGTACGTCCTAAACCTATCAAAGTTTGCAACATACAAATCCTTGTAAGTTTTTACTGGCGCGTCACAAAACCTTGAAATTTTGAAACAATAAAGTACTCGAGCCTCTTGTCAAATTAAGCTATCGCTCAAAGCTACGCTACCCTTGAGTCCCAAATCAAACACTGATAAAACTTCAAATGTCCCTAACTTCTATACGGTACGTCCTACACCTATCAAAGTTTGCAACATTCAAATGCTTGTAACTTTTACTGGAGCATCATAAAACCTTGAAATTTTGTAACAATAAAGTACTCGAGCCTCTTATCAATTTAAACTATCGCTCAGAGCTATGCTACCCTTGAGTCCCAAATCAAACACTGATAAAACTTCAAATGTCCCTAACTTCTATACGGTACGTCCTACACCTATCAAAGTTTGCAACATACAAATGCTTGTAACTTTTTACTGGAGCGTCATAAAACCTTGAAATTTTGTAACAATAAAGTACTCGAGCCTCTTGTCAATTTAAACTATCGCTCAGAGCTATGCTACCCTTGAGTCCCAAATCAAACACTGATAAAACTTCAAATGTCCCTAACTTCTATACGGTACGTCCTACACCTATCAAAGTTTGCAACATTCAAATGCTTGTAACTTTTACTGGAGCATCATAAAACCTTGAAATTTTGTAACAATAAAGTACTCGAGCCTCTTGTCAATTTAAGCTATCGCTCAAAGCTATGCTACCCTTGAGTCGCAAATCAAACACTGATAAAACTTCAAATGGCCCTAACTTCTGTACGGTACGTCCTAAACCTATCAAAGTTTGCAACATACAGATGCTTGTAACGTTTTACTGGAGCGTCATAAAACTTTGAAATTTTGTAACAATAAAGTACTCGAGCCTCTTGTCCATTTAAGCTATCGCTCAAAGCTATGCTACCCTTGAGTCCCAAATCAAACACTGATAAAATTTCAAATTACCCTAACTTCTATACAGTACGTCCTACACTAATCAAAGTTTGCAACATACAAATGCTTGTAACTTTTTACTGGAGCGTCATAAAACCTGGAAATTTTGTAACAATAAAGTACTCGAGCCACTTGTCAATTTAAGCTATCGCTCAATGCTATGCTACCCTTGAGTCCCAAATCAAACACTGATAAAACTTCAAATTGCCCTAACTTCTGTACGGTACGTCCTAAACCTATCAAAGTTTGCAACATACAAATGCTTGTAAGTTTTTACTGGAGCGTCATAAAACCTTGAAATTTTTGTAACAATAAAGTACTCGAGCCTTTTTTCAATTTAAGCTATCGCTCAAAGCTATGCTACCCTTGAGTCGCAAATCAAACACTGATAAAACTTCAAATGGCCTTAACTTCTATACGGTACGTCCTACACCTATCAAAGTTTGCAACATACAAATGCTTGTAACTTTTTACTGGAGCGGCATACAACCTTGAAATGTTTGCAACAATAAAGTACTCGAGCCTCTTGTCAGTTTAAGCTATCGCTCAAAACTATGCTACCCTTGAGTCCCAAATCAAACACTGATAAAACTTCAAATGGCAATAACTTCTATACGGTACGTCCTAAACCTATCAAAGTTTGCAACATACAAATGCTTGTAAGTTTTTACTGGAGCGTCACAAAACCTTGAAATTTTGAAACAATAAAGTACTCGAGCCTCTTGTCAAATTAAGCTATCGCTCAAAGCTATGCTACCCTTGAGTCCCAAATCAAACACTGATAAAACTTCAAATGGTTCTAACTTCTATACAGTACGTCCTACACCTATCAAAGTTTGCAACATACAAATGCTTGTAACTTTTACTGGAGCATCATAAAACCTTGAAATTTTGTAACAATAAAGTACTCGAGCCTCTTATCAATTTAAACTATCGCTCAGAGCTATGCTACCCTTGAGTCCCAAATCAAACACTGATAAAACTTCAAATGTCCCTAACTTCTATACGGTACGTCCTACACCTATCAAAGTTTGCAACATACAAATGCTTGTAACTTTTTACTGGAGCGTCATAAAACCTTGAAATTTTGTAACAATAAAGTACTCGAGCCTCTTGTCAATTTAAACTATCGCTCAGAGCTATGCTACCCTTGAGTCCCAAATCAAACACTGATAAAACTTCAAATGTCCCTAACTTCTATACGGTACGTCCTACACCTATCAAAGTTTGCAACATTCAAATGCTTGTAACTTTTACTGGAGCATCATAAAACCTTGAAATTTTGTAACAATAAAGTACTCGAGCCTCTTGTCAATTTAAGCTATCGCTCAAAGCTATGCTACCCTTGAGTCGCAAATCAAACACTGATAAAACTTCAAATGGCCCTAACTTCTGTACGGTACGTCCTAAACCTATCAAAGTTTGCAACATACAGATGCTTGTAACTTTTTACTGGAGCGTCATAAAACTTTGAAATTTTGTAACAATAAAGTACTCGAGCCTCTTGTCCATTTAAGCTATCGCTCAAAGCTATGCTACCCTTGAGTCCCAAATCAAACACTGATAAAATTTCAAATTACCCTAACTTCTATACAGTACGTCCTACACTAATCAAAGTTTGCAACATACAAATGCTTGTAACTTTTTACTGGAGCGTCATAAAACCTGGAAATTTTGTAACAATAAAGTACTCGAGCCACTTGTCAATTTAAGCTATCGCTCAATGCTATGCTACCCTTGAGTCCCAAATCAAACACTGATAAAACTTCAAATTGCCCTAACTTCTGTACGGTACGTCCTAAACCTATCAAAGTTTGCAACATACAAATGCTTGTAAGTTTTTACTGGAGCGTCATAAAACCTTGAAATTTTTGTAACAATAAAGTACTCGAGCCTTTTTTCAATTTAAGCTATCGCTCAAAGCTATGCTACCCTTGAGTCGCAAATCAAACACTGATAAAACTTCAAATGGCCTTAACTTCTATACGGTACGTCCTACACCTATCAAAGTTTGCAACATACAAATGCTTGTAACTTTTTACTGGAGCGGCATACAACCTTGAAATGTTTGCAACAATAAAGTACTCGAGCCTCTTGTCAGTTTAAGCTATCGCTCAAAACTATGCTACCCTTGAGTCCCAAATCAAACACTGATAAAACTTCAAATGGCAATAACTTCTATACGGTACGTCCTAAACCTATCAAAGTTTGCAACATACAAATGCTTGTAAGTTTTTACTGGAGCGTCACAAAACCTTGAAATTTTGAAACAATAAAGTACTCGAGCCTCTTGTCAAATTAAGCTATCGCTCAAAGCTATGCTACCCTTGAGTCCCAAATCAAACACTGATAAAACTTCAAATGGTTCTAACTTCTATACAGTACGTCCTACACCTATCAAAGTTTGCAACATACAAATGCTTGTAACTTTTTACTGGAGCTTCATAAAACCTTGAAATTTTGTAACAATAAAGTACTCGAGCCTCTTGTCAATTTAAGATATCGCTGAAAGCTATGCTACCCTTGAGTCCCAAATCAAACACTGATAAAACATCAAATGGCCCTAACTTCTATACGGTACGTCCTACACCTATCTAAGTTTGCAACATACAAATGCTTGTAAATTTTTACTGGAGAGTCATAAAACCTTGAAATTTTGTAACAATAAAGAACTCGAGCCTCTTTTCAATTTAAGATATCGCTCAAAGCTATGCTACCCTTGACTCCCAAATCAAACACTGATAAAACTTCCAATGGCCCTAACTTCTATACGGTACGTCCTACACCTATCAAAGTTTGCAACATAGAAATGCTTGTAACTTTTTACTGGAGCGTCATAAAACCTTGAAATTTTGTAACAATAAAGTACTCGAGCCTCTTGTCAAATTAAGCTATCGCTCAAATTTATGATACCCTTGCGTCCCAAATCAAACACTGATAAAACTTCAAATGGCACTAACTTCTATACGGTAGGTCCTACACCTATCAAAGTTTGCAACATACAAATGCTTGTAACTTTTTACCGGATCTTCATAAAACCTTGAAATTTTGTAACAATGAAGTACTCGAGCCTCTTGTCAATTTAAGCTATCGCGCAAAGCTATGCTACTTTTGAATCCCAAATCAAACACTGATAAAACTTCAAATGACCCTAACTTCTATACGGTACGTCCTACACCTATCAAAGTTTGCAACATACAAATGCTTGTAACTTTTTACTGGAGAGACATAAAACCTTGAAATTTTGTAACAATAAAGTACTCGAGCCTCATGTCAATTTAAGCTATCGCTCAAAGCTATGCTACCCTTGAGTCCCAAATCAAACACTGATAAAACTTTAAATTGCCCTAACTTCTATACGGTACGTCCTACACCTATCAAAGTTGGCAACATACAGATGCTTGTACCTTTTTACTGGAGCGTCATAAAACCTTGAAATTTTGTAACAATAAAGTACTCGAGCCTCTTGTCAATTTAAGATATCGCGCAAAGCTATGCTACCCTTGAGTCCCAAATCAAACACTGATAAAATTTCAAATGACTCTAACTTCTATAGGGTACGTCCTACACCTATCAAAGTTTGCAACATACAAATGCTTGTAACTTTTTACTGCAGCGTCATAAAACCTTGAAATTTTGTAACAATAAAATACTCGAGCCTCTTGTCAATTCTAACTAACAAACTATCGCTCAGAGCTATGCTACCCTTGAGTCCCAAATCAAACACTGATAAAACTTCAAATGTCCCTAACTTCTATACGGTACGTCCTACACCTATCAAAGTTTGCAACATTCAAATGCTTGTAACTTTTACTGGAGCATCATAAAACCTTGAAATTTTGTAACAATAAAGTACTCGAGCCTCTTGTCAATTTAAGCTATCGCTCAAAGCTATGCTACCCTTGAGTCGCAAATCAAACACTGATAAAACTTCAAATGGCCCTAACTTCTATACGGTACGTCCTAAACCTATCAAAGTTTGCAACATACAGATGCTTGTAACTTTTTACTGGAGCGTCATAAAACTTTGAAATTTAGTAACAATAAAGTACTCGAGCCTCTTGTCAATTTAAGCTATCGCTCAAAGCTATGCTACCCTTGAGTCCCAAATCAAACACTGATAAAATTTCAAATGACCCTAACTTCTATACGGTACGTCCTACACTAATCAAAGTTTGCAACATACAAATGCTTGTAACTTTTTACTGGAGCGTCATAAAACCTGGAAATTTTGTAACAATAAAGTACTCGAGCCACTTGTCAATTTAAGCTATCGCTCAATGCTATGCTACCCTTGAGTCCCAAATCAAACACTGATAAAACTTCAAATTGCCCTAACTTCTGTACGGTACGTCCTAAACCTATCAAAGTTTGCAACATACAAATGCTTGTAAGTTTTTACTGGAGCGTCATAAAACCTTGAAATTTTTGTAACAATAAAGTACTCGAGCCTTTTTTCAATTTAAGCTATCGCTCAAAGCTATGCTACACTTGAGTCGCAAATCAAACACTGATAAAACTTCAAATGACTCTAACTTCTATAGGGTACGTCCTACACCTATCAAAGTTTGCAACATACAAATGCTTGTAACTTTTTACTGCAGCGTCATAAAACCTTGAAATTTTGTAACAATAAAATACTCGAGCCTCTTGTCAATTCTAACTAACAAACTATCGCTCAGAGCTATGCTACCCTTGAGTCCCAAATCAAACACTGATAAAACTTCAAATGTCCCTAACTTCTATACGGTACGTCCTACACCTATCAAAGTTTGCAACATTCAAATGCTTGTAACTTTTACTGGAGCATCATAAAACCTTGAAATTTTGTAACAATAAAGTACTCGAGCCTCTTGTCAATTTAAGCTATCGCTCAAAGCTATGCTACCCTTGAGTCGCAAATCAAACACTGATAAAACTTCAAATGGCCCTAACTTCTGTACGGTACGTCCTAAACCTATCAAAGTTTGCAACATACAGATGCTTGTAACTTTTTACTGGAGCGTCATAAAACTTTGAAATTTAGTAACAATAAAGTACTCGAGCCTCTTGTCAATTTAAGCTATCGCTCAAAGCTATGCTACCCTTGAGTCCCAAATCAAACACTGATAAAATTTCAAATGACCCTAACTTCTATACGGTACGTCCTACACTAATCAAAGTTTGCAACATACAAATGCTTGTAACTTTTTACTGGAGCGTCATAAAACCTGGAAATTTTGTAACAATAAAGTACTCGAGCCACTTGTCAATTTAAGCTATCGCTCAATGCTATGCTACCCTTGAGTCCCAAATCAAACACTGATAAAACTTCAAATTGCCCTAACTTCTGTACGGTACGTCCTAAACCTATCAAAGTTTGCAACATACAAATGCTTGTAAGTTTTTACTGGAGCGTCATAAAACCTTGAAATTTTTGTAACAATAAAGTACTCGAGCCTTTTTTCAATTTAAGCTATCGCTCAAAGCTATGCTACACTTGAGTCGCAAATCAAACACTGATAAAACTTCAAATGGCCCTAACTTCTATACGGTACGTCCTACACCTATCAAAGTTTGCAACATACAAATGCTTGTAAGTTTTTACTGGAGCGTCACAAAACCTTGAAATTTTGAAACAATAAAGTACTCGAGCCTCTTGTCAAATTAAGCTATCGGTCAAAGCTATGCTACCCTTGAGTCCCAAATCAAACACTGATAAAACTTCAAATGGTTCTAACTTCTATACAGTACGTCCTACACCTATCAAAGTTTGCAACATACAAATGCTTGTAACTTTTTACTGGAGCTTCCTAAAACCTTGAAATTGTGTAACAATAAAGTACTCGAGCCTCTTGTCAATTTAAGATATCGCTGAAAGCTATGCTACCCTTGAGTCCCAAATCAAACACTGATAAAACATCAAATGGCCCTAACTTCTATACGGTACGTCCTACACCTATCTAAGTTTGCAACATACAAATGCTTGTAAATTTTTACTGGAGAGTCATAAAACCTTGAAATTTTGTAACAATAAAGAACTCGAGCCTCTTTTCAATTTAAGATATCGCTCAAAGCTATGCTACCCTTGACTCCCAAATCAAACACTGATAAAACTTCCAATGGCCCTAACTTCTATACGGTACGTCCTACACCTATCAAAGTTTGCAACATAGAAATGCTTGTAACTTTTTACTGGAGTGTCATAAAACCTTGCAATTTTGTAACTATGAAGTACTCGAGCCTCTTGTCAATTTAAGCTATCGCTCAAAGTTATGCTACCCTTGAGTCCCAAATCAAACACTGATAAAACTTCAAATGGCCCTAACTTGTATACGGTACGTCATACACCTATCAAAGTTTGCAAGATACAAATGCTTGTAACTTTTTACTGAAGCGTCATAAAACCTTGAAATTTTGTAACAAAAAAGTACTCGAGCCTCTTGTCAATTTAAGCTATCGCTCATAGCTATGCTACCCTTGAGTCCCAAATCAAACACTGACAAAACTTCAAATGGCCCTAACTTCTATACGGTATGTCCTACACCTATCAAAGTTTGCAAACATACAAATGCTTGTAACTTTTTACTGGAGCATCATAAAACCTTGAAATTTTGTAACAATAAAGTACTCGAGTCTCTTGTCAATTTAAGCTATCGCTCAAACCTATGCTACCCTTGAGTCCCAAATCAAACACTGATAAAACTTCGAATGGCCCTAACTTCTATACGGTACGTCCTACACCTATCAGAGTTTGCAACATACAAATGCTTGTAACTTTTTACTGGACCGTCATAAAACCTAGAAATGTTTGTAACAATAAAGTACTCGAGCCTCTGGTCAATTTAAGCTATCGCTCAAAACTATGCTACCCTTGAGTCCCAAATCAAACACTGATAAAACTTCAAAAGGCCCAGCTTCTAAACGGTACGTCCTACACCTATCAAAGTTTGCAATATACAAATGCTTGTAACTTTTTACTGGAGCGTCATAGAACCTTGAAATTTTGTACCAATAAAGTACTCGAGCCTCTTGTCAATTTAAGCTATCGCTCAAAACTATGCTACCCTTGAGTCCCAAATCAAACACTGATAAAACTTCAAATGGCAATAACTTCTATACGGTACGTCGTACACCTATCAAAGTTTGCAATATACAAATGCTTGTAACTTTTTACTGGAGCGTGATAAAACCTTGAAATTTTGTAACAATAAAGTACTCGAGCCTCTTGTCAATTTAAGCTATCGCTCAAAACTATACTACCCTTGAGTCCCAAATCAAACACTGACAAAACTTCCAATGGCCCTAACTTCTATACGGTACGTCCTACACCTATCAAAGTTTGCAACATAGAAATGCTTGTAACTTTTTACTGGAGCGTCATAAAACCTTGAAATTTTTGTAACAATAAAGTACTCGAGCCTCTTTTCAATTTAAGCTATAGCTCAAACATATGCTACCCTTGAGTCCCAAGTCAAACACTGATAAAACTTCGAATGGCCCTAACTTCTATACGGTACGTCCTACACCTATCAAAGTTTGCAACATAGAAATGCTTGTAACTTTTTACTGGAGCGTCATAAAACCTTGAAATTTTGTAACAATAAAGTACTCGAGCCTCTTGTCAATTTAAGCTATCGCTCAACGTTATGCTACCCTTGAGTCCCAAATCAAACACTGATAAAACTTCAAATGGCCCTAACTTCTATGCGGTACGTCCTACACCTATCAAAGTTTGCAGCATACAAATGCTTGTAACTTTTTACTGGAGTGTCATAAAACCTTGAAATTTTGTAACAATAAAGTACTCGAGCCTCTTGTCAATTTAAGCTATCGCTAAAAGCTATGCTACCCTTGAGTCCCATGTCAAACACTGATAAAACTTCAAATGGCCCTAACTTGTATACGGTACGTCCTACACCTATCAAAGTTTGCAACATACAAATGTTTGTAACTTTTTACTGGAGCGTCATAAAACCTTGAAATTTTGTAACAAAAAAGTACTCGAGCCTCTTGTCAATTTAAGCTATCGCTTATAGCTATGCTACCCTTGAGTCCTAAATCAAACACTGACAAAACTTCAAATGGCCCTAACTTCTATACGGTACGTCCTACTCCTATCAGAGTTTGCAACATACAAATGCTTGTAACTTTTTACTGGAGCTTCATAAAACCTTGAAATTTCGTAACAATAAAGTACTCGAGCCTCTTGTCAATTTAAGATATCGCTGAAAGCTATGCTACCCTTGAGTCCCAAATCAAACACTGATAAAACATCAAATGGCCCTAACTTCTATACGGTACGTCCTATACCTATCTAAGTTTGCAACATACAAATGCTTGTAAATTTTTACTGGAGAGTCATAAAACCTTGAAATTTTGTAACAATAAAGAACTCGAGCCTCTTTTCAATTTAAGATATCGCTCAAAGCTATGCTACCCTTGACTCCCAAATCAAACACTGATAAAACTTCCAATGGCCCTAACTTCTATACGGTACGTCCTACACCTATCAAAGTTTGCAACATAGAAATGCTTGTAACTTTTTACTGGAGTGTCATAAAACCTTGCAATTTTGTAACTATGAAGTACTCGAGCCTCTTGTCAATTTAAGCTATCGCTCAAAGTTATGCTACCCTTGAGTCCCAAATCAAACACTGATAAAACTTCAAATGGCCCTAACTTGTATACGGTACGTCATACACCTATCAAAGTTTGCAAGATACAAATGCTTGTAACTTTTTACTGAAGCGTCATAAAACCTTGAAATTTTGTAACAAAAAAGTACTCGAGCCTCTTGTCAATTTAAGCTATCGCTCATAGCTATGCTACCCTTGAGTCCCAAATCAAACACTGATAAAACTTCAAATGGCCCTAACTTCTATATGGTACGTCCTACACCTATCAGAGTTTGCAACATACAAATGCTTGTAACTTTTTACTGGACCGTCATAAAACCTAGAAATGTTTGTAACAATAAAGTACTCGAGCCTCTGGTCAATTTAAGCTATCGCTCAAAACTATGCTACCCTTGAGTCCCAAATCAAACACTGATAAAACTTCAAAAGGCCCAGCTTCTAAACGGTACGTCCTACACCTATCAAAGTTTGCAATATACAAATGCTTGTAACTTTTTACTGGAGCGTCATAGAACCTTGAAATTTCTACCCATAAAGTACTCGAGCCTCTTGTCAATTTAAGCTATCGCTCAAAACTATGCTACCCTTGAGTCCCAAATCAAACACTGATAAAACTTCAAATGGCAATAACTTCTATACGGTACATCCTACACCTATCAAAGTTTGCAACATACAGATGCTTGTACCTTTTTACTGGAGCGTCATAAAACCTTGAAATTTTGTAACAATAAAGTACTCGAGCCTCTTGTCAATTTAAGATATCGCGCAAAGCTATGCTACCCTTGAGTCCCAAATCAAACACTGATAAAATTTCAAATGACTCTAACTTCTATAGGGTACGTCCTACACCTATCAAAGTTTGCAACATACAAATGCTTGTAACTTTTTACTGCAGCGTCATAAAACCTTGAAATTTTGTAACAATAAAATACTCGAGCCTCTTGTCAATTTAAACTATCGCTCAGAGCTATGCTACCCTTGAGTCCCAAATCAAACACTGATAAAACTTCAAATGTCCCTAACTTCTATACGGTACGTCCTACACCTATCAAAGTTTGCAACATTCAAATGCTTGTAACTTTTACTGGAGCATCATAAAACCTTGAAATTTTGTAACAATAAAGTACTCGAGCCTCTTGTCAATTTAAGCTATCGATCAAAGCTATGCTACCCTTGAGTCGCAAATCAAACACTGATAAAACTTCAAATGGCCCTAACTTCTGTACGGTACGTCCTAAACCTATCAAAGTTTACAACATACAGATGCTTGTAACTTTTTACTGGAGCGTCATAAAACTTTGAAATTTAGTAACAATAAAGTACTCGAGCCTCTTGTCAATTTAAGCTATCGCTCAAAGCTATGCTACCCTTGAGTCCCAAATCAAACACTGATAAAATTTCAAATGACCCTAACTTCTATACGGTACGTCCTACACTAATCAAAGTTTGCAACATACAAATGCTTGTTACTTTTTACTGGAGCGTCATAAAACCTGGAAATTTTGTAACAATAAAGTACTCGAGCCACTTGTCAATTTAAGCTATCGCTCAATGCTATGCTACCCTTGAGTCCCAAATCAAACACTGATAAAACTTCAAATTGCCCTAACTTCTGTACGGTACGTCCTAAACCTATCAAAGTTTGCAACATACAAATGCTTGTAAGTTTTTACTGGAGCGTCATAAAACCTTGAAATTTTTGTAACAATAAAGTACTCGAGCCTTTTTTCAATTTAAGCTATCGCTCAAAGCTATGCTACCCTTGAGTCGCAAATCAAACACCGATAAAACTTCAAATGGCCCTAACTTCTATACGGTACGTCCTACACCTATCAAAGTTTGCAACATACAAATGCTTGTAACTTTTTACTGGAGCGGCATACAACCTTGAAATGTTTGCAACAATAAAGTACTCGAGCCTCTTGTCAATTTAAGCTATCGCTCAAAACTATGTTACCCTTGAGTCCCAAATCAAACACTGATAAAACTTCAAATGGCAATAACTTCTATACGGTACGTCCTAAACCTATCAAAGTTTGCAACATACAAATGCTTGTAAGTTTTTACTGGAGCGTCACAAAACCTTGAAATTTTGAAACAATAAAGTACTCGAGCCTCTTGTCAAATTAAGCTATCGCTCAAAGCTATGCTACCCTTGAGTCCCAAATCAAACACTGATAAAACTTCAAATGGTTCTAACTTCTATACAGTACGTCCTACACCTATCAAAGTTTGCAACATACAAATGCTTGTAACTTTTTACTGGAGCTTCCTAAAACCTTGAAATTTTGTAACAATAAAGTACTCGAGCCTCTTGTTAATTTAAGATATCGCTGAAAGCTATGCTACCCTTGTGTCCCAAATCAAACACTGATAAAACATCAAATGGCCCTAACTTCTATACGGTACGTCCTATACCTATCTAAGTTTGCAACATACAAATGCTTGTAAATTTTTACTGGAGAGTCATAAAACCTTGAAATTTTGTAACAATAAAGAACTCGAGCCTCTTTTCAATTTAAGATATCGCTCAAAGCTATGCTACCCTTGACTCCCAAATCAAACACTGATAAAACTTCCAATGGCCCTAACTTCTATACGGTACGTCCTACACCTATCAAAGTTTGCAACATAGAAATGCTTGTAACTTTTTACTGGAGTGTCATAAAACCTTGCAATTTTTTAACTATGAAGTACTCGAGCCTCTTGTCAATTTAAGCTATCGCTCAAAGTTATGCTACCCTTGAGTCCCAAATCAAACACTGATAAAACTTCAAATGGCCCTAACTTGTATACGGTACGTCATACACCTATCAAAGTTTGCAAGATACAAATGCTTGTAACTTTTTACTGAAGCGTCATAAAACCTTGAAATTTTGTAACAAAAAAGTACTCGAGCCTCTTGTCAATTTAAGCTATCGCTCATAGCTATGCTACCCTTGAGTCCCAAATCAAACACTGACAAAACTTCAAATGGCCCTAACTTCTATACGGTATGTCCTACACCTATCAAAGTTTGCAAACATACAAATGCTTGTAACTTTTTACTGGAGCATCATAAAACCTTGAAATTTTGTAACAATAAAGTACTCGAGTCTCTTGTCAATTTAAGCTATCGCTCAAACCTATGCTACCCTTGAGTCCCAAATCAAACACTGATAAAACTTCAAATGGCCCTAACTTCTATACGGTACGTCCTACACCTATCAGAGTTTGCAACATACAAATGCTTGTAACTTTTTACTGGAGCGTCATAAAACCTAGAAATGTTTGTAACAATAAAGTACTCGAGCCGCTGGTCAATTTAAGCTATCGCTCAAAACTATGCTACCCTTGAGTCCCAAATCAAACACTGATAAAACTTCAAAAGGCCCAGCTTCTAAACGGTACGTCCTACACCTATCAAAGTTTGCAATATACAAATGCTTGTAACTTTTTACTGGAGCGTCATAGAACCTTGAAATTTTGTACCAATAAAGTACTCGACCCTCTTGTCAATTTAAGCTATCGCTCAAAACTATGCTACCCTTGAGTCCCAAATCAAACACTGATAAAACTTCAAATGGCAATAACTTCTATACGGTACGTCCTACACCTATCAAAGTTTGCAACATACAGATGCTTGTACCTTTTTACTGGAGCGTCATAAAACCTTGAAATTTTGTAACAATAAAGTACTCGAGCCTCTTGTCAATTTAAGATATCGCGCAAAGCTATGCTACCCTTGAGTCCCAAATCAAACACTGATAAAATTTCAAATGACTCTAACTTCTATAGGGTACGTCCTACACCTATCAAAGTTTGCAACATACAAATGCTTGTAACTTTTTACTGCAGCGTCATAAAACCTTGAAATTTTGTAACAATAAAATACTCGAGCCTCTTGTCAATTTAAACTATCGCTCAGAGCTATGCTACCCTTGAGTCCCAAATCAAACACTGATAAAACTTCAAATGTCCCTAACTTCTATACGGTACGTCCTACACCTATCAAAGTTTGCAACATTCAAATGCTTGTAACTTTTACTGGAGCATCATAAAACCTTGAAATTTTGTAACAATAAAGTACTCGAGCCTCTTGTCAATTTAAGCTATCGCTCAAAGCTATGCTACCCTTGAGTCGCAAATCAAACACTGATAAAACTTCAAATGGCCCTAACTTCTGTACGGTACGTCCTAAACCTATCAAAGTTTGCAACATACAGATGCTTGTAACTTTTTACTGGAGCGTCATAAAACTTTGAAATTTAGTAACAATAAAGTACTCGAGCCTCTTGTCAATTTAAGCTATCGCTCAAAGCTATGCTACCCTTGAGTCCCAAATCAAACACTGATAAAATTTCAAATGACTCTAACTTCTATATGGTACGTCCTACACTAATCAAAGTTTGCAACATACAAATGCTTGTAACTTTTTACTGGAGCGGCATACAACCTTGAAATGTTTGCAACAATAAAGTACTCGAGCCTCTTGTCAATTTAAGCTATCGCTCAAAACTATGCTACCCTTGAGTCCCAAATCAAACACTGATAAAACTTCAAATGGCAATAACTTCTATACGGTACGTCCTAAACCTATCAAAGTTTGCAACATACAAATGCTTGTAAGTTTTTACTGGAGCGTTAACAAAACCTTGAAATTTTGAAACAATAAAGTACTCGAGCCTCTTGTCAAATTAAGCTATCGCTCAAAGCTATGCTACCCTTGAGTCCCAAATCAAACACTGATAAAACTTCAAATGGTTCTAACTTCTATACAGTACGTCCTACACCTATCAAAGTTTGCAACATACAAATGCTTGTAACTTTTTACTGGAGCTTCCTAAAACCTTGAAATTTTGTAACAATAAAGTACTCGAGCCTCTTGTCAATTTAAGATATCGCTGAAAGCTATGCTACCCTTGAGTCCCAAATCAAACACTGATAAAACATCAAATGGCCCTAACTTCTATACGGTACGTCCTACACCTATCTAAGTTTGCAACATACAAATGCTTGTAAATTTTTACTGGAGAGTCATAAAACCTTGAAATTTTGTAACAATAAAGAACTCGAGCCTCTTTTCAATTTAAGATATCGCTCAAAGCAATGCTACCCTTGACTCCCAAATCAAACACTGATAAAACTTCCAATGGCCCTAACTTCTATACGGTACGTCCTACACCTATCAAAGTTTGCAACATAGAAATGCTTGTAACTTTTTACTGGAGTGTCATAAAACCTTGCAATTTTGTAACTATGAAGTACTCGAGCCTCTTGTCAATTTAAGCTATCGCTCAAAGTTATGCCACCCTTGAGTCCCAAATCAAACACTGATAAAACTTCAAATGGCCCTAACTTGTATACGGTACGTCATACACCTATCAAAGTTTGCAAGATACAAATGCTTGTAACTTTTTACTGAAGCGTCATAAAACCTTGAAATTTTGTAACAAAAAAATACTCGAGCCTCTTGTCAATTTAAGCTATCGCTCATAGCTATGCTACCCTTGAGTCCCAAATCAAACACTGACAAAACTTCAAATGGCCCTAACTTCTATACGGTATGTCCTACACCTATCAAAGTTTGCAAACATACAAATGCTTGTAACTTTTTACTGGAGCATCATAAAACCTTGAAATTTTGTAACAATAAAGTACTCGAGTCTCTTGTCAATTTAAGCTATCGCTCAAACCTATGCTACCCTTGAGTCCCAAATCAAACACTGATAAAACTTCAAATGGCCCTAACTTCTATACGGTACGTCCTACACCTATCAGAGTTTGCAACATACAAATGCTTGTAACTTTTTACTGGACCGTCATAAAACCTAGAAATGTTTGTAACAATAAAGTACTCGAGCCTCTGGTCAATTTAAGCTATCGCTCAAAACTATGCTACCCTTGAGTCCCAAATCAAACACTGATAAAACTTCAAAAGGCCCAGCTTCTAAACGGTACGTCCTACACCTATCAAAGTTTGCAATATACAAATGCTTGTAACTTTTTACTGGAGCGTCATAGAACCTTGAAATTATGTACCAATAAAGTACTCGAGCCTCTTGTCAATTTAAGCTATCGCTCAACACTATGCTACCCTTGAGTCCCAAATCAAACACTGATAAAACTTCAAATGGCAATAACTTCTATACGGTACGTCCTACACCTATCAAAGTTTGCAATATACAAATGCTTGTAACTTTTTACTGGAGCGTGATAAAACCTTGAAATTTTGTAACAATAAAGTACTCGAGCCTCTTGTCAATTTAAGCTATCGCTCAAAACTATGCTATCCTTGAGTCCCAAATCAAACACTGACAAAACTTCCAATGGCCCTAACTTCTATACGGTACGTCCTACACCTATCAAAGTTTGCAACATAGAAATGCTTGTAACTTTTTACTGGAGCGTCATAAAACCTTGAAATTTTTGTAACAATAAAGTACTCGAGCCTCTTTTCAATTTAAGCTATAGCTCAAACATATGCTACCCTTGAGTCCCAAGTCAAACACTGATAAAACTTCGAATGGCCCTAACTTCTATACGGTACGTCCTACACCTATCAAAGTTTGCAACATAGAAATGCTTGTAACTTTTTACTGGAGCGTCATAAAACCTTGAAATTTTGTAACAATAAAGTACTCGAGCCTCTTGTCAATTTAAGCTATCGCTCAAAGCTATGCTACCCTTGAGTCCCAAATCAAACACTGATAAAACTTCAAATGGCCCTAACTTCTATGCGGTACGTCCTACACCTATCAAAGTTTGCAACATACAAATGCTTGTAACTTTTTACTGGAGCGTCATAAAACCTTGAAATTTTGTAACAATAAAGTACTCGAGCCTCTTGTCAATTTAAGCTATCGCTAAAAGCTATGCTACCCTTGAGTCCCATGACAAACACTGATAAAACTTCAAATGGCCCTAACTTGTATACGGTACGTCCTACACTTATCAAAGTTTGCAACATACAAATGTTTGTAACTTTTTACTGGAGCGTCATAAAACCTTGAAATTTTGTAACAAAAAAGTACTCGAGCCTCTTGTCAATTTAAGCTATCGCTTATAGCTATGCTACCCTTGAGTCCTAAATCAAACACTGACAAAACTTCAAATAGCCCTAACTTCTCTACGGTACGTCCTACTCCTATCAAAGTTTGCAACATACAAATGCTTGTAACTTTTTACTGGAGCATCATAAAACCTTGATAAAGGGCTCGAGCCTCTTGTCAATTTAAGCTATCGCTCAAACCTATGCTACCCTTGAGTCCCAAATCAAACACTGATAAAACTTCAAATGGCCCTAACTTCTATACGGTACGTCCTACACCTATCAGAGTTTGCAACATACAAATGCTCGTAACTTTTTACTGGAGCTTCATAAAACCTTGAAATTTCGTAACAATAAAGTAATCGAGCCTTTTGTCAATTTAAGATATCGCTGAAAGCTATGCTACCCTTGAGTCCCAAATCAAACACTGATAAAACATCAAATGGCCCTAACTTCTATACGGTACGTCCTATACCAATCTAAGTTTGCAACATACAAATGCTTGTAAATTTTTACTGGAGAGTCATAAAACCTTGAAATTTTGTAACAATAAAGAACTCGAGCCTCTTTTCAATTTAAGATATCGCTCAAAGCTATGCTACCCTTGACTCCCAAATCAAACACTGATAAAACTTTCAATGGCCCTAACTTCTATACGGTACGTCCTACACCTATCAAAGTTTGCAACATAGAAATGCTTGTAAGTTTTTACTGGAGTGTCATAAAACCTTGCAATTTTGTAACTATGAAGTACTCGAGCCTCTTGTCAATTTAAGCTATCGCTCAAAGCTATGCTACCCTTGAGTCCCAAATCAAACACTGATAAAATTTCAAATGACTCTAACTTCTATATGGTACGTCCTACACTAATCAAAGTTTGCAACATACAAATGCTTGTAACTTTTTACTGGAGCGGCATACAACCTTGAAATGTTTGCAACAATAAAGTACTCGAGCCTCTTGTCAATTTAAGCTATCGCTCAAAACTATGCTACCCTTGAGTCCCAAATCAAACACTGATAAAACTTCAAATGGCAATAACTTCTATACGGTACGTCCTAAACCTATCAAAGTTTGCAACATACAAATGCTTGTAAGTTTTTACTGGAGCGTTAACAAAACCTTGAAATTTTGAAACAATAAAGTACTCGAGCCTCTTGTCAAATTAAGCTATCGCTCAAAGCTATGCTACCCTTGAGTCCCAAATCAAACACTGATAAAACTTCAAATGGTTCTAACTTCTATACAGTACGTCCTACACCTATCAAAGTTTGCAACATACAAATGCTTGTAACTTTTTACTGGAGCTTCCTAAAACCTTGAAATTTTGTAACAATAAAGTACTCGAGCCTCTTGTCAATTTAAGATATCGCTGAAAGCTATGCTACCCTTGAGTCCCAAATCAAACACTGATAAAACATCAAATGGCCCTAACTTCTATACGGTACGTCCTACACCTATCTAAGTTTGCAACATACAAATGCTTGTAAATTTTTACTGGAGAGTCATAAAACCTTGAAATTTTGTAACAATAAAGAACTCGAGCCTCTTTTCAATTTAAGATATCGCTCAAAGCAATGCTACCCTTGACTCCCAAATCAAACACTGATAAAACTTCCAATGGCCCTAACTTCTATACGGTACGTCCTACACCTATCAAAGTTTGCAACATAGAAATGCTTGTAACTTTTTACTGGAGTGTCATAAAACCTTGCAATTTTGTAACTATGAAGTACTCGAGCCTCTTGTCAATTTAAGCTATCGCTCAAAGTTATGCCACCCTTGAGTCCCAAATCAAACACTGATAAAACTTCAAATGGCCCTAACTTGTATACGGTACGTCATACACCTATCAAAGTTTGCAAGATACAAATGCTTGTAACTTTTTACTGAAGCGTCATAAAACCTTGAAATTTTGTAACAAAAAAATACTCGAGCCTCTTGTCAATTTAAGCTATCGCTCATAGCTATGCTACCCTTGAGTCCCAAATCAAACACTGACAAAACTTCAAATGGCCCTAACTTCTATACGGTATGTCCTACACCTATCAAAGTTTGCAAACATACAAATGCTTGTAACTTTTTACTGGAGCATCATAAAACCTTGAAATTTTGTAACAATAAAGTACTCGAGTCTCTTGTCAATTTAAGCTATCGCTCAAACCTATGCTACCCTTGAGTCCCAAATCAAACACTGATAAAACTTCAAATGGCCCTAACTTCTATACGGTACGTCCTACACCTATCAGAGTTTGCAACATACAAATGCTTGTAACTTTTTACTGGACCGTCATAAAACCTAGAAATGTTTGTAACAATAAAGTACTCGAGCCTCTGGTCAATTTAAGCTATCGCTCAAAACTATGCTACCCTTGAGTCCCAAATCAAACACTGATAAAACTTCAAAAGGCCCAGCTTCTAAACGGTACGTCCTACACCTATCAAAGTTTGCAATATACAAATGCTTGTAACTTTTTACTGGAGCGTCATAGAACCTTGAAATTATGTACCAATAAAGTACTCGAGCCTCTTGTCAATTTAAGCTATCGCTCAAAACTATGCTACCCTTGAGTCCCAAATCAAACACTGATAAAACTTCAAATGGCAATAACTTCTATACGGTACGTCCTACACCTATCAAAGTTTGCAATATACAAATGCTTGTAACTTTTTACTGGAGCGTGATAAAACCTTGAAATTTTGTAACAATAAAGTACTCGAGCCTCTTGTCAATTTAAGCTATCGCTCAAAACTATGCTATCCTTGAGTCCCAAATCAAACACTGACAAAACTTCCAATGGCCCTAACTTCTATACGGTACGTCCTACACCTATCAAAGTTTGCAACATAGAAATGCTTGTAACTTTTTACTGGAGCGTCATAAAACCTTGAAATTTTTGTAACAATAAAGTACTCGAGCCTCTTTTCAATTTAAGCTATAGCTCAAACATATGCTACCCTTGAGTCCCAAGTCAAACACTGATAAAACTTCGAATGGCCCTAACTTCTATACGGTACGTCCTACACCTATCAAAGTTTGCAACATAGAAATGCTTGTAACTTTTTACTGGAGCGTCATAAAACCTTGAAATTTTGTAACAATAAAGTACTCGAGCCTCTTGTCAATTTAAGCTATCGCTCAAAGCTATGCTACCCTTGAGTCCCAAATCAAACACTGATAAAACTTCAAATGGCCCTAACTTCTATGCGGTACGTCCTACACCTATCAAAGTTTGCAACATACAAATGCTTGTAACTTTTTACTGGAGCGTCATAAAACCTTGAAATTTTGTAACAATAAAGTACTCGAGCCTCTTGTCAATTTAAGCTATCGCTAAAAGCTATGCTACCCTTGAGTCCCATGACAAACACTGATAAAACTTCAAATGGCCCTAACTTGTATACGGTACGTCCTACACTTATCAAAGTTTGCAACATACAAATGTTTGTAACTTTTTACTGGAGCGTCATAAAACCTTGAAATTTTGTAACAAAAAAGTACTCGAGCCTCTTGTCAATTTAAGCTATCGCTTATAGCTATGCTACCCTTGAGTCCTAAATCAAACACTGACAAAACTTCAAATAGCCCTAACTTCTCTACGGTACGTCCTACTCCTATCAAAGTTTGCAACATACAAATGCTTGTAACTTTTTACTGGAGCATCATAAAACCTTGATAAAGGGCTCGAGCCTCTTGTCAATTTAAGCTATCGCTCAAACCTATGCTACCCTTGAGTCCCAAATCAAACACTGATAAAACTTCAAATGGCCCTAACTTCTATACGGTACGTCCTACACCTATCAGAGTTTGCAACATACAAATGCTCGTAACTTTTTACTGGAGCTTCATAAAACCTTGAAATTTCGTAACAATAAAGTAATCGAGCCTTTTGTCAATTTAAGATATCGCTGAAAGCTATGCTACCCTTGAGTCCCAAATCAAACACTGATAAAACATCAAATGGCCCTAACTTCTATACGGTACGTCCTATACCAATCTAAGTTTGCAACATACAAATGCTTGTAAATTTTTACTGGAGAGTCATAAAACCTTGAAATTTTGTAACAATAAAGAACTCGAGCCTCTTTTCAATTTAAGATATCGCTCAAAGCTATGCTACCCTTGACTCCCAAATCAAACACTGATAAAACTTTCAATGGCCCTAACTTCTATACGGTACGTCCTACACCTATCAAAGTTTGCAACATAGAAATGCTTGTAAGTTTTTACTGGAGTGTCATAAAACCTTGCAATTTTGTAACTATGAAGTACTCGAGCCTCTTGTCAATTTAAGCTATCGCTCAAAGTTATGCTACCCTTGAGTCCCAAATCAAACACTGATAAAACTTCAAATGGCCCTAACTTGTATACGGTACGTCATACACCTATCAAAGTTTGCAAGATACAAATGCTTGTAACTTTTTACTGAAGCGTCATAAAACCTTGAAATTTTGTAACAAAAAAGTACTCGAGCCTCTTGTCAATTTAAGCTATCGCTCATAGCTATGCTACCCTTGAGTCCCAAATCAAACACTGACAAAACTTCAAATGGCCCTAACTTCTATACGGTATGTCCTACACCTATCAAAGTTTGCAAACATACAAATGCTTGTAACTTTTTACTGGAGCATCATAAAACCTTGAAATTTTGTAACAATAAAGTACTCGAGTCTCTTGTCAATTTAAGCTATCGCTCAAACCTATGCTACCCTTGAGTCCCAAATCAAACACTGATAAAACTTCAAATGGCCCTAACTTCTATACGGTACGTCCTACACCTATCAGAGTTTGCAACATACAAAAGCTTGTAACTTTTTACTGGACCGTCATAAAACCTAGAAATGTTTGTAACAATAAAGTACTCGAGCCTCTGGTCAATTTAAGCTATCGCTCAAAACTATGCTACCCTTGAGTCCCAAATCAAACACTGATAAAACTTCAAAAGGCCCAGCTTCTAAACGGTACGCCCTACACCTATCAAAGTTTGCAATATACAAATGCTTGTAACTTTTTACTGGAGCGTCATAAAACCTTGAAATTTTGTAACAAAAAAGTACTCGAGCCTCTTGTCAATTTAAGCTATCGCTTATGCTACCCTTGAGTCCTAAATCAAACACTGACAAAACTTCAAATGGCCCTAACTTCTATACGGTACGTCCTACTCCTATCAAAGTTTGCAACATACAAATGCTTGTAACTTTTTACTGGAGCATCATAAAACCTTGATAAAGGGCTCGAGCCTCTTGTCAATTTAAGCTATCGCTCAAACCTATGCTACCCTTGAGTCCCAAATCAAACACTGATAAAACTTCAAATGGCCCTAACTTCTATACGGTACGTCCTACACCTATCAGAGTTTGCAACATACAAATGCTTGTAACTTTTAACTGGAGCTTCATAAAACCTTGAAATTTCGTAACAATAAAGTACTCGAGCCTCTTGTCAATTTAAGATATCGCTGAAAGCTATGCTACCCTTGAGTCCCAAATCAAACACTGATAAAACATCAAATGGCCCTAACTTCTATACGGTACGTCCTATACCTATCTAAGTTTGCAACATACAAATGCTTGTAAATTTTTACTGGAGAGTCATAAAACCTTGAAATTTTGTAACAATAAAGTACTCGAGCCTCTTGTCAATTTAAGCTATCGCTCAAAGTTATGCTACTCTTGAGTCCCAAATCAAACACTGATAAAACTTCAAATGGCCCTAACTTGTATACGGTACGTCATACACCTATCAAAGTTTGCAAGATACAAATGCTTGTAACTTTTTACTGAAGCGTCATAAAACCTTGAAATTTTGTAACAAAAAAGTACTCGAGCCTCTTGTCAATTTAAGCTGTCGCTCATAGCTATGCTACCCTTGAGTCCCAAATCAAACACTGACAAAACTTCAAATGGCCCTAACTTCTATACGGTATGTCCTACACCTATCAAAGTTTGCAAACATACAAATGCTTGTAACTTTTTACTGGAGCATCATAAAACCTTGAAATTTTGTAACAATAAAGTACTCGAGTCTCTTGTCAATTTAAGCTATCGCTCAAACCTATGCTACCCTTGAGTCCCAAATCAAACACTGATAAAACTTCAAATGGCCCTAACTTATATACGGTACGTCCTACACCTATCAGAGTTTGCAACATACAAATGCTTGTAACTTTTTACTGGACCGTCATAAAACCTAGAAATGTTTGTAACAATAAAGTACTCGAGCCTCTGGTCAATTTAAGCTATCGCTCAAAACTATGCTACCCTTGAGTCCCAAATCAAACACTGATAAAACTTCAAAAGGCCCAGCTTCTAAACGGTACGCCCTACACCTATCAAAGTTTGCAATATACAAATGCTTGTAACTTTTTACTGGAGCGTCATAGAACCTTCAAATTTTGTACCAATAAAGTACTCGAGCCTCTTGTCAATTTAAGCTATCGCTCAAAACTATGCTACCCTTGAGTCCCAAATCAAACACTGATAAAACTTCAAATGGCAATAACTTCTATACGGTACGTCCTACACCTATCAAAGTTTGCAATATACAAATGCTTGTAACTTTTTACTAGAGCGTGATAAAACCTTGAAATTTTGTAACAATAAAGTACTCGAGCCTCTTGTCAATTTAAGCTATCGCTCAAAACTATGCTACCCTTGAGTCCCAAATCAAACACTGACAAAACTTCCAATGGCCCTAACTTCTATACGGTACGTCCTACACCTATCAAAGTTTGCAACATAGAAATGCTTGTAACTTTTTACTGGAGCGTCATAAAACCTTGAAATTTTTGTAACAATAAAGTACTCGAGCCTCTTTTCAATTTAAGCTATAGCTCAAACATATGCTACCCTTGAGTCCCAAGTCAAACACTGATAAAACTTCGAATGGCCCTAACTTCTATACGGTACGTCCTACACCTATCAAAGTTTGCAACATACAAATGCTTGTAACTTTTTACTGGAGCGTCATAAAACCTTGAAATTTTGTAACAATAAAGTACTCGAGCCTCTTGTTAATTTAAGCTATCGCTAAAAGCTATGCTACCCTTGAGTCCCATGTCAAACACTGATAAAACTTCAAATGGCCCTAACTTGTATACGGTACGTCCTACACCTATCAAAGTTTGCAACATACAAATGTTTGTAACTTTTTACTGGAGCGTCATAAAACCTTGAAATTTTGTAACAAAAAAGTACTCGAGCCTCTTGTCAATTTAAGCTATCGCTTATAGCTATGCTACCCTTGAGTCCTAAATCAAACACTGACAAAACTTCAAATGGCCCTAACTTCTATACGGTACGTCCTACTCCTATCAAAGTTTGCAACATACAAATGCTTGTAACTTTTTACTGGAGCATCATAAAACCTTGATAAAGGGCTCGAGCCTCTTGTCAATTTAAGCTATCGCTCAAAGCTATGCTACCCTTGAGTCCCAAATCAAACACTGATAAAACTTCAAATGGCCCTAACTTCTGTACGGTACGTCCTACACCTATCAAAGTTTGCAACATACAAATGCTTGTAACTTTTTACTGGAGAGTCATAAAACCTTGAAATTTTGTAACAATAAAGTACTCGAGCCTCTTGTCAATTTAAGCTATCGCTCAAAGCTATGCTACCCTTGAGTCCCAAATCAAACACTGATAAAACTTCAAATGGCCCTAACTTCTATACGGTACGTCCTACACCTATCAAAGTTGGCAACATACAGATGCTTGTACCTTTTTACTGGAGCGTCATAAAACCTTGAAATTTTGTAACAATAAAGTACTCGAGCCTCTTGTCAATTTAAGCTATCGCGCAAAGCTATGCTACCCTTGAGTCCCAAATCAAACACTGACAAAACTTCCAATGGCCCTAACTTCTATACGGTACGTCCTACACCTATCAAAGTTTGCAACATAGAAATGCTTGTAACTTTTTACTGGAGCGTCATAAAACCTTGAAATTTTTGTAACAATAAAGTACTCGAGCCTCTTTTCAATTTATGCTATCGCTCAAAGTTATGCTACCCTTGATTCCCAAATCAAACACGGATAAAACTTCAAATGGCCCTAACTTGAATACGGTACGTCCTACACCTATCAAAGTTTGCTACATACAAATGCTTGTAACTTTTTACTGGAGCATCATAAAACCTTGAAATTTTGTAACATTAAAGTACTCGAGCCTCTTGTCAATTTAAGCTATCGCTCAAACCTATGCTACCCTTGAGTCCCAAATCAAACACTGATAAAACTTCAAATGGGCCTAACTTCTATACGCTACGTCCTACACCTATTAGAGTTTGCAACATACAAATGCTTGTAACTTTTTACTGGAGCGTCATTAAACCTTTAAATTTTTGTAACAATAAAGTACTCTAGCCTCTGGTCAATTTGAGCTATCGCTCAAAACTATGCTACCCTTGAGTCCCAAATCAAACACTGATAAAACTTCAAATGGCCCTAACTTCTAAACCTATCAAAGTTAGCAGCATACAAATGCTTGTAAATTTTTACTGGAGCGTCATAAAACCTTGAAATTTTTGTAACAATAAAGTACTCGAGTCTCTTTTCAATTTAAGCAATCGCTCAAAGCTATGCTACCCTTGAGTCCCAAGTCAAACACTGATAAAACTTCGAATGGCCCTAACTTCTATACAGTACGTCCTACACCTATCAAACTTTGCAACATACAAATGCTTGTAACTTTTTACTGGAGCGTAATAAAACCTTGAAATTTGGTAACAATAAAGTACTCGAGCCTCTTGTCAATTTAAGCTATCGCTCAAAGCTATGCTACCCTTGAGTCCCAAATCAAACACTGATAAAACTTCAAATGGCCCTAACTTCTGTACGGTACGTCCTACACCTATCAAAGTTTGCAACATACAAATGCTTGTAACTTTTTACTGGAGAGTCATAAAACCTTGAAATTTTGTAACAATAAAGTACTCGAGCCTCTTGTCAATTTAAGCTATCGCTCAAAGCTATGCTACCCTTGAGTCCCAAATCAAACACTGATAAAACTTCAAATAGCCCTAACTTCTATACGGTACGTCCTACACCTATCAAAGTTGGCAACATACAGATGCTTGTACCTTTTTACTGGAGCGTCATAAAACCTTGAAATTTTGTAACAATAAAGTACTCGAGCCTCTTGTCAATTTAAGCTATCGCTCAAACCTATGCTACCCTTGAGTCCCAAATCAAACACTGATAAAACTTCAAATGGGCCTAACTTCTATACGGTACGTCCTATACCTATCTAAGTTTGCAACATACAAATGCTTGTAAATTTTTACTGGAGAGTCATAAAACCTTGAAATTTTGTAACAATAAAGAACTCGAGCCTCTTTTCAATTTAAGATATCGCTCAAAGCTATGCTACCCTTGACTCCCAAATCAAACACTGATAAAACTTCCAATGGCCCTAACTTCTATACGGTACGTCCTACACCTATCAAAGTTTGCAACATAGAAATGCTTGTAACTTTTTACTGGAGTGTCATAAAACCTTGCAATTTTTTAACTATGAAGTACTCGAGCCTCTTGTCAATTTAAGCTATCGCTCAAAGTTATGCTACCCTTGAGTCCCAAATCAAACACTGATAAAACTTCAAATGGCCCTAACTTGTATGCGGTACGTCATACACCTATCAAAGTTTGCAAGATACAAATGCTTGTAACTTTTTACTGAAGCGTCGTAAAACCTTGAAATTTTGTAACAAAAAAGTACTCGAGCCTCTTGTCAATTTAAGCTATCGCTCAAAACTATGCTACCCTTGAGTCCCAAATCAAACACTGATAAAACTTCAAATGGCAATAACTTCTATACGGTACGTCCTACACCTATCAAAGTTTGCAATATACAAATGCTTGTAACTTTTTACTGGAGCGTCATAAAACCTTGAAATTTTGTACCAATAAAGTACTCGAGCCTCTTGTCAATTTAAGCTATCGCTCAAAACTATGCTACCCTTGAGTCCCAAATCAAACACTGATAAAACTTCAAATGGCAATAACTTCTATACGGTACGTCCTACACCTATCAAAGTTTGCAACATAGAAATGCTTGTAACTTTTTACTGGAGCGTCATAAAACCTTGAAATTTTTGTAACAATAAAGTACTCGAGCCTCTTTTCAATTTAAGCTATAGCTCAAACATATGCTACCCTTGAGTCCCAAGTCAAACACTGATAAAACTTCGAAGGGCCCTAACTTCTATACGGTACGTCCTACACCTATCAAAGTTTGCAACATAGAAATGCTTGTAACTTTTTACTGGAGCGTCATAAAACCTTGAAATTTTGTAACAATAAAGTACTCGAGCCTCTTGTCAATTTAAGCTATCGCTCAAAGCTATGCTACCCTTGAGTCCCAAATCAAACACTGATAAAACTTCAAATGGCCCTAACTTCTATACGGTACGTCCTACACCTATCAAAGTTTGCAACATACAAATGCTTGTAACTTTTTACTGGAGCGTCATAAAACCTTGAAATTTTGTAACAATAAAGTACTCGAGCCTCTTGTTAATTTAAGCTATCGCTAAAAGCTATGCTACCCTTGAGTCCCATGTCAAACACTGATAAAACTTCAAATGGCCCTAACTTGTATACGGTACGTCCTACACCTATCAAAGTTTGCAACATACAAATGTTTGTAACTTTTTACTGGAGCGTCATAAAACCTTGAAATTTTGTAACAAAAAAGTACTCGAGCCTCTTGTCAATTTAAGCTATCGCTTATAGCTATGCTACCCTTGAGTCCTAAATCAAACACTGACAAAACTTCAAATGGCCCTAACTTCTATACGGTACGTCCTACTCCTATCAAAGTTTGCAACATACAAATGCTTGTAACTTTTTACTGGAGCATCATAAAACCTTGATAAAGGGCTCGAGCATCTTGTCAATTTAAGCTATCGCTCAAAGCTATGCTACCCTTGAGTCCCAAATCAAACACTGATAAAACTTCCAATTGCCCTAACTTCTATACGGTACGTCCTACACCTATCAAAGTTTGCAACATAGAAATGCTTGTAACTTTTTACTGGAGCGTTATAAAACCTTGAAATTTTGTAACAATAAAGTACTCGAGCCTCTTGTCAATTTAAGCTATCGCTCAAAGTTATGCTACCCTTGATTCCCAAATCAAACACGGATAAAACTTCAAATGGCCCTAACTTGAATACGGTACGTCCTACACCTATCAAAGTTTGCAACATACAAATGCTTGTAACTTTTTACTGGAGCATCATAAAACCTTGAAATTTTGTAACATTAAAGTACTCGAGCCTCTTGTCAATTTAAGCTATCGCTCAAACCTATGCTACCCTTGAGTCCCAAATCAAACACTGATAAAACTTCAAATGGGCCTAACTTCTATACGCTACGTCCTACACCTATTAGAGTTTGCAACATACAAATGCTTGTAACTTTTTACTGGAGCGTCATTAAACCTTTAAATTTTTGTAACAATAAAGTACTCTAGCCTCTGGTCAATTTGAGCTATCGCTCAAAACTATGCTACCCTTGAGTCCCAAATCAAACACTGATAAAACTTCAAATGGCCCTAACTTCTAAACCTATCAAAGTTAGCAGCATACAAATGCTTGTAAATTTTTACTGGAGCGTCATAAAACCTTGAAATTTTTGTAACAATAAAGTACTCGAGTCTCTTTTCAATTTAAGCAATCGCTCAAAGCTATGCTACCCTTGAGTCCCAAGTCAAACACTGATAAAACTTCGAATGGCCCTAACTTCTATACAGTACGTCCTACACCTATCAAACTTTGCAACATACAAATGCTTGTAACTTTTTACTGGAGCGTCATTAAACCTTTAAATTTTTGTAACAATAAAGTACTCTAGCCTCTGGTCAATTTGAGCTATCGCTCAAAACTATGCTACCCTTGAGTCCCAAATCAAACACTGATAAAACTTCAAATGGCCCTAACTTCTAAACCTATCAAAGTTAGCAGCATACAAATGCTTGTAAATTTTTACTGGAGCGTCATAAAACCTTGAAATTTTTGTAACAATAAAGTACTCGAGTCTCTTTTCAATTTAAGCAATCGCTCAAAGCTATGCTACCCTTGAGTCCCAAGTCAAACACTGATAAAACTTCGAATGGCCCTAACTTCTATACAGTACGTCCTACACCTATCAAACTTTGCAACATACAAATGCTTGTAACTTTTTACTGGAGCGTAATAAAACCTTGAAATTTTGTAACAATAAAGTACTCGAGCCTCTTGTCAATTTAAGCTATCGCTCAAAGCTATGCTACCCTTGAGTCCCAAATCAAACACTGATAAAACTTCAAATGGCCCTAACTTCTATACGGTACGTCCTACACCTATCAAAGTTGGCAACATACAGATGCTTGTACCTTTTTACTGGAGCGTCATAAAACCTTGAAATTTTGTAACAATAAAGTACTCGAGCCTCTTGTCAATTTAAGCTATCGCTCAAACCTATGCTACCCTTGAGTCCCAAATCAAACACTGATAAAACTTCAAATGGGCCTAACTTCTATACGCTACGTCCTACACCTATTAGAGTTTGCAACATACAAATGCTTGTAACTTTTTACTGGAGCGTCATTAAACCTTTAAATTTTTGTAACAATAAAGTACTCTAGCCTCTGGTCAATTTAAGCTATCGCTCAAAACTATGCTACCCTTGAGTCCCAAATCAAACACTGATAAAACTTCAAATGGCCCTAACTTCTATACGGTACGTCCTACACCTATCAAAGTTGTCAACATACAGATGCTTGTACCTTTTTACTGGAGCGTCATAAAACCTTGAAATTTTGTAACAATAAAGTACTCGAGCCTCTTGTCAATTTAAGCTATCGCGCAAAGCTATGCTACCCTTGAGTCCCAAATCAAACACTGATAAAATTTCAAATGACTCTAACTTCTATAGGGTACGTCCTACACCTATCAAAGTTTGCAACATACAAATGCTTGTAACTTTTTACTGGAGCGTCATAAAACCTTGAAATTTTGTAACAATAAAGTACTCGAGCCTCTTGTCAATTTAAGCTATCGCGCAAAGCTATGCTACCCTTGAGTCCCAAATCAAACACTGACAAAACTTCCAATGGCCCTAACTTCTATACGGTACGTCCTACACCTATCAAAGTTTGCAACATAGAAATGCTTGTAACTTTTTACTGGAGCGTCATAAAACCTTGAAATTTTGTAACAATAAAGTACTCGAGCCTCTTGTCAATTTAAGCTATCGCGCAAAGCTATGCTACCCTTGAGTCCCAAATCAAACACTGACAAAACTTCCAATGGCCCTAACTTCTATACGGTACGTCCTACACCTATCAAAGTTTGCAACATAGAAATGCTTGTAACTTTTTACTGGAGCGTCATAAAACCTTGAAATTTTTGTAACAATAAAGTACTCGAGCCTCTTTTCAGTTTAAGCTATAGCTCAAACATATGCTACCCTTGAGTCCCAAGTCAAACACTGATAAAACTTCGAATGGCCCTAACTTCTATACGGTACGTCCTACACCTATCAAAGTTTGCAACATAGAAATGCTTGTAACTTTTTACTGGAGCGTCATAAAACCTTGAAATTTTGTAACAATAAAGTACTCGAGCCTCTTGTCAATTTAAGCTATCGCTCAAAGCTATGTTACCCTTGAGTCCCAAATCAAACACTGATAAAACTTCAAATGGCACTAACTTCTATACGGTACGTCCTACACCTATCAAAGTTTGCAACATACAAATGCTTGTAACTTTTTACTGGAGCGTCATAAAACCTTGAAATTTTGTAACAAAAAAGTACTCGAGCCTCTTGTCAATTTAAGCTATCGCTTATAGCTATGCTACCCTTGAGTCCTAAATCAAACACTGACAAAACTTCAAATGGCCCTAACTTCTATACGGTACGTCCTACTCCTATCAAAGTTTGCAACATACAAATGCTTGTAACTTTTTACTGGAGCATCATAAAACCTTGATAAAGGGCTCGAGCCTCTTGTCAATTTAAGCTATCGCTCAAACCTATGCTACCCTTGAGTCCCAAATCAAACACTGATAAAACTTCAAATGGCCCTAACTTCTATACGGTACGTCCTACACCTATCAGAGTTTGCAACATACAAATGCTTGTAACTTTTTACTGGAGCGTCATAAAACCTTGAAATTTTTGTAACAATAAAGTACTCGAGCCTCTGGTCAATTTAAGCTATCGCTCAAAACTATGCTACCCTTGAGTCCCAAATCAAACACTGAAAAAACTTCTAATGGCAATAACTTCTATACGGTACGTCCTACACCCATTAAAGTGTGCAATATACAAATGCTTGTAACTTTTTACTGGAGCTTCATAAAACCTTGAAATTTTGTAACAATAAAGTACTCGAGCCTCTTGTCAATTTAAGCTATCGCTGAAAGCTATGCTCCCATTGAGTCCCAAATCAAACACTGACTAAACTTCAAATGGCCCTAACTTCTATACGGTACGTCCTACACCTATCTAAGTTTGCAACATACAAATGCTTGTAACTTTTTACTGGAGAGTCATAAAACCTTGAAATTTTGTAACAATAAAGTACTCTAGCCTCTTTTCAATTTAAGCTATCGCTCAAAGCTATGCTACCCTTGAGTCCCAAATCAAACACTGATAAAACTTCCAATTGCCCTAACTTCTATACGGTACGTCCTACACCTATCAAAGTTTGCAACATAGAAATGCTTGTAACTTTTTACTGGAGCGTCATAAAACCTTGAAATTTTGTAACAATAAAGTACTCGAGCCTCTTGTCAATTTAAGCTGTCGCTCAAAGTTATGCTACCCTTGATTCCCAAATCAAACACGGATAAAACTTCAAATGGCCCTAACTTGAATACGGTACGTCCTACACCTATCAAAGTTTGCAACATACAAATGCTTGTAACTTTTTACTGGAGCATCATAAAACCTTGAAATTTTGTAACATTAAAGTACTCGAGCCTCTTGTCAATTTAAGCAATCGCTTATAGCTATGCTACCCTTGAGTCCTAAATCAAACACTGACAAAACTTCAAATGGCCCTAACTTCTATACGGTACGTCCTACTCCTATCAAAGTTTGCAACATACAAATGCTTGTAACTTTTTACTGGAGCATCATAAAACCTTGAAAAAGGGCTCGAGCCTCTTGTCAATTTAAGCTATCGCTCAAACCTATGCTACCCTTGAGTCCCAAATCAAACACTGATAAAACTTCAAATGGCCCTAACTTCTATACGGTACGTCCTACACCTATCAGAGTTTGCAACATACAAATGCTTGTAACTTTTTACTGGAGCGTCATAAAACCTTGAAATTTTTGTAACAATAAAGTACTCGAGCCTCTGGTCAATTTAAGCTATCGCTCAAAACTATGCTACCCTTGAGTCCCAAATCAAACACTGAAAAAACTTCTAATGGCAATAACTTCTATACGGTACGTCCTACACCCATCAAAGTTTGCAATATACAAATGCTTGTAACTTTTTACTGGAGCTTCATAAAACCTTGAAATTTTGTAACAATAAAGTACTCGAGCCTCTTGTCAATTTAAGCTATCGCTGAAAGCTATGCTACCATTGAGTCCCAAATCAAACACTGACTAAACTTCAAATGGCCCTAACTTCTATACGGTACGTCCTACACCTATCTAAGTTTCCAACATACAAATGCTTGTAACTTTTTACTGGAGAGTCATAAAACCTTGAAATTTTGTAACAATAAAGTACTCGAGCCTCTTTTCAATTTAAGCTATCGCTCAAAGCTATGCTACACTTGAGTCCCAAATCAAACACTGATAAAACTTCCAATTGCCCTAACTTCTATACGGTACGTCCTACACCTATCAAAGTTTGCAACATAGAAATGCTTGTAACTTTTTACTGGAGCGTCATAAAACCTTGAAATTTTGTAACAATAAAGTACTCGAGCCTCTTGTCAATTTAAGCTATCGCTCAAAGTTATGCTACCCTTGATTCCCAAATCAAACACGGATAAAACTTCAAATGGCCCTAACTTGAATACGGTACGTCCTACACCTATCAAAGTTTGCAACATACAAATGCTTGTAACTTTTTACTGGAGCATCATAAAACCTTGAAATTTGGTAACATTAAAGTACTCGAGCCTCTTGTCAATTTAAGCTATCGCTCAAACCTATGCTACCCTTGAGTCCCAAATCAAACACTGATAAAACTTCAAATGGGCCTAACTTCTATACGCTACGTCCTACACCTATTAGAGTTTGCAACATACAAATGCTTGTAACTTTTTACTGGAGCGTCATTAAACCTTTAAATTTTGGTAACAATAAAGTACTCTAGCCTCTGGTCAATTTAAGCTATCGCTAAAAGCTATGCTACCCTTGAGTCCCATGTCAAACACTGATAAAACTTCAAATGGCCCTAACTTGTATACGGTACGTCCTACACCTATCAAAGTTTGCAACATACAAATGTTTGTAACTTTTTACTGGAGCGTCATAAAACCTTGAAATTTTGTAACAAAAAAGTACTCGAGCCTCTTGTCAATTTAAGCTATCGCTTATAGCTATGCTACCCTTGAGTCCTAAATCAAACACTGACAAAACTTCAAATGGCCCTAACTTCTATACGGTACGTCCTACTCCTATCAAAGTTTGCAACATACAAATGCTTGTAACTTTTTACTGGAGCATCATAAAACCTTGATAAAGGGCTCGAGCCTCTTGTCAATTTAAGCTATCGCTCAAACCTATGCTACCCTTGAGTCCCAAATCAAACACTGATAAAACTTCAAATGGCCCTAACTTCTATACGGTACGTCCTACACCTATCAGAGTTTGCAACATACAAATGCTTGTAACTTTTTACTGGAGCGTCATAAAACCTTGAAATTTTTGTAACAATAAAGTACTCGAGCCTCTGGTCAATTTAAGCTATCGCTCAAAACTATGCTACCCTTGAGTCCCAAATCAAACACTGAAAAAACTTCTAATGGCAATAACTTCTATACGGTACGTCCTACACCCATCAAAGTTTGCAATATACAAATGCTTGTAACTTTTTACTGGAGCTTCATAAAACCTTGAAATTTTGTAACAATAAAGTACTCGAGCCTCTTGTCAATTTAAGCTATCGCTGAAAGCTATGCTACCATTGAGTCCCAAATCAAACACTGACTAAACTTCAAATGGCCCTAACTTCTATACGGTACGTCCTACACCTATCTAAGTTTGCAACATACAAATGCTTGTAACTTTTTACTGGAGAGTCATAAAACCTTGAAATTTTGTAACAATAAAGTACTCGAGCCTCTTTTCAATTTAAGCTATCGCTCAAAGCTATGCTACCCTTGAGTCCCAAATCAAACACTGATAAAACTTCCAATTGCCCTAACTTCTATACGGTACGTCCTACACCTATCAAAGTTTGCAACATAGAAATGCTTGTAACTTTTTACTGGAGCGTCACAAAACCTTGAAATTTTGTAACAATAAAGTACTCGAGCCTCTTGTCAATTTAAGCTATCGCTCAAAGTTATGCTACCCTTGATTCCCAAATCAAACACGGATAAAACTTCAAATGGCCCTAACTTGAATACGGTACGTCCTACACCTATCAAAGTTTGCAACATACAAATGCTTGTAACTTTTTACTGGAGCATCATAAAACCTTGAAATTTTGTAACATTAAAGTACTCGAGCCTCTTGTCAATTTAAGCTATCGCTTATAGCTATGCTACCCTTGAGTCCTAAATCAAACACTGACAAAACTTCAAATGGCCCTAACTTCTATACGGTACGTCCTACTCCTATCAAAGTTTGCAACATACAAATGCTTGTAACTTTTTACTGGAGCATCATAAAACCTTGATAAAGGGCTCGAGCCTCTTGTCAATTTAAGCTATCGCTCAAACCTATGCTACCCTTGAGTCCCAAATCAAACACGGATAAAACTTCAAATGGCCCTAACTTCTATACGGTACGTCCTACACCTATCAGAGTTTGCAACATACAAATGCTTGTAACTTTTTACTGGAGCGTCATAAAACCTTGAAATTTTTGTAACAATAAAGTACTCGAGCCTCTGGTCAATTTAAGCTATCGCTCAAAACTATGCTACCCTTGAGTCCCAAATCAAACACTGAAAAAACTTCTAATGGCAATAACTTCTATACGGTACGTCCTACACCCATCAAAGTTTGCAATATACAAATGCTTGTAACTTTTTACTGGAGCTTCATAAAACCTTGAAATTTTGTAACAATAAAGTACTCGAGCCTCTTGTCAATTTAAGCTATCGCTGAAAGCTATGCTACCATTGAGTCCCAAATCAAACACTGACTAAACTTCAAATGGCCCTAACTTCTATACGGTACGTCCTACACCTATCTAAGTTTGCAACATACAAATGCTTGTAACTTTTTACTGGAGAGTCATAAAACCTTGAAATTTTGTAACAATAAAGTACTCGAGCCTCTTTTCAATTTAAGCTATCGCTCAAAGCTATGCTACCCTTGAGTCCCAAATCAAACACTGATAAAACTTCCAATTGCCCTAACTTCTATACGGTACGTCCTACACCTATCAAAGTTTGCAACATAGAAATGCTTGTAACTTTTTACTGGAGCGTCATAAAACCTTGAAATTTTGTAACAATAAAGTACTCGAGCCTCTTGTCAATTTAAGCTATCGCTCAAAGTTATGCTACCCTTGATTCCCAAATCAAACACGGATAAAACTTCAAATGGCCCTAACTTGAATACGGTACGTCCTACACCTATCAAAGTTTGCAACATACAAATGCTTGTAACTTTTTACTGGAGCATCATAAAACCTTGAAATTTTGTAACATTAAAGTACTCGAGCCTCTTGTCAATTTAAGCTATCGCTCAAACCTATGCTACCCTTGAGTCCCAAATCAAACACAACCTACAAATTCTTGTAACTTTTTACTGGAGCGTCATAAAACCTTGAAATTGTGTAACAATAATGTACTCTAGCCTCTCGTCAATTTAAGCTATCGCTCAAAGCTATGCCACCCTTGAGTCCCAAATCAAACACTGCTAAAACTTCAAATGGCCCTAACTTCTAAACCTATCAAAGTTAGCAGCATACAAATGCTTGCAAATTTTTACTGGAGCGTCATAAAACCTTGAAATTTTTGTAACAATAAAGTACTCGAGTCTCTTTTCAATTTAAGCAATCGCTCAAAGCTATGCTACCCTTGAGTCCCAAGTCAAACACTGATAAAACTTCGAATGGCCCTAACTTCTATACAGTACGTCCTACACCTATCAAACTTTGCAACATACAAATGCTTGTAACTTTTTACTGGAGCGTAATAAAACCTTGAAATTTGGTAACAATAAAGTACTCGAGCCTCTTGTCAATTTAAGCTATCGGTCAAATCTATGCTACCCTTGAGTCCCAAATCAAACACTGATAAAACTTCAAATGGCCCTAACTTCTGTACGGTACGTCCTACACCTATCAAAGTTTGCAACATACAAATGCTTGTAACTTTTTACTGGAGAGTCATAAAACCTTGAAATTTTGTAACAATAAAGTACTCGAGCCTCTTGTCAATTTAAGCTATCGCTCAAAGCTATGCTACTCTTGAGTCCCAAATCAAACACTGATAAAACTTCAAATGGCCCTAACTTCTATACGGTACGTCCTACACCTATCAAAGTTGGCAACATACAGATGCTTGTACCTTTTTACTGGAGCGTCATAAAACCTTGAAATTTTGTAACAATAAAGTACTCGAGCCTCTTGTCAATTTAAGCTATCGCGCAAAGCTATGCTACCCTTGAGTCCCAAATCAAACACTGATAAAATTTCAAATGACTCTAACTTCTATAGGGTACGTCCTACACCTATCAAAGTTTGCAACATACAAATGCTTGTAACTTTTTACTGGAGCGTCATAAAACCTTGAAATTTTGTAACAATAAAGTACTCGAGCCTCTTGTCAATTTAAACTATCGCTCAGAGCTATGCTACCCTTGAGTCCCAAATCAAACACTGATAAAACTTCAAATGTCCCTAACTTCTATACGGTACGTCCTACACCTATCAAAGTTTGCAACATTCAAATGCTTGTAACTTTTACTGGTGCGTCATAAAACCTTGAAATTTTGTAACAATAAAGTACTCGAGCCTCTTGTCAATTTAAGATATCGCTGAAAGCTATGCTACCCTTGAGTCCCAAATCAAACACTGATAAAACATCAAATGGCCCTAACTTCTTTACGGTACGTCCTACACCTATCTAAGTTTGCAATATACAAATGCTTGTAACTTTTTACTGGAGAGTCATAAAACCTTGAAATTTGGTAACAATAAAGTACTCGAGCCTCTTTTCAATTTAAGCTATCGCTCAAAGCTATGCTACCCTTGACTCCCAAATCAAACACTGATAAAACTTCCAATGGCCCTAACTTCTATACGGTACGTCCTACACCTATCAAAGTTTGGAACATAGAAATGCTTGTAACTTTTTACTGGAGCGTCATAAAACCTTGCAATTTTGTAACTATGAAGTACTCGAGCCTCTTGTCAATTTAAGCTATCGCTCAAAGTTATGCTACCCTTGAGTCCCAAATCAAACACTGATAAAACTTCAAATGGCCCTAACTTGTATACGGTACGTCATACACCTATCAAAGTTTGCAACATACAAATGCTTGTAACTTTTTACTGGAGCGTCATAAAACCTTGAAATTTTGTAACAATAAAGTACTCGAGCCTCTTGTCAATTTAAGCTATCGCTCAAAGTTATGCTACCCTTGATTCCCAAATCAAACACGGATAAAACTTCAAATGGCCCTAACTTGAATACGGTACGTCCTACACCTATCAAAGTTTGCAACATACAAATGCTTGTAACTTTTTACTGGAGCATCATAAAACCTTGAAATTTTGTAACATTAAAGTACTCGAGCCTCTTGTCAATTTAAGCTATCGCTCAAACCTATGCTACCCTTGAGTCCCAAATCAAACACTGATAAAACTTCAAATGGGCCTAACTTCTATACGCTACGTCCTACACCTATTAGAGTTTGCAACATACAAATGCTTGTAACTTTTTACTGGAGCGTCATTAAACCTTTAAATTTTTGTAACAATAAAGTACTCTAGCCTCTGGTCAATTTAAGCTATCGCTCAAAACTATGCTACCCTTGAGTCCCAAATCAAACACTGATAAAACTTCAAATGACCCTAACTTCTAAACGGTACGTCCTACACCTATCAAAGTTTGCAATATACAAATGCTTGTAACTTTTTACTGGAGCGTCATAAAACCTTGAAATTTTGTAACAATAAAGTACTCGAGCCTCTTGTCAAATTAAGCTATCGCTGAAAGCTATGCTACCCTTGAGTCCCAAATCAAACACTGATAAAACTTCAAATGGCCCTAACTTCTATACGGTACGTCCTACACCTATCAAAGTTTGCAACATACAAATTCTTGTAACTTTTTACTGGAGCGTCATAAAACCTTGAAATTGTGTAACAATAATGTACTCTAGCCTCTCGTCAATTTAAGCTATCGCTCAAAGCTATGCTACCCTTGAGTCCCAAATCAAACACTGCTAAAACTTCAAATGGCCCTAACTTCTAAACCTATCAAAGTTAGCAGCATACAAATGCTTGCAAATTTTTACTGGAGCGTCATAAAACCTTGAAATTTTTGTAACAATAAAGTACTCGAGTCTCTTTTCAATTTAAGCAATCGCTCAAAGCTATGCTACCCTTGAGTCCCAAGTCAAACACTGATAAAACTTCGAATGGCCCTAACTTCTATACAGTACGTCCTACACCTATCAAACTTTGCAACATACAAATGCTTGTAACTTTTTACTGGAGCGTAATAAAACCTTGAAATTTGGTAACAATAAAGTACTCGAGCCTCTTGTCAATTTAAGCTATCGGTCAAATCTATGCTACCCTTGAGTCCCAAATCAAACACTGATAAAACTTCAAATGGCCCTAACTTCTGTACGGTACGTCCTACACCTATCAAAGTTTGCAACATACAAATGCTTGTAACTTTTTACTGGAGAGTCATAAAACCTTGAAATTTTGTAACAATAAAGTACTCGAGCCTCTTGTCAATTTAAGCTATCGCTCAAAGCTATGCTACTCTTGAGTCCCAAATCAAACACTGATAAAACTTCAAATGGCCCTAACTTCTATACGGTACGTCCTACACCTATCAAAGTTGGCAACATACAGATGCTTGTACCTTTTTACTGGAGCGTCATAAAACCTTGAAATTTTGTAACAATAAAGTACTCGAGCCTCTTGTCAATTTAAGCTATCGCGCAAAGCTATGCTACCCTTGAGTCCCAAATCAAACACTGATAAAATTTCAAATGACTCTAACTTCTATAGGGTACGTCCTACACCTATCAAAGTTTGCAACATACAAATGCTTGTAACTTTTTACTGGAGCGTCATAAAACCTTGAAATTTTGTAACAATAAAGTACTCGAGCCTCTTGTCAATTTAAACTATCGCTCAGAGCTATGCTACCCTTGAGTCCCAAATCAAACACTGATAAAACTTCAAATGTCCCTAACTTCTATACGGTACGTCCTACACCTATCAAAGTTTGCAACATTCAAATGCTTGTAACTTTTACTGGAGCGTCATAAAACCTTGAAATTTTGTAACAATAAAGTACTCGAGCCTCTTGTCAATTGAAGCTATCGCTCACAGCTATGCTACCCTTGAGTCGCAAATCAAATACTAATAAAACTTCAAATGGCCCTAACTTCTGTACGGTACGTCCTAAACCTATCAAAGTTTGCAACATACAGATGCTTGTAACTTTTTACTGGAGCGTCATAAAACTTTGAAATTTTGTAACAATAAAGTACTCGAGCCTCTTGTCAATTTAAGCTATCGCTCAAAGCTATGCTACCCTTGAGTCCCAAATCAAACACTGATAAAATTTCAAATGACCCTAACTTCTATACGGTACGTCTTACACCTATCAAAGTTTGCAACATACAAATGCTTGTAACTTTTTACTGGAGCGTCATAAAACCTTGAAATTTTTGTAACAATAAAGTACTCGAGCCTCTTTTCAATTTAAGCAATCGCTCAAAGCTATGCTACCCTTGAGTCCCAAGTCAAACACTGATAAAACTTCGAATGGCCCTAACTTCTATACGGTACGTCCTACACCTATCAAACTTTGCAACATACAAATGCTTGTAACTTTTTACTGGAGCGTAATAAAACCTTGAAATTTTGTAACAATAAAGTACTCGAGCCTCTTGTCAATTTAAGCTATCGCTCAAAGCTATGCTACCCTTGAGTTCCAAATCAAACATTGATAAAACTTCAAATGGCCCTAACTTCTGTACGGTACGTCCTACACCTATCAAAGTTTGCAACATACAAATGCTTGTAACTTTTTACTGGAGAGTCATAAAACCTTGAAATTTTGTAACAAAAAAGTACTCGAGCCTCTTGTCAATTTAAGCTATCGCTCAAAGCTATGCTACCCTTGAATCCCAAATCAAACACTGATAAAACTTCAAATGGCCCTAACTTCTATACGGTACGTCCTACACCTATCAAAGTTTGCAACATACAGATGCTTGTAACTTTTTACTGAAGCGTCATAAAACTTTGAAATTTTGTAACAATAAAGTACTCGAGCCTCTTGTCAATTTAAGCTATCGCTCAAAGCTATGCTACCCTTGAGTCCCAAATCAAACACTGATAAAACTTCAAATGGCCCTAACTTCTATACGGTACGTCCTACACCTATCAAAGTTTGCAACATACAAATGCTTGTAACTTTTTACTGGAGCGTCATAAAACCTTGAAATTTTGTAACAATAAAGTACTCGAGCCTCTTGTCAATTTAAGCTATCGCTCAAAGTTATGCTACCCTTGATTCCCAAATCAAACACGGATAAAACTTCAAATGGCCCTAACTTGAATACGGTACGTCCTACACCTATCAAAGTTTGCAACATACAAATGCTTGTAACTTTTTACTGGAGCATCATAAAACCTTGAAATTTTGTAACATTAAAGTACTCGAGCCTCTTGTCAATTTAAGCTATCGCTCAAACCTATGCTACCCTTGAGTCCCAAATCAAACACTGATAAAACTTCAAATGGGCCTAACTTCTATACGCTACGTCCTACACCTATTAGAGTTTGCAACATACAAATGCTTGTAACTTTTTACTGGAGCGTCATTAAACCTTTAAATTTTTGTAACAATAAAGTACTCTAGCCTCTGGTCAATTTAAGCTATCGCTCAAAACTATGCTACCCTTGAGTCCCAAATCAAACACTGATAAAACTTCAAATGACCCTAACTTCTAAACGGTACGTCCTACACCTATCAAAGTTTGCAATATACAAATGCTTGTAACTTTTTACTGGAGCGTCATAAAACCTTGAAATTTTGTAACAATAAAGTACTCGAGCCTCTTGTCAAATTAAGCTATCGCTGAAAGCTATGCTACCCTTGAGTCCCAAATCAAACACTGATAAAACTTCAAATGGCCCTAACTTCTATACGGTACGTCCTACACCTATCAAAGTTTGCAACATACAAATTCTTGTAACTTTTTACTGGAGCGTCATAAAACCTTGAAATTGTGTAACAATAATGTACTCTAGCCTCTCGTCAATTTAAGCTATCGCTCAAAGCTATGCTACCCTTGAGTCCCAAATCAAACACTGCTAAAACTTCAAATGGCCCTAACTTCTAAACCTATCAAAGTTAGCAGCATACAAATGCTTGCAAATTTTTACTGGAGCGTCATAAAACCTTGAAATTTTTGTAACAATAAAGTACTCGAGTCTCTTTTCAATTTAAGCAATCGCTCAAAGCTATGCTACCCTTGAGTCCCAAGTCAAACACTGATAAAACTTCGAATGGCCCTAACTTCTATACAGTACGTCCTACACCTATCAAACTTTGCAACATACAAATGCTTGTAACTTTTTACTGGAGCGTAATAAAACCTTGAAATTTGGTAACAATAAAGTACTCGAGCCTCTTGTCAATTTAAGCTATCGGTCAAATCTATGCTACCCTTGAGTCCCAAATCAAACACTGATAAAACTTCAAATGGCCCTAACTTCTGTACGGTACGTCCTACACCTATCAAAGTTTGCAACATACAAATGCTTGTAACTTTTTACTGGAGAGTCATAAAACCTTGAAATTTTGTAACAATAAAGTACTCGAGCCTCTTGTCAATTTAAGCTATCGCTCAAAGCTATGCTACTCTTGAGTCCCAAATCAAACACTGATAAAACTTCAAATGGCCCTAACTTCTATACGGTACGTCCTACACCTATCAAAGTTGGCAACATACAGATGCTTGTACCTTTTTACTGGAGCGTCATAAAACCTTGAAATTTTGTAACAATAAAGTACTCGAGCCTCTTGTCAATTTAAGCTATCGCGCAAAGCTATGCTACCCTTGAGTCCCAAATCAAACACTGATAAAATTTCAAATGACTCTAACTTCTATAGGGTACGTCCTACACCTATCAAAGTTTGCAACATACAAATGCTTGTAACTTTTTACTGGAGCGTCATAAAACCTTGAAATTTTGTAACAATAAAGTACTCGAGCCTCTTGTCAATTTAAACTATCGCTCAGAGCTATGCTACCCTTGAGTCCCAAATCAAACACTGATAAAACTTCAAATGTCCCTAACTTCTATACGGTACGTCCTACACCTATCAAAGTTTGCAACATTCAAATGCTTGTAACTTTTACTGGAGCGTCATAAAACCTTGAAATTTTGTAACAATAAAGTACTCGAGCCTCTTGTCAATTGAAGCTATCGCTCACAGCTATGCTACCCTTGAGTCGCAAATCAAATACTAATAAAACTTCAAATGGCCCTAACTTCTGTACGGTACGTATTAAACCTATCAAAGTTTGCAACATACAGATGCTTGTAACTTTTTACTGGAGCGTCATAAAACTTTGAAATTTTGTAACAATAAAGTACTCGAGCCTCTTGTCAATTTAAGCTATCGCTCAAAGCTATGCTACCCTTGAGTCCCAAATCAAACACTGATAAAATTTCAAATGACCCTAACTTCTATACGGTACGTCTTACACCTATCAAAGTTTGCAACATACAAATGCTTGTAACTTTTTACTGGAGCGTCATAAAACCTTGAAATTTTTGTAACAATAAAGTACTCGAGCCTCTTTTCAATTTAAGCAATCGCTCAAAGCTATGCTACCCTTGAGTCCCAAGTCAAACACTGATAAAACTTCGAATGGCCCTAACTTCTATACGGTACGTCCTACACCTATCAAACTTTGCAACATACAAATGCTTGTAACTTTTTACTGGAGCGTAATAAAACCTTGAAATTTTGTAACAATAAAGTACTCGAGCCTCTTGTCAATTTAAGCTATCGCTCAAAGCTATGCTACCCTTGAGTTCCAAATCAAACATTGATAAAACTTCAAATGGCCCTAACTTCTGTACGGTACGTCCTACACCTATCAAAGTTTGCAACATACAAATGCTTGTAACTTTTTACTGGAGAGTCATAAAACCTTGAAATTTTGTAACAAAAAAGTACTCGAGCCTCTTGTCAATTTAAGCTATCGCTCAAAGCTATGCTACCCTTGAATCCCAAATCAAACACTGATAAAACTTCAAATGGCCCTAACTTCTATACGGTACGTCCTACACCTATCAAAGTTTGCAACATACAGATGCTTGTAACTTTTTACTGAAGCGTCATAAAACTTTGAAATTTTGTAACAATAAAGTACTCGAGCCTCTTGTCAATTTAAGCTATCGCTCAAAGCTATGCTACCCTTGAGTCCCAAATCAAACACTGATAAAACTTCAAATGGCCCTAACTTCTATACGGTACGTCCTACACCTATCAAAGTTGGCAACATACATATGATTGAACCTTTTTACTGGAGCGTCATAAAACCTTGAAATTTTGTAACAATAAAGTACTCGAGCCTCTTGTCAATTTAAGCTATCGCGCAAAGCTATGCTACCCTTGAGTCCCAAATCAAACACTGATAAAACTTCAAATGGCCCTAACTTCTGTACGGTACGTCCTACACCTATCAAAGTTTGCAACATACAAATGCTTGTAACTTTTTACTGGAGCGTCATAAAACGTTGAAATTTTGTAACAATGAAGTACTCGAGCCTCTTGTCAATTTAAACTATCGCTCAGAGCTATGCTACCCTTGAGTCCCAAATCAAACACTGATAACATTTCAAATGTCCCTAACTTCTATACGGTACGTCCTACACCTATCAAATTTTGCAACATTCAAATGCTTGTAACTTTTACTGGAGCGTCATAAAACCTTGAAATTTTGTAACAATAAAGTACTCGAGCCTCTTGTCAATTTAAGCTATCGCTCAAAGCTATGCTACCCTTGAGTCGCAAATCAAACACTAATAAAACTTCAAATGGCCCTAACTTCTGTACGGTACGTCCTAAACCTATCAAATTTTGCAACATACAGATGCTTGTAACTTTTTACTGGAGCGTCATAAAACTTTGAAATTTTGTAACAATAAAGTACTCGAGCCTCTTGTCAATTTAAGCTATTGCTCAGAGCTATGCTACCCTTGAGTCCCAAATCAAACACTGATCAAATTTCAAATGACCCTAACTTCTATACGGTACGTCCTACACCTATCAAAGTTTGCAACATACAAATGCTTGTAACTTTTTACTGGAGCGTCATAAAACCTGGAAATTTTGTAACAATAAAGTACTCGAGCCTCTTGTCAATTTAAGCTATCGCTCAATGCTATGCTACCCTTGAGTCCCAAATCAAACACTGATAAAACTTCAAATTGCCTTAACTTCTGTACGGTACGTCTTAAACCTATCAAAGTTTGCAACATACAAATGCTTGTAAGTTTTTACCGGAGCGTCATAAAACCTTGAAATTTTTGTAACAATAAAGTACTCGAGCCTCTTTTCAATTTAAGCTATCGTTCAAAGCTATTCTACCCTTGAGTCCCAAATCAAACACTAATAAAATTTCAAATGACCCTAACTTCTATACTTGTAACTTTTACCTGAGCGTCATAGAGCCTTGAAATTTTGTAACAGTAGAGTACTCGAGCCTCTTGTCAATTTAAGCTATCGCTCAAAGCTATGCTACCCTTGAGTCGCAAATCAAACACTGATAAAACTTCAAATGGCCCTAACTTCTATACGGTACGTCCTACACCTATCTAAGTTTGCAACATACAGATGCTTGTAACTTTTTACTGGAGCGTCATAAAACTTTGAAATTTTGTAACAATAAAGTACTCGAGCCTCTTGTCAATTTAAGCTATCGCTCAAAGCTATGCTACCCTTGAGTCCCAAATCAAACACTGATAAAATTAAAAATGACCCTAACTTCTATACGGTATTCCTACACCTATCAAAGTTTGCAACATACAAATGCTTGTAACTTTTTACTGGAGCGTCATAAAACCTGGAAATTTTGTAACAATAAAGTACTCGAGCCTCTTGTCAATTTAAGCTATCGCTCAAAGCTATGCTACCCTTGAGTCCCAAATCAAACACTGATAAAACTTCAAATTGCCTTAACTTCTGTACGGTACGTCTTAAACCTATCAAAGTTTGCAACATACAAATGCTTGTAAGTTTTTACCGGAGCGTCATAAAACCTTGAAATTTTTGTAACAATAAAGTACTCGAGCCTCTTTTCAATTTAAGCTATCGTTCAAAGCTATTCTACCCTTGAGTCCCAAATCAAACACTAATAAAATTTCAAATGACCCTAACTTCTATACTTGTAACTTTTACCTGAGCGTCATAGAGCCTTGAAATTTTGTAACAATAGAGTACTCGACCCTCTTGTCAATTTAAGCTATCGCTCAAAGCTATGCTACCCTTGAGTCGCAAATCAAACACTGATAAAACTTCAAATGGCCCTAACTTCTATACGGTACGTCCTACACCTATCATAGTTTGCAACATAGAAATGCTTGTAACTTTTTACTGGAGCGTCATAAAACCTTGAAATTTGTAACAATAAAGTACTCGAGCCTCTTGTCAATTTAAGCTATCGATCAGAGCTATGCTACCCTTGAGTCCCAAATCAAACACTGATAAAACTTCAAATGGCTCTAACTTCTATACAGTACGTCCTACACCTATCAAAGTTTGCAACATACAAATGCTGGTAACTTTTTACTGGAGCTTCATAAAACCTTGAAATTTTGTAACAATAAAGTACTCGAGCCTCTTGTCAATTTAAGATATCGCTGAAAGCTATGCTACCCTTGAGTCCCAAATCAAACACTGATAAAACATCAAATGGCCCTAACTTCTATACGGTACGTCCTACACCTATCTAAGTTTGCAATATACAAATGCTTGTAACTTTTTACTGGAGAGTCATAAAACCTTGAAATTTTGTAACAATAAAGTACTCGAGCCTCTTTTCAATTTAAGCTATCGCTCAAAGCTATGCTACCCTTGACTCCCAAATCAAACACTGATAAAACTTCCAATGGCCCTAACTTCTATACGGTACGTCCTACACCTATCAAAGTTTGGAACATAGAAATGCTTGTAACTTTTTACTGGAGCGTCATAAAACCTTGCAATTTTGTAACTATGAAGTACTCGAGCCTCTTGTCAATTTAAGCTATCGCTCAAAGTTATGCTACCCTTGAGTCCCAAATCAAACACTGATAAAACTTCAAATGGCCCTAACTTGTATACGGTACGTCATACACCTATCAAAGTTTGCAACATACAAATGCTTGTAACTTTTTACTGGAACGTCATAAAACCTTGAAATTTTGTAACAAAAAAGTACTCGAGCCTCTTGTCAATTTAAGCTATCGCTCATAGCTATGCTACCCTTGAGCCCCAAATCAAACACTGACAAAACTTCAAATGGCCCTAACTTCTATACGGTATGTCCTACACCTATCAAAGTTTGCAAACATACAAATGCTTGTAACTTTTTACTGGAGCATCATAAAACCTTGAAATTTTGTAACAATAAAGTACTCGAGCCTCTTGTCAATTTAAGCTATCGCTCAAACCTATGCTACCCTTGAGTCCCAAATCAAACTCTGATAAAACTTCAAATGGCCCTAACTTCTATACGGTACGTCCTACACCTATCAGAGTTTGCAACATACAAATGCTTTTAACTTTTTACTGGAGCGTCATAAAACCTAGAAATTTTTGTAACAATAAAGCAATCGAGCCTCTGGTCAATTTAAGCTATCGCTCAAAACTATGCTACCCTTGATTCCCAAATCAAACATTGATAAAACTTCAAAAGGCCCAGCTTCTAAACGGTACGTCCTACACCTATCAAAGTTTGCAATATACAAATGCTTGTAACTTTTTACTGGAGCGTCATAGAACCTTGAAATTTTGTACCAATAAAGTACTCGAGCCTCTTGTCATTTTAAGCTATCGCTCAAAACTATGCTACCCTTGAGTCCCAAATCAAACACTGATAAAACTTCAAATGGCAATAACTTCTATACGGTACGTCCTACACCTATCAAAGTTTGCAATATACAAATGCTTGTAACTTTTTACTGGAGCGTGATAAAACCTTGAAATTTTGTAACAATAAAGTACTCGAGCCTCTTGTCAATTTAAGCTATCGCTGAAAGCTATGCTACCCTTGAGTCCCAAATGAAACACTGATAAAATATCAAATTACCCTAACTTCTATACGGTACGTCCTATACCTATCAAAGTTTGCAACATACAAATGCTTGCAACTTTTTCCTGGAGCGTCATAAAACCTTGAAATTTTGTAACAATAAAGTACTCGAGCCTCTTGTCAATTTAAGCTATCGCTAAAAGCTATGCTATCCTTGAGTCCCATGTCAAACACTGATAAAACTTCAAATGGCCCTAACTTGTATACGGTACGTCCTACACCTATCAAAGTTTGCAACATACAAATGCTTGTAACTTTTTACTGGAGAGTCATAAAACCTTGAAATTTTGTAACAAAAAAGTACTCGAGCCTCTTGTCAATTTAAGCTATCGCTTATAGCTATGCTACCCTTGAGTCCAAAATCAAACACTGACAAAACTTCAAATGGCCCTAACTTCTATACGGTACGTCCTACTCCTATCAAAGTTTGCAACATACAAATGCTTGTAACTTTTTACTGGAGCGTCATAAAACCTTGAAATTTGTAACAATAAAGTACTCGAGCCTCTTGTCAATTTAAGCTATCGATCAGAGCTATGCTACCCTTGAGTCCCAAATCAAACACTGATAAAACTTCAAATGGCCCTAACTTCTATACGGTACGTCCTACACCTATCAAAGTTTGCAACATACAAATGCTTGTAACTTTTTACTGAAGCGCCACAAAACCTTGAAATTTTGTAACAATAAAGTACTCGAGCCTCTTGTCAAATTAAGCTATCGCTCAAAGCTATGCTACCCTTGAGTCCCAAATCAAACACTGATAAAACTTCAAATGGCTCTAACTTCTATACAGTACGTCCTACACCTATCAAAGTTTGCAACATACAAATGCTGGTAACTTTTTACTGGAGCTTCATAAAACCTTGAAATTTTGTAACAATAAAGTACTCGAGCCTCTTGTCAATTTAAGATATCGCTGAAAGCTATGCTACCCTTGAGTCCCAAATCAAACACTGATAAAACATCAAATGGCCCTAACTTCTATACGGTACGTCCTACACCTATCTAAGTTTGCAATATACAAATGCTTGTAACTTTTTACTGGAGAGTCATAAAACCTTGAAATTTTGTAACAATAAAGTACTCGAGCCTCTTTTCAATTTAAGCTATCGCTCAAAGCTATGCTACCCTTGACTCCCAAATCAAACACTGATAAAACTTCCAATGGCCCTAACTTCTATACGGTACGTCCTACACCTATCAAAGTTTGGAACATAGAAATGCTTGTAACTTTTTACTGGAGCGTCATAAAACCTTGCAATTTTGTAACTATGAAGTACTCGAGCCTCTTGTCAATTTAAGCTATCGCTCAAAGTTATGCTACCCTTGAGTCCCAAATCAAACACTGATAAAACTTCAAATGGCCCTAACTTGTATACGGTACGTCATACACCTATCAAAGTTTGCAACATACAAATGCTTGTAACTTTTTACTGGAACGTCATAAAACCTTGAAATTTTGTAACAAAAAAGTACTCGAGCCTCTTGTCAATTTAAGCTATCGCTCATAGCTATGCTACCCTTGAGCCCCAAATCAAACACTGACAAAACTTCAAATGGCCCTAACTTCTATACGGTATGTCCCACACCTATCAAAGTTTGCAAACATACAAATGCTTGTAACTTTTTACTGGAGCATCATAAAACCTTGAAATTTTGTAACAATAAAGTACTCGAGCCTCTTGTCAATTTAAGCTGTCGCTCAAACTTATGCTACCCTTGAGTCCCAAATCAAACTCTGATAAAACTTCAAATGTCCCTAACTTCTATACGGTACGTCCTACACCTATCAGAGTTTGCAACATACAAATGCTTTTAACTTTTTACTGGAGCGTCATAAAACCTAGAAATTTTTGTAACAATAAAGTAATCGAGCCTCTGGTCAATTTAAGCTATCGCTCAAAACTATGCTACCCTTGATTCCCAAATCAAACACTGATAAAACTTCAAAAGGCCCAGCTTCTAAACGGTACGTCCTACACCTATCAAAGTTTGCAATATACAAATGCTTGTAACTTTTTACTGGAGCGTCATAGAACCTTGAAATTTTGTACCAATAAAGTACTCGAGCCTCTTGTCATTTTAAGCTATCGCTCAAAACTATGCTACCCTTGAGTTCCAAATCAAACACTGATAAAACTTCAAATGGCAATAACTTCTATACGGTACGTCCTACACCTATCAAAGTTTGCAATATACAAATGCTTGTAACTTTTTACTGGAGCGTGATAAAACCTTGAAATTTTGTAACAATAAAGTACTCGAGCCTCTTGTCAATTAAAGCTATCGCTCAAAGCTATGCTACCCTTGAGTCCCAAATGAAACACTGATAAAATATCAAATTACCCTAACTTCTATACGGTACGTCCTATACCTATCAAAGTTTGCAACATACAAATGCTTGCAACTTTTTCCTGGAGCGTCATAAAACCTTGAAATTTTGTAACAATAAAGTACTCGAGCCTCTTGTCAATTTAAGCTATCGCTAAAAGCTATGCTACCCTTGAGTCCCATGTCAAACACTGATAAAACTTCAAATGGCCCTAACTTGTATACGGTACGTCCTACACCTATCAAAGTTTGCAACATACAAATGCTTGTAACTTTTTACTGGAGCGTCATAAAACCTTGAAATTTTGTAACAAAAAAGTACTCGAGCCTCTTGTCAATTTAAGCTATCGCTTATAGCTATGCTACCCTTGAGTCCAAAATCAAACACTGATAAAACATCAAATGGCCCTAACTTCTATACGGTACGTCCTACACCTATCTAAGTTTGCAACATACAGATGCTTGTAACTTTTTACTGGAGCGTCATAAAACTTTGAAATTTTGTAACAATAAAGTACTCGAGCCTCTTGTCAATTTAAGCTATCGCTCAAAGCTATGCTACCCTTGAGTCCCAAATCAAACACTGATAAAATTAAAAATGACCCTAACTTCTATACGGTATTCCTACACCTATCAAAGTTTGCAACATACAAATGCTTGTAACTTTTTACTGGAGCGTCATAAAACCTGGAAATTTTGTAACAATAAAGTACTCGAGCCTCTTGTCAATTTAAGCTATCGCTCAAAGCTATGCTACCCTTGAGTCCCAAATCAAACACTGATAAAACTTCAAATTGCCTTAACTTCTGTACGGTACGTCTTAAACCTATCAAAGTTTGCAACATACAAATGCTTGTAAGTTTTTACCGGAGCGTCATAAAACCTTGAAATTTTTGTAACAATAAAGTACTCGAGCCTCTTTTCAATTTAAGCTATCGTTCAAAGCTATTCTACCCTTGAGTCCCAAATCAAACACTAATAAAATTTCAAATGACCCTAACTTCTATACTTGTAACTTTTACCTGAGCGTCATAGAGCCTTGAAATTTTGTAACAATAGAGTACTCGACCCTCTTGTCAATTTAAGCTATCGCTCAAAGCTATGCTACCCTTGAGTCGCAAATCAAACACTGATAAAACTTCAAATGGCCCTAACTTCTATACGGTACGTCCTACACCTATCATAGTTTGCAACATAGAAATGCTTGTAACTTTTTACTGGAGCGTCATAAAACCTTGAAATTTGTAACAATAAAGTACTCGAGCCTCTTGTCAATTTAAGCTATCGATCAGAGCTATGCTACCCTTGAGTCCCAAATCAAACACTGATAAAACTTCAAATGGCCCTAACTTCTATACGGTACGTCCTACACCTATCAAAGTTTGCAACATACAAATGCTTGTAACTTTTTACTGAAGCGTCACAAAACCTTGAAATTTTGTAACAATAAAGTACTCGAGCCTCTTGTCAAATTAAGCTATCGCTCAAAGCTATGCTACCCTTGAGTCCCAAATCAAACACTGATAAAACTTCAAATGGCTCTAACTTCTATACAGTACGTCCTACACCTATCAAAGTTTGCAACATACAAATGCTGGTAACTTTTTACTGGAGCTTCATAAAACCTTGAAATTTTGTAACAATAAAGTACTCGAGCCGCTTGTCAATTTAAGATATCGCTGAAAGCTATGCTACCCTTGAGTCCCAAATCAAACACTGATAAAACATCAAATGGCCCTAACTTCTATACGGTACGTCCTACACCTATCTAAGTTTGCAATATACAAATGCTTGTAACTTTTTACTGGAGAGTCATAAAACCTTGAAATTTTGTAACAATAAAGTACTCGAGCCTCTTTTCAATTTAAGCTATCGCTCAAAGCTATGCTACCCTTGACTCCCAAATCAAACACTGATAAAACTTCCAATGGCCCTAACTTCTATACGGTACGTCCTACACCTATCAAAGTTTGGAACATAGAAATGCTTGTAACTTTTTACTGGAGCGTCATAAAACCTTGCAATTTTGTAACTATGAAGTACTCGAGCCTCTTGTCAATTTAAGCTATCGCTCAAAGTTATGCTACCCTTGAGTCCCAAATCAAACACTGATAAAACTTCAAATAGCCCTAACTTGTATACGGTACGTCATACACCTATCAAAGTTTGCAACATACAAATGCTTGTAACTTTTTACTGGAACGTCATAAAACCTTGAAATTTTGTAACAAAAAAGTACTCGAGCCTCTTGTCAATTTAAGCTATCGCTCATAGCTATGCTACCCTTGAGCCCCAAATCAAACACTGACAAAACTTCAAATGGCCCTAACTTCTATACGGTATGTCCTACACCTATCAAAGTTTGCAAACATACAAATGCTTGTAACTTTTTACTGGAGCATCATAAAACCTTGAAATTTTGTAACAATAAAGTACTCGAGCCTCTTGTCAATTTAAGCTATCGCTCAAACCTATGCTACCCTTGAGTCCCAAATCAAACTCTGATAAAACTTCAAATGGCCCTAACTTCTATACGGTACGTCCTACACCTATCAGAGTTTGCAACATACAAATGCTTTTAACTTTTTACTGGAGCGTCATAAAACCTAGAAATTTTTGTAACAATAAAGCAATCGAGCCTCTGGTCAATTTAAGCTATCGCTCAAAACTATGCTACCCTTGATTCCCAAATCAAACACTGATAAAACTTCAAAAGGCCCAGCTTCTAAACGGTACGTCCTACACCTATCAAAGTTTGCAATATACAAATGCTTGTAACTTTTTACTGGAGCGTCATAGAACCTTGAAATTTTGTACCAATAAAGTACTCGAGCCTCTTGTCATTTTAAGCTATCGCTCAAAACTATGCTACCCTTGAGTCCCAAATCAAACACTGATAAAACTTCAAATGGCAATAACTTCTATACGGTACGTCCTACACCTATCAAAGTTTGCAATATACAAATGCTTGTAACTTTTTACTGGAGCGTGATAAAACCTTGAAATTTTGTAACAATAAAGTACTCGAGCCTCTTGTCAATTTAAGCTATCGCTCAAAGCTATGCTACCCTTGAGTCCCAAATGAAACACTGATAAAATATCAAATTACCCTAACTTCTATACGGTACGTCCTATACCTATCAAAGTTTGCAACATACAAATGCTTGCAACTTTTTCCTGGAGCGTCATAAAACCTTGAAATTTTGTAACAATAAAGTACTCGAGCCTCTTGTCAATTTAAGCTATCGCTAAAAGCTATGCTACCCTTGAGTCCCATGTCAAACACTGATAAAACTTCAAATGGCCCTAACTTGTATACGGTACGTCCTACACCTATCAAAGTTTGCAACATACAAATGCTTGTAACTTTTTACTGGAGCGTCATAAAACCTTGAAATTTTGTAACAAAAAAGTACTCGAGCCTCTTGTCAATTTAAGCTATCGCTTATAGCTATGCTACCCTTGAGTCCAAAATCAAACACTGACAAAACTTCAAATGGCCCTAACTTCTATACGGTACGTCCTACTCCTATCAAAGTTTGCAACATACAAATGCTTGTAACTTTTTACTGGAGCGTCATAAAACCTTGAAATTTGTAACAATAAAGTACTCGAGCCTCTTGTCAATTTAAGCTATCGATCAGAGCTATGCTACCCTTGAGTCCCAAATCAAACACTGATAAAACTTCAAATGGCCCTAACTTCTATACGGTACGTCCTACACCTATCAAAGTTTGCAACATACAAATGCTTGTAACTTTTTACTGAAGCGCCACAAAACCTTGAAATTTTGTAACAATAAAGTACTCGAGCCTCTTGTCAAATTAAGCTATCGCTCAAAGCTATGCTACCCTTGAGTCCCAAATCAAACACTGATAAAACTTCAAATGGCTCTAACTTCTATACAGTACGTCCTACACCTATCAAAGTTTGCAACATACAAATGCTGGTAACTTTTTACTGGAGCTTCATAAAACCTTGAAATTTTGTAACAATAAAGTACTCGAGCCTCTTGTCAATTTAAGATATCGCTGAAAGCTATGCTACCCTTGAGTCCCAAATCAAACACTGATAAAACATCAAATGGCCCTAACTTCTATACGGTACGTCCTACACCTATCTAAGTTTGCAATATACAAATGCTTGTAACTTTTTACTGGAGAGTCATAAAACCTTGAAATTTTGTAACAATAAAGTACTCGAGCCTCTTTTCAATTTAAGCTATCGCTCAAAGCTATGCTACCCTTGACTCCCAAATCAAACACTGATAAAACTTCCAATGGCCCTAACTTCTATACGGTACGTCCTACACCTATCAAAGTTTGGAACATAGAAATGCTTGTAACTTTTTACTGGAGCGTCATGAAACCTTGCAATTTTGTAACTATGAAGTACTCGAGCCTCTTGTCAATTTAAGCTATCGCTCAAAGTTATGCTACCCTTGAGTCCCAAATCAAACACTGATAAAACTTCAAATGGCCCTAACTTCTATACGGTACGTCATACACCTATCAAAGTTTGCAACATACAAATGCTTGTAACTTTTTACTGGAACGTCATAAAACCTTGAAATTTTGTAACAAAAAAGTACTCGAGCCTCTTGTCAATTTAAGCTATCGCTCATAGCTATGCTACCCTTGAGCCCCAAATCAAACTCTGATAAAACTTCAAATGGCCCTAACTTCTATACGGTACGTCCTACACCTATCAGAGTTTGCAACATACAAATGCTTTTAACTTTTTACTGGAGCGTCATAAAACCTAGAAATTTTTGTAACAATAAAGTAATCGAGCCTCTGGTCAATTTAAGCTATCGCTCAAAACTATGCTACCCTTGATTCCCAAATCAAACACTGATAAAACTTCAAAAGGCCCAGCTTCTAAACGGTACGTCCTACACCTATCAAAGTTTGCAATATACAAATGCTTGTAACTTTTTACTGGAGCGTCATAGAACCTTGAAATTTTGTACCAATAAAGTACTCGAGCCTCTTGTCATTTTAAGCTATCGCTCAAAACTATGCTACCCTTGAGTCCCAAATCAAACACTGATAAAACTTCAAATGGCAATAACTTCTATACGGTACGTCCTACACCTATCAAAGTTTGCAATATACAAATGCTTGTAACTTTTTACTGGAGCGTGATAAAACCTTGAAATTTTGTAACAATAAAGTACTCGAGCCTCTTGTCAATTTAAGCTATCGCTCAAAGCTATGCTACCCTTGAGTCCCAAATGAAACACTGATAAAATATCAAATTACCCTAACTTCTATACGGTACGTCCTATACCTATCAAAGTTTGCAACATACAAATGCTTGCAACTTTTTCCTGGAGCGTCATAAAACCTTGAAATTTTGTAACAATAAAGTACTCGAGCCTCTTGTCAATTTAAGCTATCGCTAAAAGCTATGCTACCCTTGAGTCCCATGTCAAACACTGATAAAACTTCAAATGGCCCTAACTTGTATACGGTACGTCCTACACCTATCAAAGTTTGCAACATACAAATGCTTGTAACTTTTTACTGGAGCGTCATAAAACCTTGAAATTTTGTAACAAAAAAGTACTCGAGCCTCTTGTCAATTTAAGCTATCGCTTATAGCTATGCTACCCTTGAGTCCAAAATCAAACACTGACAAAACTTCAAATGGCCCTAACTTCTATACGGTACGTCCTACTCCTATCAAAGTTTGCAACATACAAATGCTTGTAACTTTTTACTGGAGCATCATAAAACCTTGATGAAGTACTCGAGCCTCTTGGCAATTTAAGCTACCGCTCAAACCTATGCTACCCTTGAGTCCCAAATGAAACACTGATAAAATATCAAATTACCCTAACTTCTATACGGTACGTCCTATACCTATCAAAGTTTGCAACATACAAATGCTTGCAACTTTTTCCTGGAGCGTCATAAAACCTTGAAATTTTGTAACAATAAAGTACTCGAGCCTCTTGTCAATTTAAGCTATCGCTAAAAGCTATGCTACCCTTGAGTCCCAAATCAAACACTGATAAAATTTCAAATGGCAATAACTTCTATACGGTACGTCCTACACCTATCAAAGTTTGCAATATACAAATGCTTGTAACTTTTTACTGGAGAGTGATAAAACCTTGAAATTTTGTAACAATAAAGTACTCGAGCCTCTTGTCAAATTAAGCTATAGCTCAAAGCTATGTTACCCTTGAGTCCCAAATCAAACACTGATAAAACTTCAAATGGCTCTAGCTTCTATACGGTACGTCCTACACCTATCAAAGTTTGCAACATACAAATGTTTGTAACTTTTTACTGGAGCTTCATAAAACCTTGAAATTTTGTAACAATAAAGTACTCGAGCCTCTTGTCAATTTAAGCTATCGCTTATAGCTATGCTACCCTTGAGTCCAAAATCAAACACTGACAAAACTTCAAATGGCCCTAACTTCTATACGGTACGTCCTACTCCTATCAAAGTTTGCAACATACAAATGCTTGTAACTTTTTACTGGAGCGTCATAAAACCTTGAAATTTGTAACAATAAAGTACTCGAGCCTCTTGTCAATTTAAGCTATCGATCAGAGCTATGCTACCCTTGAGTCCCAAATTAAACACTGATAAAACTTCAAATGGCCCTAACTTCTATACGGTACGTCCTACACCTATCAAAGTTTGCAACATACAAATGCTTGTAACTTTTTACTGAAGCGTCACAAAACCTTGAAATTTTGTAACAATAAAGTACTCGAGCCTCTTGTCAAATTAAGCTATCGCTCAAAGCTATGCTACCCTTGAGTCCCAAATCAAACACTGATAAAACTTCAAATGGCTCTAACTTCTATACAGTACGTCCTACACCTATCAAAGTTTGCAACATACAAATGCTGGTAACTTTTTACTGGAGCTTCATAAAACCTTGAAATTTTGTAACAATAAAGTACTCGAGCCTCTTGTCAATTTAAGATATCGCTGAAAGCTATGCTACCCTTGAGTCCCAAATCAAACACTGATAAAACATCAAATGGCCCTAACTTCTATACGGTACGTCCTACACCTATCTAAGTTTGCAATATACAAATGCTTGTAACTTTTTACTGGAGAGTCATAAAACCTTGAAATTTTGTAACAATAAAGTACTCGAGCCTCTTTTCAATTTAAGCTATCGCTCAAAGCTATGCTACCCTTGACTCCCAAATCAAACACTGATAAAACTTCCAATGGCCCTAACTTCTATACGGTACGTCCTACACCTATCAAAGTTTGGAACATAGAAATGCTTGTAACTTTTTACTGGAGCGTCATAAAACCTTGCAATTTTGTAACTATGAAGTACTCGAGCCTCTTGTCAATTTAAGCTATCGCTCAAAGTTATGCTACCCTTGAGTCCCAAATCAAACACTGATAAAACTTCAAATGGCCCTAACTTGTATACGGTACGTCATACACCTATCAAAGTTTGCAACATACAAATGCTTGTAACTTTTTACTGGAACGTCATAAAACCTTGAAATTTTGTAACAAAAAAGTACTCGAGCCTCTTGTCAATTTAAGCTATCGCTCATAGCTATGCTACCCTTGAGCCCCAAATCAAACACTGACAAAACTTCAAATGGCCCTAACTTCTATACGGTATGTCCTACACCTATCAAAGTTTGCAAACATACAAATGCTTGTAACTTTTTACTGGAGCATCATAAAACCTTGAAATTTTGTAACAATAAAGTACTCGAGCCTCTTGTCAATTTAAGCTATCGCTCAAACCTATGCTACCCTTGAGTCCCAAATCAAACTCTGATAAAACTTCAAATGGCCCTAACTTCTATACGGTACGTCCTACACCTATCAGAGTTTGCAACATACAAATGCTTTTAACTTTTTACTGGAGCGTCATAAAACCTAGAAATTTTTGTAACAATAAAGTAATCGAGCCTCTGGTCAATTTAAGCTATCGCTCAAAACTATGCTACCCTTGATTCCCAAATCAAACACTGATAAAACTTCAAAAGGCCCAGCTTCTAAACGGTACGTCCTACACCTATCAAAGTTTGCAATATACAAATGCTTGTAACTTTTTACTGGAGCGTCATAGAACCTTGAAATTTTGTACCAATAAAGTACTCGAGCCTCTTGTCATTTTAAGCTATCGCTCAAAACTATGCTACCCTTGAGTCCCAAATCAAACACTGATAAAACTTCAAATGGCAATAACTTCTATACGGTACGTCCTACACCTATCAAAGTTTGCAATATACAAATGCTTGTAACTTTTTACTGGAGCGTGATAAAACCTTGAAATTTTGTAACAATAAAGTACTCGAGCCTCTTGTCAATTTAAGCTATCGCTCAAAGCTATGCTACCCTTGAGTCCCAAATGAAACACTGATAAAATATCAAATTACCCTAACTTCTATACGGTACGTCCTATACCTATCAAAGTTTGCAACATACAAATGCTTGCAACTTTTTCCTGGAGCGTCATAAAACCTTGAAATTTTGTAACAATAAAGTACTCGAGCCTCTTGTCAATTTAAGCTATCGCTAAAAGCTATGCTACCCTTGAGTCCCATGTCAAACACTGATAAAACTTCAAATGGCCCTAACTTGTATACGGTACGTCCTACACCTATCAAAGTTTGCAACATACAAATGCTTGTAACTTTTTACTGGAGCGTCATAAAACCTTGAAATTTTGTAACAAAAAAGTACTCGAGCCTCTTGTCAATTTAAGCTATCGCTTATAGCTATGCTACCCTTGAGTCCAAAATCAAACACTGACAAAACTTCAAATGGCCCTAACTTCTATACGGTACGTCCTACGCCTATCAAAGTTTGCAACATACAAATGCTTGTAACTTTTTACTGGAGCATCATAAAACCTTGATGAAGTACTCGAGCCTCTTGTCAATTTAAGCTACCGCTCAAACCTATGCTACCCTTGAGTCCCAAATGAAACACTGATAAAATATCAAATTACCCTAACTTCTATACGGTACGTCCTATACCTATCAAAGTTTGCAACATACAAATGCTTGCAACTTTTTCCTGGAGCGTCATAAAACCTTGAAATTTTGTAACAATAAAGTACTCGAGCCTCTTGTCAAGCTATCGCTAAAAGCTATGCTACCCTTGAGTCCCAAATCAAACACTGATAAAACTTCAAATGGCAATAACTTCTATACGGTACGTCCTACACCTATCAAAGTTTGCAATATACAAATGCTTGTAACTTTTTACTGGAGAGTGATAAAACCTTGAAATTTTGTAACAATAAAGTACTCGAGCCTCTTGTCAAATTAAGCTATAGCTCAAAGCTATGTTACCCTTGAGTCCCAAATCAAACACTGATAAAACTTCAAATGGCTCTAGCTTCTATACGGTACGTCCTACACCTATCAAAGTTTGCAACATACAAATGTTTGTAACTTTTTACTGGAGCTTCATAAAACCTTGAAATTTTGTAACAATAAAGTACTCGAGCCTCTTGTCAATTTAAGCTATCGTTGAAAGATATGCTACCATTGAGTCCCAAATCAAACACTGATTAAACTTCAAATGGCCCTAACTTCTATACGGTAAGTCCCACATCTATCTAAGTTTGCAACATACAAATGCTTGTAACTTTTTACTGGAGAGTCATAAAACCTTGAAATTTTGTAACAATAAAGTACTCGAGCCTCTTTTCAATTTAAGCTGTCGCTCAAAGCTATGCTACCCTTGAGTCCCAAATCAAACACTGATAAAACTTCCAATGGCCCTAACTTCTATACTGTACGTCCTACACCTATCAAAGTTTGCAACATAGAAATGCTTGTAACTTTTTACTGGAGCGTCATAAAACCTTGAAATTTTGTAACAATAAAGTACTCGAGCCTCTTGTCAATTTAAGCTATCGCTCAAAGTTATGCTACCCTTGATTCCCAAATCAAACACTGATAAAACTTCAAATGGCCCTAACTTGTATACGGTACGTCCTACACCTATCAAAGTTTGTAACATACAAATGCTTGTAACTTTTTACTGGAGCACATAAAACCTTGAAATTTTGTAACAATAAAGTAGTCGAGCCTCTTGTCAATTTAAGCTATCGCTCAAACCTATGCTACCCTTGAGTCCCAAATCAAACACTGATGAAACTTCACATGGGCCTAACTTCTATACGGTACGTTCTACACCTATCAGAGTTTGCAACATACAAATGCTTGTAACTTTTTCTGGAGCGTCATAAAACCTTTAAATTTTTGTAACAATAAAGTACTCTAGCCTCTGGTCAATTTAAGCTATCGCTCAAAACTATGCTACCCTTGAGTCCCAAATCAAACACTGATAAAACTTCAAATGGCCCTAACTTCTAAACGGTACGTCCTACACCTATCAAAATTTGCAATATACAAATGCTTGTAACTTTTTACTGGAGCGTAATAAAACCTTGAAATTTTGTAACAATAAAGTACTCGAGCCTCTTGTCAAATTAAGCTATCGCTCAAAGGTATGATACCCTTGAGTCCCAAATCAAACACTGATAATACTTCAAATGGCTCTAACTACTATACGGTACGTCCTACACTTATCAAAGTTTGCAACATACAAATGCTTGTAACTTTTTACTGGAGCTTCATAAAACCTTGAAATTTTGTAACAATAAAGTACTCGAGCCTCTTGTGAATTTAAGCTATCGCTGAAAGCTATGCTACCCTTGAGTCCCAAATCAAACACTGATAAAACTTGAAATGGCCCTAACTTCTATACCGTACGTCCTACACCTATTAAAGTTTGCAACATACAAATGCTTGTAACTTTTTACTGGAGCGTCATAAAACCTTGAAATTTTGTAACAATAAAGTATTCTAGCGTCTCGTCAATTTAAGCTATCGCTCAAAGCTATGCTACCCTTGAGTCCCAAATCAAACACTGATAAAACTTCAAATGGCCCTAACTTCTAAACCTATCAAAGTTAGCAGCATACAAATGCTTGTAAATTTTTACTGGAGCGTCATAAAACCATGAAATTTTTGTAACAATAAAGTACTCGAGCCTCTTTTCAATTTAAGCAATCGCTCAAAGCTATGCTACCCTTGAGTCCCAAGTCAAACACTGATAAAACTTCGAATGGCCCTAACTTCTATACGGTATGTCCTACACCTATCAAACTTTGCAACATACAAATGCTTGTAACTTTTTACTGGAGCGTCATAAAACCTTGAAATTTTGTAACAATAAAGTACTCGAGCCTCTTGTCAATTTAAGCTATCGCTGAAAGCTATGCTACCCTTGAGTCCCAAATCAAACACTGAGAAAACTTCAAATGGTTGTAACTTCTATACGATACGTACTACACCTATCTAAGTTTGCAACATACAAATGCTTGTAACTTTTTACTGGAGAGTCATAAAACCTTGAAATTTTGTAACAATAAAGTACTCGAGCCTCTTGTCCAATTAAGCTATCGCTCAAATTTATGATACCCTTGAGTCCCAAATCAAACACTGATAAAACTTCAAATGGCAGTAACTTCTATACGGTACGTCCTACACCTATCAAAGTTTGCAAAATACAAATGCTTGCAACTTTTTACCGGATCTTCATAAAACCTTGAAATTTTGTAACAATGAAGTACTCGAGCCTCTTGTCAATTTAAGCTATCGCTGAAAGCTATGCTACCCTTGAGTCCCAAATCAAACACTGATAAAACTTCAAATGGCCCTAACTTCTGTACGGTACGTCCTAAACCTATCAAAGTTTGCAACATACAGATGCTTGTAACTTTTTACTGGAGCGTCATAAAACCTTGAAATTTTGTAACAATAAAGTACTCGAGCCTCTTGTCAATTTAAGCTATCGCTCAAAGCTATGCTACCCTTGAGTCCCAAATCAAACACTGATAAAATTTCAAATGACCCTAACTTCTATACGGTACGTCCTACACCTATCAAAGTTTGCAACATACAAATGCTTGTAACTTTTTACTGCAGCGTCATAAAATCTTGAAATTTTGTAACAATAAAGTACTCGAGCCTCTTGTCAATTTAAGCTATCGCACAAAGCTATGCTACCCTTGAGTCCCAAATCAAACACTGATAAAACTTCAAATGGCCCTAACTTCTGTACGGTACGTCCTAAACCTATCAAAGTTTGCAACATACAAATGCTTGTAAGTTTTTACTGGAGCGTCATAAAACCTTGAAATTTTTGTAACAATAAAGTACTCGAGCCTCTTGTCAATTTAAGCTATCGCTAAAAGTTATGCTACCCTTGAGTCCCAAGTCAAACACTGATAAAACTTCGAATGGCCCTAACTTCTATACGGTACGTCCTACACCTATCAAACTTTGCAACATACAAATGCTTGTAACTTTTTACTGGAGCGTCATAAAACCTTGAAATTTTGTAACAATAAAGTACTCGAGCCTCTTGTCAATTTAAGCTATCGCTGAAAGCTATGCTACCCTTGAGTCCCAAATCAAACACTGATAAAACTTCAAATGGCCGTAACTTCTATACGGTACGTCCTACACCTATCTAAGTTTGCAACATACAAATGCTTGTAACTTTTTACTGGAGAGTCATAAAACCTTGAAATTCTGTAACAATAAAGTACTCGAGCCTCTTGTCAAATTAAGCTATCGCTCAAATTTATGATACCCTTGAGTCCCAAATCAAACACTGATAAAACTTCAAATGGCAGTAACTTTTATACGGTACGTCCTACACCTATCAAAGTTTGCAACATACAAATGCTTGCAACTTTTTACCGGATCTTCATAAAACCTTGAAATTTTGTAACAATAAAGTACTCGAGCCTCTTGTCAATTTAAGCTATCGCTCAAACCTATGCTACCCTTGAGTCCCAAATCAAACACTGATAAAACTTCAAATGGCCCTAACTTCTATACCGTACGTCCTACACCTATCAAAGTTTGCAACATACAAATGCTTGTAACTTTTTACTGGAGCGTCATAAAACCATGAAATTTTGTAACAATAAAGTATTCTAGCCTCTCGTCAATTTAAGCTATCGCTCAAAGCTATGCTACCCTTGAGTCCCAAATTAAACACTGATAAAACGTCAAATGGCCCTAACTTCTAAACCTATCAAAGTTAGCAGCATACAAATGCTTGTAAATTTTTACTGGAGCGTCATAAAACCTTGAAATATTTGTAACAATAATGTACTCGAGCCTCTTTTCAATTTAAGCAATCGCTCAAAGCTATGCTACCCTTGAGTCCCAAGTCAAACACTGATAAAACTTCGAATGGCCCTAACTTCTATACGGTACGTCCTACACCTATCAAACTTTGCAACATACAAATGCTTGTAACTTTTTACTGGAGCGTCATAAAACCTTGAAATTTTGTAACAATAAAGTAGTCGAGCCTCTTGTCAATTTAAGCTATCGCTGAAAGCTATGCTACCCTTGAGCCCCAAATCAAACACTGAGAAAACTTCAAATGGCCGTAACTTCTATACGGTACGTACTACACCTATCTAAGTTTCCAACATACAAATGCTTGTAACTTTTTACTGGAGAGTCATAAAACCTTGAAATTTTGTAACAATAAAGTACTCGAGCCTCTTGTCCAATTAAGCTATCGCTCAAATTTATGATACCCTTGAGTCCCAAATCAAACACTGATAAAACTTCAAATGGCAGTAACTTCTATACGGTACGTCCAACACCTATCAAAGTTTGCAACATACAAATGCTTGCAACTTTTTACCGGATCTTCACAAAACCTTGAAATTTTGTAACAATGAAGTACTCGAGCCTCTTGTCAATTTAAGCCATCGCTGAAAGCTATGCTACCCTTGAGTCCCAAATCAAACACTGATAAAACTTCAAATGGCCCTAACTTCTGTACGGTACGTCCTAAACCTATCAAAGTTTGCAACATACAGATGCTTGTAACTTTTTACTGGAGCGTCATAAAACCTTGAAATTTTGTAACAATAAAGTACTCGAGCCTCTTGTCAATTTAAGCTATCGCTCAAAGCTATGCTACCCTTGAGTCCCAAATCAAACACTGATAAAATTTCAAATGACCCTAACTTCTATACGGTAAGTCCTACACCTATCAAAGTTTGCAACATACAAATGCTTGTAACTTTTTACTGCAGCGTCATAAAATCTTGAAATTTTGTAACAATAAAGTACTCGAGCCTCTTGTCAATTTAAGCTATCGCACAAAGCTATGCTACCCTTGAGTCCCAAATCAAACACTGATAAAACTTCAAATGGCCCTAACTTCTGTACGGTACGTCCTAAACCTATCAAAGTTTGCAACATACAAATGCTTGTAAGTTTTTACTGGAGCGTCATAAAACCTTGAAATTTTTGTAACAATAAAGTACTCGAGCCTCTTGTCAATTTAAGCTATCGCTAAAAGTTATGCTACCCTTGAGTCCCAAGTCAAACACTGATAAAACTTCGAATGGCCCTAACTTCTATACGGTACGTCCTACACCTATCAAACTTTGCAACATACAAATGCTTGTAACTTTTTACTGGAGCGTCATAAAACCTTGAAATTTTGTAACAATAAAGTACTCGAGCCTCTTGTCAATTTAAGCTATCGCTGAAAGCTATGCTACCCTTGAGTCCCAAATCAAACACTGATAAAACTTCAAATGGCCGTAACTTCTATACGGTACGTCCTACACCTATCTAAGTTTGCAACATACAAATGCTTGTAACTTTTTACTGGAGAGTCATAAAACCTTGAAATTTTGTAACAATAAAGTACTCGAGCCTCTTGTCAAATTAAGCTATCGCTCAAATTTATGATACCCTTGAGTCCCAAATCAAACACTGATAAAACTTCAAATGGCAGTAACTTTTATACGGTACGTCCTACACCTATCAAAGTTTGCAACATACAAATGCTTGCAACTTTTTACCGGATCTTCATAAAACCTTGAAATTTTGTAACAATAAAGTACTCGAGCCTCTTGTCAATTTAAGCTATCGCTCAAACCTATGCTACCCTTGAGTCCCAAATCAAACACTGATAAAACTTCAAATGGCCCTAACTTCTATACCGTACGTCCTACACCTATCAAAGTTTGCAACATACAAATGCTTGTAACTTTTTACTGGAGCGTCATAAGACCATGAAATTTTGTAACAATAAAGTATTCTAGCCTCTCGTCAATTTAAGCTATCGCTCAAAGCTATGCTACCCTTGAGTCCCAAATTAAACACTGATAAAACGTCAAATGGCCCTAACTTCTAAACCTATCAAAGTTAGCAGCATACAAATGCTTGTAAATTTTTACTGGAGCGTCATAAAACCTTGAAATATTTGTAACAATAATGTACTCGAGCCTCTTTTCAATTTAAGCAATCGCTCAAAGCTATGCTACCCTTGAGTCCCAAGTCAAACACTGATAAAACTTCGAATGGCCCTAACTTCTATACGGTACGTCCTACACCTATCAAACTTTGCAACATACAAATGCTTGTAACTTTTTACTGGAGCGTCATAAAACCTTGAAATTTTGTAACAATAAAGTAGTCGAGCCTCTTGTCAATTTAAGCTATCGCTGAAAGCTATGCTACCCTTGAGCCCCAAATCAAACACTGAGAAAACTTCAAATGGCCGTAACTTCTATACGGTACGTACTACACCTATCTAAGTTTCCAACATACAAATGCTTGTAACTTTTTACTGGAGAGTCATAAAACCTTGAAATTTTGTAACAATAAAGTACTCGAGCCTCTTGTCCAATTAAGCTATCGCTCAAATTTATGATACCCTTGAGTCCCAAATCAAACACTGATAAAACTTCAAATGGCAGTAACTTCTATACGGTACGTCCTACACCTATCAAAGTTTGCAACATACAAATGCTTGCAACTTTTTACCGGATCTTCATAAAACCTTGAAATTTTGTAACAATGAAGTACTCGAGCCTCTTGTCAATTTAAGCCATCGCTGAAAGCTATGCTACCCTTGAGTCCCAAATCAAACACTGATAAAACTTCAAATGGCCCTAACTTCTGTACGGTACGTCCTAAACCTATCAAAGTTTGCAACATACAGATGCTTGTAACTTTTTACTGGAGCGTCATAAAACCTTGAAATTTTGTAACAATAAAGTACTCGAGCCTCTTGTCAATTTAAGCTATCGCTCAAAGCTATGCTACCCTTGAGTCCCAAATCAAACACTGATAAAATTTCAAATGACCCTAACTTCTATACGGTACGTCCTACACCTATCAAAGATTGCAACATACAAATGCTTGTAACTTTTTACTGGAGCGTCATAAAACCTTGAAATTTTGTAACAATAAAGTACTCGAGCCTCTTGTCAATTTAAGCTACCGCTCAAAGCTATGCTACCCTTGAGTCCCAAATCAAACACTGATAAAACTTCCAATGGCCCTAACTTCTATACTGTACGTCCTACACCTATCAAAGTTTGCAATATAGAAATGCTTGTAACTTTTTACTGGAGCGTCATAAAACCTTCAAATTTTGTAACAATAAAGTACTCGAGCCTCTTGTCAATTTAAGCTATCGCTCAAAGTTATGCTACCCTTGATTCCCAAATCAAACACTGATAAAACTTCAAATGGCACTAACTTGTATACGGTACGTCCTACACCTATCAAAGTTTGCAACATACAAATGCTTGCAACTTTTTACCGGATCTTCATAAAACCTTGAAATTTTGTAACAATAAAGTACTCGAGCCTCTTGTCAATTTAAGCTATCGCTCAAACCTATGCTACCCTTGAGTCCCAAATCAAACACTGATAAAACTTCAAATGGCCCTAACTTCTATACCGTACGTCCTACACCTATCAAAGTTTGCAACATACAAATGCTTGTAACTTTTTACTGGAGCGTCATAAAACCATGAAATTTTGTAACAATAAAGTATTCTAGCCTCTCGTCAATTTAAGCTATCGCTCAAAGCTATGCTACCCTTGAGTCCCAAACTAAACACTGATAAAACGTCAAATGGCCCTAACTTCTAAACCTATCAAAGTTAGCAGCATACAAATGCTTGTAAATTTTTACTGGAGCGTCATAAAACCGTGAAATATTTGTAACAATAATGTACTCGAGCCTCTTTTCAATTTAAGGAATCGCTCAAAGCTATGCTACCCTTGAGTCCCAAGTCAAACACTGATAAAACTTCGAATGGCCCTAACTTCTATACGGTACGTCCTACACCTATCAAACTTTGCAACATACAAATGCTTGTAACTTTTTACTGGAGCGTCATAAAACCTTGAAATTTTGTAACAATAAAGTAGTCGAGCCTCTTGTCAATTTAAGCTATCGCTGAAAGCTATGCTACCCTTGAGCCCCAAATCAAACAATGAGAAAACTTCAAATGGCCGTAACTTCTATACGGTACGTACTACACCTATCTAAGTTTGCAACATACAAATGCTTGTAACTTTTTACTGGAGAGTCATAAAACCTTGAAATTTTGTAACAATAAAGTACTCGAGCCTCTTCTCCAATTAAGCTATCGCTCAAATTTATGATACCCTTGAGTCCCAAATCAAACACTGATAAAACTTCAAATGGCAGTAACTTCTATACGGTACGTCCTACACCTATCAAAGTTTGCAACATACAAATGCTTGCAACTTTTTACCGGATCTTCATAAAACCTTGAAATTTTGTAACAATGAAGTACTCGAGCCTCTTGTCAATTTAAGCCATCGCTGAAAGCTATGCTACCCTTGAGTCCCAAATCAAACACTGATAAAACTTCAAATGGCCCTAACTTCTGTACGGTACGTCCTAAACCTATCAAAGTTTGCAACATACAGATGCTTGTAACTTTTTACTGGAGCGTCATAAAACCTTGAAATTTTGTAACAATAAAGTACTCGAGCCTCTTGTCAATTTAAGCTACCGCTCAAAGCTATGCTACCCTTGAGTCCCAAATCAAACACTGATAAAACTTCCAATGGCCCTAACTTCTATACTGTACGTCCTACACCTATCAAAGTTTGCAATATCGAAATGCTTGTAACTTTTTACTGGAGCGTCATAAAACCTTGAAATTTTGTAACAATAAAGTACTCGAGCCTCTTGTCAATTTAAGCTATCGCTCAAAGTTATGCTACCCTTGATTCCCAAATCAAACACTGATAAAACTTCAAATGGCACTAACTTGTATACGGTACGTCCTACACCTATCAAAGTTTGCAACATACAAATGCTTGTAACTTTTTACTGGAGCACATAAAACCTTGAAATTTTGTAACAATAAAGTACTCGAGCCTCATGTCAATTTAAGCCATCGCTCAAACCTATGCTACCCTTGAGTCCCAAATCAAACACTGATGAAACTTCAAATGGGCCTAACTTCTATACGGTACGTCCTACACCTATCAGAGTTTGCAACATACAAATGCTTGTAACTTTTTACTGGAGCGTCATAAAACCTTTAAATTTTTGTAACAATAAAGTACTCTAGCCTCTGGTCAATTTAAGCTATCGCTCAAAACTATGCTACCCTTGAGTCCCAAATCAAACACTGATAAAACTTCAAATGGCCCTAACTTCTAAACGGTACGTCCTACACCTATCAAAATTTGCAATATACAAATGCTTGTAACTTTTTACTGGAGCGTAATAAAACCTTGAAATTTTGTAACAATAAAGTACTCGAGCCTCTTGTCAAATTAAGCTATCGCTCAAAGGTATGATACTCTTGAGTCCCAAATCAAACACTGATAATACTTCAAATGGCTCTAACTTCTATACGGTACCTCCTACACTTATCAAAGTTTGCAACATACAAATGCTTGTAACTTTTTACTGGAGCACATAAAACTTTGAAATTTTGTAACAATAAAGTACTCGAGCCTCTTGTCAATTTAAGCCATCGCTCAAACCTATGCTACCCTTGAGTCCCAAATCAAACACTGATGAAACTTCAAATGGGCCTAACTTCTATACGGTACGTCCTACACCTATCAGAGTTTGCAACATACAAATGCTTGTAACTTTTTACTGGAGCGTCATAAAACCTTTAAATTTTTGTAACAATAAAGTACTCTAGCCTCTGGTAAATTTAAGCTATCGCTCAAAACTATGCTACCCTTGAGTCCCAAATCAAACACTGATAAAACTTCAAATGGCCCTAACTTCTAAACGGTACGTCCTACACCTATCAAAATTTGCAATATACAAATGCTTGTAACTTTTTACTGGAGCGTCATAAAACCTTGAAATTTTGTAACAATAAAGTACTCGAGCCTCTTGTCAATTTAAGCTACCGCTCAAAGCTATGCTACCCTTGAGTCCCAAATCAAACACTGATAAAACTTCTAATGGCCCTAACTTCTATACTGTACGTCCTACACCTATCAAAGTTTGCAATATAGAAATGCTTGTAACTTTTTACTGGAGCGTCATAAAACCTTGAAATTTTGTAACAATAAAGTACTCGAGCCTCTTGTCAATTTAAGCTATCGCTCAAAGTTATGCTACCCTTGATTCCCAAATCAAACACTGATAAAACTTCAAATGGCACTAACTTGTATACGGTACGTCCTACACCTATCAAAGTTTGCAACATACAAATGCTTGCAACTTTTTACCGGATCTTCATAAAACCTTGAAATTTTGTAACAATAAAGTACTCGAGCCTCTTGTCAATTTAAGCTATCGCTCAAACCTATGCTACCCTTGAGTCCCAAATCAAACACTGATAAAACTTCAAATGGCCCTAACTTCTATACCGTACGTCCTACACCTATCAAAGTTTGCAACATACAAATGCTTGTAACTTTTTACTGGAGCGTCATAAAACCATGAAATTTTGTAACAATAAAGTATTCTAGCCTCTCGTCAATTTAAGCTATCGCTCAAAGCTATGCTACCCTTGAGTCCCAAACTAAACACTGATAAAACGTCAAATGGCCCTAACTTCTAAACCTATCAAAGTTAGCAGCATACAAATGCTTGTAAATTTTTACTGGAGCGTCATAAAACCTTGAAATATTTGTAACAATAATGTACTCGAGCCTCTTTTCAATTTAAGCAATCGCTCAAAGCTATGCTACCCTTGAGTCCCAAGTCAAACACTGATAAAACTTCGAATGGCCCTAACTTCTATACGGTACGTCCTACACCTATCAAACTTTGCAACATACAAATGCTTGTAACTTTTTACTGGAGCGTCATAAAACCTTGAAATTTTGTAACAATAAAGTAGTCGAGCCTCTTGTCAATTTAAGCTATCGCTGAAAGCTATGCTACCCTTGAGCCCCAAATCAAACAATGAGAAAACTTCAAATGGCCGTAACTTCTATACGGTACGTACTACACCTATCTAAGTTTGCAACATACAAATGCTTGTAACTTTTTACTGGAGAGTCATAAAACCTTGAAATTTTGTAACAATAAAGTACTCGAGCCTCTTCTCCAATTAAGCTATCGCTCAAATTTATGATACCCTTGAGTCCCAAATCAAACACTGATAAAACTTCAAATGGCAGTAACTTCTATACGGTACGTCCTACACCTATCAAAGTTTGCAACATACAAATGCTTGCAACTTTTTACCGGATCTTCATAAAACCTTGAAATTTTGTAACAATGAAGTACTCGAGCCTCTGATCAATTTAAGCCATCGCTGAAAGCTATGCTACCCTTGAGTCCCAAATCAAACAAAGATAAAACTTCAAATGGCCCTAACTTCTGTACGGTACGTCCTAAACCTATCAAAGTTTGCAACATACAGATGCTTGTAACTTTTTACTGGAGCGTCATAAAACCTTGAAATTTTGTAACAATAAAGTACTCGAGCCTCTTGTCAATTTAAGCTACCGCTCAAAGCTATGCTACCCTTGAGTCCCAAATCAAACACTGATAAAACTTCCAATGGCCCTAACTTCTATACTGTACGTCCTACACCTATCAAAGTTTGCAATATAGAAATGCTTGTAACTTTTTACTGGAGCGTCATAAAACCTTGAAATTTTGTAACAATAAAGTACTCGAGCCTCTTGTCAATTTAAGCTATCGCTCAAAGTTATGCTACCCTTGATTCCCAAATCAAACACTGATAAAACTTCAAATGGCACTAACTTGTATACGGTACGTCCTACACCTATCAAAGTTTGCAACATACAAATGCTTGTAACTTTTTACTGGAGCACATAAAACCTTGAAATTTTGTAACAATAAAGTACTCGAGCCTCTTGTCAATTTAAGCCATCGCTCAAACCTATGCTACCCTTGAGTCCCAAATCAAACACTGATGAAACTTCAAATGGGCCTAACTTCTATACGGTACGTCCTACACCTATCAGAGTTTGCAACATACAAATGCTTGTAACTTTTTACTGGAGCGTCATAAAACCTTTAAATTTTTGTAACAATAAAGTACTCTAGCCTCTGGTCAATTTAAGCTATCGCTCAAAACTATGCTACCCTTGAGTCCCAAATCAAACACTGATAAAACTTCAAATGGCCCTAACTTCTAAACGGTACGTCCTACACCTATCAAAATTTGCAATATACAAATGCTTGTAACTTTTTACTGGAGCGTAATAAAACCTTGAAATTTTGTAACAATAAAGTACTCGAGCCTCTTGTCAAATTAAGCTATCGCTCAAACGTATGATACCCTTGAGTCCCAAATCAAACACTGATAATACTTCAAATGGCTCTAACTTCTATACGGTACCTCCTACACTTATCAAAGTTTGCAACATACAAATGCTTGTAACTTTTTACTGGAGCTACATAAAACCTTGAAATTTTGTAACAATAAAGTACTCGAGCCTCTTGTGAATTTAAGCTATCGCTGAAAGCTATGCTACCCTTGAGTCCCAAATCAAACACTGATGAAACTTCAAATGGCCCTAACTTCTATACCGTACGTCCTACACCTATCAAAGTTTGCAACATACAAATGCTTGTAACTTTTTACTGGAGCGTCATAAAACATTGAAATTTTGTAACAATAAAGTATTCTAGCCTCTCGTCAATTTAAGCTATCGCTCAAAGCTATGCTACCCTTGAGTCCCAAATCAAACACTGATAAAACTTCAAATGGCCCTAACTTCTAAACCTATCAAAGTTAGCAGCATACAAATGCTTGTAAATTTTTACTGGAGCGTCATAAAACCTTGAAATTTTTGTAACAATAAGGTACTCGAGCCTCTTTTCAATTTAAGCAATCGCTCAAAGCTATGCTACCCTTGAGTCCCAAGTCAAACACTGATAAAACTTCGAATGGCCCTAACTTCTATACGGTATGTCCTACACCTATCAAACTTTGCAACATACAAATGCTTGTAACTTTTTACTGGAGCGTCATAAAACCTTGAAATTTTGTAACAATAAAGTACTCGAGCCTCTTGTCAATTCAAGCTATCGCTGAAAGCTATGCTACCCTTGAGTCCCAAATCAAACACTGAGAAAACTTCAAATGGCCGTAACTTCTATACGGTACGTACTACACCTATCTAAGTTTGCAACATACAAATGCTTGTAACTTTTTACTGGAGAGTCATAAAACCTTGAAATTTTGTAACAATAAAGTACTCGAGCCTCTTGTCCAATTAAGCTATCGCTCAAATTTATGATACCCTTGAGTCCCAAATCAAACACTGATAAAACTTCAAATGGCAGTAACTTCTATACGGTACGTCCTACACATATCAAAGTTTGCAACATACAAATGCTTGCAACTTTTTACCGGATCTTCATAAAACCTTGAAATTTTGTAACAATGAAGTACTCGAGCCTCTTGTCAATTTAAGCTATCGCTGAAAGCTATGCTACCCTTGAGTCCAAATCAAACACTGATAAAACTTCAAATGGCCCTAACTTCTGTACGGTACGTCCTAAACCTATCAAAGTTTGCAACATACAGATGCTTGTAACTTTTTACTGGAGCGTCATAAAACCTTGAAATTTTGTAACAATAAAGTACTCGAGCCTCTTGTCAATTTAAGCTATCGCTCAAAGCTATGCTACCCTTGAGTCCCAAATCAAACACTGATAAAATTTCAAATGAACCTAACTTCTATACGGTACGTCCTACACCTATCAAAGTTTGCAACATACAAATGCTTGTAACTTTTTACTGGAGCGTCATAAAACCTTGAAATTTTGTAACAATAAAGTACTCGTGCCTCTTGTCAATTTAAGCTATCGCACAAAGCTATGCTACCCTTGAGTCCCAAATCAAACACTGATAAAACTTCAAATGGCCCTAACTTCTGTACGGTACGTCCTAAACCTATCAAAGTTTGCAACATACAAATGCTTGTAAGTTTTTACTGGAGCGTCATAAAACCTTGAAATTTTTGTAACAATAAAGTACTCGAGCCTCTTTTCAATTTAAGCTATCGCTCAAAGCTATGCTACCCTTGAGTCCCAAGTCAAACACTGATAAAACTTCGAATGGCCCTAACTTCTATACTGTACGTCCTACACCTATCAAAGTTTGCAACATACAAATGCTTGTAACTTTTTACTGGAGCGTCATAAAACCTTGAAATTTTTGTAACAATAAAGTACTCGAGCCTCTTTTCAATTTAAGCTATCGCTCAAAGATATGCTACCCTTGAGTCCCAAATCAAACACTGATAAAATTTCAAATGACCCTAACTTCTATACGGTACGTCCTACACCTATCTAAGTTTGCAACATACAAATGCTTGTAACTTTTTACTGGAGAGTCATAAAACCTTGAAATTTTGTAACAATAAAGTACTCGAGCCTCTTGTCAAATTAAGCTATCGCTCAAATTTATGATACCCTTGAGTCCCAAATCAAACACTGATAAAACTTCAAATGGCAGTAACTTTTATACGGTACGTCCTACACCTATCAAAGTTTGCAACATACAAATGCTTGCAACTTTTTACCGGATCTTCATAAAACCTTGAAATTTTGTAACAATAAAGTACTCGAGCCTCTTGTCAATTTAAGCTATCGCTTAAAACTATGCTACCCTTGAGTCGCAAATCAAACACTGATAAAACTTCAAATGGCCCTAACTTCTAAACGGTACGTCCTACACCTATCAAACTTTGCAACATACAAATGCTTGTAACTTTTTACTGGAGCGTCATAAAACCTTGAAATTTTGTAACAATAAAGTACTCGAGCCTCTTGTCAATTTAAGCTATCGCTGAAAGCTATGCTACCCTTGAGTCCCAAATCAAACACTGATGAAACTTCAAATGGGCCTAACTTCTATACGGTACGTCCTACACCTACCAGAGTTTGCAACATACAAATGCTTGTAACTTTTTACTGGAGCGTCATAAAACCTTTAAATTTTTGTAACAATAAAGTACTCTAGCCTCTGGTCAATTTAAGCTATCGATCAGAGCTATGCTACCCTTGAGTCCCAAATCAAACACTGATAAAACTTCAAATGGCCCTAACTTCTATACGGTACGTCCTACACCTATCTAAGTTTGCAACATACAAATGCTTGTAACTTTTTACTGAAGCGTCACAAAACCTTGAAATTTTGTAACAATAAAGTACTCGAGCCTCTTGTCAAATTAAGCTATCGCTCAAAGCTATGCTACCATTGAGTCCCAAATCAAACATTGATAAAACTTCAAATGGTTCTAACTTCTATACAGTACGTCCTACACCTATCAAAGTTTGCAACATACAAATTCTGGTAACTTTTTACTGAAGCTTCATAAAACCTTGAAATTTTGTAACAATAAAGTACTCGAGCCTCTTGTCAATTTAAGATATCGCTGAAAGCTATGCTACCCTTGAGTCCCAAATCAAACACTGATAAAACTTCCAATGGCCCTAACTTCTATACGGTACGTCCTACACCTATCAAAGTTTGCAACATAGAAATGCTTGTAACTTTTTACTGGAGCGTCATAAAACCTTGCAATTTTGTAACTATGAAGTACTCGAGCCTCTTGTCAATTTAAGTTATCGCTCAAAGTTATGCTACCCTTGAGTCCCAAATCAAACACTGATAAAACTTCAAATGGCCCTAACTTGTATACGGTACGTCATACACCTATCAAAGATTGCAACATACAAATGCTTGTAACTTTTTACTGGAGCGTCATAAAACCTTGAAATTTTGTAACAAAAAAGTACTCGAGCCTCTTGTCAATTTAAGCTATCGCTCATAGCTATGCTACCCTTGAGCCCCAAATCAAACACTGACAAAACTTCAAATGGCCCTAACTTCTATACGGTATGTCCTACACCTATCAAAGTTTGCAAACATACAAATGCTTGTAACTTTTTACTGGAGCATCATAAAACCTTGAAATTTTGTAACAATAAAGTACTCGAGCCTCTTGTCAATTTAAGCTATCGCTCAAACCTATGCTACCCTTGAGTCCCAAATCAAACACTGATAAAACTTCAAATGGCCCTAACTTCTATACGGTACGTCCTACACCTATCAGAGTTTGCAACATACAAATGCTTTTAACTTTTTACTGGAGCGTCATAAAACCTAGAAATTTTTGTAACAATAAAGTAATCGAGCCTCTGGTCAATTTAAGCTATCGCTCAAAACTATGCTACCCTTGATTCCCAAATCAAACACTGATAAAACTTCAAAAGGCCCAGCTTCTAAACGGTACGTCCTACACCTATCAAAGTTTGCAATATACAAATGCTTGTAACTTTTTACTGGAGCGTCATAGAACCTTGAAATTTTGTACCAATAAAGTACTCGAGCCTCTTGTCAATTTAAGCTATCGCTCAAAACTATGCTACCCTTGAGTCCCAAATCAAACACTGATAAAACTTCAAATGGCCCTAACTTCTATACGGTACGTCCTACTCCTATCAAAGTTTGCAACATACAAATGCTTGTAACTTTTTACTGGAGCATCATAAAACCTTGATAAAGTACTCGAGCCTCTTGTCAATTTAAGCTACCGCTCAAACCTATGCTACCCTTGAGTCCCAAATCAAACACTGATAAAACTTCAAATGGCCCTAACTTCTATAAGGTACGTCCTACACCTATCAGAGTTTGCAACATACAAATGCTTGTAACTTTTTACTGGAGCGTCATAAAACCTTGAAATTTTTTAACAATAAAGTTCTCGAGCCTCTGGTCAATTTAAGCTATCGCTCAAAACTATGCTACCCTTGAGTCCCAAATCAAACACTGATAAAACTTCAAATGGCAATAACTTCTATACGGTACGTCCTACACCTATCAAAGTTTGCAATATACAAATACTTGTAACTTTTTACTGGAGCGTGATAAAACCTTGAAATTTTGTAACAATAAAGTACTCGAGCCTCTTGTCAATTTAAGCTATCGCTCAAAGCTATGCTACCCTTGAGTCCCAAATGAAACACTGATAAAATATCAAATTACCCTAACTTCTATACGGTACGTCCTATACCTATCAAAGTTTGCAACATAGAAATGCTTGCAACTTTTTCCTGGAGCGTCATAAAACCTTGAAATTTTGTAACAATAAAGTACTCGAGCCTCTTGTCAATTTAAGCTATCGCTAAAAGCTATGCTACCCTTGAGTCCCATGTCAAACACTGATAAAACTTCAAATGGCCCTAACTTGTATACGGTACGTCCTACACCTATCAAAGTTTGCAACATACAAATGCTTGTAACTTTTTACTGGAGCGTCATAAAACCTTGAAATTTTGTAACAAAAAAGTACTCGAGCCTCTTGTCAATTTAAGCTATCGCTTATAGCTATGCTACCCTTGAGTCCTAAATCAAACACTGACAAAACTTCAAATGGCCCTAACTTCTATACGGTACGTCCTACTCCTATCAAAGTTTGCAACATACAAATGCTTGTAACTTTTTACTGGAGCATCATAAAACCTTGATAAAGTACTCGAGCCTCTTGTCAATTTAAGCTACCGCTCAAACCTATGCTACCCTTGAGTCCCAAATCAAACACTGATAAAACTTCAAATGGCCCTAACTTCTATACGGTACGTCCTACACCTATAAGAGTTTGCAACATACAAATGCTTGTAACTTTTTACTGGAGCGTCATAAAACCTTTAAATTTTTGTAACAATAAAGTATTCTAGCCTCTGGTCAATTTAAGCTATCGATCAGAGCTATGCTACCCTTGAGTCCCAAATCAAACACTGATAAAACTTCAAATGGCCCTAACTTCTATACGGTACGTCCTACACCTATCTAAGTTTGCAACATACAAATGCTTGTAACTTTTTACTGAAGCGTCACAAAACCTTGAAATTTTGTAACAATAAAGTACTCGAGCCTCTTGTCAAATTAAGCTATCGCTCAAAGCTATGCTACCCTTGAGTCCCAAATCAAACATTGATAAAACTTCAAATGGTTCTAACTTTTATACAGTACGTCCTACACCTATCAAAGTTTGCAACATACAAATGCTGGTAACTTTTTACTGGAGCTTCATAAAACCTTGAAATTTTGTAACAATAAAGTACTCGAGCCTCTTGTCAATTTAAGATATCGCTGAAAGCTATGCTACCCTTGAGTCCCAAGTCAAACACTGATAAAACTTCCAATGGCCCTAACTTCTATACGGTACGTCCTACACCTATCAAAGTTTGCAACATAGAAATGCTTGTAACTTTTTACTGGAGCGTCATAAAACCTTGCAATTTTGTAACTATGAAGTACTCGAGCCTCTTGTCAATTTAAGCTATCGCTCAAAGTTATGCTACCCTTGAGTCCCAAATCAAACACTGATAAAACTTCAAAAGGCCCTAACTTGTATACGGTACGTCATACACCTATCAAAGATTGCAACATACAAATGCTTGTAACTTTTTACTGGAGCGTCATAAAACCTTGAAATTTTGTAACAAAAAAGTACTCGAGCCTCTTGTCAATTTAAGCTATCGCTCATAGCTATGCTACCCTTGAGCCCCAAATCAAACACTGACAAAACTTCAAATGGCCCTAACTTCTATACGGTATGTCCTACACCTATCAAAGTTTGCAAACATACAAATGCTTGTAACTTTTTACTGGAGCATCATAAAACCTTGAAATTTTGTAACAATAAAGTACTCGAGCCTCTTGTCAATTTAAGCTAACGCTCAAACCTATGCTACCCTTGAGTCCCAAATCAAACACTGATAAAACTTCAAATGGCCCTAACTTCTATACGGTACGTCCTACACCTATCAGAGTTTGCAACATACAAATGCTTTTAACTTTTTACTGGAGCGTCATAAAACCTAGAAATTTTTGTAACAATAAAGTAATCGAGCCTCTGGTCAATTTAAGCTATCGCTCAAAACTATGCTACCCTTGATTCCCAAATCAAACACTGATAAAACTTCTAAAGGCCCAGCTTCTAAACGGTACGTCCTACACCTATCAAAGTTTGCAATATACAAATGCTTGTAACTTTTTACTGGAGCGTCATAGAACCTTGAAATTTTGTACCAATAAAGTACTCGAGCCTCTTGTCAATTTAAGCTATCGCTCAAAACTATGCTACCCTTGAGTCCCAAATCAAACACTGATAAAACTTCAAATGGCAATAACTTCTATACGGTACGTCCTACACCTATCAAAGTTTGCAATATACAAATGCTTGTAACTTTTTACTGGAGCGTGATAAAACCTTGAAATTTTGTAACAATAAAGTACTCGAGCCTCTTGTCAATTTAAGCTATCGCTCAAAGCTATGCTACCCTTGAGTCCCAAATGAAACACTGATAAAATATCAAATTACCCTAACTTCTATACGGTACGTCCTATACCTATCAAAGTTTGCAACATACAAATGCTTGCAACTTTTTCCTGGAGCGTCATAAAACCTTGAAATTTTGTAACAATAAAGTACTCGAGCCTCTTGTCAATTTAAGCTATCGCTAAAAGCTATGCTACCCTTGAGTCCCATGTCAAACACTGATAAAACTTCAAATGGCCCTAACTTGTATACGGTACGTCCTACACCTATCAAAGTTTGCAACATACAAATGCTTGTAACTTTTTACTGGAGCGTCATAAAACCTTGAAATTTTGTAACAAAAAAGTACTCGAGCCTCTTGTCAATTTAAGCTATCGCTTATAGCTATGCTACCCTTGAGTCCTAAATCAAACACTGACAAAACTTCAAATGGCCCTAACTTCTATACGGTACGTCCTACTCCTATCAAAGTTTGCAACATACAAATGCTTGTAACTTTTTACTGGAGCATCATAAAACCTTGATAAAGTACTCGAGCCTCTTGTCAATTTAAGCTACCGCTCAAACCTATGCTACCCTTGAGTCCCAAATCAAACACTGATAAAACTTCAAATGGCCCTAACTTCTATAAGGTACGTCCTACACCTATCAGAGTTTGCAACATACAAATGCTTGTAACTTTTTACTGGAGCGTCATAAAACCTTGAAATTTTTTAACAATAAAGTTCTCGAGCCTCTGGTCAATTTAAGCTATCGCTCAAAACTATGCTACCCTTGAGTCCCAAATCAAACACTGATAAAACTTCAAATGGCAATAACTTCTATACGGTACGTCCTACACCTATCAAAGTTTGCAATATACAAATGCTTGTAACTTTTTACTGGAGCGTGATAAAACCTTGAAATTTTGTAAAAATAAAGTACTCGAGCCTCTTGTCAATTTAAGCTATCGCTCAAAGCTATGCTACCCTTGAGTCCCAAATGAAACACTGATAAAATCTCAAATTACCCTAACTTCTATACGGTACGTCCTATACCTATCAAAGTTTGCAACATACAAATGCTTGCAACTTTTTCCTGGAGCGTCATAAAACCTTGAAATTTTGTAACAATAAAGTACTCGAGCCTCTTGTCAATTTAAGCTATCGCTAAAAGCTATGCTACCCTTGAGTCCCATGTCAAACACTGATAAAACTTCAAATGGCCCTAACTTGTATACGGTACGTCCTACACCTATCAAAGTTTGCAACATACAAATGCTTGTAACTTTTTACTGGAGCGTCATAAAACCTTGAAATTTTGTAACAAAAAAGTACTCGAGCCTCTTGTCAATTTAAGCTATCGCTTATAGCTATGCTACCCTTGAGTCCTAAATCAAACACTGACAAAACTTCAAATGGCCCTAACTTCTATACGGTACGTCCTACTCCTATCAAAGTTTGCAACATACAAATGCTTGTAACTTTTTACTGGAGCATCATAAAACCTTGATAAAGTACTCGAGCCTCTTGTCAATTTAAGCTACCGCTCAAACCTATGCTACCCTTGAGTCCCAAATCAAACACTGATAAAACTTCAAATGGCCCTAACTTCTATACGGTACGTCCTACACCTATAAGAGTTTGCAACATACAAATGCTTGTAACTTTTTACTGGAGCGTCATAAAACCTTGAAATTTTTTAACAATAAAGTTCTCGAGCCTCTGGTCAATTTAAGCTATCGCTCAAAACTATGCTACCCTTGAGTCCCAAATCAAACACTGATAAAACTTCAAATGGCAATAACTTCTATACGGTACGTCCTACACCTATCAAAGTTTGCAATATACAAATGCTTGTAACTTTTTACTGGAGAGTGATAAAACATTGAAATTTTGTAACAATAAAGTACTCGAGCCTCTTGTCAAATTAAGCTATCGCTCAAACCTATGCTACCCTTGATTCCCAAATCAAACACTGATAAAACTTCAAATGGCACTAACTTGTATACGGTACGTCCTACACCTATCAAAGTTTGCAACATACAAATGCTTGTAACTTTTTACTGGAGCACATAAAACCTTGAAATTTTGTAACAATAAAGTACTCGAGCCTCTTGTCAATTTAAGCCATCGCTCAAACCTATGCTACCCTTGAGTCCCAAATCAAACACTGATGAAACTTCAAATGGGCCTAACTTCTATACGGTACGTCCTACACCTATCAGAGTTTGCAACATACAAATGCTTGTAACTTTTTACTGGATCGTCATAAAACCTTTAAATTTTTGTAACAATAAAGTACTCTAGCCTCTGGTCAATTTAAGCTATCGCTCAAAACTATGCTACCCTTGAGTCCCAAATCAAACACTGATAAAACTTCAAATGGCCCTAACTTCTAAACGGTACGTCCTACACCTATCAAAATTTGCAATATACAAATGCTTGTAACTTTTTACTGGAGCGTAATAAAACCTTGAAATTTTGTAACAATAAAGTACTCGAGCCTCTTGTCAAATTAAGCTATCGCTCAAAGGTATGATACCCTTGAGTCCCAAATCAAACACTGATAATACTTCAAATGGCTCTAACTTCTATACGGTACCTCCTACACTTATCAAAGTTTGCAACATACAAATGCTTGTAACTTTTTACTGGAGCTACATAAAACCTTGAAATTTTTTAACAATAAAGTACTCGAGCCTCTTGTGAATTTAAGCTATCGCTGAAAGCTATGCTACCCTTGAGTCCCAAATCAAACACTGATGAAACTTCAAATGGCCCTAACTTCTATACCGTACGTCCTACACCTATCAAAGTTTGCAACATACAAATGCTTGTAACTTTTTACTGGAGCGTCATAAAACCTTGAAATTTTGTAACAATAAAGTATTCTAGCCTCTCGTCAATTTAAGCTATCGCTCAAAGCTATGCTACCCTTGAGTCCCAAATCAAACACTGATAAAACTTCAAATGGCCCTAACTTCTAAACCTATCAAAGTTAGCAGCATACAAATGCTTGTAAATTTTTACTGGAGCGTCATAAAACCTTGAAATTTTTGTAACAATAAGGTACTCGAGCCTCTTTTCAATTTAAGCAATCGCTCAAAGCTATGCTACCCTTGAGTCCCAAGTCAAACACTGATAAAACTTCGAATGGCCCTAACTTCTATACGGTATGTCCTACACCTATCAAACTTTGCAACATACAAATGCTTGTAACTTTTTACTGGAGCGTCATAAAACCTTGAAATTTTGTAACAATAAAGTACTCGAGCCTCTTGTCAATTCAAGCTATCGCTGAAAGCTATGCTACCCTTGAGTCCCAAATCAAACACTGAGAAAACTTCAAATGGCCGTAACTTCTATACGGTACGTACTACACCTATCTAAGTTTGCAACATACAAATGCTTGTAACTTTTTACTGGAGAGTCATAAAACCTTGAAATTTTGTAACAATAAAGTACTCGAGCCTCTTGTCCAATTAAGCTATCGCTCAAATTTATGATACCCTTGAGTCCCAAATCAAACACTGATAAAACTTCAAATGGCAGTAACTTCTATACGGTACGTCCTACACATATCAAAGTTTGCAACATACAAATGCTTGCAACTTTTTACCGGATCTTCATAAAACCTTGAAATTTTGTAACAATGAAGTACTCGAGCCTCTTGTCAATTTAAGCTATCGCTGAAAGCTATGCTACCCTTGAGTCCAAATCAAACACTGATAAAACTTCAAATGGCCCTAACTTCTGTACGGTACGTCCTAAACCTATCAAAGTTTGCAACATACAGATGCTTGTAACTTTTTACTGGAGCGTCATAAAACCTTGAAATTTTGTAACAATAAAGTACTCGAGCCTCTTGTCAATTTAAGCTATCGCTCAAAGCTATGCTACCCTTGAGTCCCAAATCAAACACTGATAAAATTTCAAATGACCCTAACTTCTATACGGTACGTCCTACACCTATCAAAGTTTGCAACATACAAATGCTTGTAACTTTTTACTGGAGCGTCATAAAACCTTGAAATTTTGTAACAATAAAGTACTCGTGCCTCTTGTCAATTTAAGCTATCGCACAAAGCTATGCTACCCTTGAGTCCCAAATCAAACACTGATAAAACTTCAAATGGCCCTAACTTCTGTACGGTACGTCCTAAACCTATCAAAGTTTGCAACATACAAATGCTTGTAAGTTTTTACTGGAGCGTCATAAAACCTTGAAATTTTTGTAACAATAAAGTATTCGAGCCTCTTTTCAATTTAAGCTATCGCTCAAAGCTATGCTACCCTTGAGTCCCAAGTCAAACACTGATAAAACTTCGAATGGCCCTAACTTCTATACTGTACGTCCTACACCTATCAAAGTTTGCAACATACAAATGCTTGTAACTTTTTACTGGAGCGTCATAAAACCTTGAAATTTTTGTAACAATAAAGTACTCGAGCCTCTTTTCAATTTAAGCTATCGCTCAAAGATATGCTACCCTTGAGTCCCAAATCAAACACTGATAAAATTTCAAATGACCCTAACTTCTATACGGTACGTCCTACACCTATCTAAGTTTGCAACATACAAATGCTTGTAACTTTTTACTGGAGAGTCATAAAACCTTGAAATTTTGTAACAATAAAGTACTCGAGCCTCTTGTCAAATTAAGCTATCGCTCAAATTTATGATACCCTTGAGTCCCAAATCAAACACTGATAAAACTTCAAATGGCAGTAACTTTTATACGGTACGTCCTACACCTATCAAAGTTTGCAACATACAAATGCTTGCAACTTTTTACCGGATCTTCATAAAACCTTGAAATTTTGTAACAATAAAGTACTCGAGCCTCTTGTCAATTTAAGCTATCGCTTAAAACTATGCTACCCTTGAGTCCCAAATCAAACACTGATAAAACTTCAAATGGCCCTAACTTCTAAACGGTACGTCCTACACCTATCAAACTTTGCAACATACAAATGCTTGTAACTTTTTACTGGAGCGTCATAAAACCTTGAAATTTTGTAACAATAAAGTACTCGAGCCTCTTGTCAATTTAAGCTATCGCTGAAAGCTATGCTACCCTTGAGTCCCAAATCAAACACTGATGAAACTTCAAATGGGCCTAACTTCTATACGGTACGTCCTACACCTACCAGAGTTTGCAACATACAAATGCTTGTAACTTTTTACTGGAGCGTCATAAAACCTTTAAATTTTTGTAACAATAAAGTACTCTAGCCTCTGGTCAATTTAAGCTATCGATCAGAGCTATGCTACCCTTGAGTCCCAAATCAAACACTGATAAAACTTCAAATGGCCCTAACTTCTATACGGTACGTCCTACACCTATCTAAGTTTGCAACATACAAATGCTTGTAACTTTTTACTGAAGCGTCACAAAACCTTGAAATTTTGTAACAATAAAGTACTCGAGCCTCTTGTCAAATTAAGCTATCGCTCAAAGCTATGCTACCCTTGAGTCCCAAATCAAACATTGATAAAACTTCAAATGGTTCTAACTTCTATACAGTACGTCCTACACCTATCAAAGTTTGCAACATACAAATTCTGGTAACTTTTTACTGGAGCTTCATAAAACCTTGAAATTTTGTAACAATAAAGTACTCGAGCCTCTTGTCAATTTAAGATATCGCTGAAAGCTATGCTACCCTTGAGTCCCAAATCAAACACTGATAAAACTTCCAATGGCCCTAACTTCTATACGGTACGTCCTACACCTATCAAAGTTTGCAACATAGAAATGCTTGTAACTTTTTACTGGAGCGTCATAAAACCTTGCAATTTTGTAACTATGAAGTACTCGAGCCTCTTGTCAATTTAAGCTATCGCTCAAAGTTATGCTACCCGTGAGTCCCAAATCAAACACTGATAAAACTTCAAATGGCCCTAACTTGTATACGGTACGTCATACACCTATCAAAGATTGCAACATACAAATGCTTGTAACTTTTTACTGGAGCGTCATAAAACCTTGAAATTTTGTAACAAAAAAGTACTCGAGCCTCTTGTCAATTTAAGCTATCGCTCATAGCTATGCTACCCTTGAGCCCCAAATCAAACACTGACAAAACTTCAAATGGCCCTAACTTCTATACGGTATGTCCTACACCTATCAAAGTTTGCAAACATACAAATGCTTGTAACTTTTTACTGGAGCATCATAAAACCTTGAAATTTTGTAACAATAAAGTACTCGAGCCTCTTGTCAATTTAAGCTATCGCTCAAACCTATGCTACCCTTGAGTCCCAAATCAAACACTGATAAAACTTCAAATGGCCCTAACTTCTATACGGTACGTCCTACACCTATCAGAGTTTGCAACATACAAATGCTTTTAACTTTTTACTGGAGCGTCATAAAACCTAGAAATTTTTGTAACAATAAAGTAATCGAGCCTCTGGTCAATTTAAGCTATCGCTCAAAACTATGCTACCCTTGATTCCCAAATCAAACACTGATAAAACTTCAAAAGGCCCAGCTTCTAAACGGTACGTCCTACACCTATCAAAGTTTGCAATATACAAATGCTTGTAACTTTTTACTGGAGCGTCATAGAACCTTGAAATTTTGTACCAATAAAGTACTCGAGCCTCTTGTCAATTTAAGCTATCGCTCAAAACTATGCTACCCTTGAGTCCCAAATCAAACACTGATAAAACTTCAAATGGCCCTAACTTCTATACGGTACGTCCTACTCCTATCAAAGTTTGCAACATACAAATGCTTGTAACTTTTTACTGGAGCATCATAAAACCTTGATAAAGTACTCGAGCCTCTTGTCAATTTAAGCTACCGCTCAAACCTATGCTACCCTTGAGTCCCAAATCAAACACTGATAAAACTTCAAATGGCCCTAACTTCTATAAGGTACGTCCTACACCTATCAGAGTTTGCAACATACAAATGCTTGTAACTTTTTACTGGAGCGTCATAAAACCTTGAAATTTTTTAACAATAAAGTTCTCGAGCCTCTGGTCAATTTAAGCTATCGCTCAAAACTATGCTACCCTTGAGTCCCAAATCAAACACTGATAAAACTTCAAATGGCAATAACTTCTATACGGTACGTCCTACACCTATCAAAGTTTGCAATATACAAATACTTGTAACTTTTTACTGGAGCGTGATAAAACCTTGAAATTTTGTAACAATAAAGTACTCGAGCCTCTTGTCAATTTAAGCTATCGCTCAAAGCTATGCTACCCTTGAGTCCCAAATGAAACACTGATAAAATATCAAATTACCCTAACTTCTATACGGTACGTCCTATACCTATCAAAGTTTGCAACATAGAAATGCTTGCAACTTTTTCCTGGAGCGTCATAAAACCTTGAAATTTTGTAACAATAAAGTACTCGAGCCTCTTGTCAATTTAAGCTATCGCTAAAAGCTATGCTACCCTTGAGTCCCATGTCAAACACTGATAAAACTTCAAATGGCCCTAACTTGTATACGGTACGTCCTACACCTATCAAAGTTTGCAACATACAAATGCTTGTAACTTTTTACTGGAGCGTCATAAAACCTTGAAATTTTGTAACAAAAAAGTACTCGAGCCTCTTGTCAATTTAAGCTATCGCTTATAGCTATGCTACCCTTGAGTCCTAAATCAAACACTGACAAAACTTCAAATGGCCCTAACTTCTATACGGTACGTCCTACTCCTATCAAAGTTTGCAACATACAAATGCTTGTAACTTTTTACTGGAGCATCATAAAACCTTGATAAAGTACTCGAGCCTCTTGTCAATTTAAGCTACCGCTCAAACCTATGCTACCCTTGAGTCCCAAATCAAACACTGATAAAACTTCAAATGGCCCTAACTTCTATACGGTACGTCCTACACCTATAAGAGTTTGCAACATACAAATGCTTGTAACTTTTTACTGGAGCGTCATAAAACCTTGAAATTTTTTAACAATAAAGTTCTCGAGCCTCTGGTCAATTTAAGCTATCGCTCAAAACTATGCTACCCTTGAGTCCCAAATCAAACACTGATAAAACTTCAAATGGCAATAACTTCTATACGGTACGTCCTACACCTATCAAAGTTTGCAATATACAAATACTTGTAACTTTTTACTGGAGCGTGATAAAACCTTGAAATTTTGTAACAATAAAGTACTCGAGCCTCTTGTCAATTTAAGCTATCGCTCAAAGCTATGCTACCCTTGAGTCCCAAATGAAACACTGATAAAATATCAAATTACCCTAACTTCTATACGGTACGTCCTATACCTATCAAAGTTTGCAACATAGAAATGCTTGCAACTTTTTCCTGGAGCGTCATAAAACCTTGAAATTTTGTAACAATAAAGTACTCGAGCCTCTTGTCAATTTAAGCTATCGCTAAAAGCTATGCTACCCTTGAGTCCCATGTCAAACACTGATAAAACTTCAAATGGCCCTAACTTGTATACGGTACGTCCTACACCTATCAAAGTTTGCAACATACAAATGCTTGTAACTTTTTACTGGAGCGTCATAAAACCTTGAAATTTTGTAACAAAAAAGTACTCGAGCCTCTTGTCAATTTAAGCTATCGCTTATAGCTATGCTACCCTTGAGTCCTAAATCAAACACTGACAAAACTTCAAATGGCCCTAACTTCTATACGGTACGTCCTACTCCTATCAAAGTTTGCAACATACAAATGCTTGTAACTTTTTACTGGAGCATCATAAAACCTTGATAAAGTACTCGAGCCTCTTGTCAATTTAAGCTACCGCTCAAACCTATGCTACCCTTGAGTCCCAAATCAAACACTGATAAAACTTCCAATTGCCCTAACTTCTATACGGTACGTCCTACACCTATAAGAGTTTGCAACATACAAATGCTTGTAACTTTTTACTGGAGCGTCATAAAACCTTTAAATTTTTGTAACAATAAAGTACTCTAGCCTCTGGTCAATTTAAGCTATCGATCAGAGCTATGCTACCCTTGAGTCCCAAATCAAACACTGATAAAACTTCAAATGGCCCTAACTTCTATACGGTACGTCCTACACCTATCTAAGTTTGCAACATACAAATGCTTGTAACTTTTTACTGAAGCGTCACAAAACCTTGAAATTTTGTAACAATAAAGTACTCGAGCCTCTTGTCAAATTAAGCTATCGCTCAAAGCTATGCTACCCTTGAGTCCCAAATCAAACATTGATAAAACTTCAAATGGTTCTAACTTTTATACAGTACGTCCTACACCTATCAAAGTTTGCAACATACAAATGCTGGTAACTTTTTACTGGAGCTTCATAAAACCTTGAAATTTTGTAACAATAAAGTACTCGAGCCTCTTGTCAATTTAAGATATCGCTGAAAGCTATGCTACCCTTGAGTCCCAAATCAAACACTGATAAAACTTCCAATGGCCCTAACTTCTATACGGTACGTCCTACACCTATCAAAGTTTGCAACATAGAAATGCTTGTAACTTTTTACTGGAGCGTCATAAAACCTTGCAATTTTGTAACTATGAAGTACTCGAGCCTCTTGTCAATTTAAGCTATCGCTCAAAGTTATGCTACCCTTGAGTCCCAAATCAAACACTGATAAAACTTCAAATGGCCCTAACTTGTATACGGTACGTCATACACCTATCAAAGATTGCAACATACAAATGCTTGTAACTTTTTACTGGAGCGTCATAAAACCTTGAAATTTTGTAACAAAAAAGTACTCGAGCCTCTTGTCAATTTAAGCTATCGCTCATAGCTATGCTACCCTTGAGCCCCAAATCAAACACTGACAAAACTTCAAATGGCCCTAACTTCTATACGGTATGTCCTACACCTATCAAAGTTTGCAAACATACAAATGCTTGTAACTTTTTACTGGAGCATCATAAAACCTTGAAATTTTGTAACAATAAAGTACTCGAGCCTCTTGTCAATTTAAGCTATCGCTCAAACCTATGCTACCCTTGAGTCCCAAATCAAACACTGATAAAACTTCAAATGGCCCTAACTTCTATACGATACGTCCTACACCTATCAGAGTTTGCAACATACAAATGCTTTTAACTTTTTACTGGAGCGTCATAAAACCTAGAAATTTTTGTAACAATAAAGTAATCGAGCCTCTGGTCAATTTAAGCTATCGCTCAAAACTATGCTACCCTTGATTCCCAAATCAAACACTGATAAAACTTCAAAAGGCCCAGCTTCTAAACGGTACGTCCTACACCTATCAAAGTTTGCAATATACAAATGCTTGTAACTTTTTACTGGAGCGTCATAGAACCTTGAAATTTTGTACCAATAAAGTACTCGAGCCTCTTGTCAATTTAAGCTATCGCTCAAAACTATGCTACCCTTGAGTCCCAAATCAAACACTGATAAAACTTCAAATGGCAATAACTTCTATACGGTACGTCCTACACCTATCAAAGTTTGCAATATACAAATGCTTGTAACTTTTTACTGGAGCGTGATAAAACCTTGAAATTTTGTAACAATAAAGTACTCGAGCCTCTTGTCAATTTAAGCTATCGCTCAAAGCTATGCTACCCTTGAGTCCCAAATGAAACACTGATAAAATATCAAATTACCCTAACTTCTATACGGTACGTCCTATACCTATCAAAGTTTGCAACATACAAATGCTTGCAACTTTTTCCTGGAGCGTCATAAAACCTTGAAATTTTGTAACAATAAAGTACTCGAGCCTCTTGTCAATTTAAGCTATCGCTAAAAGCTATGCTACCCTTGAGTCCCATGTCAAACACTGATAAAACTTCAAATGGCCCTAACTTGTATACGGTACGTCCTACACCTATCAAAGTTTGCAACATACAAATGCTTGTAACTTTTTACTGGAGCGTCATAAAACCTTGAAATTTTGTAACAAAAAAGTACTCGAGCCTCTTGTCAATTTAAGCTATCGCTTATAGCTATGCTACCCTTGAGTCCTAAATCAAACACTGACAAAACTTCAAATGGCCCTAACTTCTATACGGTACGTCCTACTCCTATCAAAGTTTGCAACATACAAATGCTTGTAACTTTTTACTGGAGCATCATAAAACCTTGATAAAGTACTCGAGCCTCTTGTCAATTTAAGCTACCGCTCAAACCTATGCTACCCTTGAGTCCCAAATCAAACACTGATAAAACTTCAAATGGCCCTAACTTCTATAAGGTACGTCCTACACCTATCAGAGTTTGCAACATACAAATGCTTGTAACTTTTTACTGGAGCGTCATAAAACCTTGAAATTTTTTAACAATAAAGTTCTCGAGCCTCTGGTCAATTTAAGCTATCGCTCAAAACTATGCTACCCTTGAGTCCCAAATCAAACACTGATAAAACTTCAAATGGCAATAACTTCTATACGGTACGTCCTACACCTATCAAAGTTTGCAATATACAAATGCTTGTAACTTTTTACTGGAGCGTGATAAAACCTTGAAATTTTGTAAAAATAAAGTACTCGAGCCTCTTGTCAATTTAAGCTATCGCTCAAAGCTATGCTACCCTTGAGTCCCAAATGAAACACTGATAAAATCTCAAATTACCCTAACTTCTATACGGTACGTCCTATACCTATCAAAGTTTGCAACATACAAATGCTTGCAACTTTTTCCTGGAGCGTCATAAAACCTTGAAATTTTGTAACAATAAAGTACTCGAGCCTCTTGTCAATTTAAGCTATCGCTAAAAGCTATGCTACCCTTGAGTCCCATGTCAAACACTGATAAAACTTCAAATGGCCCTAACTTGTATACGGTACGTCCTACACCTATCAAAGTTTGCAACATACAAATGCTTGTAACTTTTTACTGGAGCGTCATAAAACCTTGAAATTTTGTAACAAAAAAGTACTCGAGCCTCTTGTCAATTTAAGCTATCGCTTATAGCTATGCTACCCTTGAGTCCTAAATCAAACACTGACAAAACTTCAAATGGCCCTAACTTCTATACGGTACGTCCTACTCCTATCAAAGTTTGCAACATACAAATGCTTGTAACTTTTTACTGGAGCATCATAAAACCTTGATAAAGTACTCGAGCCTCTTGTCAATTTAAGCTACCGCTCAAACCTATGCTACCCTTGAGTCCCAAATCAAACACTGATAAAACTTCAAATGGCCCTAACTTCTATACGGTACGTCCTACACCTATAAGAGTTTGCAACATACAAATGCTTGTAACTTTTTACTGGAGCGTCATAAAACCTTGAAATTTTTTAACAATAAAGTTCTCGAGCCTCTGGTCAATTTAAGCTATCGCTCAAAACTATGCTACCCTTGAGTCCCAAATCAAACACTGATAAAACTTCAAATGGCAATAACTTCTATACGGTACGTCCTACACCTATCAAAGTTTGCAATATACAAATGCTTGTAACTTTTTACTGGAGAGTGATAAAACATTGAAATTTTGTAACAATAAAGTACTCGAGCCTCTTGTCAAATTAAGCTATCGCTCAAACCTATGCTACCCTTGAGTCCCAAATCAAACACTGATGAAACTTCAAATGGGCCTAACTTCTATACGGTACGTCCTACACCTATCAGAATTTGCAACATACAAATGCTTGTAACTTTTTACTGGAGCGTCATAAAACCTTTAAATTTTTGTAACAATAAAGTACTCTAGCCTCTGGTCAATTTAAGCTATCGCTCAAAACTATGCTACCCTTGAGTCCCAAATCAAACACTGATAAAACTTCAAATGGCCCTAACTTCTAAACGGTACGTCCTACACCTATCAAAATTTGCAATATACAAATGCTTGTAACTTTTTACTGGAGCGTAATAAAACCTTGAAATTTTGTAACAATAAAGTACTCGAGCCTCTTGTCAATTTAAGCTATCGCTCAAAACTATGCTACCCTTGAGTCCCAAATCAAACACTGATAAAACTTCAAATGGCAATAACTTCTATACGGTACGTCCTACACCTATCAAAGTTTGCAATATACAAATGCTTGTAACTTTTTACTGGAGCGTGATAAAACCTTGAAATTTTGTAACAATAAAGTACTCGAGCCTCTTGTCAATTTAAGCTATCGCTCAAAGCTATGCTACCCTTGAGTCCCAAATGAAACACTGATAAAATATCAAATTACCCTAACTTCTATACGGTACGTCCTATACCTATCAAAGTTTGCAACATACAAATGCTTGCAACTTTTTCCTGGAGCGTCATAAAACCTTGAAATTTTGTAACAATAAAGTACTCGAGCCTCTTGTCAATTTAAGCTATCGCTAAAAGCTATGCTACCCTTGAGTCCCATGTCAAACACTGATAAAACTTCAAATGGCCCTAACTTGTATACGGTACGTCCTACACCTATCAAAGTTTGCAACATACAAATGCTTGTAACTTTTTACTGGAGCGTCATAAAACCTTGAAATTTTGTAACAAAAAAGTACTCGAGCGTCTTGTCAATTTAAGCTATCGCTTATAGCTATGCTACCCTTGAGTCCTAAATCAAACACTGACAAAACTTCAAATGGCCCTAACTTCTATACGGTACGTCCTACTCCTATCAAAGTTTGCAACATACAAATGCTTGTAACTTTTTACTGGAGCATCATAAAACCTTGATAAAGTACTCGAGCCTCTTGTCAATTTAAGCTACCGCTCAAACCTATGCTACCCTTGAGTCCCAAATCAAACACTGATAAAACTTCAAATGGCCCTAACTTCTATAAGGTACGTCCTACACCTATCAGAGTTTGCAACATACAAATGCTTGTAACTTTTTACTGGAGCGTCATAAAACCTTGAAATTTTTTAACAATAAAGTTCTCGAGCCTCTGGTCAATTTAAGCTATCGCTCAAAACTATGCTACCCTTGAGTCCCAAATCAAACACTGATAAAACTTCAAATGGCCCTAACTTCTATACGATACGTCCTACACCTATCAGAGTTTGCAACATACAAATGCTTTTAACTTTTTACTGGAGCGTCATAAAACCTAGAAATTTTTGTAACAATAAAGTAATCGAGCCTCTGGTCAATTTAAGCTATCGCTCAAAACTATGCTACCCTTGATTCCCAAATCAAACACTGATAAAACTTCAAAAGGCCCAGCTTCTAAACGGTACGTCCTACACCTATCAAAGTTTGCAATATACAAATGCTTGCAACTTTTTACTGGAGCGTCATAGAACCTTGAAATTTTGTACCAATAAAGTACTCGAGCCTCTTGTCAATTTAAGCTATCGCTCAAAACTATGCTACCCTTGAGTCCCAAATCAAACACTGATAAAACTTCAAATGGCAATAACTTCTATACGGTACGTCCTACACCTATCAAAGTTTGCAATATACAAATGCTTGTAACTTTTTACTGGAGCGTGATAAAACCTTGAAATTTTGTAACAATAAAGTACTCGAGCCTCTTGTCAATTTAAGCTATCGCTCAAAGCTATGCTACCCTTGAGTCCCAAATGAAACACTGATAAAATATCAAATTACCCTAACTTCTATACGGTACGTCCTATACCTATCAAAGTTTGCAACATACAAATGCTTGCAACTTTTTCCTGGAGCGTCATAAAACCTTGAAATTTTGTAACAATAAAGTACTCGAGCCTCTTGTCAATTTAAGCTATCGCTAAAAGCTATGCTACCCTTGAGTCCCATGTCAAACACTGATAAAACTTCAAATGGCCCTAACTTGTATACGGTACGTCCTACACCTATCAAAGTTTGCAACATACAAATGCTTGTAACTTTTTACTGGAGCGTCATAAAACCTTGAAATTTTGTAACAAAAAAGTACTCGAGCCTCTTGTCAATTTAAGCTATCGCTTATAGCTATGCTACCCTTGAGTCCTAAATCAAACACTGACAAAACTTCAAATGGCCCTAACTTCTATACGGTACGTCCTACTCCTATCAAAGTTTGCAACATACAAATGCTTGTAACTTTTTACTGGAGCATCATAAAACCTTGATAAAGTACTCGAGCCTCTTGTCAATTTAAGCTACCGCTCAAACCTATGCTACCCTTGAGTCCCAAATCAAACACTGATAAAACTTCAAATGGCCCTAACTTCTATAAGGTACGTCCTACACCTATCAGAGTTTGCAACATACAAATGCTTGTAACTTTTTACTGGAGCGTCATAAAACCTTGAAATTTTTTAACAATAAAGTTCTCGAGCCTCTGGTCAATTTAAGCTATCGCTCAAAACTATGCTACCCTTGAGTCCCAAATCAAACACTGATAAAACTTCAAATGGCAATAACTTCTATACGGTACGTCCTACACCTATCAAAGTTTGCAATATACAAATGCTTGTAACTTTTTACTGGAGCGTGATAAAACCTTGAAATTTTGTAAAAATAAAGTACTCGAGCCTCTTGTCAATTTAAGCTATCGCTCAAAGCTATGCTACCCTTGAGTCCCAAATGAAACACTGATAAAATCTCAAATTACCCTAACTTCTATACGGTACGTCCTATACCTATCAAAGTTTGCAACATACAAATGCTTGCAACTTTTTCCTGGAGCGTCATAAAACCTTGAAATTTTGTAACAATAAAGTACTCGAGCCTCTTGTCAATTTAAGCTATCGCTAAAAGCTATGCTACCCTTGAGTCCCATGTCAAACACTGATAAAACTTCAAATGGCCCTAACTTGTATACGGTACGTCCTACACCTATCAAAGTTTGCAACATACAAATGCTTGTAACTTTTTACTGGAGCGTCATAAAACCTTGAAATTTTGTAACAAAAAAGTACTCGAGCCTCTTGTCAATTTAAGCTATCGCTTATAGCTATGCTACCCTTGAGTCCTAAATCAAACACTGACAAAACTTCAAATGGCCCTAACTTCTATACGGTACGTCCTACTCCTATCAAAGTTTGCAACATACAAATGCTTGTAACTTTTTACTGGAGCATCATAAAACCTTGATAAAGTACTCGAGCCTCTTGTCAATTTAAGCTACCGCTCAAACCTATGCTACCCTTGAGTCCCAAATCAAACACTGATAAAACTTCAAATGGCCCTAACTTCTATACGGTACGTCCTACACCTATAAGAGTTTGCAACATACAAATGCTTGTAACTTTTTACTGGAGCGTCATAAAACCTTGAAATTTTTTAACAATAAAGTTCTCGAGCCTCTGGTCAATTTAAGCTATCGCTCAAAACTATGCTACCCTTGAGTCCCAAATCAAACACTGATAAAACTTCAAATGGCAATAACTTCTATACGGTACGTCCTACACCTATCAAAATTTGCAATATACAAATGCTTGTAACTTTTTACTGGAGCGTAATAAAACCTTGAAATTTTGTAACAATAAAGTACTCGAGCCTCTTGTCAAATTAAGCTATCGCTCAAAGGTATGATACCCTTGAGTCCCAAATCAAACACTGATAATACTTCAAATGGCTCTAACTACTATACGGTACGTCCTACACTTATCAAAGTTTGCAACATACAAATGCTTGTAACTTTTTACTGGAGCTTCATAAAACCTTGAAATTTTGTAACAATAAAGTACTCGAGCCTCTTGTGAATTTAAGCTATCGCTGAAAGCTATGCTACCCTTGAGTCCAAAATGAAACACTGATAAAACTTCAAATGACCCTAACTTCTATACCGTACGTCCTACACCTATTAAAGTTTGCAGCATACAAATGCTTGTAACTTTTTACTGGAGCGTCATAAAACCTTGAAATTTTGTAACAATAAAGTATTCTAGCCTCTCGTCAATTTAAGCTATCGCTCAAAGCTATGCTACCCTTGAGTCCCAAATCAAACACTGATAAAACTTCAAATGGCCCTAACTTCTAAACCTATCAAAGTTAGCAGCATACAAATGCTTGTAAATTTTTACTGGAGCGTCATAAAGCCTTGAAATTTTTGTAACAATAAAGTACTCGAGCCTCTTTTCAATTTAAGCTGTCGCTCAAAGCTATGCTACCCTTGAGTCCCAAATCAAACACTGATAAAACTTCCAATGGCCTAACTTCTATACTGTACGTCCTACACCTATCAAAGTTTGCAACATAGAAATGCTTGTAACTTTTTACTGGAGCGTCATAAAACCTTGAAATTTTGTAACAATAAAGTACTCGAGCCTCTTGTCAATTTAAGCTATCGCTCAAAGTTATGCTACCCTTGATTCCCAAATCAAACACTGATAAAACTTCAAATGGCCCTAACTTGTATACGGTACGTCCTACACCTATCAAAGTTTGTAACATACAAATGCTTGTAACTTTTTACTGGAGCACATAAAACCTTGAAATTTTGTAACAATAAAGTACTCGAGCCTCTTGTCAATTTAAGCTATCGCTCAAACCTATGCTACCCTTGAGTCCCAAATCAAACACTGATGAAACTTCAAATGGGCCTAACTTCTATACGGTACGTCCTACACCTATCAGAGTTTGCAACATACAAATGCTTGTAACTTTTTACTGGAGCGTCATAAAACCTTTAAATTTTTGTAACAATAAAGTACTCTAGCCTCTGGTCAATTTAAGCTATCGCTCAAAACTATGCTACCCTTGAGTCCCAAATCAAACACTGATAAAACTTCAAATGGCCCTAACTTCTAAACGGTACGTCCTACACCTATCAAAATTTGCAATATACAAATGCTTGTAACTTTTTACTGGAGCGTAATAAAACCTTGAAATTTTGTAACAATAAAGTACTCGAGCCTCTTGTCAAATTAAGCTATCGCTCAAAGGTATGATACCCTTGAGTCCCAAATCAAACACTGATAATACTTCAAATGGCTCTAACTACTATACGGTACGTCCTACACTTATCAAAGTTTGCAACATACAAATGCTTGTAACTTTTTACTGGAGCTTCATAAAACCTTGAAATTTTGTAACAATAAAGTACTCGAGCCTCTTGTGAATTTAAGCTATCGCTGAAAGCTATGCTACCCTTGAGTCCCAAATCAAACACTGATAAAACTTCAAATGGCCCTAACTTCTATACCGTACGTCCTACACCTATTAAAGTTTGCAACATACAAATGCTTGTAACTTTTTACTGGAGCGTCATAAAACCTTGAAATTTTGTAACAATAAAGTATTCTAGCCTCTCGTCAATTTAAGCTATCGCTCAAAGCTATGCTACCCTTGAGTCCCAAATCAAACACTGATAAAACTTCAAATGGCCCTAACTTCTAAACCTATCAAAGTTAGCAGCATACAAATGCTTGTAAATTTTTACTGGAGCGTCATAAAACCTTGAAATTTTTGTAACAATAAAGTACTCGAGCCTCTTTTCAATTTAAGCAATCGCTCAAAGCTATGCTACCCTTGAGTCCCAAGTCAAACACTGATAAAACTTCAAATGGCCCTAACTTCTGTACGGTACGTCCTAAACCTATCAAACTTTGCAACATACAAATGCTTGTAACTTTTTACTGGAGAGTCATAAAACCTTGAAATTTTGTAACAATAAAGTACTCGAGCCTCTTGTCAAATTAAGCTATCGCTCAAATTTATGATACCCTTGAGTCCCAAATCAAACACTGATAAAACTTCAAATGGCAGTAACTTTTATACGGTACGTCCTACACCTATCAAAGTTTGCAACATACAAATGCTTGCAACTTTTTACCGGATCTCCATAAAACCTTGAAATTTTGTAACAATAAAGTTCTCGAGCCTCTTGTCAATTTAAGCTATCGCTCAAACCTATGCTAACCTTGAGTCCCAAATCAAACACTGATAAAACTTCAAATGGCCCTAACTTCTATACCGTACGTCCTACACCTATCAAAGTTTGCAACATACAAATGCTTGTAACTTTTTACTGGAGCGTCATAAAACCATGAAATTTTGTAACAATAAAGTATTCTAGCCTCTCGTCAATTTAAGCTATCGCTCAAAGCTATGCTACCCTAGAGTCCCAAATTAAACACTGATAAAACGTCAAATGGCCCTAACTTCTAAACCTATCAAAGTTAGCAGCATACAAATGCTTGTAAATTTTTACTGGAGCGTCATAAAACCTTGAAATATTTGTAACAATAATGTACTCGAGCCTCTTTTCAATTTAAGCAATCGCTCAAAGCTATGCTACCCTTGAATCCCAAGTCAAACACTGATAAAACTTCGAATGGCCCTAAATTCTATACGGTACGTCCTACACCTATCAAACTTTGCAACATACAAATGCTTGTAACTTTTTACTGGAGCGTCATAAAACCTTGAAATTTTGTAACAATAAAGTACTCGAGCCTCTTGTCAATTTAAGCTATCGCTGAAAGCTATGCTACCCTTGAGCCCCAAATCAAACACTGAGAAAACTTCAAATGGCCGTAACTTCTATACGGTATGTACTACACCTATCTAAGTTTGCAACATACAAATGCTTGTAACTTTTTACTGGAGAGTCATAAAACCTTGAAATTTTGTAACAATAAAGTACTCGAGCCTCTTGTCCAATTAAGCTATCGCTCAAATTTATGATACCCTTGAGTCCCAAATCAAACACTGATAAAACTTCAAATGGCAGTAACTTCTATACGATACGTCCTACACCTATCAAAGTTTGCAACATACAAATGCTTGCAACTTTTTACCGGATCTTCATAAAACCTTGAAATTTTGTAACAATGAAGTACTCGAGCCTCTTGTCAATTTAAGCTATCGCTGAAAGCTATGCTACCCTTGAGTCCCAAATCAAACAGTGATAAAACTTCAAATGGCCCTAACTTCTGTACGGTACGTCCTAAACCTATCAAAGTTTGCAACATACAGATGCTTGTAACTTTTTACTGGAGCGTCATAAAACCTTGAAATTTTGTAACAATAAAGTACTCGAGCCTCTTGTCAATTTAAGCTATCGCTCAAAGCTATGCTACCCTTGAGTCCCAAATCAAACACTGATAAAATTTCAAATGACCCTAACTTCTATACGGTACGTCCTACACCTATCAAAGTTTGCAACATACAAATGCTTGTAACTTTTTACTGGAGCGTCATAAAACCTTGAAATTTTGTAACAATAAAGTACTCGAGCCTCTTGTCAATTTAAGCTACCGCTCAAAGCTATGCTACCCTTGAGTCCCAAATCAAACACTGATAAAACTTCCAATGGCCCTAACTTCTATACTGTACGTCCTACACCTATCAAAGTTTGCAACATACAAATGCTTGTAACTTTTTACTGGAGCACATAAAACCTTGAAATTTTGTAACAATAAAGTACTCGAGCCTCTTGTCAATTTAAGCTATCGCTCAAACCTATGCTACCCTTGAGTCCCAAATCAAACACTGATGAAACTTCAAATGGGCCTAACTTCTATACGGTACGTCCTACACCTATCAGAGTTTGCAACATACAAATGCTTGTAACTTTTTACTGGAGCGTCATAAAACCTTTAAATTTTTGTAACAATAAAGTACTCTAGCCTCTGGTCAATTTAAGCTATCGCTCAAAACTATGCTACCCTTGAGTGCCAAATCAAACACTGATAAAACTTCAAATGGCCCTAACTTCTAAACGGTACGTCCTACACCTATCAAAATTTGCAATATACAAATGCTTGTAACTTTTTACTGGAGCGTAATAAAACATTGAAATTTTGTAACAATAAAGTACTCGAGCCTCTTGTCAAATTAAGCTATCGCTCAAAGGTATGATACCCTTGAGTCCCAAATGAAACACTGATAATACTTCAAATGGCTCTAACGGCTATACGGTACCTCCTACACTTATCAAAGTTTGCAACATACAAATGCTTGTAACTTTTTACTGGAGCTTCATAAAACCTTGAAATTTTGTAACAATAAAGTACTCGAGCCTCTTGTGAATTTAAGCTATCGCTGAAAGCTATGCTACCCTTGAGTCCCAAATCAAACACTGATAAAACTTCAAATGGCCCTAACTTCTATACCGTACGTCCTACACCTATCAAAGTTTGCAACATACAAATGCTTGTAACTTTTTACTGGAGCGTCATAAAACCTTGAAATTTTGTAACAATAAAGTATTCTAGCCTCTCGTCAATTTAAGCTATCGCTCAAAGCTATGCTACCCTTGAGTCCCAAATCAAACACTGATAAAACTTCAAATGGCCCTAACTTCTAAACCTATCAAAGTTAGCAGCATACAAATGCTTGTAAATTTTTACTGGAGCGTCATAAAACCTTGAAATTTTTGTAACAATAAGGTACTCGAGCCTCTTTTCAATTTAAGCAATCGCTCAAAGCTATGCTACCCTTGAGTCCCAAGTCAAACACTGATAAAACTTCGAATGGCCCTAACTTCTATACGGTATGTCCTACACCAATCAAACTTTGCAACATACAAAAGCTTGTAACTTTTTACTGGAGCGTCATAAAACCTTGAAATTTTGTAACAATAAAGTACTCGAGCCTCTTGTCAATTCAAGCTATCGCTAAAAGCTATGCTACCCTTGAGTCCCAAATCAAACACTGAGAAAACTTCAAATGGCCGTAACTTCTATACGGTACGTACTACACCTATCTAAGTTTGCAACATACAAATGCTTGTAACTTTTTACTGGAGAGTCATAAAACCTTGAAATTTTGTAACAATAAAGTACTCGAGCCTCTTGTCCAATTAAGCTATCGCTCAAATTTATGATACCCTTGAGTCCCAAATCAAACACTGATAAAACTTCAAATGGCAGTAAATTCTATACGGTACGTCCTACACCTATCAAAGTTTGCAACATACAAATGCTTGCAACTTTTTACCGGATCTTCATAAAACCTTGAAATTTTGTAACAATGAAGTACTCGAGCCTCTTGTCAATTTAAGCTATCGCTGAAAGCTATGCTACCCTTGAGTCCCAAATCAAACACTGATAAAACTTCAAATGGCCCTAACTTCTGTACGGTACGTCCTAAACCTATCAAAGTTTGCAACATACAGATGCTTGTAACTTTTTACTGGAGCGTCATAAAACCTTGAAATTTTGTAACAATAAAGTACTCGAGCCTCTTGTCAAATTAAGCTATCGCTCAAATTTATGATACCCTTGAGTCCCAAATCAAACACTGATAAAACTTCAAATGGCAGTAACTTTTATACGGTACGTCCTACACCTATCAAAGTTTGCAACATACAAATGCTAGCAACTTTTTACCGGATCTTCATAAAACCTTGAAATTTTGTAACAATAAAGTACTCGAGCCTCTTGTCAATTTAAGCTATCGCTCAAAACTATGCTACCCTTGAGTCCCAAATCAAACACTGATAAAACTTCAAATGGCCCTAACTTCTAAACGGTACGTCCTACACCTATCAAACTTTGCAACATACAAATGCTTGTAACTTTTTACTGGAGCGTCATAAAACCTTGAAATTTTGTAACAATAAAGTACTCGAGCCTCTTGTCAATTTAAGCTATCGCTGAAAGCTATGCTACCCTTGAGTCCCAAATCAAACACTGATGAAACTTCAAATGGGCCTAACTTCTATACGGTACGTCCTATACCTATCAGAGTTTGCAACATACAAATGCTTGTAACTTTTTACTGGAGCGTCATAAAACCTTTAAATTTTTGTAACAATAAAGTACTCTAGCCTCTGGTCAATTTAAGCTATCGCTCAAAACTATGCTACCCTTGAGTCCCAAATCAAACACTGATAAAACTTCAAATGGCCCTAACTTCTAAACGGTACGTCCTACACCTATCAAAATTTGCAATATACAAATGCTTGTAACTTTTTACTGGAGCGTAATAAAACCTTGAAATTTTGTAACAATAAAGTACTCGAGCCTCTTGTCAAATTAAGCTATCGCTCAAAGGTATGATACCCTTGAGTCCCAAATCAAACACTGATAATACTTCAAATGGCTCTAACTTCTATACGGTACGTCCTACACTTATCAAAGTTTGCAACATACAAATGCTTGTAACTTTTTACTGGAGCTTCATAAAACCTTGAAATATTGTAACAATAAAGTACTCGAGCCTCTTATGAATTTAAGCTATCGCTGAAAGCTATGCTACCCTTGAGTCCCAAATCAAACACTGATAAAACTTCAAATGGCCCTAACTTCTATACCGTACGTCCTACACCTATCAAAGTTTGCAACATACAAATGCTTGTAACTTTTTACTGGAGCGTCATAAAACCTTGAAATTTTGTAACAATAAAGTATTCTAGCCTCTCGTCAATTTAAGCTATCGCTCAAAGCTATGCTACCCTTGAGTCCCAAATTAAACACTGATAAAACTTCAAATGGCCCTAACTTCTAAACCTATCAAAGTTAGCAGCATACAAATGCTTGTAAATTTTTACTGGAGCGTCATAAAACCTTGAAATATTTGTAACAATAAAGTACTCGAGCCTCTTTTCAATTTAAGCAATCGCTCAAAGCTATGCTACCCTTGAGTCCCAAGTCAAACACTGATAAAATTTCGAATGGCCCTAACTTCTATACGGTACGTCCTACACCTATCAAACTTTGCAACATACAAATGCTTGTAACTTTTTACTGGAGCGTCATAAAACCTGGAAATTTTGTAACAATAAAGTACTCGAGCCTCTTGTCAATTTAAGCTATCGCTGAAAGCTATGCTACCCTTGAGTCCCAAATCAAACACTGATAAAACTTCAAATGGCCGTAACTTCTATACGGTACATCCTACACCTATCAAACTTTGCAACATACAAATGCTTGTAACTTTTTACTGGAGCGTCATAAAACCTTGAAATTTTGTAACAATAAAGTACTCGAGCCTCTTGTCAATTTAAGCTATCGCTCAAAGCTATGCTACCCTTGAGTCCCAAATCAAACACTGATAAAACTTCAAATGACCCTAACTTCTGTACGGTACGTCCTAAACCTATCACAGTTTGCAACATACAGATGCTTGTAACTTTTTACTGGAGCGTCATAAAACCTTGAAATTTTGTAACAATAAAGTACTCGAGCCTCTTGTCAATTTAAGCTATCGCTCAAAGCTATGCTACCCTTGAGTCCCAAATCAAACACTGATAAAATTTCAAATGACCCTAACTTCTATACGGTACGTCCTACACCTATCAAAGTTTGCAACATACAAATGCTTGTAACTTTTTACTGGAGCGTCATAAAACCTTGAAATTTTGTAACAATAAAGTACTCGAGCCTCTTGTCAATTTAAGCTATCGCTCAAAGCTATGCTACCCTTGAGTCCCAAATCAAACACTGATAAAACTTCAAATGGCCCTAACTTCTGTACGGTTTGTCCTAAACCTATCAAAGTTTGCAACATACAAATGCTTGTAAGTTTTTACTGGAGCGTCATAAAACCTTGAAATTTTTGTAACAATAAAGTACTCGAGCCTCTTTTCAAATTAAGCTATCGCTCAAAGCTATGCTACCCTTGAGTCCCAAGTCAAACACTGATAAAACTTCGAATGGCCCTAACTTCTATACGGTACGTCCTACACCTATCAAACTTTGCAACATACAAATGCTTGTAACTTTTTACTGGAGCGTCATAAAACCTGGAAATTTTGTAACAATAAAGTACTCGAGCCTCTTGTCAATTTAAGCTATCGCTGAAAGCTATGCTACCCTTGAGTCCCAAATCAAACACTGATAAAACTTCAAATGGCCGTAACTTCTAAACGGTACGTCCTACACCTATCTAAGTTTGCAACATACAAATGCTTGTAACTTTTTACTGGAGAGTCATAAAACCTTGAAATTTTGTAACAATAAAGTACTCGAGCCTCTTGTCAAATTAAGCTATCGCTCAAATTTATGATACCCTTGAGTCCCAAATCAAACACTGATAAAACTTCAAATGGCAGTAACTTCTATACGGTACGTCCTACACCTATCAAAGTTTGCAACATACAAATGCTTGCAACTTTTTACCGGATCTTCATAAAACCTTGAAATTTTGTAACAATGAAGTACTCGAGCCTCTTGTCAATTTAAGCTATCGCTGAAAGCTATGCTACCCTTTAGTCCCAAATCAAACACTGATAAAACTTCAAATGGTCCTAACTTCTGTACGGTACGTCCTAAACCTATCAAAGTTTGCAACATACAGATGCTTGTAACTTTTTACTGGAGCGTCATAAAACCTTGAAATTTTGTAACAATAAAGTACTCCAGCCTCTTGTCAATTTAAGCTATCGCTCAAAGCTATGCTACCCTTGAGTCCCAAATCAAACACTGATAAAATTTCAAATGACCCTAACTTCTATACGGTACGTCCTACACCTATCAAAGTTTGCAACATACAAATGCTTGTAACTTTTTACTGGAGCGTCATAAAACCTTGAAATTTTGTAACAATAAAGTACTCGAGCCTCTTGTCAATTTAAGCTATCGCTCAAAGCTATGCTACCCTTGAGTCCCAAATCAAACACTGATAAAATTTCAAATGACCCTAACTTCTATACGGTACGTCCTACACCTATCAAAGTTTGCAACATACAAATGCTTGTAACTTTTTACTGGAGCGTCATAAAACCTTGAAATTTTGTAACAATAAAGTACTCGAGCCTCTTGTCAATTTAAGCTATCGCTCAAAGCTAGGCTACCCTTGAGTCCCAAATCAAACACTGATAAAATTTCAAATGACCCTAACTTCTATACGGTACGTCCTACACCTATCAAAGTTTGCAACATACAAATGCTTGTAACTTTTTACTGGAGCGTCATAAAACCTTGAAATTTTGTAACAATAAAGTACTCGAGCCTCTTGTCAATTTAAGCTATCGCTCAGAGCTATGCTACCCTTGAGTCCCTAATCAAACACTGATAAAACTTCAAATGGCCCTAACTTCTATACGGTACGTCCTACAACTATCAAAGTTTGCAACATTCAAATGCTTGTAACTTTTTACTGGAGCGTCATAAAAACTTGAAATTTTGTAACAATAAAGTACTCGAGCCTCTTGTCAATTTAAGCTATCGCTCAAAGCTATGCTACCCTTGAGTCCCAAATCAAACACTGATAAAAATTCAAATTGCCCTAACTTCTGTACGGTACGTCCTACACCTATCAAAGTTTGCAACATACAAATGCTTGTAACTTTTTACTGGAGAGTCATAAAACCTTGAAATTTTGTAACAATAAAGTACTCGAGCCTCTTGTCAATTTAAGCTATCGCTCAAAGCTATGCTACCCTTGAGTCCCAAATCAAACACTGATAAAATTTCAAATGACTCTAACTTCTATACGGTACGTCCTACACCTATCAAAGTTTGCAACATACAAATGCTTGTAACTTTTTACTGGAGCGTCATAAAACCTTGAAATTTTGTAACAATAAAGTACTCGAGCCTCTTGTCAATTTAAGCTATCGCTCAGAGCTATGCTACCCTTGAGTCCCAAATCAAACAGTGATAAAACTTCAAATGGCCCTAACTTCTATACGGTACGTCCTACACCTATCAAAGTTTGCAACATTCAAATGCTTGTAACTTTTACTGGAGCGTCATAAAACCTTGAAATTTTGTAACAATAAAGTACTCGAGCCTCTTGTCAATTTAAGCTATCGCTCAAAGCTATGCTACCCTTGAGTCGCAAATCAAACACTGATAAAACTTCAAATGGCCCTAAATTCTGTACGGTACGTCCTAAACCTATCAAAGTTTGCAACATACAGATGCTTGTAACTTTTTACTGGAGCGTCATAAAACCTTGAAATTTTGTAACAATAAAGTACTCGAGCCTCTTGTCAATTTAAGCTATCGCTCAAAGCTATGCTACCCTTGAGTCCCAAATCAAACACAGATAAAACTTCAAATGGCCCTAACTTCTGTACGGTACGTCCTAAACCTATCAAAGTTTGCAACATACAAGTGGTTGTAAGTTTTTACTGGAGCGTCATAAAAACTTGAAATTTTGTAACAATAAAGTACTCGAGCCTCTTGTCAATTTAAGCTATCGCTCAGAGCTATGCTACCCTTGAGTCCCTAATCAAACACTGATAAAACTTCAAATGGCCCTAACTTCTATACGGTACGTCCTACACCTATCAAAGTTTGCAACATTCAAATGCTTGTAACTTTTTACTGGAGCGTCATAAAACCTTGAAATTTTGTAACAATAAAGCACTCGAGCCTCTTGTCAATTTAAGCTATCGCTCAAAGCTATGCTACCCTTGAGTCCCAAATCAAACACTGATAAAAATTCAAATGGCCCTAACTTCTGTACGGTACGTCCTACACCTATCAAAGTTTGCAACATACAAATGCTTGTAACTTTTTACTGGAGAGTCATAAAACCTTGAAATTTTGTAACAATAAAGTACTCGAGCCTCTTGTCAATTTAAGCTATCGCTCAAAGCTATGATACCCTTGAGTCCCAAATCAAACACTGTGAAAACTTTAAATGGCGCTAACTTCTATACGGTATGTCCTACACCTATCAAAGTTGGCAACATACAGATGCTTGTAACTTTTTACTGGAGCGTCATAAAACATTGAAATTTTGTAACAATAAAGTACTCGAGCCTCTTGTCAATTTAAGCTATCGCTCAAAGCTATGCTACCCTTGAGTCCCAAATCAAACACTGATAAAACTTCAAATGACCCTAACTTCTGTACGGTACGTCCTAAACCTATCACAGTTTGCAACATACAGATGCTTGTAACTTTTTACTGGAGCGTCATAAAACCTTGAAATTTTGTAACAATAAAGTAATCGAGCCTCTTGTCAATTTAAGCTATCGCTCAAAGCTATGCTACCCTTGAGTCCCAAATCAAACACTGATAAAACTTCAAATGGCCCTAACTTCTGTACGGTTTGTCCTAAACCTATCTAAGTTTGCAACATACAAATGTTTGTAAGTTTTTACTGGAGCGTCATAAAACCTTGAAATTTTTGTAACAATAAAGTACTCGAGCCTCTTTTCAAATTAAGCTATCGCTCAAAGCTATGCTACCCTTGAGTCCCAAGTCAAACACTGATAAAACTTCGAATGGCCCTAACTTCTATACGGTACGTCCTACACCTATCAAACTTTGCAACATACAAATGCTTGTAACTTTTTACTGGAGCGTCATAAAACCTGGAAATTTTGTAACAATAAAGTACTCGAGCCTCTTGTCAAATTAAGCTATCGCTCAAATTTATGATACCCTTGAGTCCCAAATCAAACACTGATAAAACTTCAAATGGCAGTAACTTCTATACGGTACGTCCTACACCTATCAAAGTTTGCAACATACAAATGCTTGCAACTTTTTACCGGATCTTCATAAAACCTTGAAATTTTGTAACAATGAAGTACTCGAGCCTCTTGTCAATTTAAGCTATCGCTGAAAGCTATGCTACCCTTTAGTCCCAAATCAAACACTGATAAAACTTCAAATGGTCCTAACTTCTGTACGGTACGTCCTAAACCTATCAAAGTTTGCAACATACAGATGCTTGTAACTTTTTACTGGAGCGTCATAAAACCTTGAAATTTTGTAACAATAAAGTACTCCAGCCTCTTGTCAATTTAAGCTATCGCTCAAAGCTATGCTACCCTTGAGTCCCAAATCAAACACTGATAAAATTTCAAATGACCCTAACTTCTATACGGTACGTCCTACACCTATCAAAGTTTGCAACATACAAATGCTTGTAACTTTTTACTGGAGCGTCATAAAACCTTGAAATTTTGTAACAATAAAGTACTCGAGCCTCTTGTCAATTTAAACTATCGCTCAAAGCTATGCTACCCTTGAGTCCCAAATCAAACACTGATAAAATTTCAAATGACCCTAACTTCTATACGGTACGTCCTACACCTATCAAAGTTTGCAACATACAAATGCTTGTAACTTTTTACTGGAGCGTCATAAAACCTTGAAATTTTGTAACAATAAAGTACTCGAGCCTCTTGTCAATTTAAGCTATCGCTCAAAGCTAGGCTACCCTTGAGTCCCAAATCAAACACTGATAAAATTTCAAATGACCCTAACTTCTATACGGTACGTCCTACACCTATCAAAGTTTGCAACATACAAATGCTTGTAACTTTTTACTGGAGCGTCATAAAACCTTGAAATTTTGTAACAATAAAGTACTCGAGCCTCTTGTCAATTTAAGCTATCGCTCAGAGCTATGCTACCCTTGAGTCCCTAATCAAACACTGATAAAACTTCAAATGGCCCTAACTTCTATACGGTACGTCCTACACCTATCAAAGTTTGCAACATTCAAATGCTTGTAACTTTTTACTGGAGCGTCATAAAAACTTGAAATTTTGTAACAATAAAGTACTCGAGCCTCTTGTCAATTTAAGCTATCGCTCAAAGCTATGCTACCCTTGAGTCCCAAATCAAACACTGATAAAAATTCAAATTGCCCTAACTTCTGTACGGTACGTCCTACACCTATCAAAGTTTGCAACATACAAATGCTTGTAACTTTTTACTGGAGAGTCATAAAACCTTGAAATTTTGTAACAATAAAGTACTCGAGCCTCTTGTCAATTTAAGCTATCGCTCAAAGCTATGCTACCCTTGAGTCCCAAATCAAACACTGATAAAATTTCAAATGACTCTAACTTCTATACGGTACGTCCTACACCTATCAAAGTTTGCAACATACAAATGCTTGTAACTTTTTACTGGAGCGTCATAAAAACTTGAAATTTTGTAACAATAAAGTACTCGAGCCTCTTGTCAATTTAAGCTATCGCTCAGAGCTATGCTACCCTTGAGTCCCAAATCAAACAGTGATAAAACTTCAAATGGCCCTAACTTCTATACGGTACGTCCTACACCTATCAAAGTTTGCAACATTCAAATGCTTGTAACTTTTACTGGAGCGTCATAAAACCTTGAAATTTTGTAACAATAAAGTACTCGAGCCTCTTGTCAATTTAAGCTATCGCTCAAAGCTATGCTACCCTTGAGTCGCAAATCAAACACTGATAAAACTTCAAATGGCCCTAAATTCTGTACGGTATGTCCTAAACCTATCAAAGTTTGCAACATACAGATGCTTGTAACTTTTTGCTGGAGCGTCATAAAACCTTGAAATTTTGTAACAATAAAGTACTCGAGCCTCTTGTCAATTTAAGCTATCGCTCAAAGCTATGCTACCCTTGAGTCCCAAATCAAACACAGATAAAACTTCAAATGGCCCTAACTTCTGTACGGTACGTCCTAAACCTATCAAAGTTTGCAACATACAAGTGCTTGTAAGTTTTTACTGGAGCGTCATAAAAACTTGAAATTTTGTAACAATAAAGTACTCGAGCCTCTTGTCAATTTAAGCTATCGCTCAGAGCTATGCTACCCTTGAGTCCCTAATCAAACACTGATAAAACTTCAAATGGCCCTAACTTCTATACGGTACGTCCTACACCTATCAAAGTTTGCAACATTCAAATGCTTGTAACTTTTTACTGGAGCGTCATAAAACCTTGAAATTTTGTAACAATAAAGTACTCGAGCCTCTTGTCAATTTAAGCTATCGCTCAAAGCTATGCTACCCTTGAGTCCCAAATCAAACACTGATAAAAATTCAAATGACCCTAACTTCTGTACGGTACGTCCTACACCTATCAAAGTTTGCAACATACAAATGCTTGTAACTTTTTACTGGAGAGTCATAAAACCTTGAAATTTTGTAACAATAAAGTACTCGAGCCTCTTGTCAATTTAAGCTATCGCTCAAAGCTATGATACCCTTGAGTCCCAAATCAAACACTGTGAAAACTTTAAATGGCGCTAACTTCTATACGGTACGTCCTACACCTATCAAAGTTGGCAACTTACAGATGCTTGTAACTTTTTACTGGAGCGTCATAAAACATTGAAATTTTGTAACAATAAAGTACTCGAGCCTCTTGTCAATTTAAGCTATCGCGCAAAGCTATGCTACCCTTGAGTCCCAAATCAAACACTGATAAAATTTCAAATGACACTAACTTCTATACGGTACGTCCTACACCTATCAAAGTTTGCAACATACAAATGCTTGCAACTTTTTACTGGATCTTCATAAAACCTTGAAATTTTGTAACAATGAAGTACTCGAGCCTCTTGTCAATTTAAGCTATCGCTCAAAGCTATGCTACCCTTGAGTCCCAAATCAAACACTGATAAAACTTCAAATGGCCCTAACTTCTGTACGGTACGTCCTAAACCTATCAAAGTTTGCAACATACAGATGCTTGTAACTTTTTACTGGAGCGTCATAAAACCTTGAAATTTTGTAACAATAAAGTACTCGAGCCTCTTGTCAATTTAAGCTATTGCGCAAAGCTATGCTACCCTTGAGTCCCAAATCAAACACTGATAAAATCTCAAATGACTCTAACTTCTATACGGTACGTCCTACACCTATCAAAGTTTGCAACATACAAATGCTTGTAACTTTTTACTGGAGCGTCATAAAACCTTGAAATTTTGTAACAATAAAGTACTCGAGCCTCTTGTCAATTTAAGCTATCGCTCAGAGCTATGCTAACCTTGAGTCCCAAATCAAACACTGATAAAACTTCAAATGGCCCTAACTTCTATACGGTACGTCCTACACCTATCAAAGTTTGCAACATTCAAATGCTTGTAACTTTTACTGGAGCGTCATAAAACCTTGAAATTTTGTAACAATAAAGTACTCGAGCCTCTTGTCAATTTAAGCTATCGCTCAAAGCTATGCTACCCTTGAGTCGCAAATCAAACACTGATAAAACTTCAAATGGCCCTAAATTCTGTACGGTACGTCCTAAACCTATCAAAGTTTGCAACATACAGATGCTTGTAACTTTTTACTGGAGCGTCATAAAACCTTGAAATTTTGTAACAATAAAGTACTCGAGCCTCTTGTCAATTTAAGCTATCGCTCAAAGCTATGCTACCCTTGAGTCCCAAATCAAACACTGATAAAACTTCAAATGGCCCTAACTTCTGTACGGTACGTCCTAAACCTATCAAAGTTTGCAACATACAAGTGCTTGTAAGTTTTTACTGGAGCGTCATAAAACCTTGAAATTTTTGTAACAATAAAGTACTCGAGCCTCTTTTCAATTTAAGGTATCGCTCAAAGCTATGCTACCCTTGAGTCCCAAATCAAACACTTATAAAACTTCAAATGGCCCTAACTTCTATACGGTACGTCCTACACCTATCAAAGTTGGCAACATACAGATGCTTGTAACTTTTTACTGGAGCGTCATAAAACCTTGAAATTTTGTAACAATAAAGTACTCGAGCCTCTTGTCAATTTAAGCTATCGCGCAAAGCTATGCTACTCTTGAGTCCCCAATTAAAACACTGATAAAATTTCAAATGACCCTAACTTCTATACGGTACGTCCTACACCTATCAAAGTTTGCAACATACAAAGGCTTGTAACTTTTTACTGGAGCGTCATAAAACCTTGAAATTTTGTAACAATAAAGTACTCGAGCCTCTTGTCAATTTAAGCTATCGCTCAAAGCTATGCTACCCTTGAGTCCCAAATCAAACACTGTGAAAACTTCAAATGGCGCTAACTTCTATACGGTACGTCCTACACCTATCAAAGTTGGCAACATACAGATGCTTGTAACTTTTTACTGGAGCGTCATAAAACATTGAAATTTTGTAACAATAAAGTACTCGAGCCTCTTGTCAATTTAAGCTATCGCGCAAAGCTATGCTACCCTTGAGTCCCAAATCAAACACTGATAAAATTTCAAAAGACTCTAACTTCTATACGGTACAGTCTACACCTATCAAAGTTTGCAACATACAAATGCTTGCAACTTTTTACTGGATCTTCATAAAACCTTGAAATTTTGTAACAATGAAGTACTCGAGCCTCTTGTTAATTTAAGCTATCGCTGAAAGCTATGCTACCCTTGAGTCCCAAATCAAACACTGATAAAACTTCAAATGGCCCTAACTTCTGTACGGTACGTCCTAAACCTATCAAAGTTTGCAACATACAGATGCTTGTAACTTTTTACTGGAGCGTCATAAAACCTTGAAATTTTGTAACAATAAAGTACTCGAGCCTCTTGTCAATTTAAGTTATCGCGCAAAGCTATGCTACCCTTGAGTCCCAAATCAAACACTGATAAAATTTCAAATGACTCTAACTTCTATACGGTACGTCCTACACCTATCAAAGTTTGCAACATACAAATGCTTGTAACTTTTTACTGGAGCGTCATAAAACCTTGAAATTTTGTAACAATGAAGTACTCGAGCCTCTTGTCAATTTAAGCTATCGCTCAGAGCTATGCTACCCTTGAGTCCCAAATCAAACACTGATAAAACTTCAAATGGCCCTAACTTCTATACGGTACGTCCTACACCTATCAAAGTTTGCAACATTCAAATGCTTGTAACTTTTACTGGAGCGTCATAAAACCTTGAAATTTTGTAACAATAAACTACTCGAGCCTCTTGTCAATTTAAGCTATCGCTCAAAGCTATGCTACCCTTGAGTCGCAAATCAAACACTGATAAAACTTCAAATGGCCTTAAATTCTGTACGGTACGTCCTAAACCTATCAAAGTTTGCAACATACAGATGCTTGTAACTTTTTACTGGAGCGTCATAAAACCTTGAAATTTTGTAACAATAAAGTACTCGAGCCTCTTGTCAATTTAAGCTATCGCTCAAAGCTATGCTACCCTTGAGTCCCAAATCAAACACTGATAAAACTTCAAATGGCCCTAACTTCTGTACGGTACGTCCTAAACCTATCAAAGTTTGCAACATACAAGTGCTTGTAAGTTTTTACTGGAGCGTCATAAAAACTTGAAATTTTGTAACAATAAAGTACTCGAGCCTCTTGTCAATTTAAGCTATCGCTCAGAGCTATGCTACCCTTGAGTCCCTAATCAAACACTGATAAAACTTCAAATGGCCCTAACTTCTATACGGTACGTCCTACACCTATCAAAGTTTGCAACATTCAAATGCTTGTAACTTTTTACTGGAGCGTCATAAAACCTTGAAATTTTGTAACAATAAAGTACTCGAGCCTCTTGTCAATTTAAGCTATCGCTCAAAGCTATGCTACCCTTGAGTCCCAAATCAAACACTGATAAAAATTCAAATGGCCCTAACTTCTGTACGGTACGTCCTACACCTATCAAAGTTTGCAACATACAAATGCTTGTAACTTTTTACTGGAGAGTCATAAAACCTTGAAATTTTGTAACAATAAAGTACTCGAGCCTCTTGTCAATTTAAGCTATCGCTCAAAGCTATGATACCCTTGAGTCCCAAATCAAACACTGTGAAAACTTCAAATGGCGCTAACTTCTATACGGTACGTCCTACACCTATCAAAGTTGGCAACATACAGATGCTTGTAACTTTTTACTGGAGCGTCATAAAACATTGAAATTTTGTAACAATAAAGTACTCGAGCCTCTTGTCAATTTAAGCTATCGCGCAAAGCTATGCTACCCTTGAGTCCCAAATCAAACACTGATAAAATTTCAAATGACTCTAACTTCTATACGGTACGTCCTACACCTATCAAAGTTTGCAACATACAAATGCTTGCAACTTTTTACTGGATCTTCATAAAACCTTGAAATTTTGTAACAATGAAGTACTCGAGCCTCTTGTCAATTTAAGCTATCGCTGAAAGCTATGCTACCCTTGAGTCCCAAATCAAACACTGATAAAACTTCAAATGGCCCTAACTTCTGTACGGTACGTCCTACACCTATCAAAGTTTGCAACATACAGATGCTTGTAACTTTTTACTGGAGCGTCATAAAACCTTGAAATTTTGTAACAATAAAGTACTCGAGCCTCTTGTCAATTTAAGCTATCGCGCAAAGCTATGCTACCCTTGAGTCCCAAATCAAACACTGATAAAATTTCAAATGACTCTAACTTCTATACGGTACGTCCTACACCTATCAAAGTTTGCAACATACAAATGCTTGCAACTTTTTACTGGATCTTCATAAAACCTTGAAATTTTTTAACAATGAAGTACTCGAGCCTCTTGTCAATTTAAGCTATCGCTCAAAGCTATGCTACCCTTGAGTCCCAAATCAAACACTGATAAAACTTCAAATGGCCCTAACTTCTGTACGGTACGTCCTAAACCTATCAAAGTTTGCAACATACAGATGCTTGTAACTTTTTACTGGAGCGTCATAAAACCTTGAAATTTTGTAACAATAAAGTACTCGAGCCTCTTGTCAATTTAAGCTATCGCTCAGAGCTATGCTACCCTTGAGTCCCAAATCAAACACTGATAAAACTTCAAATGGCCCTAACTTCTATACGGTACGTCCTACACCTATCAAAGTTTGCAACATTCAAATGCTTGTAACTTTTACTGGAGCGTCATAAAACCTTGAAATTTTGTAACAATAAAGTACTCGAGCCTCTTGTCAATTTAAGCTATCGCTCAAAGCTATGCTACCCTTGAGTCGCAAATCAAACACTGATAAAACTTCAAATGGCCCTAAATTCTGTACGGTACGTCCTAAACCTATCAAAGTTTGCAACATACAGATGCTTGTAACTTTTTACTGGAGCGTCATAAAACCTTGAAATTTTGTAACAATAAAGTACTCGAGCCTCTTGTCAATTTAAGCTATCGCTCAAAGCTATGCTACCCTTGAGTCCCAAATCAAACACTGATAAAACTTCAAATGGCCCTAACTTCTGTACGGTACGTCCTAAACCTATCAAAGTTTGCAACATACAAGTGCTTGTAAGTTTTTACTGGAGCGTCATAAAACCTTGAAATTTTTGTAACAATAAAGTACTCGAGCCTCTTTTCAATTTAAGCTATCGCTCAAAGCTATGCTACCCTTGAGTCCCAAATCAAACACTTATAAAACTTCAAATGGCCCTAACTTCTATACGGTACGTCCTACACCTATCAAAGTTGGCAACATACAGATGCTTGTAACTTTTTACTGGAGCGTCATAAAACCTTGAAATTTTGTAACAATAAAGTACTCGAGCCTCTTGTCAATTTAAGCTATCGCGCAAAGCTATGCTACCCTTGAGTCCCAAATCAAACACTGATAAAATTTCAAATGACTCTAACTTCTATACGGTACGTCCTACACCTATCAAAGTTTGCAACATACAAATGCTTGCAACTTTTTACTGGATCTTCATAAAACCTTGCAATTTTGTAACAATGAAGTACTCGAGCCTCTTGTTAATTTAAGCTATCGCTGAAAGCTATGCTACCCTTGAGTCCCAAATCAAACACTGATAAAACTTCAAATGGCCCTAACTTCTGTACGGTACGTCCTAAACCTATCAAAGTTTGCAATATACAGATGCTTGTAACTTTTTACTGGACTTTTTACTGGTCATAAAACCTTGAAATTTTGTAACAATAAAGTAGTCGAGCCTCTTGTCAATTTAAGTTATCGCGCAAAGCTATGCTACCCTTGAGTCCCAAATCAAACACTGATAAAATTTCAAATGACTCTAACTTCTATACGGTACGTCCTACACCTATCAAAGTTTGCAACATACAAATGCGTGTAACTTTTTACTGGAGCGTCATAAAACCTTGAAATTTTGTAACAATGAAGTACTCGAGCCTCTTGTCAATTTAAGCTATCGCTCAGAGCTATGCTACCCTTGAGTCCCAAATCAAACACTGATAAAACTTCAAATGGCCCTAACTTCTATACGGTACGTCCTACACCTATCAAAGTTTGCAACATTCAAATGCTTGTAACTTTTACTGGAGCGTCATAAAACCTTGAAATTTTGTAACAATAAAGTACTCGAGCCTCTTGTCAATTTAAGCTATCGCTCAAAGCTATGCTACCCTTGAGTCGCAAATCAAACACTGATAAAACTTCAAATGGCCCTAAATTCTGTACGGTACGTCCTAAACCTATCAAAGTTTGCAACATACAGATGCTTGTAACTTTTTACTGGAGCGTCATAAAACCTTGAAATTTTGTAACAATAAAGTACTCGAGCCTCTTGTCAATTTAAGCTATCGCTCAAAGCTATGCTACCCTTGAGTCCCAAATCAAACACTGATAAAAGTTCAAATGGCCCTAACTTCTGTACGGTACGTCCTAAACCTATCAAAGTTTGCAACATACAAGTGCTTGTAACTTTTTACTGGAGCGTCATAAAACCTTGAAATTTTGTAACAATAAAGTACTCGAGCCTCTTGTCAATTTAAGCTATCGCGCAAAGCTATGCTACTCTTGAGTCCCCAATTAAAACACTGATAAAATTTCAAATGACCCTAACTTCTATACGGTACGTCCTACACCTATCAAAGTTTGCAACATACAAAGGCTTGTAACTTTTTACTGGAGCGTCATAAAACCTTGAAATTTTGTAACAATAAAGTACTCGAGCCTCTTGTCAATTTAAGCTATCGCTCAAAGCTATGCTACCCTTGAGTCCCAAATCAAACACTGATAAAACTTCAAATGGCCCTAACTTCTGTACGGTACGTCCTAAACCTATCAAAGTTTGCAACATACAAGTGCTTGTAAGTTTTTACTGGAGCGTCATAAAACCTTGAAATTTTTGTAACAATAAAGTACTCGAGCCTCTTTTCAATTTAAGGTATCGCTCAAAGCTATGCTACCCTTGAGTCCCAAATCAAACACTTATAAAACTTCAAATGGCCCTAACTTCTATACGGTACGTCCTACACCTATCAAAGTTGGCAACATACAGATGCTTGTAACTTTTTACTGGAGCGTCATAAAACCTTGAAATTTTGTAACAATAAAGTACTCGAGCCTCTTGTCAATTTAAGCTATCGCTCAAAGCTATGCTACCCTTGAGTCCCAAATCAAACACTGATAAAAATTCAAATGACCCTAACTTCTGTACGGTACGTCCTACACCTATCAAAGTTTGCAACATACAAATGCTTGTAACTTTTTACTGGAGAGTCATAAAACCTTGAAATTTTGTAACAATAAAGTACTCGAGCCTCTTGTCAATTTAAGCTATCGCTCAAAGCTATGATACCCTTGAGTCCCAAATCAAACACTGTGAAAACTTTAAATGGCGCTAACTTCTATACGGTACGTCCTACACCTATCAAAGTTGGCAACTTACAGATGCTTGTAACTTTTTACTGGAGCGTCATAAAACATTGAAATTTTGTAACAATAAAGTACTCGAGCCTCTTGTCAATTTAAGCTATCGCGCAAAGCTATGCTACCCTTGAGTCCCAAATCAAACACTGATAAAATTTCAAATGACACTAACTTCTATACGGTACGTCCTACACCTATCAAAGTTTGCAACATACAAATGCTTGCAACTTTTTACTGGATCTTCATAAAACCTTGAAATTTTGTAACAATGAAGTACTCGAGCCTCTTGTCAATTTAAGCTATCGCTGAAAGCTATGCTACCCTTGAGTCCCAAATCAAACACTGATAAAACTTCAAATGGCCCTAACTTCTGTACGGTACGTCCTAAACCTATCAAAGTTTGCAACATACAGATGCTTGTAACTTTTTACTGGAGCGTCATAAAACCTTGAAATTTTGTAACAATAAAGTACTCGAGCCTCTTGTCAATTTAAGCTATTGCGCAAAGCTATGCTACCCTTGAGTCCCAAATCAAACACTGATAAAATCTCAAATGACTCTAACTTCTATACGGTACGTCCTACACCTATCAAAGTTTGCAACATACAAATGCTTGTAACTTTTTACTGGAGCGTCATAAAACCTTGAAATTTTGTAACAATAAAGTACTCGAGCCTCTTGTCAATTTAAGCTATCGCTCAGAGCTATGCTAACCTTGAGTCCCAAATCAAACACTGATAAAACTTCAAATGGCCCTAACTTCTATACGGTACGTCCTACACCTATCAAAGTTTGCAACATTCAAATGCTTGTAACTTTTACTGGAGCGTCATAAAACCTTGAAATTTTGTAACAATAAAGTACTCGAGCCTCTTGTCAATTTAAGCTATCGCTCAAAGCTATGCTACCCTTGAGTCGCAAATCAAACACTGATAAAACTTCAAATGGCCCTAAATTCTGTACGGTACGTCCTAAACCTATCAAAGTTTGCAACATACAGATGCTTGTAACTTTTTACTGGAGCGTCATAAAACCTTGAAATTTTGTAACAATAAAGTACTCGAGCCTCTTGTCAATTTAAGCTATCGCTCAAAGCTATGCTACCCTTGAGTCCCAAATCAAACACTGATAAAACTTCAAATGGCCCTAACTTCTGTACGGTACGTCCTAAACCTATCAAAGTTTGCAACATACAAGTGCTTGTAAGTTTTTACTGGAGCGTCATAAAACCTTGAAATTTTTGTAACAATAAAGTACTCGAGCCTCTTTTCAATTTAAGGTATCGCTCAAAGCTATGCTACCCTTGAGTCCCAAATCAAACACTTATAAAACTTCAAATGGCCCTAACTTCTATACGGTACGTCCTACACCTATCAAAGTTGGCAACATACAGATGCTTGTAACTTTTTACTGGAGCGTCATAAAACCTTGAAATTTTGTAACAATAAAGTACTCGAGCCTCTTGTCAATTTAAGCTATCGCGCAAAGCTATGCTACTCTTGAGTCCCCAATTAAAACACTGATAAAATTTCAAATGACCCTAACTTCTATACGGTACGTCCTACACCTATCAAAGTTTGCAACATACAAAGGCTTGTAACTTTTTACTGGAGCGTCATAAAACCTTGAAATTTTGTAACAATAAAGTACTCGAGCCTCTTGTCAATTTAAGCTATCGCTCAAAGCTATGCTACCCTTGAGTCCCAAATCAAACACTGTGAAAACTTCAAATGGCGCTAACTTCTATACGGTACGTCCTACACCTATCAAAGTTGGCAACATACAGATGCTTGTAACTTTTTACTGGAGCGTCATAAAACATTGAAATTTTGTAACAATAAAGTACTCGAGCCTCTTGTCAATTTAAGCTATCGCGCAAAGCTATGCTACCCTTGAGTCCCAAATCAAACACTGATAAAATTTCAAAAGACTCTAACTTCTATACGGTACAGTCTACACCTATCAAAGTTTGCAACATACAAATGCTTGCAACTTTTTACTGGATCTTCATAAAACCTTGAAATTTTGTAACAATGAAGTACTCGAGCCTCTTGTTAATTTAAGCTATCGCTGAAAGCTATGCTACCCTTGAGTCCCAAATCAAACACTGATAAAACTTCAAATGGCCCTAACTTCTGTACGGTACGTCCTAAACCTATCAAAGTTTGCAACATACAGATGCTTGTAACTTTTTACTGGAGCGTCATAAAACCTTGAAATTTTGTAACAATAAAGTACTCGAGCCTCTTGTCAATTTAAGTTATCGCGCAAAGCTATGCTACCCTTGAGTCCCAAATCAAACACTGATAAAATTTCAAATGACTCTAACTTCTATACGGTACGTCCTACACCTATCAAAGTTTGCAACATACAAATGCTTGTAACTTTTTACTGGAGCGTCATAAAACCTTGAAATTTTGTAACAATGAAGTACTCGAGCCTCTTGTCAATTTAAGCTATCGCTCAGAGCTATGCTACCCTTGAGTCCCAAATCAAACACTGATAAAACTTCAAATGGCCCTAACTTCTATACGGTACGTCCTACACCTATCAAAGTTTGCAACATTCAAATGCTTGTAACTTTTACTGGAGCGTCATAAAACCTTGAAATTTTGTAACAATAAACTACTCGAGCCTCTTGTCAATTTAAGCTATCGCTCAAAGCTATGCTACCCTTGAGTCGCAAATCAAACACTGATAAAACTTCAAATGGCCTTAAATTCTGTACGGTACGTCCTAAACCTATCAAAGTTTGCAACATACAGATGCTTGTAACTTTTTACTGGAGCGTCATAAAACCTTGAAATTTTGTAACAATAAAGTACTCGAGCCTCTTGTCAATTTAAGCTATCGCTCAAAGCTATGCTACCCTTGAGTCCCAAATCAAACACTGATAAAACTTCAAATGGCCCTAACTTCTGTACGGTACGTCCTAAACCTATCAAAGTTTGCAACATACAAGTGCTTGTAAGTTTTTACTGGAGCGTCATAAAAACTTGAAATTTTGTAACAATAAAGTACTCGAGCCTCTTGTCAATTTAAGCTATCGCTCAGAGCTATGCTACCCTTGAGTCCCTAATCAAACACTGATAAAACTTCAAATGGCCCTAACTTCTATACGGTACGTCCTACACCTATCAAAGTTTGCAACATTCAAATGCTTGTAACTTTTTACTGGAGCGTCATAAAACCTTGAAATTTTGTAACAATAAAGTACTCGAGCCTCTTGTCAATTTAAGCTATCGCTCAAAGCTATGCTACCCTTGAGTCCCAAATCAAACACTGATAAAAATTCAAATGGCCCTAACTTCTGTACGGTACGTCCTACACCTATCAAAGTTTGCAACATACAAATGCTTGTAACTTTTTACTGGAGAGTCATAAAACCTTGAAATTTTGTAACAATAAAGTACTCGAGCCTCTTGTCAATTTAAGCTATCGCTCAAAGCTATGATACCCTTGAGTCCCAAATCAAACACTGTGAAAACTTCAAATGGCGCTAACTTCTATACGGTACGTCCTACACCTATCAAAGTTGGCAACATACAGATGCTTGTAACTTTTTACTGGAGCGTCATAAAACATTGAAATTTTGTAACAATAAAGTACTCGAGCCTCTTGTCAATTTAAGCTATCGCGCAAAGCTATGCTACCCTTGAGTCCCAAATCAAACACTGATAAAATTTCAAATGACTCTAACTTCTATACGGTACGTCCTACACCTATCAAAGTTTGCAACATACAAATGCTTGCAACTTTTTACTGGAGCTTCATAAAACCTTGAAATTTTGTAACAATGAAGTACTCGAGCCTCTTGTCAATTTAAGCTATCGCTGAAAGCTATGCTACCCTTGAGTCCCAAATCAAACACTGATAAAACTTCAAATGGCCCTAACTTCTGTACGGTACGTCCTACACCTATCAAAGTTTGCAACATACAGATGCTTGTAACTTTTTACTGGAGCGTCATAAAACCTTGAAATTTTGTAACAATAAAGTACTCGAGCCTCTTGTCAATTTAAGCTATCGCGCAAAGCTATGCTACCCTTGAGTCCCAAATCAAACACTGATAAAATTTCAAATGACTCTAACTTCTATACGGTACGTCCTACACCTATCAAAGTTTGCAACATACAAATGCTTGCAACTTTTTACTGGATCTTCATAAAACCTTGAAATTTTTTAACAATGAAGTACTCGAGCCTCTTGTCAATTTAAGCTATCGCTCAAAGCTATGCTACCCTTGAGTCCCAAATCAAACACTGATAAAACTTCAAATGGCCCTAACTTCTGTACGGTACGTCCTAAACCTATCAAAGTTTGCAACATACAGATGCTTGTAACTTTTTACTGGAGCGTCATAAAACCTTGAAATTTTGTAACAATAAAGTACTCGAGCCTCTTGTCAATTTAAGCTATCGCTCAGAGCTATGCTACCCTTGAGTCCCAAATCAAACACTGATAAAACTTCAAATGGCCCTAACTTCTATACGGTACGTCCTACACCTATCAAAGTTTGCAACATTCAAATGCTTGTAACTTTTACTGGAGCGTCATAAAACCTTGAAATTTTGTAACAATAAAGTACTCGAGCCTCTTGTCAATTTAAGCTATCGCTCAAAGCTATGCTACCCTTGAGTCGCAAATCAAACACTGATAAAACTTCAAATGGCCCTAAATTCTGTACGGTACGTCCTAAACCTATCAAAGTTTGCAACATACAGATGCTTGTAACTTTTTACTGGAGCGTCATAAAACCTTGAAATTTTGTAACAATAAAGTACTCGAGCCTCTTGTCAATTTAAGCTATCGCTCAAAGCTATGCTACCCTTGAGTCCCAAATCAAACACTGATAAAACTTCAAATGGCCCTAACTTCTGTACGGTACGTCCTAAACCTATCAAAGTTTGCAACATACAAGTGCTTGTAAGTTTTTACTGGAGCGTCATAAAACCTTGAAATTTTTGTAACAATAAAGTACTCGAGCCTCTTTTCAATTTAAGCTATCGCTCAAAGCTATGCTACCCTTGAGTCCCAAATCAAACACTTATAAAACTTCAAATGGCCCTAACTTCTATACGGTACGTCCTACACCTATCAAAGTTGGCAACATACAGATGCTTGTAACTTTTTACTGGAGCGTCATAAAACCTTGAAATTTTGTAACAATAAAGTACTCGTGCCTCTTGTCAATTTAAGCTATCGCGCAAAGCTATGCTACCCTTGAGTCCCAAATCAAACACTGATAAAATTTCAAATGACTCTAACTTCTATACGGTACGTCCTACACCTATCAAAGTTTGCAACATACAAATGCTTGCAACTTTTTACTGGATCTTCATAAAACCTTGCAATTTTGTAACAATGAAGTACTCGAGCCTCTTGTTAATTTAAGCTATCGCTGAAAGCTATGCTACCCTTGAGTCCCAAATCAAACACTGATAAAACTTCAAATGGCCCTAACTTCTGTACGGTACGTCCTAAACCTATCAAAGTTTGCAATATACAGATGCTTGTAACTTTTTACTGGACTTTTTACTGGTCATAAAACCTTGAAATTTTGTAACAATAAAGTAGTCGAGCCTCTTGTCAATTTAAGTTATCGCGCAAAGCTATGCTACCCTTGAGTCCCAAATCAAACACTGATAAAATTTCAAATGACTCTAACTTCTATACGGTACGTCCTACACCTATCAAAGTTTGCAACATACAAATGCGTGTAACTTTTTACTGGAGCGTCATAAAACCTTGAAATTTTGTAACAATGAAGTACTCGAGCCTCTTGTCAATTTAAGCTATCGCTCAGAGCTATGCTACCCTTGAGTCCCAAATCAAACACTGATAAAACTTCAAATGGCCCTAACTTCTATACGGTACGTCCTACACCTATCAAAGTTTGCAACATTCAAATGCTTGTAACTTTTACTGGAGCGTCATAAAACCTTGAAATTTTGTAACAATAAAGTACTCGAGCCTCTTGTCAATTTAAGCTATCGCTCAAAGCTATGCTACCCTTGAGTCGCAAATCAAACACTGATAAAACTTCAAATGGCCCTAAATTCTGTACGGTACGTCCTAAACCTATCAAAGTTTGCAACATACAGATGCTTGTAACTTTTTACTGGAGCGTCATAAAACCTTGAAATTTTGTAACAATAAAGTACTCGAGCCTCTTGTCAATTTAAGCTATCGCTCAAAGCTATGCTACCCTTGAGTCCCAAATCAAACACTGATAAAAGTTCAAATGGCCCTAACTTCTGTACGGTACGTCCTAAACCTATCAAAGTTTGCAACATACAAGTGCTTGTAACTTTTTACTGGAGCGTCATAAAACCTTGAAATTTTGTAACAATAAAGTACTCGAGCCTCTTGTCAATTTAAGCTATCGCGCAAAGCTATGCTACTCTTGAGTCCCCAATTAAAACACTGATAAAATTTCAAATGACCCTAACTTCTATACGGTACGTCCTACACCTATCAAAGTTTGCAACATACAAAGGCTTGTAACTTTTTACTGGAGCGTCATAAAACCTTGAAATTTTGTAACAATAAAGTACTCGAGCCTCTTGTCAATTTAAGCTATCGCTCAAAGCTATGCTACCCTTGAGTCCCAAATCAAACACTGTGAAAACTTCAAATGGCGCTAACTTCTATACGGTACGTCCTACACCTATCAAAGTTGGCAACATACAGATGCTTGTAACTTTTTACTGGAGCGTCATAAAACATTGAAATTTTGTAACAATAAAGTACTCGAGCCTCTTGTCAATTTAAGCTATCGCGCAAAGCTATGCTACCCTTGAGTCCCAAATCAAACACTGATAAAATTTCAAAAGACTCTAACTTCTATACGGTACAGTCTACACCTATCAAAGTTTGCAACATACAAATGCTTGCAACTTTTTACTGGATCTTCATAAAACCTTGAAATTTTGTAACAATGAAGTACTCGAGCCTCTTGTTAATTTAAGCTATCGCTGAAAGCTATGCTACCCTTGAGTCCCAAATCAAACACTGATAAAACTTCAAATGGCCCTAACTTCTGTACGGTACGTCCTAAACCTATCAAAGTTTGCAACATACAGATGCTTGTAACTTTTTACTGGAGCGTCATAAAACCTTGAAATTTTGTAACAATAAAGTACTCGAGCCTCTTGTCAATTTAAGTTATCGCGCAAAGCTATGCTACCCTTGAGTCCCAAATCAAACACTGATAAAATTTCAAATGACTCTAACTTCTATACGGTACGTCCTACACCTATCAAAGTTTGCAACATACAAATGCTTGTAACTTTTTACTGGAGCGTCATAAAACCTTGAAATTTTGTAACAATGAAGTACTCGAGCCTCTTGTCAATTTAAGCTATCGCTCAGAGCTATGCTACCCTTGAGTCCCAAATCAAACACTGATAAAACTTCAAATGGCCCTAACTTCTATACGGTACGTCCTACACCTATCAAAGTTTGCAACATTCAAATGCTTGTAACTTTTACTGGAGCGTCATAAAACCTTGAAATTTTGTAACAATAAAGTACTCGAGCCTCTTGTCAATTTAAGCTATCGCTCAAAGCTATGCTACCCTTGAGTCGCAAATCAAACACTGATAAAACTTCAAATGGCCCTAAATTCTGTACGGTACGTCCTAAACCTATCAAAGTTTGCAACATACAGATGCTTGTAACTTTCTACTGGAGCGTCATAAAACCTTGAAATTTTGTAACAATTAAGTACTCGAGCCTCTTGTCAATTTAAGCTATCGCTCAAAGCTATGCTACCCTTGAGTCCCAAATCAAACACTGATAAAACTTCAAATGGCCCTAACTTCTGTACGGTACGTCCTAAACCTATCAAAGTTTGCAACATACAAGTGCTTGTAAGTTTTTACTGGAGCGTCATAAAAACTTGAAATTTTGTAACAATAAAGTACTCGAGCCTCTTGTCAATTTAAGCTATCGCTCAGAGCTATGCTACCCTTGAGTCCCTAATCAAACACTGATAAAACTTCAAATGGCCCTAACTTCTATACGGTACGTCCTACACCTATCAAAGTTTGCAACATTCAAATGCTTGTAACTTTTTACTGGAGCGTCATAAAACCTTGAAATTTTGTAACAATAAAGTACTCGAGCCTCTTGTCAATTTAAGCTATCGCTCAAAGCTATGCTACCCTTGAGTCCCAAATCAAACACTGATAAAAATTCAAATGGCCCTAACTTCTGTACGGTACGTCCTACACCTATCAAAGTTTGCAACATACAAATGCTTGTAACTTTTTACTGGAGAGTCATAAAACCTTGAAATTTTTTAACAATAAAGTACTCGAGCCTCTTGTCAATTTAAGCTATCGCTCAAAGCTATGATACCCTTGAGTCCCAAATCAAACACTGTGAAAACTTCAAATGGCGCTAACTTCTATACGGTACGTCCTACACCTATCAAAGTTGGCAACATACAGATGCTTGTAACTTTTTACTGGAGCGTCATAAAACATTGAAATTTTGTAACAATAAAGTACTCGAGCCTCTTGTCAATTTAAGCTATCGCGCAAAGCTATGCTACCCTTGAGTCCCAAATCAAACACTGATAAAATTTCAAATGACTCTAACTTCTATACGGTACGTCCTACACCTATCAAAGTTTGCAACATACAAATGCTTGAAACTTTTTACTGGATCTTCATAAAACCTTGAAATTTTGTAACAATGAAGTACTCGAGCCTCTTGTCAATTTAAGCTATCGCTGAAAGCTATGCTACCCTTGAGTCCCAAATCAAACACTGATAAAACTTCAAATGGCCCTAACTTCTGTACGGTACGTCCTACACCTATCAAAGTTTGCAACATACAGATGCTTGTAACTTTTTACTGGAGCGTCATAAAACCTTGAAATTTTGTAACAATAAAGTACTCGAGCCTCTTGTCAATTTAAGCTATCGCGCAAAGCTATGCTACCCTTGAGTCCCAAATCAAACACTGATAAAATTTCAAATGACTCTAACTTCTATACGGTACGTCCTACACCTATCAAAGTTTGCAACATTCAAATGCTTGTAACTTTTTACTGGAGCGTCATAAAACCTTGAAATTTTGTAACAATAAAGTACTCGAGCCTCTTGTCAATTTAAGCTATCGCTCAAAGCTATGCTACCCTTGAGTCCCAAATCAAACACTGATAAAACTTCAAATGGCCCTAACTTCTGTACGGTACGTCCTACACCTATCAAAGTTTGCAACATACAGATGCTTGTAACTTTTTACTGGAGCGTCATAAAACCTTGAAATTTTGTAACAATAAAGTACTCGAGCCTCTTGTCAATTTAAGCTATCGCGCAAAGCTATGCTACCCTTGAGTCCCAAATCAAACACTGATAAAATTTCAAATGACTCTAACTTCTATACGGTACGTCCTACACCTATCAAAGTTTGCAACATACAAATGCTTGCAACTTTTTACTGGATCTTCATAAAACCTTGAAATTTTTTAACAATGAAGTACTCGAGCCTCTTGTCAATTTAAGCTATCGCTCAAAGCTATGCTACCCTTGAGTCCCAAATCAAACACTGATAAAACTTCAAATGGCCCTAACTTCTGTACGGTACGTCCTAAACCTATCAAAGTTTGCAACATACAGATGCTTGTAACTTTTTACTGGAGCGTCATAAAACCTTGAAATTTTGTAACAATAAAGTACTCGAGCCTCTTGTCAATTTAAGCTATCGCTCAGAGCTATGCTACCCTTGAGTCCCAAATCAAACACTGATAAAACTTCAAATGGCCCTAACTTCTATACGGTACGTCCTACACCTATCAAAGTTTGCAACATTCAAATGCTTGTAACTTTTACTGGAGCGTCATAAAACCTTGAAATTTTGTAACAATAAAGTACTCGAGCCTCTTGTCAATTTAAGCTATCGCTCAAAGCTATGCTACCCTTGAGTCGCAAATCAAACACTGATAAAACTTCAAATGGCCCTAAATTCTGTACGGTACGTCCTAAACCTATCAAACTTTGCAACATACAGATGCTTGTAACTTTTTACTGGAGCGTCATAAAACCTTGAAATTTTGTAACAATAAAGTACTCGAGCCTCTTGTCAATTTAAGCTATCGCTCAAAGCTATGCTACCCTTGAGTCCCAAATCAAACACTGATAAAACTTCAAATGGCCCTAACTTCTGTACGGTACGTCCTAAACCTATCAAAGTTTGCAACATACAAGTGCTTGTAAGTTTTTACTGGAGCGTCATAAAACCTTGAAATTTTTGTAACAATAAAGTACTCGAGCCTCTTTTCAATTTAAGCTATCGCTCAAAGCTATGCTACCCTTGAGTCCCAAATCAAACACTTATAAAACTTCAAATGGCCCTAACTTCTATACGGTACGTCCTACACCTATCAAAGTTGGCAACATACAGATGCTTGTAACTTTTTACTGGAGCGTCATAAAACCTTGAAATTTTGTAACAATAAAGTACTCGAGCCTCTTGTCAATTTAAGCTATCGCGCAAAGCTATGCTACCCTTGAGTCCCAAATCAAACACTGATAAAATTTCAAATGACTCTAACTTCTATACGGTACGTCCTACACCTATCAAAGTTTGCAACATACAAATGCTTGCAACTTTTTACTGGATCTTCATAAAACCTTGCAATTTTGTAACAATGAAGTACTCGAGCCTCTTGTTAATTTAAGCTATCGCTGAAAGCTATGCTACCCTTGAGTCCCAAATCAAACACTGATAAAACTTCAAATGGCCCTAACTTCTGTACGGTACGTCCTAAACCTATCAAAGTTTGCAACATACAGATGCTTGTAACTTTTTACTGGACTTTTTACTGGTCATAAAACCTTGAAATTTTGTAACAATACAGTAGTCGAGCCTCTTGTCAATTTAAGTTATCGCGCAAAGCTATGCTACCCTTGAGTCCCAAATCAAACACTGATAAAATTTCAAATGACTCTAACTTCTATACGGTACGTCCTACACCTATCAAAGTTTGCAACATACAAATGCGTGTAACTTTTTACTGGAGCGTCATAAAACCTTGAAATTTTGTAACAATGAAGTACTCGAGCCTCTTGTCAATTTAAGCTATCGCTCAGAGCTATGCTACCCTTGAGTCCCAAATCAAACACTGATAAAACTTCAAATGGCCCTAACTTCTATACGGTACGTCCTACACCTATCAAAGTTTGCAACATTCAAATGCTTGTAACTTTTACTGGAGCGTCATAAAACCTTGAAATTTTGTAACAATAAAGTACTCGAGCCTCTTGTCAATTTAAGCTATCGCTCAAAGCTATGCTACCCTTGAGTCGCAAATCAAACACTGATAAAACTTCAAATGGCCCTAAATTCTGTACGGTACGTCCTAAACCTATCAAAGTTTGCAACATACAGATGCTTGTAACTTTTTACTGGAGCGTCATAAAACCTTGAAATTTTGTAACAATAAAGTACTCGAGCCTCTTGTCAATTTAAGCTATCGCTCAAAGCTATGCTACCCTTGAGTCCCAAATCAAACACTGATAAAAGTTCAAATGGCCCTAACTTCTGTACGGTACGTCCTAAACCTATCAAAGTTTGCAACATACAAGTGCTTGTAAGTTTTTACTGGAGCGTCATAAAAACTTGAAATTTTGTAACAATAAAGTACTCGAGCCTCTTGTCAATTTAAGCTATCGCTCAGAGCTATGCTACCCTTGAGTCCCTAATCAAACACTGATAAAACTTCAAATGGCCCTAACTTCAATACGGTACGTCCTACACCTATCAAAGTTTGCAACATACAAATGCTTGTAACTTTTTACTGGAGAGTCATAAAACCTTGAAATTTTGTAACAATAAAGTACTCGAGCCTCTTGTCAATTTAAGCTATCGCTCAAAGCTATGATACCCTTGAGTCCCAAATCAAACACTGTGAAAACTTCAATTGGCGCTAACTTCTATACGGTACGTCCTACACCTATCAAAGTTGGCAACATACAGATGCTTGTAACTTTTTACTGGAGCGTCATAAAGCATTGAAATTTTGTAACAATAAAGTACTCGAGCCTCTTGTCAATTTAAGCTATCGCTCAAAGCTATGCTACCCTTGAGTCCCAAATCAAACACTGATAAAACTTCAAATGAATCTAACTTCTATACGGTACGTCCTACACCTATCAAAGTTTGCAACATACAAATGCTTGCAACTTTTTACTGGATCTTCATAAAACCTTGAAATTTTGTAACAATGAAGTACTCGAGCCTCTTGTCAATTTAAGCTATCGCTGAAAGCTATGCTACCCTTGAGTCCCAAATCAAACACTGATAAAACTTCAAATGGCCCTAACTTCTGTACGGTACGTCCTAAACCTATCAAAGTTTGCAACATACAGATGCTTGTAACTTTTTACTGGAGCGTCATAAAACCTTGAAATTTTGTAACAATAAAGTACTCGAGCCTCTTGTCAATTTAAGCTATCGCTCAGAGCTATGCTACCCTTGAGTCCCAAATCAAACACTGATAAAACTTCAAATGGCCCTAACTTCTATACGGTACGTCCTACACCTATCAAAGTTTGCAACATTCAAATGCTTGTAACTTTTACTGGAGCTTCATAAAACCTTGAAATTTTGTAACAATAAAGTACTCGAGCCTCTTGTCAATTTAAGCTATCGCTCAAAGCTATGCTACCCTTGAGTCGCAAATCAAACACTGATAAAACTTCAAATGGCCCTAAATTCTGTACGGTACGTCCTAAACCTATCAAAGTTTGCAACATACAGATGCTTGTAACTTTTTACTGGAGCGTCATAAAACCTTGAAATTTTGTAACAATAAAGTACTCGAGCCTCTTGTCAATTTAAGCTATCGCTCAAAGCTATGCTACCCTTGAGTCCCAAATCAAACACTGATAAAACTTCAAATGGCCCTAACTTCTGTACGGTACGTCCTAAACCTATCAAAGTTTGCAACATACAAGTGCTTGTAAGTTTTTACTGGAGCGTCATAAAACCTTGAAATTTTTGTAACAATAAAGTACTCGAGCCTCTTTTCAATTTAAGCTATCGCTCAAAGCTATGCTACCCTTGAGTCCCAAATCAAACACCTATAAAACTTCAAATGGCCCTAACTTCTATACGGTACGTCCTACACCTATCAAAGTTGGCAACATACAGATGCTTGTAACTTTTTACTGGAGCGTCATAAAACCTTGAAATTTTGTAACAATAAAGTACTCGAGCCTCTTGTCAATTTAAGCTATCGCGCAAAGCTATGCTACTCTTGAGTCCCCAATTAAAACACTGATAAAATTTCAAATGACCCTAACTTCTATACGGTACGTCCTACACCTATCAAAGTTTGCAACATACAAATGCTTGTAACTTTTTACTGGAGCGTCATAAAACCTTGAAATTTTGTAACAATAAAGTAGTCGAGCCTCTTGTCAATTTAAGCTATCGCTCAGAGCTATGCTACCCTTGAGTCCCTAATCAAACACTGATAAAACTTCAAATGGCCCTAACTTCTATACGGTACGTCCTACACCTATCAAAGTTTGCAACATTCAAATGCTTGTAACTTTTTACTGGAGCGTCATAAAACCTTGAAATTTTGTAACAATAAAGTACTCGAGCCTCTTGTCAATTTAAGCTATCGCTCAGAGCTATGCTACCCTTGAGTCCCAAATCAAACACTGATAAAACTTCAAATGGCCCTAACTTCTATACGGTACGTCCTACACCTATCAAAGTTTGCAACATTCAAATGCTTGTAACTTTTACTGGAGCGTCATAAAACCTTGAAATTTTGTAACAATAAAGTACTCGAGCCTCTTGTCAATTTAAGCTATCGCTCAAAGCTATGCTACCCTTGAGTCGCAAATCAAACACTGATAAAACTTCAAATGGCCCTAAATTCTGTACGGTACGTCCTAAACCTATCAAAGTTTGCAACATACAGATGCTTGTAACTTTTTACTGGAGCGTCATAAAACCTTGAAATTTTGTAACAATAAAGTACTCGAGCCTCTTGTCAATTTAAGCTATCGCTCAAAGCTATGCTACCCTTGAGTCCCAAATCAAACACTGATAAAAGTTCAAATGGCCCTAACTTCTGTACGGTACGTCCTAAACCTATCAAAGTTTGCAACATACAAGTGCTTGTAAGTTTTTACTGGAGCGTCATAAAAACTTGAAATTTTGTAACAATAAAGTACTCGAGCCTCTTGTCAATTTAAGCTATCGCTCAGAGCTATGCTACCCTTGAGTCCCTAATCAAACACTGATAAAACTTCAAATGGCCCTAACTTCAATACGGTACGTCCTACACCTATCAAAGTTTGCAACATACAAATGCTTGTAACTTTTTACTGGAGAGTCATAAAACCTTGAAATTTTGTAACAATAAAGTACTCGAGCCTCTTGTCAATTTAAGCTATCGCTCAAAGCTATGATACCCTTGAGTCCCAAATCAAACACTGTGAAAACTTCAATTGGCGCTAACTTCTATACGGTACGTCCTACACCTATCAAAGTTGGCAACATACAGATGCTTGTAACTTTTTACTGGAGCGTCATAAAGCATTGAAATTTTGTAACAATAAAGTACTCGAGCCTCTTGTCAATTTAAGCTATCGCTCAAAGCTATGCTACCCTTGAGTCCCAAATCAAACACTGATAAAACTTCAAATGACTCTAACTTCTATACGGTACGTCCTACACCTATCAAAGTTTGCAACATACAAATGCTTGCAACTTTTTACTGGATCTTCATAAAACCTTGAAATTTTGTAACAATGAAGTACTCGAGCCTCTTGTCAATTTAAGCTATCGCTGAAAGCTATGCTCCCCTTGAGTCCCAAATCAAACACTAATAAAACTTCAACTGGCCCTAACTTCTGTACGGTACGTCCTAAACCTATCAAAGTTTGCAACATACAGATGCTTGTAACTTTTTACTGGAGCGTCATAAAACCTTGAAATTTTGTAACAATAAAGTACTCGAGCCTCTTGTCAATTTAAGCTATCGCTCAGAGCTATGCTACCCTTGAGTCCCAAATCAAACACTGATAAAACTTCAAATGGCCCTAACTTCTATACGGTACGTCCTACACCTATCAAAGTTTGCAACATTCAAATGCTTGTAACTTTTACTGGAGCGTCATAAAACCTTGAAATTTTGTAACAATAAAGTACTCGAGCCTCTTGTCAATTTAAGCTATCGCTCAAAGCTATGCTACCCTTGAGTCGCAAATCAAACACTGATAAAACTTCAAATGGCCCTAAATTCTGTACGGTACGTCCTAAACCTATCAAAGTTTGCAACATACAGATGCTTGTAACTTTTTACTGGAGCGTCATAAAACCTTGAAATTTTGTAACAATAAAGTACTCGAGCCTCTTGTCAATTTAAGCTATCGCTCAAAGCTATGCTACCCTTGAGTCCCAAATCAAACACTGATAAAACTTCAAATGGCCCTAACTTCTGTACGGTACGTCCTAAACCTATCAAAGTTTGCAACATACAAGTGCTTGTAAGTTTTTACTGGAGCGTCATAAAACCTTGAAATTTTTGTAACAATAAAGTACTCGAGCCTCTTTTCAATTTAAGCTATCGCTCAAAGCTATGCTACCCTTGAGTCCCAAATCAAACACTTATAAAACTTCAAATGGCCCTAACTTCTATACGGTACGTCCTACACCTATCAAAGTTGGCAACATACAGATGCTTGTAACTTTTTACTGGAGCGTCATAAAACCTTGAAATTTTGTAACAATAAAGTACTCGAGCCTCTTGTCAATTTAAGCTATCGCGCAAAGCTATGCTACTCTTGAGTCCCCAATTAAAACACTGATAAAATTTCAAATGACCCTAACTTCTATACGGTACGTCCTACACCTATCAAAGTTTGCAACATACAAATGCTTGTAACTTTTTACTGGAGCGTCATAAAACCTTGAAATTTTGTAACAATAAAGTAGTCGAGCCTCTTGTCAATTTAAGCTATCGCTCAGAGCTATGCTACCCTTGAGTCCCTAATCAAACACTGATAAAACTTCAATTGGCCCTAACTTCTATACGGTACGTCCTACACCTATCAAAGTTTGCAACATTCAAATGCTTGTAACTTTTTACTGGAGCGTCATAAAACCTTGAAATTTTGTAACAATAAAGTACTCGAGCCTCTTGTCAATTTAAGCTATCGCTCAAAGCTATGCTACCCTTGAGTCCCAAATCAAACACTGATAAAAATTCAAATGGCCCTAACTTCTGTACGGTACGTCCTACACCTATCAAAGTTTGCAACATACAAATGCTTGTAACTTTTTACTGGAGAGTCATAAAACCTTGAAATTTTGTAACAATAAAGTACTCGAGCCTCTTGTCAATTTAAGCTATCGCTCAAAGCTGTGCTGCCCTTGAGTCCCAAATCAAACACTGTGAAAACTTCAAATGGCCCTAACTTCTATACGGTAAGTCCTACACCTATCAAAGTTGGCAACATACAGATGCTTGTAACTTTTTACTGGAGCGTCATAAAACCTTGAAATTTTGTAACAATAAAGTACTCGAGCCTCTTGTCAATTTAAGCTATCGCGCAAAGCTATGCTACCCTTGAGTCCCAAATCAAACACTGATAAAATTTCAAATGACTCTAACTTCTATACGGTACGTCCTACACCTATCAAAGTTTGCAACATACAAATGCTTGCAACTTTTTACCGGATCTTCATAAAACCTTGAAATTTTGTAACAATGAAGTACTCGAGCCTCTTGTCAATTTAAGCTATCGCTGAAAGCTATGCTACCCTTGAGTCCCAAATCAAACACTGATAAAACTTCAAATGGCTCTAACTTCTGTACGGTACGTCCTAAACCTATCAAAGTTTGCAACATACAGATGCTTGTAACTTTTTACTGGAGCGTCATGAAACCTTGAAATTTTGTAACAATAAAGTACTCGAGCCTCTTGTCAATTTAAGCTATCGCTCAAAGCTATGCTACCCTTGAGTCCCAAATCAAACATTGATAAAACTTCAAATGACCCTAACTTCTAGACGGTACGTCCTACACCTATCAAAGTTTGCAACATACAAATGCTTGTAACTTTTTACTGGAGCGTCATAAAACCTTGAAATTTTGTAACAATAAAATACTCAAGCCTCTTGTCAATTTAAGCTATCGCTCAAAGCTACCCTTGAGTCCCAAATCAAACACTGATAAAACTTCAAATGGCCCTAACTTCTGTACGGTACGTCCTAAACCTATCAAAGTTTGCAACATACAAATGCTTTTAAGTTTTTACTGGAGCGTCATAAAACCTTGAAATTTTTGTAACAATAAAGTACTCGAGCCTCTTGTCAATTTAAGCTATCGCGCAAAGCTATGCTACCCTTGAGTCCCAAATCAAACACTGATAAAATTTCAAATAACTCTAACTTCTATACGGTACGTCCTACACCTATCAAAGTTTGCAACATTCAAATGCTTGTAACTTTTACTGGAGCGTCATAAAACCTTGAAATTTTGTAACAATAAAGTACTCGAGCCTCTTGTCAATTTAAGCTATCGCTCAAAGCTATGCTGCCCTTGAGTCCCAAATCAAACACTGTGAAAACTTCAAATGGCCCTAACTTCTATACGGTAAGTCCTACACCTATCAAAGTTGGCAACATACAGATGCTTGTAACTTTTTACTGGAGCGTCATAAAACATTGAAATTTTGTAACAATAAAGTACTCGAGCCTCTTGTCAATTTAAGCTATCGCGCAAAGCTATGCTACCCTTGAGTCCCAAATCAAACACTGATAAAATTTCAAATGACTCTAACTTCTATACGGTACGTCCTACACCTATCAAAGTTTGCAACATACAAATGCTTGCAACTTTTTACCGGATCTTCATAAAACCTTGAAATTTTGTAACAATGAAGTACTCGAGCCTCTTGTCAATTTAAGCTATCGCTGAAAGCTATGCTACCCTTGAGTCCCAAATCAAACACTGATAAAACTTCAAATGGCTCTAACTTCTGTACGGTACGTCCTAAACCTATCAAAGTTTGCAACATACAGATGCTTGTAACTTTTTACTGGAGCGTCATGAAACCTTGAAATTTTGTAACAATAAAGTACTCGAGCCTCTTGTCAATTTAAGCTGTCGCTCAAAGCTGTGCTACCCTTGTGTCCCAAATCAAACATTGATAAAATTTCATATGACCCTAACTTCTAGACGGTACGTCCTACACCTATCAAAGTTTGCAACATACAAATGCTTGTAGCTTTTTACTGGAGCGTCATGAAACCTTGAAATTTTGTAACAATAAAATACTCAAGCCTCTTGTCAATTTAAGCTATCGCTCAAAGCTACCCTTGAGTCCCAAATCAAACACTGATAAAACTTCAAATGGCCCTAACTTCTGTACGGTACGTCCTAAACCTATCAAAGTTTGCAACATACAAATGCTTTTAAGTTTTTACTGGAGCGTCATAAAACCTTGAAATTTTTGTAACAATAAAGTACTCGAGCCTCTTGTCAAATTAAGCTATCGCTCAAAGCTATGCTACCCTTGAGTCCCAAATCAAACACTGATAAAATTTCAAATGGCTCTAACTTCTATACGGTACGTCCTACACCTATCAAAGTTTGCAACATTCAAATGCTTGTAACTTTTACTGGAGCGTCATAAAACCTTGAAATTTTGTAACAATAAAGTACTCGAGCCTCTTGTCAATTTAAGCTATCGCTCAAAGCTATGCTACCCTTGAGTCGCAAATCAAACACTGATAAAACTTCAAATGGCCCTAAATTCTGTACGGTACGTCCTAAACCTATCAAAGTTTGCAACATACAGATGCTTGTAACTTTTTACTGGAGCGTCATAAAACCTTGAAATTTTGTAACAATAAAGTACTCGAGCCTCTTGTCAATTTAAGCTATCGCTCAGAGCTATGCTACCCTTGAGTCCCTAATCAAACACTGATAAAACTTCAAATGGCCCTAACTTCTATACGGTACGTCCTACACCTATCAAAGTTTGCAACATTCAAATGCTTGTAACTTTTTACTGGAGCGTCATAAAACCTTGAAATTTTGTAACAATAAAGTACTCGAGCCTCTTGTCAATTTAAGCTATCGCTCAAAGCTATGCTACCCTTGAGTCCCAAATCAAACACTGATAAAAATTCAAATGGCCCTAACTTCTGTACGGTACGTCCTACACCTATCAAAGTTTGCAACATACAAATGCTTGTAACTTTTTACTGGAGAGTCATAAAACCTTGAAATTTTGTAACAATAAAGTACTCGAGCCTCTTGTCAATTTAAGCTATCGCTCAAAGCTGTGCTGCCCTTGAGTCCCAAATCAAACACTGTGAAAACTTCAAATGGCCCTAACTTCTATACGGTAAGTCCTACACCTATCAAAGTTGGCAACATACAGATGCTTGTAACTTTTTACTGGAGCGTCATAAAACCTTGAAATTTTGTAACAATAAAGTACTCGAGCCTCTTGTCAATTTAAGCTATCGCTCAAAGCTATGCTACCCTTGAGTCCCAAATCAAACACTGATAAAATTTCAAATGACTCTAACTTCTATACGGTACGTCCTACACCTATCAAAGTTTGCAACATACAAATGCTTGCAACTTTTTACCGGATCTTCATAAAACCTTGAAATTTTGTAACAATGAAGTACTCGAGCCTCTTGTCAATTTAAGCTATAGCTGAAAGCTATGATACCCTTGAGTCCCAAATCAAACACTGATAAAACTTCAAATGGCTCTAACTTCTGTACGGTACGTCCTAAACCTATCAAAGTTTGCAACATACAGATGCTTGTAACTTTTTACTGGAGCGTCATAAAACCTTGAAATTTTGTAACAATAAAGTACTCGAGCCTCTTGTCAATTTAAGCTATCGCTCAAAGCTATGCTACCCTTGAGTCCCAAATCAAACACTGATAAAATTTCATATGACCCTAACTTCTAGACGGTACGTCCTACACCTATCAAAGTTTGCAACATACAAATGCTTGTAACTTTTTACTGGAGCGTCATAAAACCTTGAAATTTTGTAACAATAAAGTACTCGAGCCTCTTGTCAATTTAAGCTATCGCTCAAAGCTACCCTTGAGTCCCAAATCAAACACTGATAAAACTTCAAATGGCCCTAACTTCTGTACGGTACGTCCTAAACCTATCAAAGTTTGCAACATACAAATGCTTGTAAGTTTTTACTGGAGCGTCATAAAACCTTGAAATTTTTGTAACAATAAAGTACTCGAGCCTCTTTTCAATTTAAGCTATCGCTCAAAGCTATGCTACCCTTGAGTCCCAAATCAAACACTGATAAAACTTCAAATGGCCCTAACTTCTATACGGTACGTCCTACACCTATCAAAGTTGGCAACATACAGATGCTTGTAACTTTTTACTGGAGCGTCATAAAACCTTGAAATTTTGTAACAATAAAGTATTCGAGCCTCTTGTCAATTGAAGCTATCGCGCAAAGCTATGCTACTCTTGAGTCCCCAGTTAAAATACTAATAAAACTTCAAATGGCCCTAACTTCTATACGGTACGTCCTACACCTATCAAAGTTTGCAACATTCAAATGCTTGTAACTTTTTACTGGAGCGTCATAAAACCTTGAAATTTTGTAACAATAAAGTACTCGAGCCTCTTGTCAATTTAAGCTATCGCTCAAAGCTATGCTACCCTTGAGTCCCAAATCAAACACTGATAAAAATTAAAATGGCCCTAACTTCTGTACGGTACGTCCTACACCTATCAAAGTTTGCAACATACAAATGCTTGTAACTTTTTACTGGAGAGTCATAAAACCTTGAAATTTTGTAACAATAAAGTACTCGAGCCTCTTGTCAATGTAAGCTATCGCTCAAAGCTATGCTGCCCTTGAGTCCCAAATCAAACACTGTGACAACTTCAAATGGCCCTAACTTCTATACGGTACGTCCTACAAATATCAAAGTTGGCAACATACAGATGCTTGTAACTTTTTACTGGAGCGTCATAAAACATTGAAATTTTGTAACAATAAAGTACTCGAGCCTCTTGTCAATTTAAGCTATCGCGCAAAGCTATGCTACGCTTGAGTCCCAAATCAAACACTGATAAAATTTCAAATGACTCTAACTTCTATACGGTACGTCCTACACCTATCAAAGTTTGCAACATACAAATGCTTGCAACTTTTTACCGGATCTTCATAAAACCTTGAAATTTTGTAACAATGAAGTACTCGAGCCTCTTGTCAATTTAAGCTATCGCTGAAAGCTATGCTACCCTTGAGTCCCAAATCAAACACTGATAAAACTTCAAATGGCCCTAACTTCTGTACGGTACGTCCTAAACCTATCAAAGTTTGCAACATATAGATGCTTGTAACTTTTTACTGGAGCGTCATAAAACCTTGAAATTTTGTAACAATAAAGTACTCGAGCCTCTTGTCAATTTAAGCTATCGCGCAAAGCTATGCTACTCTTGAGTCCCAAATCAAACACTGATAAAATTTCAAATGACCCTAACTTCTATACGGTACGTCCTACACCTATCAAAGTTTGCAACATACAAATGCTTGTAACTTTTTACCGGATCTTCATAAAACCTTGAAATTTTGTAACAATGAAGTACTCGAGCCTCTTGTCAATTTAAGCTATCGCTGAAAGCTATGCTACCCTTGAGTCCCAAATCAAACACTGATAAAACTTCAAATGGCCCTAACTTCTGTACGGTACGTCCTAAACCTATCAAAGTTTGCAACATACAAATGCTTGTAACTTTTTACTGGAGCGTCATAAAACCTTGAAATTTTGTAACAATAAAGTACTCGAGCCTCTTGTCAATTTAAGCTATCGCTCAAAGCTACCCTTGAGTCCCAAATCAAACACTGATAAAACTTCAAATGGCCCTAACTTCTGTACGGTACGTCCTAAACCTATCAAAGTTTGCAACATACAAATGCTTGTAAGTTTTTACTGGAGCGTCATAAAACCTTGAAATTTTTGTAACAATAAAGTACTCGAGCCTCTTTTCAATTTAAGCTATCGCTCAAAGCTATGCTACCCTTGAGTCCCAAATCAAACACTGATAAAACTTCAAATGGCCCTAACTTCTATACGGTACGTCCTACACCTATCAAAGTTGGCAACATACAGATGCTTGTAACTTTTTACTGGAGCGTCATAAAACCTTGAAATTTTGTAACAATAAAGTATTCGAGCCTCTTGTCAATTGAAGCTATCGCGCAAAGCTATGCTACTCTTGAGTCCCAAATCAAACACTGATAAAATTTCAAATGACTCTAACTTCTATACGGTACGTCCTACACCTATCAAAGTTTGCAACATACAAATGCTTGCAACTTTTTACCGGATCTTCATAAAACCTTGAAATTTTGTAACAATGAAGTACTCGAGCCTCTTGTCAATTTAAGCTATCGCTGAAAGCTATGCTACCCTTGAGTCCCAAATCAAACACTGATAAAACTTCAAATGGCCCTAACTTCTGTACGGTACGTCCTAAACCTATCAAAGTTTGCAACATATAGATGCTTGTAACTTTTTACTGGAGCGTCATAAAACCTTGAAATTTTGTAACAATAAAGTACTCGAGCCTCTTGTCAATTTAAGCTATCGCGCAAAGCTATGCTACTCTTGAGTCCCAAATCAAACACTGATAAAATTTCAAATGACCCTAACTTCTATACGGTACGTCCTACACCTATCAAAGTTTGCAACATACAAATGCTTGCAACTTTTTACCGGATCTTCATAAAACCTTGAAATTTTGTAACAATGAAGTACTCTAGCCTCTTGTCAATTTAAGCTATCGCTGAAAGCTATGCTACCCTTGAGTCCCAAATCAAACACTGATAAAACTTCAAATGGCCCTAACTTCTGTACGGTACGTCCTAAACCTATCAAAGTTTGCAACATACAAATGCTTGTAACTTTTTACTGGAGCGTCATAAAACCTTGAAATTTTGTAACAATAAAGTACTCGAGCCTCTTGTCAATTTAAGCTATCGCTCAAAGCTACCCTTGAGTCCCAAATCAAACACTGATAAAACTTCAAATGGCCCTAACTTCTGTACGGTACGTCCTAAACCTATCAAAGTTTGCAACATACAAATGCTTGTAAGTTTTTACTGGAGCGTCATAAAACCTTGAAATTTTTGTAACAATAAAGTACTCGAGCCTCTTTTCAATTTAAGCTATCGCTCAAAGCTATGCTACCCTTGAGTCCCAAATCAAACACTGATAAAACTTCAAATGGCCCTAACTTCTATACGGTACGTCCTACACCTATCAAAGTTGGCAACATACAGATGCTTGTAACTTTTTACTGGAGCGTCATAAAACCTTGAAATTTTGTAACAATAAAGTATTCGAGCCTCTTGTCAATTGAAGCTATCGCGCAAAGCTATGCTACTCTTGAGTCCCCAGTTAAAATACTAATAAAACTTCAAATGGCCCTAACTTCTATACGGTACGTCCTACACCTATCAAAGTTTGCAACATTCAAATGCTTGTAACTTTTTACTGGAGCGTCATAAAACCTTGAAATTTTGTAACAATAAAGTACTCGAGCCTCTTGTCAATTTAAGCTATCGCTCAAAGCTATGCTACCCTTGAGTCCCAAATCAAACACTGATAAAAATTAAAATGGCCCTAACTTCTGTACGGTACGTCCTACACCTATCAAAGTTTGCAACATACAAATGCTTGTAACTTTTTACTGGAGAGTCATAAAACCTTGAAATTTTGTAACAATAAAGTACTCGAGCCTCTTGTCAATGTAAGCTATCGCTCAAAGCTATGCTGCCCTTGAGTCCCAAATCAAACACTGTGACAACTTCAAATGGCCCTAACTTCTATACGGTACGTCCTACAAATATCAAAGTTGGCAACATACAGATGCTTGTAACTTTTTACTGGAGCGTCATAAAACATTGAAATTTTGTAACAATAAAGTACTCGAGCCTCTTGTCAATTTAAGCTATCGCGCAAAGCTATGCTACGCTTGAGTCCCAAATCAAACACTGATAAAATTTCAAATGACTCTAACTTCTATACGGTACGTCCTACACCTATCAAAGTTTGCAACATACAAATGCTTGCAACTTTTTACCGGATCTTCATAAAACCTTGAAATTTTGTAACAATGAAGTACTCGAGCCTCTTGTCAATTTAAGCTATCGCTGAAAGCTATGCTACCCTTGAGTCCCAAATCAAACACTGATAAAACTTCAAATGGCCCTAACTTCTGTACGGTACGTCCTAAACCTATCAAAGTTTGCAACATATAGATGCTTGTAACTTTTTACTGGAGCGTCATAAAACCTTGAAATTTTGTAACAATAAAGTACTCGAGCCTCTTGTCAATTTAAGCTATCGCGCAAAGCTATGCTACTCTTGAGTCCCCAATTAAAACACTGATAAAATTTCAAATGACCCTAACTTCTATACGGTACGTCCTACACCTATCAAAGTTTGCAACATACAAATGCTTGTAACTTTTTACTGGAGCGTCATAAAACCTTGAAATTTTGTAACAATAAAGTAGTCGAGCCTCTTGTCAATTTAAGCTATCGCTCAGAGCTATGCTACCCTTGAGTCCCTAATCAAACACTGATAAAACTTCAAATGGCCCTAACTTCTATACGGTACGTCCTACACCTATCAAAGTTTGCAACATTCAAATGCTTGTAACTTTTTACTGGAGCGTCATAAAACCTTGAAATTTTGTAACAATAAAGTACTCGAGCCTCTTGTCAATTTAAGCTATCGCTCAAAGCTATGCTACCCTTGAGTCCCAAATCAAACACTGATAAAAATTCAAATGGCCCTAACTTCTGTACGGTACGTCCTACACCTATCAAAGTTTGCAACATACAAATGCTTGTAACTTTTTACTGGAGAGTCATAAAACCTTGAAATTTTGTAACAATAAAGTACTCGAGCCTCTTGTCAATTTAAGCTATCGCTCAAAGCTGTGCTGCCCTTGAGTCCCAAATCAAACACTGTGAAAACTTCAAATGGCCCTAACTTCTATACGGTAAGTCCTACACCTATCAAAGTTGGCAACATACAGATGCTTGTAACTTTTTACTGGAGCGTCATAAAACATTGAAATTTTGTAACAATAAAGTACTCGAGCCTCTTGTCAATTTAAGCTATCGCGCAAAGCTATGCTACCCTTGAGTCCCAAATCAAACACTGATAAAATTTCAAATGACTCTAACTTCTATACGGTACGTCCTACACCTATCAAAGTTTGCAACATACAAATGCTTGCAACTTTTTACCGGATCTTCATAAAACCTTGAAATTTTGTAACAATGAAGTACTCGAGCCTCTTGTCAATTTAAGCTATCGCTGAAAGCTATGCTACCCTTGAGTCCCAAATCAAACACTGATAAAACTTCAAATGGCTCTAACTTCTGTACGGTACGTCCTAAACCTATCAAAGTTTGCAACATACAGATGCTTGTAACTTTTTACTGGAGCGTCATGAAACCTTGAAATTTTGTAACAATAAAGTACTCGAGCCTCTTGTCAATTTAAGCTATCGCTCAAAGCTATGCTACCCTTGAGTCCCAAATCAAACACTGATAAAACTTCATATGACCCTAACTTCTAGACGGTACGTCCTACACCTATCAAAGTTTGCAACATACAAATGCTTGTAGCTTTTTACTGGAGCGTCATGAAACCTTGAAATTTTGTAACAATAAAATACTCAAGCCTCTTGTCAATTTAAGCTATCGCTCAAAGCTACCCTTGAGTCCCAAATCAAACACTGATAAAACTTCAAATGGCCCTAACTTCTGTACGGTACGTCCTAAACCTATCAAAGTTTGCAACATACAAATGCTTTTAAGTTTTTACTGGAGCGTCATAAAACCTTGAAATTTTTGTAACAATAAAGTACTCGAGCCTCTTGTCAATTTAAGCTATCGCGCAAAGCTATGCTACCCTTGAGTCCCAAATCAAACACTGATAAAATTTCACATAACTCTAACTTCTATACGGTACGTCCTACACCTATCAAAGTTTGCAACATTCAAATGCTTGTAACTTTTACTGGAGCGTCATAAAACCTTGAAATTTTGTAACAATAAAGTACTCGAGCCTCTTGTCAATTTAAGCTATCGCTCAAAGCTATGCTGCCCTTGAGTCCCAAATCAAACACTGTGAAAACTTCAAATGGCCCTAACTTCTATACGGTAAGTCCTACACCTATCAAAGTTGGCAACATACAGATGCTTGTAACTTTTTACTGGAGCGTCATAAAACATTGAAATTTTGTAACAATAAAGTACTCGAGCCTCTTGTCAATTTAAGCTATCGCGCAAAGCTATGCTACCCTTGAGTCCCAAATCAAACACTGATAAAATTTCAAATGACTCTAACTTCTATACGGTACGTCCTACACCTATCAAAGTTTGCAACATACAAATGCTTGCAACTTTTTACCGGATCTTCATAAAACCTTGAAATTTTGTAACAATGAAGTACTCGAGCCTCTTGTCAATTTAAGCTATCGCTGAAAGCTATGCTACCCTTGAGTCCCAAATCAAACACTGATAAAACTTCAAATGGCTCTAACTTCTGTACGGTACGTCCTAAACCTATCAAAGTTTGCAACATACAGATGCTTGTAACTTTTTACTGGAGCGTCATGAAACCTTGAAATTTTGTAACAATAAAGTACTCGAGCCTCTTGTCAATTTAAGCTATCGCTCAAAGCTATGCTACCCTTGAGTCCCAAATCAAACACTGATAAAATTTCATATGACCCTAACTTCTAGACGGTACGTCCTACACCTATCAAAGTTTGCAACATACAAATGCTTGTAACTTTTTACTGGAGCGTCATAAAACCTTGAAATTTTGTAACAATAAAGTACTCGAGCCTCTTGTCAATTTAAGCTATCGCTCAAAGCTACCCTTGAGTCCCAAATCAAACACTGATAAAACTTCAAATGGCCCTAACTTCTGTACGGTACGTCCTAAACCTATCAAAGTTTGCAACATACAAATGCTTTTAAGTTTTTACTGGAGCGTCATAAAACCTTGAAATTTTTGTAACAATAAAGTACTCGAGCCTCTTGTCAATTTAAGCTATCGCGCAAAGCTATGCTACCCTTGAGTCCCAAATCAAACACTGATAAAATTTCACATAACTCTAACTTCTATACGGTACGTCCTACACCTATCAAAGTTTGCAACATTCAAATGCTTGTAACTTTTACTGGAGCGTCATAAAACCTTGAAATTTTGTAACAATAAAGTACTCGAGCCTCTTGTCAATTTAAGCTATCGCTCAAAGCTATGCTGCCCTTGAGTCCCAAATCAAACACTGTGAAAACTTCAAATGGCCCTAACTTCTATACGGTAAGTCCTACACCTATCAAAGTTGGCAACATACAGATGCTTGTAACTTTTTACTGGAGCGTCATAAAACATTGAAATTTTGTAACAATAAAGTACTCGAGCCTCTTGTCAATTTAAGCTATCGCGCAAAGCTATGCTACCCTTGAGTCCCAAATCAAACACTGATAAAATTTCAAATGACTCTAACTTCTATACGGTACGTCCTACACCTATCAAAGTTTGCAACATACAAATGCTTGCAACTTTTTACCGGATCTTCATAAAACCTTGAAATTTTGTAACAATGAAGTACTCGAGCCTCTTGTCAATTTAAGCTATCGCTGAAAGCTATGCTACCCTTGAGTCCCAAATCAAACACTGATAAAACTTCAAATGGCTCTAACTTCTGTACGGTACGTCCTAAACCTATCAAAGTTTGCAACATACAGATGCTTGTAACTTTTTACTGGAGCGTCATGAAACCTTGAAATTTTGTAACAATAAAGTACTCGAGCCTCTTGTCAATTTAAGCTATCGCTCAAAGCTATGCTACCCTTGAGTCCCAAATCAAACACTGATAAAATTTCAAATGACCCTAACTTCTAGACGGTACGTCCTACACCTATCAAAGTTTGCAACATACAAATGCTTGTAGCTTTTTACTGGAGCGTCATGAAACCTTGAAATTTTGTAACAATAAAATACTCAAGCCTCTTGTCAATTTAAGCTATCGCTCAAAGCTACCCTTGAGTCCCAAATCAAACACTGATAAAACTTCAAATGGCCCTAACTTCTGTACGGTACGTCCTAAACCTATCAAAGTTTGCAACATACAAATGCTTTTAAGTTTTTACTGGAGCGTCATAAAACCTTGAAATTTTTGTAACAATAAAGTACTCGAGCCTCTTGTCAATTTAAGCTATCGCGCAAAGCTATGCTACCCTTGAGTCCCAAATCAAACACTGATAAAATTTCAAATGACTCTAACTTCTATACGGTACGTCCTACACCTATCAAAGTTTGCAACATTCAAATGCTTGTAACTTTTACTGGAGCGTCATAAAACCTTGAAATTTTGTAACAATAAAGTACTCGAGCCTCTTGTCAATTTAAGCTATCGCTCAAAGCTATGCTACCCTTGAGTCGCAAATCAAACACTGATAAAACTTCAAATGGCCCTAAATTCTGTACGGTACGTCCTAAACCTATCAAAGTTTGCAACATACAGATGCTTGTAACTTTTTACTGGAGCGTCATAAAACCTTGAAATTTTGTAACAATAAAGTACTCGAGCCTCTTGTCAATTTAAGCTATCGCTCAGAGCTATGCTACCCTTGAGTCCCTAATCAAACACTGATAAAACTTCAAATGGCCCTAACTTCTATACGGTACGTCCTACACCTATCAAAGTTTGCAACATTCAAATGCTTGTAACTTTTTACTGGAGCGTCATAAAACCTTGAAATTTTGTAACAATAAAGTACTCGAGCCTCTTGTCAATTTAAGCTATCGCTCAAAGCTATGCTACCCTTGAGTCCCAAATCAAACACTGATAAAAATTCAAATGGCCCTAACTTCTGTACGGTACGTCCTACACCTATCAAAGTTTGCAACATACAAATGCTTGTAACTTTTTACTGGAGAGTCATAAAACCTTGAAATTTTGTAACAATAAAGTACTCGAGCCTCTTGTCAATTTAAGCTATCGCTCAAAGCTGTGCTGCCCTTGAGTCCCAAATCAAACACTGTGAAAACTTCAAATGGCCCTAACTTCTATACGGTAAGTCCTACACCTATCAAAGTTGGCAACATACAGATGCTTGTAACTTTTTACTGGAGCGTCATAAAACATTGAAATTTTGTAACAATAAAGTACTCGAGCCTCTTGTCAATTTAAGCTATCGCGCAAAGCTATGCTACCCTTGAGTCCCAAATCAAACACTGATAAAATTTCAAATGACTCTAACTTCTATACGGTACGTCCTACACCTATCAAAGTTTGCAACATACAAATGCTTGCAACTTTTTACCGGATCTTCATAAAACCTTGAAATTTTGTAACAATGAAGTACTCGAGCCTCTTGTCAATTTAAGCTATAGCTGAAAGCTATGATACCCTTGAGTCCCAAATCAAACACTGATAAAACTTCAAATGGCTCTAACTTCTGTACGGTACGTCCTAAACCTATCAAAGTTTGCAACATACAGATGCTTGTAACTTTTTACTGGAGCGTCATAAAACCTTGAAATTTTGTAACAATAAAGTACTCGAGCCTCTTGTCAATTTAAGCTATCGCTCAAAGCTATGCTACCCTTGAGTCCCAAATCAAACACTGATAAAATTTCAAATGACCCTAACTTCTAGACGGTACGTCCTACACCTATCAAAGTTTGCAACATACAAATGCTTGTAACTTTTTACTGGAGCGTCATAAAACCTTGAAATTTTGTAACAATAAAGTACTCGAGCCTCTTGTCAATTTAAGCTATCGCTCAAAGCTACCCTTGAGTCCCAAATCAAACACTAATAAAACTTCAAATGGCCCTAACTTCTGTACGGTACGTCCTAAACCTATCAAAGTTTGCAACATACAAATGCTTGTAAGTTTTTACTGGAGCGTCATAAAACCTTGAAATTTTTGTAACAATAAAGTACTCGAGCCTCTTTTCAATTTAAGCTATCGCTCAAAGCTATGCTACCCTTGAGTCCCAAATCAAACACTGATAAAACTTCAAATGGCCCTAACTTCTATACGGTACGTCCTACACCTATCAAAGTTGGCAACATACAGATGCTTGTAACTTTTTACTGGAGCGTCATAAAACCTTGAAATTTTGTAACAATAAAGTATTCGAGCCTCTTGTCAATTGAAGCTATCGCGCAAAGCTATGCTACTCTTGAGTCCCCAGTTAAAATACTAATAAAACTTCAAATGGCCCTAACTTCTATACGGTACGTCCTACACCTATCAAAGTTTGCAACATTCAAATGCTTGTAACTTTTTACTGGAGCGTCATAAAACCTTGAAATTTTGTAACAATAAAGTACTCGAGCCTCTTGTCAATTTAAGCTATCGCTCAAAGCTATGCTACCCTTGAGTCCCAAATCAAACACTGATAAAAATTAAAATGGCCCTAACTTCTGTACGGTACGTCCTACACCTATCAAAGTTTGCAACATACAAATGCTTGTAACTTTTTACTGGAGAGTCATAAAACCTTGAAATTTTGTAACAATAAAGTACTCGAGCCTCTTGTCAATGTAAGCTATCGCTCAAAGCTATGCTGCCCTTGAGTCCCAAATCAAACACTGTGACAACTTCAAATGGCCCTAACTTCTATACGGTACGTCCTACAAATATCAAAGTTGGCAACATACAGATGCTTGTAACTTTTTACTGGAGCGTCATAAAACATTGAAATTTTGTAACAATAAAGTACTCGAGCCTCTTGTCAATTTAAGCTATCGCGCAAAGCTATGCTACGCTTGAGTCCCAAATCAAACACTGATAAAATTTCAAATGACTCTAACTTCTATACGGTACGTCCTACACCTATCAAAGTTTGCAACATACAAATGCTTGCAACTTTTTACCGGATCTTCATAAAACCTTGAAATTTTGTAACAATGAAGTACTCGAGCCTCTTGTCAATTTAAGCTATCGCTGAAAGCTATGCTACCCTTGAGTCCCAAATCAAACACTGATAAAACTTCAAATGGCCCTAACTTCTGTACGGTACGTCCTAAACCTATCAAAGTTTGCAACATATAGATGCTTGTAACTTTTTACTGGAGCGTCATAAAACCTTGAAATTTTGTAACAATAAAGTACTCGAGCCTCTTGTCAATTTAAGCTATCGCTCAAAGCTATGCCACCCTTGAGTCCCAAATCAAACACTGTGACAACTTCAAATGGCCCTAACTTCTATACGGTACGTCCTACACCTATCAAAGTTGGCAACATACAGATGCTTGTAACTTTTTACTGGAGCGTCATAAAACATTGAAATTTTGTAACAATAAAGTACTCGAGCCTCTTGTCAATTTAAGCTATCGCGCAAAGCTATGCTACGCTTGAGTCCCAAATCAAACACTGATAAAATTTCAAATGACTCTAACTTCTATACGGTACGTCCTACACCTATCAAAGTTTGCAACATACAAATGCTTGTAACTTTTTACTGGAGCGTCATAAAACTTTGAAATTTTGTAACAATAAAGTACTCGAGCCTCATGTCAATTTAAGCTATCGCTCAGAGCTATGCTACCCTTGAGTCCCAAATCAAACACTGATAAAACTTCAAATGGCCCTAACTTCTATACGGTACGTCCTACTCCTATCAAAGTTTGCAACATTCAAATGCTTGTAACTTTTACTGGAGCGTCATAAAAGCTTGAAATTTTGTAACAATAAAGTACTCGAGCCTCTTGTCAATTTAAGCTATCGCTCAAAGCTATGCTACCCTTGAGTCGCAAATCAAACACTGATAAAACTTCAAATGGCACTAACTTCTGTACGGTACGTCCTAAACCTATCAAAGTTTGCAACATACAGATGCTTGTAACTTTTTACTGGAGCGTCATAAAACCTTGAGATTTTGTAACAATAAAGTACTCGAGCCTCTTGTCAATTTAAGCTATCGCTCAAAGCTATGCTACCCTTGAGTCCCAAATCAAACACTAATAATACCTCAAATGGCCCTAACTTTTATACGGTACGTCCTACACTTATCAAAGTTTGCAACATACAAATGCTTGTAACTTTTTACTGGAGAGTGATAAAATCTTGAAATTTTGTAACAATAAAGTACTCGAGCCCCTTGTCAATTTAAGCTATCGCTTAAAGCTATGCTACCCTTGAGTCGCAAATCAAACACTGATAAAACTTCAAATGGCCCTAACTTCTATACGGTACATCCTACACCTATCACAGTTTGCAACATAGAAATGCTTGTAACTTTTTACTGGAGCGTCATAAAACCTTGAAATTTGTAACAATAAAGTACTCGAGCCTCTTGTCAATTTAAGCTATCGCTCAGAGCTATGCTACCCTTGAGTCCCAAATCAAACACTGATAAAACTTCAAATGGCCCTAACTTCTATACGGTACGTCCTACACCTATCAAAGTTTGCAACATACAAATGCTTGTAACTTTTTACTGGAGCGTCATACAACCTTGAAATGTTTGCAACAATAAAGTACTCGAGCCTCTTGTCAATTTAAGCTATCGCTCAAAACTATGCTACCCTTGGGTCCCAAATCAAACACTGATAAAACTTCCAATGGCCCTAACTTCTATACGTTACGTCCTACACCTATCAAAGTTTGCAACATACAAATGCTTGTAACTTTTTACTGGAGCGTCATAAAACCTTGAAATTTTGTAACAATAAAGTACTCGAGCCTCTTGTCAATTTAAACTATCGCTCAAAACTATGCTACCCTTGAGTCCCAAATCAAACACTGATAAAACTTCAAATGGCCCTAACTTCTAAACGGTACGTCCTACACCTATCAAAGTTTGCAATATACAAATGCTTGTAACTTTTTACTGGAGCGTCATAGAACCTTGAAATTTTGTACCAATAAAGTACTCGAGCCTCTTGTCAAATTAAGCTATCGCTCAAAGCTATGATACCCTTGAGTCCCAAATCAAACACTGATAAAACTTAAAATGGCCCTAACTTCTATACGGTACGTCCTACACCTATCTAAGTTGCAACATACAAATGCTTGTAACTTTTTACTGGAGCTTCATAAAACCTTGAAATTTTGTAACAATAAAGTACTCGAGCCTCTTGTCAATTTAAGATATCGCTGAAAGCTATGCTACCCTTGAGTCCCAAATCAAACACTGATAAAACTTCAAATGACCCTAACTTATATCCGGTACGTAGTACACCTATCAAAGTTTGCAACATACAAATGCTTGTAACTTTTTACTGGAGAGTCATAAAACCTTGAAATTTTGTAACAATAAAGTACTCGAGCCTCTTTTCAATTTAAGCTATCGCTCAAAGCTATGCTACCCTTGACTCCCAAATCAAACACTGATAAAACTTCCAATGGCCCTAACTTCTATACTTTACGTCCTACACCTATCAAAGTTTGCAACATAGAAATGCTTGTAACTTTTTACTGGAGCGTCATAAAACCTTGTAATTTTGTAACAATAAAGTACTCGAGCCTCTTGTCAATTTAAGCTATCGCTCAAAGTTATGCTACCCTTGAGTTCCAAATCAAACACTGATAAAACTGCAAATGGCCCTAACTTGTATACGGTACGTCCTACACCTATCAAAGTTTGCAACATACAAATGCTTGTAACTTTTTACTGGAGCGTCATAAAACCTTGAAATTTTGTAACAAAAAAGTACTCGAGCCTCTTGTCAATTTAAGCTATCGCTCATAGCTATGCTACCCTTGAGTCCCAAATCAAACACTGATAAAACTTCAAATGGCCCTAACTTCTAAACGGTACGTCCTACACCTATCAAAGTTTGCAATATACAAATGCTTGTAACTTTTTACTGGAGCGTCATAGAACCTTGAAATTTTGTACCAATAAAGTACTCGAGCCTCTTGTCAAATTAAGCTATCGCTCAAAGCTATGATACCCTTGAGTCCCAAATCAAACACTGATAAAACTTCAAATGGCTCTAACTTCTATACGGTACGTCCTACACCTATCAAAGTTTGCAACATACAAATGCTTGTAACTTTTTACTGGAGCTTCATAAAACCTTGAAATTTTGTAACAATAAAGTACTCGAGCCTCTTGTCAATTTAAGCTATCGCTGAAAGCTATGCTACCCTTCAGTCCCAAATCAAACACTGATAAAACTTCAAATGGCCCTAACTTCTATACGGTACGTCCTACACCTATTAAAGTTTGGAACATACAAATGCTTGTAACTTTTTACTGGAGCGTCATAAAACCTTAAAATTTTGTAACAATAAAGTACTCTAGCCTCTTGTCAATTTAAGCTATCGCTCAAAGCTATGCTACCCTTGAGTCCCAAATCAAACACTGATAAAACTTCCAATGGCCCTAACTTCTATACGTTACGTCCTACACCTATCAAAGTTTGCAACATACCAATGCTTGTAACTTTTTACTGGAGCGTCATAAAACCTTGAAATTTTGTAACAATAAAGTACTCGAGCCTCTTGTCAATTTAAACTATCGCTCAAAACTATGCTACCCTTGAGTCCCAAATCAAACACTGATAAAACTTCAAATGGCCCTAACTTCTAAACGGTACGTCCTACACCTATCAAAGTTTGCAATATACAAATGCTTGTAACTTTTTACTGGAGCGTCATAGAACCTTGAAATTTTGTACCAATAAAGTACTCGAGCCTCTTGTCAAATTAAGCTATCGCTCAAAGCTATGATACCCTTGAGTCCCAAATCAAACACTGATACAACTTCAAATGGCTCTAACTTCTATACGGTACGTCCTACACCTATCAAAGTTTGCAACATACAAATGCTTGTAACTTTTTACTGGAGAGTCATAAAACCTTGAAATTTTGTAACAATAAAGTACTCGAGCCTCTTTTCAATTTAAGCTATCGCTCAAAGCTATGCTACCCTTGACTCCCAAATCAAACACTGATAAAACTTCCAATGGCCCTAACTTCTATACTTTAGGTCCTACACCTATCAAAGTTTGCAACATAGAAATGCTTGTAACTTTTTACTGGAGCGTCATAAAACCTTGAAATTTTGTAACAATAAAGTACTCGAGCCTCTTGTCAATTTAAGCTATCGCTCAAAGTTATGCTACCCTTGAGTCCCAAATCAAACACTGATAAAACTGCAAATGGCCCTAACTTGTATACGGTACGTCCTACACCTATCAAAGTTTGCAACATACAAATGCTTGTAACTTTTTACTGGAGCGTCATAAAACCTTGAAATTTTGTAACAAAAAAGTACTCGAGCCTCTTGTCAATTTAAGCTATCGCTCATAGCTATGCTACCCTTGAGTCCCAAATCAAACACTGATAAAACTTCAAATGGCCCTAACTTCTAAACGGTACGTCCTACACCTATCAAAGTTTGCAATATACAAATGCTTGTAACTTTTTACTGGAGGTCATAGAACCTTGAAATTTTGTACCAATAAAGTACTCGAGCCTCTTGTCAAATTAAGCTATCGCTCAAAGCTATGATACCCTTGAGTCCCAAATCAAACACTGATAAAACTTCAAATTGCTCTAACTTCTATACGGTACGTCCTACACCTATCAAAGTTTGCAACATACAAATGCTTGTAACTTTTTACTGGAGCTTCATAACACCTTGAAATTTTGTAACAATAAAGTACTCGAGCCTCTTGTCAATTTAAGCTATCGCTGAAAGCTATGCTACCCTTGAGTCCCAAATCAAACACTGATAAAACTTCAAATGGCCCTAACTTCTATACGGTACGTCCTACACCTATTAAAGTTTGCAACATACAAATGCTTGTAACTTTTTACTGGAGCGTCATAAAACCTTGAAATTTTGTAACAATAAAGTACTCTAGCCTCTTGTCAATTTAAGCTATCGCTCAAAGCTATGCTACCCTTGAGTCCCAAATCAAACACTGATCAAACTTCAAATGGCCCTAACTTCTGTACAGTACGTCCTAAACCTATCAAAGTTAGCAACATACAAATGCTTGTAAGTTTTTACTGGAGCGTCATAAAACCTTGAAATTTTTGTAACAATAATGCACTCGAGCCTCTTTTCAATTTAAGCTATAGCTCAAACATCTGCTACCCTTGAGTCCCAAGTCACACACTGATAAAACTTCGAATGGCCCTAACTTCTATACGGTACGTCCTACACCTATCAAAGTTTGCAACATAGAAATGCTTGTAACTTTTTACTGGAGCGTCATAAAACCTTGAAATTTTGTAACAATAAAGTACTCGAGCCTCTTGTCAATTTAAGCTATCGCTCAAAGCTATGCTACCCTTGAGTCCCAAATCAAACACTGATAAAAATTCAAATGGCCCTAACTTCTATACGGTACGTCCTACACCTATCAAAGTTTGCAACATACAAATGCTTGCAACTTTTTCCTGGAGCGTCATAAAACCTTGAAATTTTGTAACAATAAAGTACTCGAGCCTCTTGTCAATTTAAGCTATCGCTAAAAGCTATGCTACCCTTGAGTCCCATGTCAAACACTGATAAAATTTCAAATGGCCCCAACTTCTATACGGTACGTCCTACACCTATCAAAGTTTGAAACATAGAAATGCTTGTAACTTTTTACTGGAGCGTCATAAAACCTTGAAATTTTGTAACAATAAAGTACTCGAGCCTCTTGTCAATTTAAGCTATCGTTTATAGCTATGCTACCCTTGAGTCCTAAATCAAACACTGACAAAACTTCAAATGGCCCTAACTTCTATACGGTACGTCCTACTCCTATCAAAGTTTGCAACATACAAATGCTTCTAACTTTTTACTGGAGCATCATAAAACCTTGATAAAGTACTCGAGCCTCTTGTCAATTTAAGCTATCGCTCAAACCTATGCTACCCTTGAGTCCCAAATCAAACACTGATAAAACTTCAAATGGCCCCAACTTCTATACCGTACGTCCTACACCTATCAGAGTTTGCAACATACAAATGCTTGTAACTTTTTACTGGAGCGTCATAAAACCTTGAAATTTTTGTAACAATAAAGTACTCGAGCCTCTGGTCAATTTAAGCTATCGCTCAAAACTATGCTACCCTTGAGTCCCAAATCAAACACTGATAAAACTTCAAATGGCCCTAACTTCTATACGGTACGTCCTACACCTATCACAGTTTGCAACATAGAAATGCTTGTAACTTTTTACTGGAGCGTCATAAAACCTTGAAATTTGTAACAATAAAGTACTCGAGCCTCTGGTCAATTTAAGCTATCGCTCAAAGCTATGCTACCCTTGAGTCCCAAATCAAACACTGATAAAACTTCAAATGGCCCTAACTTCTATACGGTACGTCCTAGACCTATCAAAGTTTGCAACATACAAATGCTTGTAACTTTTTACTGGAGCGTCATAAAACCTTGAAATTTTGTAACAAAAAAGTACTCGAGCCTCTTGTCAATTTAAGCTATCGCTCATAGCTATGCTACCCTTGAGTCCCAAATCAAACACTGATAAAACTTCAAATGGCCCTAACTTCTAAACGGTACGTCCTACACCTATCAAAGTTTGCAATATACAAATGCTTGTAACTTTTTACTGGAGCGTCCTAGAACCTTGAAATTTTGTACCAATAAAGTACTCGAGCCTCTTGTCAAATTAAGCTATCGCTCAAAGCTATGATACCCTTGAGTCCCAAATCAAACACTGATAAAACTTCAAATGGCTCTAACTTCTATACGGTACGTACTACACCTATCAAAGTTTGCAACATACAAATGCTTGTAACTTTTTACTGGAGCTTCATAAAACCTTGAAATTTTGTAACAATAAAGTACTCGAGCCTCTTGTCAATTTAAGCTATCGCTGAAAGCTATGCTACCCTTGAGTCCCAAATCAAACACTGATAAAACTTCAAATGGCCCTAACTTCTATACGGTATGTCCTACACCTATTAAAGTTTGCAACATACAAATGCTTGTAACTTTTTACTGGAGCGTCATAAAACCTTGAAATTTTGTAACAATAAAGTACTCTAGCCTCTTGTTAATTTAAGCTATCGCTCAAAGCTATGCTACCCTTGAGTCCCTAATCAAACACTGATCAAACTTCAAATGGCCCTAACTTCTGTACAGTACGTCCTAAACCTATCAAAGTTAGCAACATAAAAATGCTTGTAAGTTTTTACTGGAGCGTCATAAAACCTTGAAATTTTTGTAACAATAAAGTACTCGAGCCTCTTTTCAATTTAAGCTATAGCTCAAACATCTGCTACCCTTGAGTCCCAAGTCAAACACTGATAAAACTTCGAATGGCCCTAACTTCTATACGGTACGTCCTACACCTATCAAAGTTTGCAACATAGAAATGCTTGTAACTTTTTACTGGAGCGTCATAAAACCTGGAAATTTTGTAACAATAAAGTACTCGAGCCTCTTGTCAATTTAAGCTATCGCTCAAAGCTATGCTACCCTTGAGTCCCAAATCAAATACTGATAAAACTTCAAATGGCCCTAACTTCTATACGGTACGTCCTACACCTATCAAAGTTTGCAACATACAAATGCTTGCAACTTTTTCCTGGAGCGTCATAAAACCTTGAAATTTTGTAACAATAAAGTACTCGAGCCTCTTGTCAATTTAAGCTATCGCTAAAAGCTATGCTACCCTTGAGTCCCATGTCAAACACTGATAAAAATTTAAATGGCCCCAACTTCTATACGGTACGTCCTACACCTATCAAAGTTTGCAACATAGAAATGCTTGTAACTTTTTACTGGAGCGTCATAAAACCTTGAAATTTTGTAACAATAAAGTACTCGAGCCTCTTGTCAATTTAAGCTATCGCTTATAGCTATGCTACCCTTGAGTCCTAAATCAAACACTGACAAAACTTCAAATGGCCCTAACTTCTATACGGTACGTCCTACTCCTATCAAAGTTTGCAACATACAAATGCTTGTAACTTTTTACTGGAGCATCATAAAACCTTGATAAAGTACTCGAGCCTCTTGTCAATTTAAGCTATCGCTCAAAACTATGCTACCCTTGAGTCCCAAATCAAACACTGATAAAACTTCAAATGGCCCTAACTTCTAAACGGTACGACCTACACCTATCAAAGTTTGCAATATACAAATGCTTGTAAGTTTTTACTGGAGCGTCATAGAACCTTGAAATTTTGTACCAATAAAGTACTCGAGCCTCTTGTCAAATTAAGCTATCGCTCAAAGCTATGATACCCATGAGTCCCAAATCAAACACTGATAAAACTTCAAATGGCTCTAACTTCTATACGGTACGTCCTACACCTATCAAAGTTTGCAACATACAAATGCTTGTAACTTTTTACTGGAGCTTCATAAAACCTTGAAATTTTGTAACAATAAAGTACTCGAGCCTCTTGCCAATTTAAGCTATCACTGAAAGCTATGCTACCCTTGAGTCCCAAATCAAACACTGATAAAACTTTAAATGGCCCTAACTTCTATACGGTACGTCCTACACCTATTAAAGTTTGCAACATACAAATGCTTGTAACTTTTTACTGGAGCGTCATAAAACCTTGAAATTTTGTAACAATAAAGTACTCTAGCCTCTGGTCAATTTAAGCTATCGCTCAAAGCTATGCTACCCTTGAGTCCCAAATCAAACACTGATCAAACTTCAAATGGCCCTAACTTCTGTACAGTACGTCCTAAACCTATCAAAGTTAGCAACATACAAATGCTTGTAAGTTTTTACTGGAGCGTCATAAAACCTTGAAATTTTTGTAACAATAATGTACTCGAGCCTCTTTTCAATTTAAGCTATAGCTCAAACATCTGCTACCCTTGAGTCCCAAGTCAAACACTGATAAAACTTCGAATGGCCCTAACTTCTATACGGTACGTCCTACACCTATCAAAGTTTGCAACATAGAAATGCTTGTAACTTTTTACTGGAGCGTCATAAAACCTTGAAATTTTGTAACAATAAAGTACTCGAGCCTCTTGTCAATTTAAGCTATCGCTCAAAGCTATGCTACCCTTGAGTCCCAAATCAAACACTGATAAAAATTCAAATGGCCCTAACTTCTATACGGTACGTCCTACACCTATCAAAGTTTGCAACATACAAATGCTTGTAACTTTTTACTGGAGCGTCATAAAACCTTGAAATTTTGTAACAATAAAGTACTCGAGCCTCTTGTCAATTTAAGCTATCGCTCAAAGCTATGCTACCCTTGAGTCCCAAATGAAACACTGATAAAATATCAAATGATCCTAACTTCTATACGGTACGTCCTACACCTATCAAAGTTTGCAACATACAAATGCTTGCAACTTTTTCCTGGAGCGTCATAAAACCTTGAAATTTTGTAACAATAAAGTACTCGAGCCTCTTGTCAATTTAAGCTATCGCTAAAAGCTATGCTACCCTTGAGTCCCATGTCAAACACTGATAAAAATTTAAATGGCCCCAACTTCTATACGGTACGTCGTACACCTATCAAAGTTTGCAACATAGAAATGCTTGTAACTTTTTACTGGAGCGTCATAAAACCTTGAAATTTTGTAACAATAAAGTACTCGAGCCTCTTGTCAATTTAAGCTATCGCTTATAGCTATGCTACCCTTGAGTCCTAAATCAAACACTGACAAAACTTCAAATGGCCCTAACTTCTATACGGTACGTCCTACTCCTATCAAAGTTTGCAACATACAAATGCTTGTAACTTTTTACTGGAGCATCATAAAACCTTGATAAAGTACTCGAGCCTCTTGTCAATTTAAGCTATCGCTCAAACCTATGCTACCCTTGAGTCCAAAATCAAACACTGATACAACTTCAAATGGCCCCAACTTCTATACGGTACGTCCTACACCTATCAGAGTTTGCAACATACAAATGCTTGTAACTTTTTACTGGAGCGTCATAAAACATTGAAATTTTTGTAACAATAAAGTACTCGAGCCTCTGGTCAATTTAAGCTATCGCTCAAAACTATGCTACCCTTGAGTCCCAAATCAAACACTGATAAAACTTCAAATGGCCCTAACTTCTAAACGGTACGTCCTACTCCTATCAAAGTTTGCAACATACAAATGCTTCTAACTTTTTACTGGAGCATCATAAAACCTTGAAATTTTGTAACAAAAAAGTACTCGAGCCTCTTGTCAAAATTTGCAACATACAAATGCTTGTAACTTTTTACTGGAGCTTCATAAAACCTTGAAATTTTGTAACAATAAAGTAATCGAGCCTCTTGTCAATTTAAGCTATCGCTGAAAGCTATGCTACCCTTGAGTCCCAAATCAAACACTGATAAAACTTCAAATGGCCCTAACTTCTATACGGTATGTCCTACACCTATTAAAGTTTGCAACATACAAATGGTTGTAACTTTTTACTGGAGCGTCATAAAACCTTGAAATTTTGTAACAATAAAGTACTCTAGCCTCTTGTCAATTTAAGCTATCGCTCAAAGCTATGCTACCCTTGAGTCCCAAATCAAACACTGATCAAACTTCAAATGGCCCTAACTTCTGTACAGTACGTCCTAAACCTATCAAAGTTAGCAACATACAAATGCTTGTAACTTTTTACTGGAGCGTCATAAAACCTTGAAATTTTGTAACAATAAAGTACTCGAACCTCTTGTCAATTTAAGCTATCGCTCAAAGCTATGCTACCCTTGAGTCCCAAATGAAACACTGATAAAATACAAAATGACCCTAACTTCTATACGGTACGTCCTACACCTATCAAAGTTTGCAACATACAAATGCTTGCAACTTTTTCCTGGAGCGTCATAAAACCTTGAAATTTTGTAACAATAAAGTACTCGAGCCTCTTGTCAATTTAAGCTATCGCTAAAAGCTATGCTACCCTTGAGTCCCATGTCAAACACTGATAAAAATTTAAATGGCCCCAACTTCTATACGGTACGTCCTACACCTATCAAAGTTTGCAACATAGAAATGCTTGTAACTTTTTACTGGAGCGTCATAAAACCTTGAAATTTTGTAACAATAAAGTACTCGAGCCTCTTGTCAATTTAAGCTATCGCTTATAGCTATGCTACCCTTGAGTCCTAAATCAAACACTGACAAAACTTCAAATGGCCCTAACTTCTATACGGTACGTCCTACTCCTATCAAAGTTTGCAACATACAAATGCTTGTAACTTTTTACTGGAGCATCATAAAACCTTGATAAAGTACTCGAGCCTCTTGTCAATTTAAGCTATCGCTCAAACCTATGCTACTCTTGAGTCCAAAATCAAACACTGATACAACTTCAAATGGCCCCAACTTCTATACGGTACGTCCTACACCTATCAAAGTTTGCAATATACAAATGCTTGTAAGTTTTTACTGGAGCGTCATAGAACCTTGAAATTTTGTACCAATAAAGTACTCGAGCCTCTTGTCAATTTAAGCTATCGCTCAAAGCTATGATACCCTTGAGTCCCAAATCAAACACTGATAAAACTTCAAATGGCTCTAACTTCTATACGGTACGTCCTACACCTATCAAAGTTTGCAACATACAAATGCTTGTAACTTTTTACTGGAGCTTCATAAAACCTTGAAATTTTGTAACAATAAAGTACTCGAGCCTCTTGCCAATTTAAGCTATCGCTGAAAGCTATGCTACCCTTGAGTCCCAAATCAAACACTGATAAAACTTTAAATGGCCCTAACTTTTATACGGTACGTCCTACACCTATTAAAGTTTGCAACATACAAATGCTTGTAACTTTTTACTGGAGCGTCATAAAACCTTGAAATTTTGTAACAATAAAGTACTCTAGCCTCTTGTCAATTTAAGCTATCGCTCAAAGCTATGCTACTCTTGAGTCCCAAATCAAACACTGATCAAACTTCAAATGGCCCTAACTTCTGTACAGTACGTCCTAAACCTATCAAAGTTAGCAACATACAAATGCTTGTAACTTTTTACTGGAGCGTCATAAAACCTTGAAATTTTGTAACAATAAAGTACTCGAACCTCTTGTCAATTTAAGCTATCGCTCAAAGCTATGCTACCCTTGAGTCCCAAATGAAACACTGATAAAATACAAAATGACCCTAACTTCTATACGGTACGTCCTACACCTATCAAAGTTTGCAACATACAAATGCTTGCAACTTTTTCCTGGAGCGTCATAAAACCTTGAAATTTTGTAACAATAAAGTACTCGAGCCTCTTGTCAATTTAAGCTATCGCTAAAAGCTATGCTACCCTTGAGTCCCATGTCAAACACTGATAAAAATTTAAATGGCCCCAACTTCTATACGGTACGTCCTACACCTATCAAAGTTTGCAACATAGAAATGCTTGTAACTTTTTACTGGAGCGTCATAAAACCTTGAAATTTTGTAACAATAAAGTACTCGAGCCTCTTGTCAATTTAAGCTATCGCTTATAGCTATGCTACCCTTGAGTCCTAAATCAAACACTGACAAATCTTCAAATGGCCCTAACTTCTATACGGTACGTCCTACTCCTATCAAAGTTTGCAACATACAAATGCTTGTAACTTTTTACTGGAGCATCATAAAACCTTGATAAAGTACTCGAGCCTCTTGTCAATTTAAGCTATCGCTCAAACCTATGCTACCCTTGAGTCCAAAATCAAACACTGATACAACTTCAAATGGCCCCAACTTCTATACGGTACGTCCTACACCTATCAAAGTTTGCAATATACAAATGCTTGTAAGTTTTTACTGGAGCGTCATAGAACCTTGAAATTTTGTACCAATAAAGTACTCGAGCCTCTTGTCAAATTAAGCTATCGCTCAAAGCTATGATACCCTTGAGTCCCAAATCAAACACTGATAAAACTTCAAATGGCTCTAACTTCTATACGGTACGTCCTACACCTATCAAAGTTTGCAACATACAAATTCTTGTAACTTTTTACTGGAGCGTCATAAAACCTTGAAATTTTGTAACAATAAAGTACTCGAGCCTCTTGTCAATTTAAGCTATCGCTCAAAGCTATGCTACCCTTGAGTCCCAAATGAAACACTGATAAAACTTTAAATGGTCCTAACTTCTATACGGTACGTCCTACACCTATCAAAGTTTGCAACATACAAATGCTTGCAACTTTTTCCTGGAGCGTCATAAAACCTTGAAATTTTGTAACAATAAAGTACTCGAGCCTCTTGTCAATTTAAGCTATCGCTAAAAGCTATGCTACCCTTGAGTCCCATGTCAAACACTGATAAAAATTTAAATGGCCCCAACTTCTATACGGTACGTCGTACACCTATCAAAGTTTGCAACATAGAAATGCTTGTAACTTTTTACTGGAGCGTCATAAAACCTTGAAATTTTGTAACAATAAAGTACTCGAGCCTCTTGTCAATTTAAGCTATCGCTTATAGCTATGCTACCCTTGAGTCCTAAATCAAACACTGACAAAACTTCAAATGGCCCTAACTTCTATACGGTACGTCCTACTCCTATCAAAGTTTGCAACATACAAATGCTTGTAACTTTTTACTGGAGCATCATAAAACCTTGATAAAGTACTCGAGCCTCTTGTCAATTTAAGCTATCGCTCAAACCTATGCTACCCTTGAGTCCAAAATCAAACACTGATACAACTTCAAATGGCCCCAACTTCTATACGGTACGTCCTACACCTATCAGAGTTTGCAACATACAAATGCTTGTAACTTTTTACTGGAGCGTCATAAAACATTGAAATTTTTGTAACAATAAAGTACTCGAGCCTCTGGTCAATTTAAGCTATCGCTCAAAACTATGCTACCCTTGAGTCCCAAATCAAACACTGATAAAACTTCAAATGGCCCTAACTTCTAAACGGTACGTCCTACTCCTATCAAAGTTTGCAACATACAAATGCTTCTAACTTTTTACTGGAGCATCATAAAACCTTGAAATTTTGTAACAAAAAAGTACTCGAGCCTCTTGTCAAAATTTGCAACATACAAATGCTTGTAACTTTTTACTGGAGCTTCATAAAACCTTGAAATTTTGTAACAATAAAGTAATCGAGCCTCTTGTCAATTTAAGCTATCGCTGAAAGCTATGCTACCCTTGAGTCCCAAATCAAACACTGATAAAACTTCAAATGGCCCTAACTTTTATACGGTATGTCCTACACCTATTAAAGTTTGCAACATACAAATGGTTGTAACTTTTTACTGGAGCGTCATAAAACCTTGAAATTTTGTAACAATAAAGTACTCTAGCCTCTTGTCAATTTAAGCTATCGCTCAAAGCTATGCTACCCTTGAGTCCCAAATCAAACACTGATCAAACTTCAAATGGCCCTAACTTCTGTACAGTACGTCCTAAACCTATCAAAGTTAGCAACATACAAATGCTTGTAACTTTTTACTGGAGCGTCATAAAACCTTGAAATTTTGTAACAATAAAGTACTCGAACCTCTTGTCAATTTAAGCTATCGCTCAAAGCTATGCTACCCTTGAGTCCCAAATGAAACACTGATAAAATACAAAATGACCCTAACTTCTATACGGTACGTCCTACACCTATCAAAGTTTGCAACATACAAATGCTTGCAACTTTTTCCTGGAGCGTCATAAAACCTTGAAATTTTGTAACAATAAAGTACTCGAGCCTCTTGTCAATTTAAGCTATCGCTAAAAGCTATGCTACCCTTGAGTCCCATGTCAAACACTGATAAAAATTTAAATGGCCCCAACTTCTATACGGTACGTCCTACACCTATCAAAGTTTGCAACATAGAAATGCTTGTAACTTTTTACTGGAGCGTCATAAAACCTTGAAATTTTGTAACAATAAAGTACTCGAGCCTCTTGTCAATTTAAGCTATCGCTTATAGCTATGCTACCCTTGAGTCCTAAATCAAACACTGACAAAACTTCAAATGGCCCTAACTTCTATACGGTACGTCCTACTCCTATCAAAGTTTGCAACATACAAATGCTTGTAACTTTTTACTGGAGCATCATAAAACCTTGATAAAGTACTCGAGCCTCTTGTCAATTTAAGCTATCGCTCAAACCTATGCTACCCTTGAGTCCAAAATCAAACACTGATACAACTTCAAATGGCCCCAACTTCTATACGGTACGTCCTACACCTATCAAAGTTTGCAATATACAAATGCTTGTAAGTTTTTACTGGAGCGTCATAGAACCTTGAAATTTTGTACCAATAAAGTACTCGAGCCTCTTGTCAAATTAAGCTATCGCTCAAAGCTATGATACCCTTGAGTCCCAAATCAAACACTGATAAAACTTCAAATGGCTCTAACTTCTATACGGTACGTCCTACACCTATCAAAGTTTGCAACATACAAATGCTTGTAACTTTTTACTGGAGCTTCATAAAACCTTGAAATTTTGTAACAATAAAGTACTCGAGCCTCTTGCCAATTTAAGCTATCGCTGAAAGCTATGCTACCCTTGAGTCCCAAATCAAACACTGATAAAACTTTAAATGGCCCTAACTTTTATACGGTACGTCCTACACCTATTAAAGTTTGCAACATACAAATGCTTGTAACTTTTTACTGGAGCGTCATAAAACCTTGAAATTTTGTAACAATAAAGTACTCTAGCCTCTTGTCAATTTAAGCTATCGCTCAAAGCTATGCTACTCTTGAGTCCCAAATCAAACACTGATCAAACTTCAAATGGCCCTAACTTCTGTACAGTACGTCCTAAACCTATCAAAGTTAGCAACATACAAATGCTTGTAACTTTTTACTGGAGCGTCATAAAACCTTGAAATTTTGTAACAATAAAGTACTCGAACCTCTTGTCAATTTAAGCTATCGCTCAAAGCTATGCTACCCTTGAGTCCCAAATGAAACACTGATAAAATATAAAATGACCCTAAATTCTATACGGTACGTCCTACACATATCAAAGTTTGCAACATACAAATGCTTGCAACTTTTTCCTGGAGCGTCATAAAACCTTGAAATTTTGTAACAATAAAGTACTCGAGCCTCTTGTCAATTTAAGCTATCGCTAAAAGCTATGCTACCCTTGAGTCCCATGTCAAACACTGATAAAAATTTAAATGGCCCCAACTTCTATACGGTACGTCCTACACCTATCAAAGTTTGCAACATAGAAATGCTTGTAACTTTTTACTGGAGCGTCATAAAACCTTGAAATTTTGTAACAATAAAGTACTCGAGCCTCTTGTCAATTTAAGCTATCGCTTATAGCTATGCTACCCTTGAGTCCTAAATCAAACACTGACAAAACTTCAAATGGCCCTAACTTCTATACGGTACGTCCTACTCCTATCAAAGTTTGCAACATACAAATGCTTGTAACTTTTTACTGGAGCATCATAAAACCTTGATAAAGTACTCGAGCCTCTTGTCAATTTAAGCTATCGCTCAAACCTATGCTACCCTTGAGTCCAAAATCAAACACTGATACAACTTCAAATGGCCCCAACTTCTATACGGTACGTCCTACACCTATCAAAGTTTGCAATATACAAATGCTTGTAAGTTTTTACTGGAGCGTCATAGAACCTTGAAATTTTGTACCAATAAAGTACTCGAGCCTCTTGTCAAATTAAGCTATCGCTCAAAGCTATGATACCCTTGAGTCCCAAATCAAACACTGATAAAACTTCAAATGGCTCTAACTTCTATACGGTACGTCCTACACCTATCAAAGTTTGCAACATACAAATTCTTGTAACTTTTTACTGGAGCTTCATAAAACCTTGAAATTTTGTAACAATAAAGTACTCGAGCCTCTTGCCAATTTAAGCTATCGCTGAAAGCTATGCTACCCTTGAGTCCCAAATCAAACACTGATAAAACTTTAAATGGCCCTAACTTTTATACGGTACGTCCTACACCTATTAAAGTTTGCAACATACAAATGCTTGTAACTTTTTACTGGAGCGTCATAAAACCTTGAAATTTTGTAACAATAAAGTACTCTAGCCTCTTGTCAATTTAAGCTATCGCTCAAAGCTATGCTACTCTTGAGTCCCAAATCAAACACTGATCAAACTTCAAATGGCCCTAACTTCTGTACAGTATGTCCTAAACCTATCAAAGTTAGCAACATACTAATGCTTGTAAGTTTTTACTGGAGCGTCATAAAACCTTGAAATTTTTGTAACAATAAAGTACTCGAGCCTCTTTTCAATTTAACTTATAGCTCAAACATCTGCTACCCTTGAGTCCCAAGTCAAACACTGATAAAACTTCGAATGGCCCTAACTTCTATACGGTACGTCCTACACCTATCAAAGTTTGCAACATAGAAATGCTTGTAACTTTTTACTGGAGCGTCATAAAACCTTGAAATTTTGTTACAATAAAGTACTCGAGCCTCTTGTCAATTTAAGCTATCGCTCAAAGCTATGCTACCCTTGAGTCCCAAATCAAACACTGATAAAACTTCAAATGGCCCTAACTTCTATACGGTACGTCCTACACTATCAAAGTTTGCAACATACAAATGCTTGTAACTTTTTACTGGAGCGTCATAAAACCTTGAAAAATGTAACAATAACGTACTCGAGCCTCTTGTCAATTTAAGCTATCGCTCAAAGCTATGCTACCCTTGAGTCCCAAATGAAACACTGATAAAATATCAAATGACCCTAACTTCTATACGGTACGTCCTACACCTATCAAAGTTTGCAACATACAAATGCTTGCAACTTTTTCCTGGAGCGTCATAAAACCTTGAAATTTTGTAACAATAAAGTACTCGAGCCTCTTGTCAATTTAAGCTATCGCTAAAAGCTATGCTACCCTTGAGTCCCATGTCAAACACTGATAAAAATTCAAATGGCCCCAACTTCTATACGGTACGTCCTACACCTATCAAATTTTGCAACATAGAAATGCTTGTAACTTTTAACTGGAGCGTCATAAAACCTTGAAATTTTGTAACAATAAAGTACTCGAGCCTCTTGTCAATTTAAGCTATCGCTTATAGCTATGCTACCCTTGAGTCCTAAATCAAACACTGACAAAACTTCAAATGGCCCTAACTTCTATACGGTACGTCCTACTCCTATCAAAGTTTGCAACATACAAATGCTTGTAACTTTTTACTGGAGCATCATAAAACCTTGATAAAGTACTCGAGCCTCTTGTCAATTTAAGCTATCGCTCAAACCTATGCTACCCTTGAGTCCCAAATCAAACACTGATAAAACTTCAAATGGCCCCAACTTCTATACGGTACGTCCTACACCTATCAGCGTTTGCAACATACAAATGCTTGTAAGTTTTTACTGGAGCGTCATAAAACCTTGAAATTTGTGTAATAATAAAGTACTCGAGCCTCTGGTCAATTTAAGCTATCGCTCAAAACTATGCTACCCTTGAGTCCCAAATCAAACACTGATAAAACTTCAAATGGCCCTAACTTCTAAACGGTACGTCCTACACCTATCAAAGTTTGCAATATACAAATGCTTGTAACTTTTTACTGGAGCGTCATAGAACCTTGAAATTTTGTAACAATAAAGTACTCGAGCCTCTTGTCAAATTAAGCTATCGCTCAAAGCTATGATACCCTTGAGTCCCAAATCAAACACTGATAAAACTTCAAATGGCCCTAACTTCTATACGGTACGTCCTACACCTATCACAGTTTGCAACACAGAAATGCTTGTAACTTTTTACTGGAGCGTCATAATACCTTGAAATTTGTAACAATAAAGTACTCGAGCCTCTGGTCAATTTAAGCTATCGCTCAAAGCTATGCTACCCTTGAGTCCCAAATCAAACACTGATAAAACTTCAAATGGCCCTAACTTCTATATGGTACGTCCTAGACCTATCAAAGTTTGCAACATACAAATGCTTGTAACTTTTTACTGGAGCCTCATACAACCTAGAAATGTTTGCAACAATAAAGTACTCGAGCCTCTTGTCAATTTAAGTTATCGCTCAAACTATGCTACCCTTGAGTCCCAAATCAAACATTGATAAAACTTCAAATGGCAATAACTTCTATACGGTACGTCCTACACCTATCAAAGTTTGCAATATACAAATGCTTGTAACTTTTTACTGGAGCGTGATAAAACCTTGAAATTTTGTAACAATAAAGTACTCGAGCCTCTTGTCAAATTAAGCTATCGCTCAAAGCTATGCTACCCTTGAGTCCCAAATCAAACATTGATAAAACTTCAAATGGCTCTAACTTCTATACGGTACGTCCTATCAAAGTTTGCAACATACAAATGCTTGTAACTTTTTACTGGAGCTTCATAAAACCTTGAAATTTTGTAACAATAAAGTACTCGAGCCTCTTGTCAATTTAAGCTATCGCTGAAAGCTATGCCACCATTGAGTCCCAAATCAAACACTGATTAAGCTTCAAATGGCCCTAACTTCTATACGGTACGTCCTACACCTATCTAAGTTTGCAACATACAAATGCTTGTAACTTTTTACTGGAGCGTCATAAAACCTTGAAATTTTGTAACAATAAAGTACTCTATCCTCTTGTCAATTTAAGCTATCGCTCAAAGCTATGCTACCCTTGAGTCCCAAATCAAACACTGATAAAACTTCAAATGGCCCTAACTTCTAAACCTATCAAAGTTAGCAGCATACAAATGCTTCTAAGTTTTTACTGGAGCGTCATAAAACCTTGAAATTTTTGTAACAATAAAGTACTCGAGCCTCTTTTCAATTTAAGCTATCGCTCAAAGCTATGCTACCCTTGAGTACCAAGTCAAACACTGATAAAACTTCGAATGGCCCTAACTTCTATACGGTACGTCCTACACCTATCAAAGTTTGCAACATACAAATGCTTGTAACTTTTTACTGGAGCATCATAAAACCTTGAAATATTGTAACAATAAAGTACTCGAGCCTCTTGTCAATTTAAGCTATCGCTCAAAGTTACGCTACCCTTGAGTCCCAAATCAAACACTGATAAAACTTCAAATGGCCCTAACTTCTATACGGTACGTCCTACACCTATCAAAGTTTGCAATATACAAATGCTTGTAACTTTTTACTGGAGCGTCATAAAACCTTGAAATTTTTGTAACAATAAAGTACTCGAGCCTTTTTTCAATTTAAGCTATCGCTCAAAGCTATGATACCATTGAGTCACAAATCAAACACTGATAAAACTTTAAATAGCTCTAACTTCTATACGCTACGTCCTACACCTATCAAAGTTTGCAACATACAAATGCTTGTAACTTTTTACTGGAGCTTCATAAAACCTTGAAATTTTGTAACAATAAAGTACTCGAGCCTCTTGTCAATTTAAGCTATCGCTGAAAGCTCTGCTACCCTTGAGTCCCAAATCAACACTGATAAAACTTCAAATGGCCCTAACTTCTATACGGTACGTACTACACCTATCAAAGTTTGCAACATACAAATGCTTGTAACTTTTTACTGGAGCGTCATAAAACCTTGAAATTTTGTAACAATAAAGTACTCTAGCCTCTTGTCAATTTAAGCTATCGCTCAAAGCTATGCTACCCTTGAGTCCTAAATCAAACACTGACAAAACTTCAAATGGCCCTAACTTCTATACGGTACGTCCTACACCTATCAAAGTTTGCAACATACAAATGCTTGTAACTTTTTACTGGAGCATCATAAAACCTTGATAAAGTACTCGAGCCTCTTGTCAATTTAAGCTATCGCTCATAGCTATGCTACCCTTGGGTCCCAAATCAAACACTGCCAAAACTTCAAATGGCCCCAACTTCTATACGGTACGTCCTACACCTATCAGCGTTTGCAACATACAAATGCTTGTAACTTTTTACTGGAGCGTCATAAAACCTTGAAATTTGTGTAATAATAAAGTACTCGAGCCTCTGGTCAATTTAAGCTATCGCTCAAAACTATGCTACCCTTGAGTCCCAAATCAAACACTGATAAAACTTCAAATGGCCCTAACTTCTAAACGGTACGTCCTACACCTATCAAAGTTTGCAATATACAAATGCTTGTAACTTTTTACTGGAGCGTCATAGAACCTTGAAATTTTGTAACAATAAAGTACTCGAGCCTCTTGTCAAATTAAGCTATTGCTCAAAGCTATGATACCCTTGAGTCCCAAATCAAACACTGATAAAACTTCAAATGGCCCTAACTTCTATACGGTACGTCCTACACCTATCACAGTTTGCAACACAGAAATGCTTGTAACTTTTTACTGGAGCGTCATAAAACCTTGAAATTTGTAACAATAAAGTACTCGAGCCTCTGGTCAATTTAAGCTATCGCTCAAAGCTATGCTACCCTTGAGTCCCAAATCAAACACTGATAAAACTTCAAATGGCCCTAACTTCTATATGGTACGTCCTAGACCTATCAAAGTTTGCAACATACAAATGCTTGTAACTTTTTACTGGAGCCTCATACAACCTAGAAATGTTTGCAACAATAAAGTACTCGAGCCTCTTGTCAATTTAAGTTATCGCTCAAACTATGCTACCCTTGAGTCCCAAATCAAACATTGATAAAACTTCAAATGGCAATAACTTCTATACGGTACGTCCTACACCTATCAAAGTTTGCAATATACAAATGCTTGTAACTTTTTACTGGAGCGTGATAAAACCTTGAAATTTTGTAACAATAAAGTACTCGAGCCTCTTGTCAAATTAAGCTATCGCTCAAAGCTATGCTACCCTTGAGTCCCAAATCAAACATTGATAAAACTTCAAATGGCTCTAACTTCTATACGGTACGTCCTATCAAAGTTTGCAACATACAAATGCTTGTAACTTTTTACTGGAGCTTCATAAAACCTTGAAATTTTGTAACAATAAAGTACTCGAGCCTCTTGTCAATTTAAGCTATCGCTGAAAGCTATGCCACCATTGAGTCCCAAATCAAACACTGATTAAGCTTCAAATGGCCCTAACTTCTATACAGTACGTCCTACACCTATCTAAGTTTGCAACATACAAATGCTTGTAACTTTTTACTGGAGCATCATAAAACCTTGAAATATTGTAACAATAAAGTACTCGAGCCTCTTGTCAATTTAAGCTATCGCTCAAAGCTACGCTACCCTTGAGTCCCAAATCAAACACTGATAAAACTTCAAATGGCCCTAACTTCTATACGGTACGTCCTACACCTATCAAAGTTTGCAATATACAAATGCTTGTAACTTTTTACTGGAGCGTCATAAAACCTTGAAATTTTTGTAACAATAAAGTACTCGAGCCTCTTTTCAATTTAAGCTATCGCTCAAAGCTATGATACCATTGAGTCCCAAATCAAACACTGATAAAACTTTAAATAGCTCTAACTTCTATACGCTACGTCCTACACCTATCAAAGTTTGCAACATACAAATGCTTGTAACTTTTTACTGGAGCTTCATAAAACCTTGAAATTTTGTAACAATAAAGTACTCGAGCCTCTTGTCAATTTAAGCTATCGCTGAAAGCTCTGCTACCCTTGAGTCCCAAATCAACACTGATAAAACTTCAAATGGCCCTAACTTCTATACGGTACGTACTACACCTATCAAAGTTTGCAACATACAAATGCTTGTAACTTTTTACTGGAGCGTCATAAAACCTTGAAATTTTGTAACAATAAAGTACTCTATCCTCTTGTCAATTTAAGCTATCGCTCAAAGCTATGCTACCCTTGAGTCCCAAATCAAACACTGATAAAACTTCAAATGGCCCTAACTTCTAAACCTATCAAAGTTAGCAGCATACAAATGCTTCTAAGTTTTTACTGGAGCGTCATAAAACCTTGAAATTTTTGTAACAATAAAGTACTCGAGCCTCTTTTCAATTTAAGCTATCGCTCAAAGCTATGCTACCCTTGAGTACCAAGTCAAACACTGATAAAACTTCGAATGGCCCTAACTTCTATACGGTACGTCCTACACCTATCAAAGTTTGCAACATACAAATGCTTGTAACTTTTTACTGGAGCATCATAAAACCTTGAAATATTGTAACAATAAAGTACTCGAGCCTCTTGTCAATTTAAGCTATCGCTCAAAGCTACGCTACCCTTGAGTCCCAAATCAAACACTGATAAAACTTCAAATGGCCCTAACTTCTATACGGTACGTCCTACACCTATCAAAGTTTGCAATATACAAATGCTTGTAACTTTTTACTGGAGCGTCATAAAACCTTGAAATTTTTGTAACAATAAAGTACTCGAGCCTCTTTTCAATTTAAGCTATCGCTCAAAGCTATGATACCATTGAGTCCCAAATCAAACACTGATAAAACTTTAAATAGCTCTAACTTCTATACGCTACGTCCTACACCTATCAAAGTTTGCAACATACAAATGCTTGTAACTTTTTACTGGAGCTTCATAAAACCTTGAAATTTTGTAACAATAAAGTACTCGAGCCTCTTGTCAATTTAAGCTATCGCTGAAAGCTCTGCTACCCTTGAGTCCCAAATCAACACTGATAAAACTTCAAATGGCCCTAACTTCTATACGGTACGTACTACACCTATCAAAGTTTGCAACATACAAATGCTTGTAACTTTTTACTGGAGCGTCATAAAACCTTGAAATTTTGTAACAATAAAGTACTCTAGCCTCTTGTCAATTTAAGCTATCGCTCAAAGCTATGCTACCCTTGAGTCCTAAATCAAACACTGACAAAACTTCAAATGGCCCTAACTTCTATACGGTACGTCCTACACCTATCAAAGTTTGCAACATACAAATGCTTGTAACTTTTTACTGGAGCATCATAAAACCTTGATAAAGTACTCGAGCCTCTTGTCAATTTAAGCTATCGCTCATAGCTATGCTACCCTTGGGTCCCAAATCAAACACTGCCAAAACTTCAAATGGCCCTAACTTCTATACGGTATGTCCTACACCTATCAAAGTTTGCAACATACAAATGCTTGTAACTTTTTACTGGAACATCATAAAACCTTGATAAAGTACTCGAGCCTCTTGTCAATTTAAGCTATCGCTCAAACCTATGCTACTCTTGAGTCCCAAATCAAACACTGATAAAACTTTAAATGGCCCTAACTTCTATACGGTACGTCCCACACCTATCAGAGTTTGCAGCATACAAATGCTTGTAACTTTTTACTGGAGCGTCATAAAACCTTGAAATTTTGTAACAATAAAGTACTCGAGCCTCTTGTCAATTTAAGCTATCGCTGAAAGGTATGCTACCCTTGAGTCCCAAATCAAACACTGATAAAACTTCAAATGGCCGTAACTTCTATACGGTACGTCCTACACCTATCTAAGTTTGCAACATACAAATGCTTGTAACTTTTTACTGGAGAGTCATAAAACCTTGAAATGTTTGTAACAATAAAGTACTGGAGCCTCTGGTCAATTTAAGCTATCGCTCAAAACTATGCTACCCTTCAGTCCAAATCAAACACTGTTAAACTTCAAATGGCCCTAACTTCTAAACGGTACGTCCTACACCTATCAAAGTTTGCAATATACAAATGCTTGTAACTTTTTACTGGAGCGTCATAGAACCTTGAAATTTTGTAACAATAAAGTACTCGAGCCTCTTGCCAAATTAAGCTATCGCTCAAAGCTATGATACCCTTGAGTCCCAAATCAAACACTGATAAAACTTCAAATAGCTCTAACTTCTATACGGTACGTCCTACACCTATCAAAGTTTGCAACATACAAATGCTTGTAACTTTTTACTGGAGCTTCATAAAACCTTGAAATTTTGTAACAATAAAGTACTCGAGCCTCTTGTCAATTTAAGCTATCGGTGAAAGCTATGCTACCCTTGAGTCCCAAATCAAACACTGATAAAACTTCAAATGGCCCTAACTTCTATACGGTACGTCCTACACCTATCAAAGTTTGCAACATACAAATGCTTGTAACTTTTTACTGGAGCGTCATAAAACCTTGAAATTTTGTAACAATAAAGTACTCTAGCCTCTTGTCAATTTAAGCTATCGCTCAAAGCTATGCTACCCTTGAGTCCCAAATCAAACACTGATAAAACTTCAAATGGCCCTAACTTCTATACGGTACGTCCTACACCTATCAAAGTTTGCAATATACAAATGCTTGTAACTTTTTACTGGAGCGTCATAAAACCTTGAAATTTTTGTAACAATAAAGTACTCGAGCCTCTTTTCAATTTAAGCTATCGCTCAAAGCTATGATACCATTGAGTCCCAAATCAAACACTGATAAAACTTTAAATAGCTCTAACTTCTATACGCTACGTCCTACACCTATCAAAGTTTGCAACATACAAATGCTTGTAACTTTTTACTGGAGCTTCATAAAACCTTGAAATTTTGTAACAATAAAGTACTCGAGCCTCTTGTCAATTTAAGCTATCGCTGAAAGCTCTGCTACCCTTGAGTCCCAAATCAACACTGCTAAAACTTCAAATGGCCCTAACTTCTATACGGTACGTACTACACCTATCAAAGTTTGCAACATACAAATGCTTGTAACTTTTTACTGGAGCGTCATAAAACCTTGAAATTTTGTAACAATAAAGTACTCTAGCCTCTTGTCAATTTAAGCTATCGCTCAAAGCTATGCTACCCTTGAGTCCTAAATCAAACACTGACAAAACTTCAAATGGCCCTAACTTCTATACGGTACGTCCTACACCTATCAAAGTTTGCAACATACAAATGCTTGTAACTTTTTACTGGAGCATCATAAAACCTTGATAAAGTACTCGAGCCTCTTGTCAATTTAAGCTATCGCTCATAGCTATGCTACCCTTGAGTCCCAAATCAAACACTGCCAAAACTTCAAATGGCCCTAACTTCTATACGGTATGTCCTACACCTATCAAAGTTTGCAACATACAAATGCTTGTAACTTTTTACTGGAACATCATAAAACCTTGATAAAGTACTCGAGCCTCTTGTCAATTTAAGCTATCGCTCAAACCTATGCTACTCTTGAGTCCCAAATCAAACACTGATAAAACTTTAAATGGCCCTAACTTCTATACGGTACGACCTACACCTATCAGAGTTTGCAGCATACAAATGCTTGTAACTTTTTACTGGAGCGTCATAAAACCTTGAAATTTTGTAACAATAAAGTACTCGAGCCTCTTGTCAATTTAAGCTATCGCTGAAAGGTATGCTACCCTTGAGTCCCAAATCAAACACTGATAAAACTTCAAATGGCCGTAACTTCTATACGGTACGTCCTACACCTATCTAAGTTTGCAACATACAAATGCTTGTAACTTTTTCCTGGAGAGTCATAAAACCTTGAAATGTTTGTAACAATAAAGTACTGGAGCCTCTGGTCAATTTAAGCTATCGCTCAAAACTATGCTACCCTTGAGTCCAAATCAAACACTGTTAAACTTCAAATGGCCCTAACTTCTAAACGGTACGTCCTACACCTATCAAAGTTTGCAATATACAAATGCTTGTAACTTTTTACTGGAGCGTCATAGAACCTTGAAATTTTGTAACAATAAAGTACTCGAGCCTCTTGCCAAATTAAGCTATCGCTCAAAGCTATGATACCCTTGAGTCCCAAATCAAACACTGATAAAACTTCAAATAGCTCTAACTTCTATACGGTACGTCCTACACCTATCAAAGTTTGCAACATACAAATGCTTGTAACTTTTTACTGGAGCTTCATAAAACCTTGAAATTTTGTAACAATAAAGTACTCTAGCCTCTTGTCAATTTAAGCTATCGCTCAAAGCTATGCTACCCTTGAGTCCCAAATTAAACACTGATAAAACTTCAAATGGCCCTAACTTCTGTACAGTACGGCCTAAACGTATCAAAGTTAGCAACATACAAATGCTTGTAAGTTTTTACTGGAGCGTCATAAAACCTTGAAATTTTTGTAACAATAAAGTACTCGAGCCTCTTGTCAATTTAAGCCATCGCTCAAAGCTATGCTACCCTTGAGTTCCATGTCAAACACTGATACAACTTCAAATGGCCCTAACTTGTATACGGTACGTCCTACACCTATCAAAGTTTGCAACATTCAAATGCTTGTAACTTTTTACTGGAGCATCATAAAACCTTGATAAAGTACTCGAGCCTCTTGTCAATTTAAGCTATCGCTCATAGCTATGCTACCCTTGGGTCCCAAATCAAACACTGCCAAAACTTCAAATGGCCCTAACTTCTATACGGTATGTCCTACACCTATCAAAGTTTGCAACATACAAATGCTTGTAACTTTTTACTGGAACATCATAAAACCTTGATAAAGTACTCGAGCCTCTTGTCAATTTAAGCTATCGCTCAAACCTATGCTACTCTTGAGTCCCAAATCAAACACTGATAAAACTTTAAATGGCCCTAACTTCTATACGGTACGTCCCACACCTATCAGAGTTTGCAGCATACAAATGCTTGTAACTTTTTACTGGAGCGTCATAAAACCTTGAAATTTTGTAACAATAAAGTACTCGAGCCTCTTGTCAATTTAAGCTATCGCTGAAAGGTATGCTACCCTTGAGTCCCAAATCAAACACTGATAAAACTTCAAATGGCCGTAACTTCTATACGGTACCTCCTACACCTATCTAAGTTTGCAATATACAAATGCTTGTAACTTTTTACTGGAGAGTCATAAAACCTTGAAATGTTTGTAACAATAAAGTACTGGAGCCTCTGGTCAATTTAAGCTATCGCTCAAAACTATGCTACCCTTGAGTCCAAATCAAACACTGTTAAACTTCAAATGGCCCTAACTTCTAAACGGTACGTCCTACACCTATCAAAGTTTGCAATATACAAATGCTTGTAACTTTTTACTGGAGCGTCATAGAACCTTGAAATTTTGTAACAATAAAGTACTCGAGCCTCTTGCCAAATTAAGCTATCGCTCAAAGCTATGATACCCTTGAGTCCCAAATCAAACACTGATAAAACTTCAAATAGCTCTAACTTCTATACGGTACGTCCTACACCTATCAAAGTTTGCAACATACAAATGCTTGTAACTTTTTACTGGAGCTTCATAAAACCTTGAAATTTTGTAACAATAAAGTACTCGAGCCTCTTGTTAATTTAAGCTATCGGTGAAAGCTATGCTACCCTTGAGTCCCAAATCAAACACTGATAAAACTTCAAATGGCCCTAACTTCTATACGGTACGTCCTACACCTATCAAAGTTTGCAACATACAAATGCTTGTAACTTTTTACTGGAGCGTCATAAAACCTTGAAATTTTGTAACAATAAAGTACTCTAGCCTCTTGTCAATTTAAGCTATCGCTCAAAGCTATGCTACCCTTGAGTCCCAAATCAAACACTGATAAAACTTCAAATGGCCCTAACTTCTATACGGTACGTCCTACACCTATCAAAGTTTGCAATATACAAATGCTTGTAACTTTTTACTGGAGCGTCATAAAACCTTGAAATTTTTGTAACAATAAAGTACTCGAGCCTCTTTTCAATTTAAGCTATCGCTCAAAGCTATGATACCATTGAGTCCCAAATCAAACACTGATAAAACTTTAAATAGCTCTAACTTCTATACGCTACGTCCTACACCTATCAAAGTTTGCAACATACAAATGCTTGTAACTTTTTACTGGAGCTTCATAAAACCTTGAAATTTTGTAACAATAAAGTACTCGAGCCTCTTGTCAATTTAAGCTATCGCTGAAAGCTCTGCTACCCTTGAGTCCCAAATCAACACTGCTAAAACTTCAAATGGCCCTAACTTCTATACGGTACGTACTACACCTATCAAAGTTTGCAACATACAAATGCTTGTAACTTTTTACTGGAGTGTCATAAAACCTTGAAATTTTGTAACAATAAAGTACTCTAGCCTCTTGTCAATTTAAGCTATCGCTCAAAGCTATGCTACCCTTGAGTCCTAAATCAAACACTGACAAAACTTCAAATGGCCCTAACTTCTATACGGTACGTCCTACACCTATCAAAGTTTGCAACATACAAATGCTTGTAACTTTTTACTGGAGCATCATAAAACCTTGATGAAGTACTCGAGCCTCTTGTCAATTTAAGCTATCGCTCATAGCTATGCTACCCTTGAGTCCCAAATCAAACACTGCCAAAACTTCAAATGGCCCTAACTTCTATACGGTATGTCCTACACCTATCAAAGTTTGCAACATACAAATGCTTGTAACTTTTTACTGGAACATCATAAAACCTTGATAAAGTACTCGAGCCTCTTGTCAATTTAAGCTATCGCTCAAACCTATGCTACTCTTGAGTCCCAAATCAAACACTGATAAAACTTTAAATGGCCCTAACTTCTATACGGTACGTCCTACACCTATCAGAGTTTGCAGCATACAAATGCTTGTAACTTTTTACTGGAGCGTCATAAAACCTTGAAATTTTGTAACAATAAAGTACTCGAGCCTCTTGTCAATTTAAGCTATCGCTGAAAGGTATGCTACCCTTGAGTCCCAAATCAAACACTGATAAAACTTCAAATGGCCGTAACTTCTATACGGTACGTCCTACACCTATCTAAGTTTGCAACATACAAATGCTTGTAACTTTTTACTGGAGAGTCATAAAACCTTGAAATGTTTGTAACAATAAAGTACTGGAGCCTCTGGTCAATTTAAGCTATCGCTCAAAACTATGCTACCCTTGAGTCCAAATCAAACACTGTTAAACTTCAAATGGCCCTAACTTCTAAACGGTACGTCCTACACCTATCAAAGTTTGCAATATACAAATGCTTGTAACTTTTTACTGGAGCGTCATAGAACCTTGAAATTTTGTAACAATAAAGTACTCGAGCCTCTTGCCAAATTAAGCTATCGCTCAAAGCTATGATACCCTTGAGTCCCAAATCAAACACTGATAAAACTTCAAATAGCTCTAACTTCTATACGGTACGTCCTACACCTATCAAAGTTTGCAACATACAAATGCTTGTAACTTTTTACTGGAGCTTCATAAAACCTTGAAATTTTGTAACAATAAAGTACTCGAGCCTCTTGTCAATTTAAGCTATCGGCGAAAGCTATGCTACCCTTGAGTCCCAAATCAAACACTGATAAAACTTCAAATGGCCCTAACTTCTATACGGTACGTCCTACACCTATCAAAGTTTGCAACATACAAATGTTTGTAACTTTTTACTGGAGCGTCATAAAACCTTGAAATTTTGTAACAATAAAGTACTCTAGCCTCTTGTCAATTTAAGCTATCGCTCAAAGCTATGCTACCCTTGAGTCCCAAATTAAACACTGATAAAACTTCAAATGGCCCTAACTTCTGTACAGTACGGCCTAAACGTATCAAAGTTAGCAACATACAAATGCTTGTAAGTTTTTACTGGAGCGTCATAAAACCTTGAAATTTTTGTAACAATAAAGTACTCGAGCCTCTTGTCAATTTAAGCTATCGCTCAAAGCTATGCTACCCTTGAGTTCCATGTCAAACACTGATACAACTTCAAATGGCCCTAACTTGTATACGGTAGGTCCTACACCTATCAAAGTTTGCAACATACAAATGCTTGTAACTTTTTACTGTAGAGTCATAAAATCTTGAAATTTTGTAACAATAAAGTACTCGAGCCTCGTTTCAATTTAAGCTATCGCTCAAAGCTATGCTACCCTTGAGTCCCAAATCAAACACTGATAAAACTTCAAATGGCCCTAACTTCTATACGGTACGCCCTACACCTATCAGAGTTTGCAACATACAAATGCTTGTAACTTTTTACTGGAGCATCATAAAACCTTGGTAAAGTACTCGAGCCTCTTGTCAATTTAAGCTATCGCTCAAACCTATGCTAACCCTGAGCCCCAAATCAAACACTGATAAAACTTCAAATGGCCCTAATTTCTATACGGTACGTCCTACACCTATCAGAGTTTGCAACATACAAATGCTTGAAACTTTTTACTGGAGAGTCATAAAACCTTGAAATTTTGTAACAATAAAGTATTCGAGCCTCTTTTCAATTTAAGCTATCGCTCAAAGCTATGCTACACTTGAGTCCCAAATCAAACACTGAGCAAACTTCAAATGGCGCTAACTTCTGTAAAGTACATCCTACACCTATCAAAGTTTGCAGCATACAAATGCTTGTAACTTTTTACTGGAGCATCATAAAACCTTGATAAAGTACTCGAGCCTCTTGTCAATTTAAGCTATCGGTCAAACCTATGCTACCCTTGAGTCCCAAATCAAACACTGATAAAACTTCAAATGGCCCTAACTTCTATACGGTACGCCCTACACCTATCAGAGTTTGCAACATACAAATGCTTGTAACTTTTTACTGGAGCGTCATAAAACCTTGAAATTTTGTAACAATAAAGTACTCGAGCCTCTTGTCAATTTAAGCTATCGCTGAAAGCTATGCTACCCTTGAGTCCCAAATCAAACACTGATAAAACTTCAAATGGCCGTAACTTCTATACGGTACGTCCTACACCTATCTAAGTTTGCAACATACAAATGCTTGTAACTTTTTACTGGAGAGTCATAAAACCTGAAAATTTTGTAACAATAAAGTACTCGAGCCTCTTTTCAATTTAGGCTATCGCTCAAACCTATGCTACCTTTGAGTCCCAAATCAAACACTGATAAAACTTCAAATGGCCCTAACTTCTATACGGTACGTCCTACACCTATCAGAGTTTGCAACTTTCAAATGCTTGTAACTTTTTACTGGAGCGTCATAAAACCTTGAAATTTTTGTAACAATAAAGTACTCGAGCCTCTGGTCAATTTAAGCTATCGCTCAAAACTATGCTCCCCTTGAGTCCCAAATCAAACACTGTTAAACTTCAAATGGCCCTAACTTCTAAACGGTACGTCCTACACCTATCAAAGTTTGCAATATAACTTGTAACTTTTTACTGGAGCGTCATAGAACCTTGAAATTTTGTGACAATAAAGTACTCGAGCCTCTTGCCAATTTAAGCTATCGCTCATAGCTATGCTACCCTTGAGTCCCAAATCAAACACTGCCAAAACTTCAAATGGCCCTAACTTATATACGGTACGTCCTACACCTATCAAAGTTTGCAACATACAAATGCTTGTAACTTTTTACTGGAACATCATAAAACCTTGATAAAGTACTCGAGCCTCTTGTCAATTTAAGCTATCGCTCAAACCTATGCTACCTTTGAGTCCCAAATCAAACACTGATAAAACTTCAAATGGCCCTAACTTCTATACGGTACGTCCTACACCTATCAGAGTTTGCAACATACAAATGCTTGTAAATTTTTACTGGAGCGTCATAAAACCTTGAAATTTTGTAACAATAAAGTACTCGAGCCTCTTGTCAATTTAAGCTATCGCTCAAAGCTATGCTACCCTTGAGTCCCAAATCAAACACAGAGAAAACTTCAAATGGCCGTAACTTCTATACGGTACGTCCTACACCTATCTAAGTTTGCAACATACAAATGCTTGTAACTTTTTACTGGAGAGTCATAAAACCTTGAAATTTTGTAACAATAAAGTACTCGAGCCTATTTTCAATTTAAGCTATCGCTCAAACCTATGCTACCCTTGAGTCCCAAATCAAACACTGATAAAACTTCAAATGGCCCTAACTTCTATACGGTACGTCCTACACCTATCAAAGTTTGCAATATACAAATGCTTGTAACTTTTTACTGGAGCGTCATAGAACCTTGAAATTTTGTAAAAATAAAGTACTCGAGCCTCTTGCCAAATTAAGCTATCGCTCAAAGCTATGATACCCTTGAGTCCCAAATCAAACACTGATAACACTTCAAATAGCTCTAACTTCTATACGGTACGTCCTACACCTATCAAAGTTTGCAACATACAAATGCTTGTAACTTTTTACTGGAGCTTTATAAAACCTTGAAATTTTGTAACAATAAAGTACTCGAGCCTCTTGTCAATTTAAGCTATCGCTGAAAGCTATGCTACCCTTGAGTCCCAAATCAAACACTGATAAAACTTCAAATGGCCCTAACTTCTATACGGTACGTCCTACACCTATCAGAGTTTTCAACATACAAATGCTTGTAACTTTTTACTGGAGCGTCATTAAACCTTGAAATTTTGGAACAATAAAGTACTCGAGCCTCTGGTCAATTTAAGCTATCGCTCAAAACTATGCTACCCTTGAGTCCAAATCAAACACTGTTAAACTTCAAATGGCCCTAACTTCTAAACGGTACGTCTTACACCTATCAAAGTTTGCAATATACAAATGCTTGTAACTTTTTACTGGAGCGTCATAGAGCCTTGAAATTTTGTAACAATAAAGTACTCGAGCCTCTTGCCAAATTAAGCTATCGCTCAAAGCTATGATACCCTTGAGTCCCAAATCAAACACTGATAAAACTTCAAATAGCTCTAACTTCTATACGGTACGTCCTACACCTATCAAAGTTTGCAACATACAAATGCTTGTAACTTTTTACTGGAGCTTTATAAAACCTTGAAATTTTGTAACAATAAAGTACTCGAGCCTCTTGTCAATTTAAGCTATCGCTGAAAGCTATGCTACCCTTGAGTCCCAAATCAAACACTGATAAAACTTCAAATGGCCCTAACTTCTATACGGTACGTCCTACACCTATCAAAGTTTGCAACATACAAATGCTTGTAACTTTTTACTGGAGCGTCATAAAACCTTGAAATTTTTGTAACAATAAAGTACTCGAGCCTCTGGTTAATTTAAGCTATCGCTCAAAACTATGCTCCCCTTGAGTCCCAAATCAAACACTGTTAAACTTCAAATGGCCCTAACTTCTAAACGGTACGTCCTACACCTATCAAAGTTTGCAATATAACTTGTAACTTTTTACTGGAGCGTCATAGAACCTTGAAATTTTGTGACAATAAAGTACTCGAGCCTCTTGTCATAGCTATGCTACCCTTGAGTCCCAAATCAAACACTGCCAAAACTTCAAATGGCCCTAACTTATATACGGTACGTCCTACACCTATCAAAGTTTGCAACATACAAATGCTTGTAACTTTTTACTGGAACATCATAAAACCTTGATAAAGTACTCGAGCCTCTTGTCAATTTAAGCTATCGCTCAAACCTATGCTACCCTTGAGTCCCAAATCAAACACTGATAAAACTTCAAATGGCCCTAACTTCTATACGGTACGTCCTACACCTATCAGAGTTTGCAACATACAAATGCTTGTAACTTTTTACTGGAGCGTCATAAAACCTTGAAATTTTGTAACAATAAAGTACTCGAGCCTCTTGTCAATTTAAGCTATCGCTCAAAGCTATGCTACCCTTGAGTCCCAAATCAAACACAGATAAAACTTCAAATGGCCGTAACTTCTATACGGTACGTCCTACACCTATCTAAGTTTGCAACATACAAATGCTTGTAACTTTTTACTGGAGAGTCATAAAACCTTGAAATTTTGTAACAATAAAGTACTCGAGCCTATTTTCAATTTAAGCTATCGCTCAAACCTATGCTACCCTTGAGTCCCAAATCAAACACTGATAAAACTTCAAATGGCCCTAACTTCTATACGGTACGTCCTACACCTATCAAAGTTTGCAATATACAAATGTTTGTAACTTTTTACTGGAGCGTCATAAAACCTTGAAATTTTGTAACAATAAAGTACTCTAGCCTCTTGTCAATTTAAGCTATCGCTCAAAGCTATGCTACCCTTGAGTCCCAAATTAAACACTGATAAAACTTCAAATGGCCCTAACTTCTGTACAGTACGGCCTAAACGTATCAAAGTTAGCAACATACAAATGCTTGTAAGTTTTTACTGGAGCGTCATAAAACCTTGAAATTTTTGTAACAATAAAGTACTCGAGCCTCTTGCCAATTTAAGCTATCGCTCAAAGCTATGCTACCCTTGAGTTCCATGTCAAACACTGATACAACTTCAAATGGCCCTAACTTGTATACGGTACGTCCTACACCTATCAAAGTTTGCAACATACAAATGCTTGTAACTTTTTACTGTAGAGTCATAAAATCTTGAAATTTTGTAACAATAAAGTACTCGAGCCTCTTTTCAATTTAAGCTATCGCTCAAAGCTATGCTACCCTTGAGTCCCAAATCAAACACTGATAAAACTTCCAATGGCCCTAACGTCTATACGGTACGTCCTACACGTATCAAAGTTTGCAACATAGAAATGCTTGTAACTTTTTACTGGAGCGTCATAAAACCTTGAAATTTTGTAACAATAAAGTACTCGAGCCTCCTGTCAGTTTAAGATATCGCTCAAAGCTATGCTACCCTAGAGTCCCAAATCAAACACTGACAAAACTTCAAATGGCCCAAACTTCTATACGGTACGTCCTACATCTATCAAAGTTTCAACATACAAATGCTTGTAACTTTTTACTGGAGTATCATAAAACCTTGATAAAGTACTCGAGCCTCTTGTCAATTTAAGCTATCGCTCATAGCTATGCTACCCTTGAGTCCCAAATCAAACACTGACAAAACTTCAAATGGCCCTAACTTCTATACGGTACGTCCTACACCTATCAAAGTTTGCAACATACAAATGCTTGTAACTTTTTACTGGAGCATCATAAAACCTTGGTAAAGTACTCGAGCCTCTTGTCAATTTAAGCTATCGCTCAAACCTATGCTAACCCTGAGCCCCAAATCAAACACTGATAAAACTTCAAATGGCCCTAATTTCTATACGGTACGTCCTACACCTATCAGAGTTTGCAACATACAAATGCTTGTAACTTTTTACTGGAGAGTCAAAAAACCTTGAAATTTTGTAACAATAAAGTATTCGAGCCTCTTTTCAATTTAAGCTATCGCTCAAAGCTATGCTACACTTGAGTCCCAAATCAAACACTGAGCAAACTTCAAATGGCGCTAACTTCTGTAAAGTACATCCTACACCTATCAAAGTTTGCAGCATACAAATGCTTGTAACTTTTTACTGGAGCATCATAAAACCTTGATAAAGTACTCGAGCCTCTTGTCAATTTAAGCTATCGGTCAAACCTATGCTACCCTTGAGTCCCAAATCAAACACTGATAAAACTTCAAATGGCCCTAACTTCTATACGGTACGTCCTACACCTATCTAAGTTTGCAACATACAAATGCTTGTAACTTTTTACTGGAGAGTCATAAAACCTTGAAATTTTGTAACAATAAAGTACTCGAGCCTATTTTCAATTTAAGCTATCGCTCAAACCTATGCTACCCTTGAGTCTCAAATCAAACACTGATAAAACTTCAAATGGCCCTAACTTCTATACGGTACGTCCTACACCTATCAAAGTTTGCAATATACAAATGTTTGTAACTTTTCACTGGAGCGTCATAAAACCTTGAAATTTTGTAACAATAAAGTACTCTAGCCTCTTGTCAATTTAAGCTATCGCTCAAAGCTATGCTACCCTTGAGTCCCAAATTAAACACTGATAAAACTTCAAATGGCCCTAACTTCTGTACAGTACGGCCTAAACGTATCAAAGTTAGCAACATACAAATGCTTGTAAGTTTTTACTGGAGCGTCATAAAACCTTGAAATTTTTGTAACAATAAAGTACTCGAGCCTCTTGTCAATTTAAGCTATCGCTCAAAGCTATGCTACCCTTGAGTTCCATGTCAAACACTGATACAACTTCAAATGGCCCTAACTTGTATACGGTACGTCCTACACCTATCAAAGTTTGCAACATACAAATGCTTGTAACTTTTTACTGTAGAGTCATAAAATCTTGAAATTTTGTAACAATAAAGTACTCGAGCCTCTTTTCAATTTAAGCTATCGCTCAAAGCTATGCTACCCTTGAGTCCCAAATCAAACACTGATAAAACTTCCAATGGCCCTAACGTCTATACGGTACGTCCTACACGTATCAAAGTTTGCAACATAGAAATGCTTGTAACTTTTTACTGGAGCGTCATAAAACCTTGAAATTTTGTAACAATAAAGTACTCGAGCCTCCTGTCAGTTTAAGATATCGCTCAAAGCTATGCTACCCTAGAGTCCCAAATCAAACACTGACAAAACTTCAAATGGCCCAAACTTCTATACGGTACGTCCTACATCTATCAAAGTTTCAACATACAAATGCTTGTAACTTTTTACTGGAGTATCATAAAACCTTGATAAAGTACTCGAGCCTCTTGTCAATTTAAGCTATCGCTCATAGCTATGCTACCCTTGAGTCCCAAATCAAACACTGACAAAACTTCAAATGGCCCTAACTTCTATACGGTACGTCCTACACCTATCAAAGTTTGCAACATACAAATGCTTGTAACTTTTTACTGGAGCATCATAAAACCTTGGTAAAGTACTCGAGCCTCTTGTCAATTTAAGCTATCGCTCAAACCTATGCTAACCCTGAGCCCCAAATCAAACACTGATAAAACTTCAAATGGCCCTAATTTCTATACGGTACGTCCTACACCTATCAGAGTTTGCAACATACAAATGCTTGTAACTTTTTACTGGAGAGTCATAAAACCTTGAAATTTTGTAACAATAAAGTATTCGAGCCTCTTTTCAATTTAAGCTATCGCTCAAAGCTATGCTACACTTGAGTCCCAAATCAAACACTGAGCAAACTTCAAATGGCGCTAACTTCTGTAAAGTACATCCTACACCTATCAAAGTTTGCAGCATACAAATGCTTGTAACTTTTTACTGGAGCATCATAAAACCTTGATAAAGTACTCGAGCCTCTTGTCAATTTAAGCTATCGGTCAAACCTATGCTACCCTTGAGTCCCAAATCAAACACTGATAAAACTTCAAATGGCCCTAACTTCTATACGGTACGCCCTACACCTATCAGAGTTTGCAACATACAAATGCTTGTAACTTTTTACTGGAGCGTCATAAAACCTTGAAATTTTGTAACAATAAAGTACTCGAGCCTCTTGTCAATTTAAGCTATCGCTGAAAGCTATGCTACCCTTGAGTCCCAAATCAAACACTGATAAAACTTCAAATGGCCGTAACTTCTATACGGTACGTCCTACACCTATCTAAGTTTGCAACATACAAATGCTTGTAACTTTTTACTGGAGAGTCATAAAACCTGAAAATTTTGTAACAATAAAGTACTCGAGCCTCTTTTCAATTTAGGCTATCGCTCAAACCTATGCTACCCTTGAGTCCCAAATCAAACACTGATAAAACTTCAAATGGCCCTAACTTCTATACGGTACGTCCTACACCTATCAGAGTTTGCAACTTTCAAATGCTTGTAACTTTTTACTGGAGCGTCATAAAACCTTGAAATTTTTGTAACAATAAAGTACTCGAGCCTCTGGTCAATTTAAGCTATCGCTCAAAACTATGCTTCCCTTGAGTCCCAAATCAAACACTGTTAAACTTCAAATGGCCCTAACTTCTAAACGGTACGTCCTACACCTATCAAAGTTTGCAATATAACTTGTAACTTTTTACTGGAGCGTCATAGAACCTTGAAATAAAGTACTCGAGCCTCTTGCCAATTTAAGCTATCGCTCATAGCTATGCTACCCTTGAGTCCCAAATCAAACACTGTCAAAACTTCAAATGGCCCTAACTTATATACGGTACGTCCTACACCTATCAAAGTTTGCAACATACAAATGCTTGTAACTTTTTACTGGAACATCATAAAACCTTGATAAAGTACTCGAGCCTCTTGTCAATTTAAGCTATCGCTCAAACCTATGCTACCTTTGAGTCCCAAATCAAACACTGATAAAACTTCAAATGGCCCTAACTTCTATACGGTACGTCCTACACCTATCAGAGTTTGCAACATACAAATGCTTGTAAATTTTTACTGGAGCGTCATAAAACCTTGAAATTTTGTAACAATAAAGTACTCGAGCCTCTTGTCAATTTAAGCTATCGCTCAAAGCTATGCTACCCTTGAGTCCCAAATCAAACACAGATAAAACTTCAAATGGCCGTAACTTCTATACGGTACGTCCTACACCTATCTAAGTTTGCAACATACAAATGCTTGTAACTTTTTACTGGAGAGTCATAAAACCTTGAAATTTTGTAACAATAAAGTACTCGAGCCTATTTTCAATTTAAGCTATCGCTCAAACCTATGCTACCCTTGAGTCCCAAATCAAACACTGATAAAACTTCAAATGGCCCTAACTTCTATACGGTACGTCCTACACCTATCAAAGTTTGCAATATACAAATGCTTGTAACTTTTTACTGGAGCGTCATAGAACCTTAAAATTTTGTAACAATAAAGTACTCGAGCCTCTTGCCAAATTAAGCTATCGCTCAAAGCTATGATACCCTTGAGTACCAAATCAAACACTGATAAAACTTCAAATAGCTCTAACTTCTATACGGTACGTCCTACACCTATCAAAGTTTGCAACATACAAAAGCTTGTAACTTTTTACTGGAGCTTTATAAAACCTTGAAATTTTGTAACAATAAAGTACTCGAGCCTCTTGTCAATTTAAGCTATCGCTGAAAGCTATGCTACCCTTGAGTCCCAAATCAAACACTGATAAAACTTCAAATGGCCCTAACTTCTATACGGTACGTCCTACACCTATCAGAGTTTTCAACATACAAATGCTTGTAACTTTTTACTGGAGCGTCATAAAACCTTGAAATTTTGGAACAATAAAGTACTCGAGCCTCTGGTCAATTTAAGCTATCGCTCAAAACTATGCTACCCTTGAGTCCAAATCAAACACTGTTAAACTTCAAATGGCCCTAACTTCTAAACGGTACGTCTTACACCTATCAAAGTTTGCAATATACAAATGCTTGTAACTTTTTACTGGAGCGTCATAGAGCCTTGAAATTTTGTAACAATAAAGTACTCGAGCCTCTTGCCAAATTAAGCTATCGCTCAAAGCTATGATACCCTTGAGTCCCAAATCAAACACTGATAAAACTTCAAATAGCTCTAACTTCTATACGGTACGTCCTACACCTATCAAAGTTTGCAACATACAAATGCTTGTAACTTTTTACTGGAGCTTTATAAAACCTTGAAATTTTGTAACAATAAAGTACTCGAGCCTCTTGTCAATTTAAGCTATCGCTCAAACCTATGCTACCCTTGAGTCCCAAATCAAACACTGATAAAACTTCAAATGGCCCTAACTTCTATACGGTACGTCCTACACCTATCAGAGTTTGCAACATACAAATGCTTGTAACTTTTTACTGGAGCGTCATAAAACCTTGAAATTTTGTAACAATAAAGTACTCGAGCCTCTTGTCAATTTAAGCTATCGCTCAAAGCTATGCTACCCTTGAGTCCCAAATCAAACACAGATAAAACTTCAAATGGCCGTAACTTCTATACGGTACGTCCTACACCTATCTAAGTTTGCAACATACAAATGCTTGTAACTTTTTACTGGAGAGTCATAAAACCTTGAAATTTTGTAACAATAAAGTACTCGAGCCTATTTTCAATTTAAGCTATCGCTCAAACCTATGCTACCCTTGAGTCCCAAATCAAACACTGATAAAACTTCAAATGGCCCTAACTTCTATACGGTACGTCCTACACCTATCAAAGTTTGCAATATACAAATGCTTGTAACTTTTTACTGGAGCGTCATAGAACCTTGAAATTTTGTAACAATAAAGTACTCGAGCCTCTTGCCAAATTAAGCTATCGCTCAAAGCTATGATACCCTTGAGTCCCAAATCAAACACTGATAAAACTTCAAATAGCTCTAACTTCTATACGGTACGTCCTACACCTATCAAAGTGTGCAACATACAAATGCTTGTAACTTTTTACTGGAGCTTTATAAAACCTTGAAATTTTGTAACAATAAAGTACTCGAGCCTCTTGTCAATTTAAGCTATCGCTGAAAGCTATGCTACCCTTGAGTCCCAAATCAAACACTGATAAAACTTCAAATGGCCCTAAATTCTATACGGTACGTCCTACACCTATCAGAGTTTTCAACATACAAATGCTTGTAACTTTTTACTGGAGCGTCATAAAACCTTGAAACTTTGGAACAATAAAGTACTCGAGCCTCTGGTCAATTTAAGCTATCGCTCAAAACTATGCTACCCTTGAGTCCAAATCAAACACTGTTAAACTTCAAATGGCCCTAACTTCTAAACGGTACGTCTTACACCTATCAAAGTTTGCAATATACAAATGCTTGTAACTTTTTACTGGAGCGTCATAGAACCTTGAAATTTTGTAACAATAAAGTACTCGAGCCTCTTGCCAAATTAAGCTATCGCTCAAAGCTATGATACCCTTGAGTCCCAAATCAAACACTGATAAAACTTCAAATAGCTCTAACTTCTATACGGTACGTCCTACACCTATCAAAGTTTGCAACATACAAATGCTTGTAACTTTTTACTGGAGAGTCATAAAACCTTGAAATTTTGTAACAATAAAGTACTCGAGCCTATTTTCAATTTAAGCTATCGCTCAAACCTATGCTACCCTTGAGTCTCAAATCAAACACTGATAAAACTTCAAATGGCCCTAACTTCTATAGGGTACGTCCTACACCTATCAAAGTTTGCAATATACAAATGCTTGTAACTTTTTACTGGAGCGTCAGAGAACCTTGAAATTTTGTAACAATAAAGTACTCGAGCCTCTTGCCAAATTAAGCTATCGCTCAAAGCTATGATACCCTTGAGTCCCAAATCAAACACTGATAAAACTTCAAATAGCTCTAACTTCTATACGGTACGTCCTACACCTATCAAAGTTTGCAACATACAAATGCTTGTAACTTTTTACTGGAGAGTCATAAAACCTTGAAATTTTGTAACAATAAAGTACTCGAGCCTATTTTCAATTTAAGATATCGCTCAAACTTATGCTACCCTTGAGTCCCAAATCAAACACTGATAAAACTTCAAATGGCCCTAACTTCTATACGGTACGTCCTACACCTATCAAAGTTTGCAATATACAAATGCTTGTAACTTTTTACTGGAGCGTCATAGAACCTTGAAATTTTGTAACAATAAAGTACTCGAGCCTCTTGCCAAATTAAGCTATCGCTCAAAGCTATGATACCCTTGAGTCGCAAATCAAACACTGATAAAACTTCAAATAGCTCTAACTTCTATACGGTATGTCCTACACCTATCAAAGTTTGCAACATACAAATGCTTGTAACTTTTTACTGGAGAGTCATAAAACATTGAAATTTTGTAACAATAAAGTACTCGAGCCTATTTTCAATTTAAGCTATCGCTCAAACCTATGCTACCCTTGAGTCCCAAATCAAACACTGATAAAACTTCAAATGGCCCTAACTTCTATACGGTACGTCCTACACCTATCAAAGTTTGCAATATACAAATGCTTGTAACTTTTTACTGGAGCGTCATAGAACCTTGAAATTTTGTAACAATAAAGTACTCGAGCCTCTTGCCAAATTAAGCTATCGCTCAAAGCTATGATACCCTTGAGTCCCAAATCAAACACTGATAAAACTTCAAATAGCTCTAACTTCTATACGGTACGTCCTACACCTATCAAAGTTAGCAACATACAAATGCTTGTAAGTTTTTACTGGAGCGTCATAAAACCTTGAAATTTTTGTAACAATAAAGAACTCGAGCCTCTTTTCAATTTAAGCTATCACTCAAAGCTATTCTACCTTTGAGTCCCAAGTCAAACACTGATAAAACTTCGAATGGCCCTAACTTCTATACGGTACGTCCTACACCTATCAAAGTTTGCAACATACAAATGCTTGTAACTTTTTACTGGAGCGTCATAAAACCTTGAAATTTTGTAACAATAAAGTACTCGAGCCTCTTGTCAATTTAAGCTATCGCTCAAAGCTATGCTACCCTTGAGTTCCATGTCAAACACTGATACAACTTCAAATGGCCCTAACTTGTATACGGTACGTCCTACACCTATCAAAGTTTGCAACATACAAATGCTTGTAACTTTTTACTGGAGAGTCATAAAATCTTGAAATTTTGTAACAATAAAGTACTCGAGCCTCTTTTCAATTTAAGCTATCGCTCAAAGCTATGCTACCCTTGAGTCCCAAATCAAACACTGATAAAACTTCCAATGGCCCTAACTTCTATACGGTACGTCTTACACGTATCAAAGTTTGCAACATAGAAATGCTTGTAACTTTTTACTGGAGCGTCATAAAACCTTGAAATTTTGTAACAATAAAGTACTCGAGCCTCCTGTCAGTTTAAGCTATCGCTCAAAGCTATGCTACCATTGAGTCCAAAATCAAACACTGACAAAACTTCAAATGGCCCTAACTTCTATACGGTATGTCCTACACCTCTCAAAGTTTGCAACATACAAATGCTTGTAACTTTTTACTGGAGCATCATAAAACCTTGGTAAAGTACTCGAGCCTCTTGTCAATTTAAGCTATCGCTCAAATCTATGCTACCCCTGAGTCCCAAATCAAACACTGATAAAACTTCAAATGGCCCTAACTTGTATACGGTACGTCCTACACCTATCAGAGTTTGCAACATACAAATGCTTGTAACTTTTTACTGGAGAGTCATAAAATCTTGAAATTTTGTAACAATAAAGTACTCGAGCCTCTTTTCAATTTAAGCTATCGCTCAAAGCTATGCTACCCTTGAGTCCCAAATCAAACACTGATAAAACTTCCAATGGCCCTAACTTCTATACGGTACGTCTTACACGTATCAAAGTTTGCAACATAGAAATGCTTGTAACTTTTTACTGGAGCGTCATAAAACCTTGAAATTTTGTAACAATAAAGTACTCGAGCCTCCTGTCAGTTTAAGCTATCGCTCAAAGCTATGCTACCATTGAGTCCAAAATCAAACACTGACAAAACTTCAAATGGCCCTAACTTCTATACGGTACGTCCTACACCTCTCAAAGTTTGCAACATACAAATGCTTGTAACTTTTTACTGGAGCATCATAAAACCTTGGTAAAGTACTCGAGCCTCTTGTCAATTTAAGCTATCGCTCAAATCTATGCTACCCCTGAGTCCCAAATCAAACACAGATAAAACTTCAAATGGCCCTAACTTCTATACGGTACGTCCTACACCTATCAGAGTTTGCAACATACAAATGCTTGTAACTTTTTACTGGAGCGTCATAAAACCTTGAAATTTTGTAACAATAAAGTACGCGAGCCTCTTGTCAATTTAAGCTATCGCTGAAAGCTATGCTGCCCTTGAGTCCCAAGTCAAACACTGATAAAACTTCGAATGGCCCTAACTTCTATACGGTACGTCCTACACCTATCAAAGTTTGCAACATACAAATGCTTGTAACTTTTTACTGAAGCGTCATAAAACCTTGAAATTTTGTAACAATAAAGTACTCGAGCCTCTTGTCAATTTAAGCTATCGCTCAAAGCTATGCTACCCTTGAGTCCCAAATCAAACACTGATAAAATTTCAAATGACCCTAACTTCTATACGGTACGTCCTACACCTATCAAAGTTTGCAACATACAAATGCTTGTAACTTTTTACTGGAGCGTCATAAAACCTTGAAATTTTGTAACAATAAAGTACTCGAGCCTCTTGTCAATTTAAGCTATCGCTCAAAGCTATGCTACCTATGAGTCCCAAATCAAACACTGATAAAATTTCAAATGACCCTAACTTCTATACGGTACGTCCTACACCTATCAAAGTTTGCAACATACAAATGCTTGTAACTTTTTACTGGAGCATCATAAAACCTTGAAATATTGTAACAATAAAGTACTCGAGCCTCTTGTCAATTTAAGCTATCGCTCAAAGCTATGCTACCCTTGAGTCTCATGTCAAACACTGATAAAACTTCAAATGGCCCTAACTTGTATGTATACGGTACGTCCTACACCTATCAAAGTTTGCAACATACAAATGCTTGTAACTTTTTACTGGAGAGTCATAAAATCTTGAAATTTTGTAACAATAAAGTACTCGAGCCTCTTTTCAATTTAAGCTATCGCTCAAAGCTATGCTACCCTTGAGTCCCAAATCAAACACTGATACAACTTCCAATGGCCCTAACTTCTATACGGTACGTCCTACACCTATCAAAGTTTGCAACATATAAATGCTTGTAACTTTTTACTGGAGCGTCATAAAACCTTGAAATTTTGTAACAATAAAATACTCGAGCCTCCTGTCAGTTTAAGATATCGCTCAAATCTATGCTACCCTTGAGTCCAAAATCAAACACTGATAAAATTTCAAATGGCCCTAACTTCTATACGGTACGTCCTACACCTATCAAAGTTTGCAACATACAAATGCTTGTAACTTTTTACTGGAGCGTCATAAAACCTTGAAATTTTGTAACAATAAAGTACTCTAGCCTCTTATCAATTTAAGCTATCGCTCAAAGCTATGCTACCCTTGAGTCCCAAATCAAACACTGACAAAACTTCAAATGGCCCTAACTTCTATACGTCCTAGACCTATCAAAGTTTGCAACATACAAATGCTTGTAACTTTTTACTGGAGCGTCATAAAACCTTGAAACTTTGTAACAATAAAGTACTCGAGCCTCTTGTCCATTTAAGCTATCGCCCAAAGCTATGGTACCCTTGAGTCCCAAATCAAACACTGATAAAACTTCAAATGGCCCTATCTTCTATACGGTACGTCCTATACCTGTCAAAGTTTGCAACATACAAATATTTGTAACTTTTTACTGGAGCATCATAAAACCTTGATAAAGTACTCGAGCCTCTTGTCAATTTAAGCTATCGCTCATAGCTATGCTACCCTTGAGGCCCAAATCAAACACCGATAAAACTTCAAATGGCCGTAACTTCTATATGGTACGTCCTACACCTATCAAAGTTTGCAACATACAAATGCTTGTAACTTTTTACTGGAGCGTCATAAAACCTTGAAATTTTGTAACAATAAAGTACTCGAGCCTCTTGTCAATTTAAGCTATCGCTGAAAGCTATGCTACCCTTGAGTCCCAAATCAAACACTGATAAAACTTCAAATGGCCGTAGCTTCTATACGGTACGTCCTACACCTATCTAAGTTTGCAACATACAAATGCTTGTAACTTTTTACTGGAGAGTCATAAAACCTTGAAATTTTGTAACAATAAAGTACTCGAGCCTCTTGTCAAATTAAGCTATCGCTCAAAGCTATGATACCCTTGAGTCCCAAATCAAACACTGATAAAACTTCAAATAGCTCTAACTTCTATACGGTACGTCCTAAACCTATCAAAGTGTGCACCATATAAATGCTTGTAACTTTTTACTGGAGCTTCATAAAACCTTGAAATTTTGTAACAATAAAGTACTCGAGCCTCTTGTCAATTTAAGCTATCGCTGAAAGCTATGCTACCCTTGAGTCCCAAATCAAACACTGATAAAACTTCAAATGTCCCTAACTTCTGTACAGTACGTCCTAAACCTATCAAAGTTAGCAACATACAAATGCTTGTAAGTTTTTACTGGAGCGACATAAAACCTTGAAATTTTTGTAACAATAAAGTACTCGAGCCTCTTTTCAATTTAAGCTATCGCTCAAAGCTATGCTACCCTTGAGTCCCAAGTCAAACACTGATAAAACTTCGAATGGCCCTAACTTCTATACGGTACGTCCTACACCTATCAAAGTTTGCAACATACAAATGCTTGTAACTTTTTACTGGAGCGTCATAAATCCTTGAAATTTTGTAACAATAAAGTACTCGAGCCTCTTGTCAATTTAAGCTATCGCTCAAAGCTATGCTACCCTTGGGTCCCAAATCAAACACTAATAAAATTTCAAATGACCCTAACTTCTATACGGTACGTCCTACACCTATCAAAGTTTGCAACATACAAATGCTTGTAACTTTTTACTGGAGCGTCATAAAACCTTGAAATTTTGTAACAATAAAGTACTCTAGCCTATTGTCAATTTAAGCTATCGCTCAAAGCTATGCTACCTTTCAGTCCCAAATCAAACACTGATAAAATTTCAAATGACCCTAACTTCTATACGGTACGTCCTACACCTATCAAAGTTTGCAACATACAAATGCTTGTAACTTTTTACTGGAGCATCATAAAACCTTGAAATATTGTAACAATAAAGTACTCGAGCCTCTTGTCAATTTAAGCTATCGCTCAAAGCTATGCTACCCTTGAGTCCCATGGCAAACACTGATAAAACTTCAAATGGCCCTAACTTGTATACGGAACGTCCTACACCTATCAAAGTTTGCAACATACAAATGCTTGTAACTTTTTACTGGAGAGTCATAAAATCTTTAAATTTTGTAACAATAAAGTACTCGAGCCTCTTTTCAATTTAAGCTATCGCTCGAAGCTATGCTACCCTTGAGTCCCAAATCAAACACTGATAAAACTTCCAATGGCCCTAACTTCTATACGGTACGTCCTACACCTATCAAAGTTTGCAACATATAAATGCTTGTAACTTTTTACTGGAGCGTCATAAAACCTTGAAATTTTGTAACAATAAAGTACTCTAGCCTCTTGTCAATTTAAGCTATCGCTCAAGGCTATGCTACCCTTGAGTCCCAAATCAAACACTGACAAAACTTCAAATGGCCGTAACTTCTATACGGTACGTCCTACACCTATCAAAGTTTGCAACATACAAATGCTTGTAACTTTTTACTGGAGCATCATAAAACCTTGATAAAGTACTCGAGCCTCTTGTCAATTTAAGCTATCGCTCATAGCTATGCTACCCTTGAGTCCCAAATCAAACACCGATAAAACTTCAAATGGCCGTAACTTCTATATGGTACGTCCTACACCTATCAAAGTTTGCAACATACAAATGCTTGTAACTTTTTACTGGAGCGTCATAAAACCTTGAAATTTTGTAACAATAAAGTACTCGAGCCTCTTGTCAATTTAAGCTATCGCTAAAAGCTATGCTACCCTTGAGTCCCAAATCAAACACTGATAAAACTTCAAATGGCCGTAGCTTCTATACGGTACGTCCTACAGCTATCTAAGTTTGCAACATACAAATGCTTGTAACTTTTTACTGGAGAGTCATAAAACCTTGAAATTTTGTAACAATAAAGTACTCGAGCCTCTTGTCAAATTAAGCTATCGCTCAAAGCTATGATACCCTTGAGTCCCAAATCAAACACTGATAAAACTTCAAATAGCTCTAACTTCTACACGGTACGTCCTACACCTATCAAAGTGTGCACCATACAAATGCTTGTAACTTTTTACTGGAGCTTCATAAAACCTTGAAATTTTGTAACAATAAAGTACTCGAGCCTCTTTTCAATTTAAGCTATCGCTGAAAGCTATGCTACCCTTGAGTCCCAAATCAAACACTGATAAAACTTCAAATGGCCTTAACTTCTGTACAGTACGTCCGAAACCTATCAAAGTTAGCAACATACAAATGCTTGTAAGTTTTTACTGGAGCGACATAAAACCTTGAAATTTTTGTAACAATAAAGTCCTCGAGCCTCTTTTCAATTTAAGCTATCGCTCAAAGCTATGCTACCCTTGAGTCCCAAGTCAAACACTGATAAAACTTCGAATGGCCCTAACTTCTATACGGTACGTCCTACACCTATCAAAGTTTGCAACATACAAATGCTTGTAACTTTTTACTGGAGCGTCATAAAACCTTGAAATTTTGTAACAATAAAGTACTCGAGCCTCTTGTCAATTTAAGCTATCGCTCAAAGCTATGCTACCCTTGAGTCCCAAATCAAACACTGATAAAATTTCAAATTACCCTAACTTCTATACGGTACGTCCTACACCTATCAAAGTTTGCAACATACAAATGCTTGTAACTTTTTACTGGAGCGTCATAAAACCTTGAAATTTTGTAACAATAAAGTACTCTAGCCTCTTGTCAATTTAAGCTATCGCTCAAAGCTATGCTACCTTTCAGTCCCAAATCAAACACTGATAAAATTTCAAATGACCCTAACTTCTATACGGTACGTCCTACACCTATCAAAGTTTGCAACATACAAATGCTTGTAACTTTTTACTGGAGCATCATAAAACCTTGAAATATTGTAACAATAAAGTACTCTAGCGTCTTGTCAATTTAAGTTATCGCTCAAAGCTATGCTACCCTTGAGTCCCATTGCAAACACTGATAAAACTTCAAATGGCCCTAACTTGTATACGGTACGTCCTACACCTATCAAAGTTTGCAACATACAAATGCTTGTAACTTTTTACTGGAGAGTCATAAAATCTTGAAATTTTGTAACAATAAAGTACTCGAGCCTCTTTTCAATTTAAGCTATCGCTCAAAGCTATGCTACCCTTGAGTCCCAAATCAAACACTGATAAAACTTCCAATGGCCCTAACTTCTATACGGTACGTCCTACACCTATCAAAGTTTGCAACATAGAAATGCTTGTAACTTTTTACTGGAGCGTCATAAAACCTTGAAATTTTGTAACAATAAAGTACTCGAGCCTCCTGTCAGTTTAAGATATCGATCAAATCTATGCTACCCTTGAGTCCCAAATCAAACACTGATAAAATTTCAAATGGCCCTAACTTCTATACGGTACGTCCTACACCTATCAAAGTTTGCAACATACAAATGCTTGTAACTTTTTACTGGAGCGTCATAAAACCTTGAAATTTTGTAACAATATAGTACTCTAGCCTCTTGTCAATTTAAGCTATCGCTCAAAGCTATGTTACCCTTGAGTCCAAAATCAAACACTGACAAAACTTCAAATGGCCCTAACTTCTATACGGTACGTCCTACACCTATCAAAGTTTGCAACATACAAATGCTTGAAACTTTTTACTGGAGCATCATAAAACCTTGATAAAGTACTCGAGCCTCTTGTCAATTTAAGCTATCGCTCAATCCTATGCTACCCTTGAGTCCCAAATCAAACACTGATAAAACTTCAAATGGCCCTAACTTCTATACGGTACGTCCTACACCTATCAGAGTTTGCAACATACAAATGCTTGTAACTTTTTACTGGAGCGTCATAAAACCTTGAAATTTTGTAACAATATAGTACTCTAGCCTCTTGTCAATTTAAGCTATCGCTCAAAGCTATGTTACCCTTGAGTCCCAAATCAAACACTGACAAAACTTCAAATGGCCCTAACTTCTATACGGTACGTCCTACACCTATCAAAGTTTGCAACATACAAATGCTTGAAACTTTTTACTGGAGCATCATAAAACCTTGATAAAGTACTCGAGCCTCTTGTCAATTTAAGCTATCGCTCAATCCTATGCTACCCTTGAGTCCCAAATCAAACACTGATAAAACTTCAAATGGCCCTAACTTCTATACGGTACGTCCTACACCTATCAGAGTTTGCAACATACAAATGCTTGTAACTTTTTACTGGAGCGTCATAAAACCTTGAAATTTTGTAACAATAAAGTACTCGAGCCTCTTGTCAGTTTAAGCTATCGCTGAAAGCTATGCTACCCTTGAGTCCCAAATCAAACACTGATAAAACTTCAAATGGCCCTAACTTCTATACGGTACGTCCTACACCTATCTAAGTTTGCAACATACAAATGCTTGTAACTTTTTACTGGAGAATCATAAAACCTTGAAATTTTGTAACAATAAAGTACTCGAGCCTCTTTTCAATTTAAGCTATCGCTCAAAGCTATGCTACACTTGAGTCCCAAATCAAACACTGACAAAACTTCAAATGGCCCTAACTTCTATACGGTACGTCCTACACCTATCAAAGTTTGCAACATACAAATGCTTGTAACTTTTTACTGGAGCATCATAAAACCTTGATAAAGTACTCGAGCCTCTTGTCAATTTAAGCTATCGCTCATAGCTATGCTACCCTTGAGTCCCAAATCAAACACTGACAAAACTTCAAATGGCCCTAACTTATATACGGTACGTTCTACACCTATCAAAGTTTGCAACATACAAATGCTTGTAAATTTTAACTGGAGCATCATAAAACCTTGATAAAGTACTCGAGCTTCTTGTCAATTTAAGCTATCGCTCAAACCTATGCTACCCTTGAGTCACAAATCAAACACTGATAAAACTTCAAATGGCCCTAACTTCTATACGATACGTCCTACACCTATCAGAGTTTGCAACATACAAATGCTTGTAACTTTTTACTGGAGCGTCATAAAACCTTGAAATTTTGTAACAATAAAGTACTCGAGCCTCCTGTCAGTTTAAGATATCGATCAAATCTATGCTACCCGTGAGTCCCAAATCAAACACTGATAAAATTTCAAATGGCCCTAACTTCTATACGGTACGTCCTACACCTATCAAAGTTTGCAACATACAAATGCTTGTAACTTTTTACTGGAGCGTCATAAAACCTTGAAATTTTGTAACAATAAAGTACTCTAGCCTCTTGTCAATTTAAGCTATCGCTCAAAGCTATGCTACCCTTGAGTCCCAAATCAAACACTGACAAAACTTCAAATGGCCCTAACTTCTATACGGTACGTCCTACACCTATCAAAGTTTGCAACATACAAATGCTTGTAACTTTTTACTGGAGCATCATAAAACCTTGATAAAGTACTCGAACCTCTTGTCAATTTAAGCTATCGCTCAAACCTATGCTACCCTTGAGTCCCAATCAAACACTGATAAAACTTCAAATGGCCCTAACTTCTATACGGTACGTCCTACACCTATCGGAGTTTGCAACATACAAATGCTTGTAACTTTTTACTGGAGCGTCATAAAACCTTGAAATTTTGTAACAATAAAGTACTCGAGCCTCTTGTCAATTTAAGCTATCGCTGAAAGCTATGCTACCCTTGAGTCCCAAATCAAACACTGATAAAACTTCAAATGGCCGTAACTTCGATACGGTACGTCCTACAACTATCTAAGTTTGCAACATACAAATGCTTGTAACTTTTTACTGGAGAGTCATAAAACCTTGAAATTTTGTAACAATAAAGTACTCGAGCCTCTTGTCAATTTAAGCTATCGCTCAAAGCTATGCTACACTTGAGTCCCAAATCAAACACTGACAAAACTTCAAATGGCCCTAACTTCTATACGGTACGTCCTACAAATATCAAAGTTTGCAACATACAAATGCTTGTAACTTTTTACTGGAGCATCATAAAACCTTGATAAAGTACTCGAGCCTCTTGTCAATTTAAGCTATCGCCCATAGCTATGCTACCCTTGAGTCCCAAATCAAACACTGACAAAACTTCAAATGGCCCTAACTTCTATACGGTACGTCCTACACCTATCAAAGTTTGCAACATACAAATGCTTGTAACTTTTTACTGAAGCGTCATAAAACCTTGAAATTTTGTAACAATAAAGTACTCGAGCCTCTTGTCAATTTAAGCTATCGCTCAAAGCTATGCTACCCTTGAGTCCCAAATCAAACACTGATAAAATTTCAAATGACCCTAACTTCTATACGGTACGTCCTACACCTATCAAAGTTTGCAACATACAAATGCTTGTAACTTTTTACTGGAGCGTCATAAAACCTTGAAATTTTGTAACAATAAAGTACTCGAGCCTCTTGTCAATTTAAGCTATCGCTCAAAGCTATGCTACCTATGAGTCCCAAATCAAACACTGATAAAATTTCAAATGACCCTAACTTCTATACGGTACGTCCTACACCTATCAAAGTTTGCAACATACAAATGCTTGTAACTTTTTACTGGAGCATCATAAAACCTTCAAATATTGTAACAATAAAGTACTCGAGCCTCTTGTCAATTTAAGCTATCGCTCAAAGCTATGCTACCCTTGAGTCTCATGTCAAACACTGATAAAACTTCAAATGGCCCTAACTTGTATGTATACGGTACGTCCTACACCTATCAAAGTTTGCAACATACAAATGCTTGTAACTTTTTACTGGAGAGTCATAAAATCTTGAAATTTTGTAACAATAAAGTACTCGAGCCTCTTTTCAATTTAAGCTATCGCTCAAAGCTATGCTACCCTTGAGTCCCAAATCAAACACTGATACAACTTCCAATGGCCCTAACTTCTATACGGTACGTCCTACACCTATCAAAGTTTGCAACATAGAAATGCTTGTAACTTTTTACTGGAGCGTCATAAAACCTTGAAATTTTGTAACAATAAAATACTCGAGCCTCCTGTCAGTTTAAGGTATCGCTCAAATCTATGCTACCCTTGAGTCCAAAATCAAACACTGATAAAATTTCAAATGGCCCTAACTTCTATACGGTACGTCCTACACCTATCAAAGTTTGCAACATACAAATGCTTGTAACTTTTTACTGGAGCGTCATAAAACCTTGAAATTTTGTAACAATAAAGTACTCTAGCCTCTTATCAATTTAAGCTATCGCTCAAAGCTATGCTACCCTTGAGTCCCAAATCAAACACTGACAAAACTTCAAATGGCCCTAACTTCTATACGGTACGTCCTAGACCTATCAAAGTTTGCAACATACAAATGCTTGTAACTTTTTACTGGAGCGTCATAAAACCTTGAAACTTTGTAACAATAAAGTACTCGAGCCTCTTGTCCATTTAAGCTATCGCCCAAAGCTATGGTACCCTTGAGTCCCAAATCAAACACTGATAAAACTTCAAATGGCCCTATCTTCTATACGGTACGTCCTATACCTGTCAAAGTTTGCAACATACAAATATTTGTAACTTTTTACTGGAGCATCATAAAACCTTGATAAAGTACTCGAGCCTCTTGTCAATTTAAGCTATCGCTCATAGCTATGCTACCCTTGAGGCCCAAATCAAACACCGATAAAACTTCAAATGGCCGTAACTTCTATATGGTACGTCCTACACCTATCAAAGTTTGCAACATACAAATGCTTGTAACTTTTTACTGGAGCGTCATAAAACCTTGAAATTTTGTAACAATAAAGTACTCGAGCCTCTTGTCAATTTAAGCTATCGCTGAAAGCTATGCTACCCTTGAGTCCCAAATCAAACACTGATAAAACTTCAAATGGCCGTAGCTTCTATACGGTACGTCCTACACCTATCTAAGTTTGCAACATACAAATGCTTGTAACTTTTTACTGGAGAGTCATAAAACCTTGAAATTTTGTAACAATAAAGTACTCGAGCCTCTTGTCAAATTAAGCTATCGCTCAAAGCTATGATACCCTTGAGTCCCAAATCAAACACTGATAAAACTTCAAATAGCTCTAACTTCTATACGGTACGTCCTAAACCTATCAAAGTGTGCACCATACAAATGCTTGTAACTTTTTACTGGAGCTTCATAAAACCTTGAAATTTTGTAACAATAAAGTACTCGAGCCTCTTGTCAATTTAAGCTATCGCTGAAATCTATGCTACCCTTGAGTCCCAAATCAAACACTGATAAAACTTCAAATGTCCCTAACTTCTGTACAGTACGTCCTAAACCTATCAAAGTTAGCAACATACAAATGCTTGTAAGTTTTTACTGGAGCGACATAAAACCTTGAAATTTTTGTAACAATAAAGTACTCGAGCCTCTTTTCAATTTAAGCTATCGCTCAAAGCTATGCTACCCTTGAGTCCCAAGTCAAACACTGATAAAACTTCGAATGGCCCTAACTTCTATACGGTACGTCCTACACCTATCAAAGTTTGCAACATACAAATGCTTGTAACTTTTTACTGGAGCGTCATAAATCCTTGAAATTTTGTAACAATAAAGTACTCGAGCCTCTTGTCAATTTAAGCTATCGCTCAAAGCTATGCTACCCTTGGGTCCCAAATCAAACACTGATAAAATTTCAAATGACCCTAACTTCTATACGGTACGTCCTACACCTATCAAAGTTTGCAACATACAAATGCTTCTAACTTTTTACTGGAGCGTCATAAAACCTTGAAATTTTGTAACAATAAAGTACTCTAGCCTATTGTCAATTTAAGCTATCGCTCAAAGCTATGCTACCTTTCAGTCCCAAATCAAACACTGATAAAATTTCAAATGACCCTAACTTCTATACGGTACGTCCTACACCTATCAAAGTTTGCAACATACAAATGCTTGTAACTTTTTACTGGAGCATCATAAAACCTTGAAATATTGTAACAATAAAGTACTCGAGCCTCTTGTCAATTTAAGCTATCGCTCAAAGCTATGCTACCCTTGAGTCCCATGGCAAACACTGATAAAACTTCAAATGGCCCTAACTTGTATACGGAACGTCCTACACCTATCAAAGTTTGCAACATACAAATGCTTGTAACTTTTTACTGGAGAGTCATAAAATCTTTAAATTTTGTAACAATAAAGTACTCGAGCCTCTTTTCAATTTAAGCTATCGCTCGAAGCTATGCTACCCTTGAGTCCCAAATCAAACACTGATAAAACTTCCAATGGCCCTAACTTCTATACGGTACGTCCTACACCTATCAAAGTTTGCAACAGAGAAATGCTTGTAACTTTTTACTGGAGCGTCATAAAACCTTGAAATTTTGTAACAATAAAGTACTCGAGCCTCCTGTCAGTTTAAGATATCGATCAAATCTATGCTACCCTTGAGTCCCAAATCAAACACTGATAAAATTTCAAATGGCCCTAACTTCTATACGGTACGTCCTACACCTATCAAAGTTTGCAACATATAAATGCTTGTAACTTTTTACTGGAGCGTCATAAAACCTTGAAATTTTGTAACAATAAAGTACTCTAGCCTCTTGTCAATTTAAGCTATCGCTCAAGGCTATGCTACCCTTGAGTCCCAAATCAAACACTGATAAAACTTCAAATGGCCGTAGCTTCTATACGGTACGTCCTACACCTATCTAAGTTTGCAACATACAAATGCTTGTAACTTTTTACTGGAGAGTCATAAAACCTTGAAATTTTGTAACAATAAAGTACTCGAGCCTCTTGTCAAATTAAGCTATCGCTCAAAGCTATGATACCCTTGAGTCCCAAATCAAACACTGATAAAACTTCAAATAGCTCTAACTTCTATACAGTACGTCCGAAACCTATCAAAGTTAGCAACATACAAATGCTTGTAAGTTTTTACTGGAGCGACATAAAACCTTGAAATTTTTGTAACAATAAAGTCCTCGAGCCTCTTTTCAATTTAAGCTATCGCTCAAAGCTATGCTACCCTTGAGTCCCAAGTCAAACACTGATAAAACTTCGAATGGCCCTAACTTCTATACGGTACGTCCTACACCTATCAAAGTTTGCAACATACAAATGCTTGTAACTTTTTACTGGAGCGTCATAAAACCTTGAAATTTTGTAACAATAAAGTACTCGAGCCTCTTGTCAATTTAAGCTATCGCTCAAAGCTATGCTACCCTTGAGTCCCAAATCAAACACTGATAAAATTTCAAATTACCCTAACTTCTATACGGTACGTCCTACACCTATCAAAGTTTGCAACATAGAAATGCTTTTAACTTTTTACTGGAGCGTCATAAAACCTTGAAATTTTGTAACAATAAAGTACTCTAGCCTCTTGTCAATTTAAGCTATCGCTCAAAGCTATGCTACCTTTCAGTCCCAAATCAAACACTGATAAAATTTCAAATGACCCTAACTTCTATACGGTACGTCCTACACCTATCAAAGTTTGCAACATACAAATGCTTGTAACTTTTTACTGGAGCATCATAAAACCTTGAAATATTGTAACAATAAAGTACTCTAGCGTCTTGTCAATTTAAGTTATCGCTCAAAGCTATGCTACCCTTGAGTCCCATGGCAAACACTGATAAAACTTCAAATGGCCCTAACTTGTATACGGTACGTCCTACACCTATCAAAGTTTGCAACATACAAATGCTTGTAACTTTTTACTGGAGAGTCATAAAATCTTGAAATTTTGTAACAATAAAGTACTCGAGCCTCTTTTCAATTTAAGCTATCGCTCAAAGCTATGCTACCCTTGAGTCCCAAATCAAACACTGATAAAACTTCCAATGGCCCTAACTTCTATACGGTACGTCCTACACCTATCAAAGTTTGCAACATAGAAATGCTTGTAACTTTTTACTGGAGCGTCATAAAACCTTGAAATTTTGTAACAATAAAGTACTCGAGCCTCCTGTCAGTTTAAGATATCGATCAAATCTATGCTACCCTTGAGTCCCAAATCAAACACTGATAAAATTTCAAATGGCCCTAACTTCTATACGGTACGTCCTACACCTATCAAAGTTTGCAACATACAAATGCTTGTAACTTTTTACTGGAGCGTCATAAAACCTTGAAATTTTGTAACAATATAGTACTCTAGCCTCTTGTCAATTTAAGCTATCGCTCAAAGCTATGTTACCCTTGAGTCCAAAATCAAACACTGACAAAACTTCAAATGGCCCTAACTTCTATACGGTACGTCCTACACCTATCAAAGTTTGCAACATACAAATGCTTGAAACTTTTTACTGGAGCATCATAAAACCTTGATAAAGTACTCGAGCCTCTTGTCAATTTAAGCTATCGCTCAATCCTATGCTACCCTTGAGTCCCAAATCAAACACTGATAAAACTTCAAATGGCCCTAACTTCTATACGGTACGTCCTACACCTATCAGAGTTTGCAACATACAAATGCTTGTAACTTTTTACTGGAGCGTCATAAAACCTTGAAATTTTGTAACAATATAGTACTCTAGCCTCTTGTCAATTTAAGCTATCGCTCAAAGCTATGTTACCCTTGAGTCCCAAATCAAACACTGACAAAACTTCAAATGGCCCTAACTTCTATACGGTACGTCCTACACCTATCAAAGTTTGCAACATACAAATGCTTGAAACTTTTTACTGGAGCATCATAAAACCTTGATAAAGTACTCGAGCCTCTTGTCAATTTAAGCTATCGCTCAATCCTATGCTACCCTTGAGTCCCAAATCAAACACTGATAAAACTTCAAATGGCCCTAACTTCTATACGGTACGTCCTACACCTATCAGAGTTTGCAACATACAAATGCTTGTAACTTTTTACTGGAGCGTCATAAAACCTTGAAATTTTGTAACAATAAAGTACTCGAGCCTCTTGTCAGTTTAAGCTATCGCTGAAAGCTATGCTACCCTTGAGTCCCAAATCAAACACTGATAAAACTTCAAATGGCCGTAACTTCTATACGGTACGTCCTACACCTATCTAAGTTTGCAACATACAAATGCTTGTAACTTTTTACTGGAGAATCATAAAACCTTGAAATTTTGTAACAATAAAGTACTCGAGCCTCTTTTCAATTTAAGCTATCGCTCAAAGCTATGCTACACTTGAGTCCCAAATCAAACACTGACAAAACTTCAAATGGCCCTAACTTCTATACGGTACGTCCTACACCTATCAAAGTTTGCAACATACAAATGCTTGTAACTTTTTACTGGAGCATCATAAAACCTTGATAAAGTACTCGAGCCTCTTGTCAATTTAAGCTATCGCTCATAGCTATGCTACCCTTGAGTCCCAAATCAAACACTGACAAAACTTCAAATGGCCCTAACTTATATACGGTACGTTCTACACCTATCAAAGTTTGCAACATACAAATGCTTGTAAATTTTAACTGGAGCATCATAAAACCTTGATAAAGTACTCGAGCTTCTTGTCAATTTAAGCTATCGCTCAAACCTATGCTACCCTTGAGTCACAAATCAAACACTGATAAAACTTCAAATGGCCCTAACTTCTATACGATACGTCCTACACCTATCAGAGTTTGCAACATACAAATGCTTGTAACTTTTTACTGGAGCGTCATAAAACCTTGAAATTTTTTAACAATAAAGTACTCGAGCCTCTTGTCAGTTTAAGCTATCGCTGAAAGCTATGCTACCCTTGAGTCCCAAATCAAACACTGATAAAACTTCAAATGGCCGTAACTTCTATACGGTACGTCCTACACCTATCTAAGTTTGCAACATACAAATGCTTGTAACTTTTTACTGGAGAATCATAAAACCTTGAAATTTTGTAACAATAAAGTACTCGAGCCTCTTTTCAATTTAAGCTATCGCTCAAAGCTATGCTACACTTGAGTCCCAAATCAAACACTGACAAAACTTCAAATGGCCCTAACTTCTATACGGTACGTCCTACACCTATCAAAGTTTGCAACATACAAATGCTTGTAACTTTTTACTGGAGCATCATAAAACCTTGATAAAGTACTCGAGCCTCTTGTCAATTTAAGCTATCGCTCATAGCTATGCTACCCTTGAGTCACAAATCAAACACTGATAAAACTTCAAATGGCCCTAACTTCTATACGATACGTCCTACACCTATCAGAGTTTGCAACATACAAATGCTTGTAACTTTTTACTGGAGCGTCATAAAACCTTGAAATTTTGTAACAATAAAGTACTCGAGCCTCCTGTCAGTTTAAGATATCGATCAAATCTATGCTACCCGTGAGTCCCAAATCAAACACTGATAAAATTTCAAATGGCCCTAACTTCTATACGGTACGTCCTACACCTATCAAAGTTTGCAACATACAAATGCTTGTAACTTTTTACTGGAGCGTCATAAAACCTTGAAATTTTGTAACAATAAAGTACTCTAGCCTCTTGTCAATTTAAGCTATCGCTCAAAGCTATGCTACCCTTGAGTCCCAAATCAAACACTGACAAAACTTCAAATGGCCCTAACTTCTATACGGTACGTCCTACACCTATCAAAGTTTGCAACATACAAATGCTTGTAACTTTTTACTGGAGCATCATAAAACCTTGATAAAGTACTCGAGCCTCTTGTCAATTTAAGCTATCGCTCAAACCTATGCTACCCTTGAGTCCCAAATCAAACACTGATAAAACTTCAAATGGCCCTAACTTCTATACGGTACGTCCTACACCTATCGGAGTTTGCAACATACAAATGCTTGTAACTTTTTACTGGAGCGTCATAAAACCTTGAAATTTTGTAACAATAAAGTACTCGAGCCTCTTGTCAATTTAAGCTATCGCTGAAAGCTATGCTACCCTTGAGTCCCAAATCAAACACTGATAAAACTTCAAATGGCCGTAACTTCGATACGGTACGTCCTACAACTATCAAAGTTTGCAACATACAAATGCTTGTAACTTTTTACTGGAGCATCATAAAACCTTGATAAAGTACTCGAGCCTCTTGTCAATTTAAGCTATCGCCCATAGCTATGCTACCCTTGAGTCCCAAATCAAACACTGACAAAACTTCAAATGGCCCTAACTTCTATACGGTACGTCCTACACCTATCAAAGTTTGCAACATACAAATGCTTGTAATTTTTTACTGGAGCATCATAAAACCTTGATAAAGTACTCGAGCCTCTTGTCAATTTAAGCTATCGCTCAAACCTATGCTACCCTTGAGTCACAAATCAAACATTGATAAAACTTCAAATGGCCCTAACTTCTATACGATACGTCCTACACCTATCAGAGTTTGCAACATACAAATGCTTGTAACTTTTTACTGGAGCGTCATAAAACCTTGAAATTTTGTAACAATAAAGTACTCGAGCCTCTTTTCAATTTAAGCTATCACTCAAAGCTATGCTGTACTATGTGTAACTTTTTACTGGAGCATCATAAAACCTTGATAAAGTACTCGTGTCTCTTGTCAATTTAAGCTATCGCTCATAGCTATGCTACCCTTGAGTCCCAAATCAAACACTGACAAAACTTCAAATGGCCATAACTTCTATACGGTACGTCCTACACCTATCAAAGTTTGCAACATACAAATGCTTGTAACTTTTTACTGGAGCATCATAAAACCTTGATAAAGTACTCGAGCCTCTTGTCAACTTAAGCTATCGCTCAACCCTATGCTACCCTTGAGTCACAAATCAAACACTGATAAAACTTCAAATGGCCCTAACTTCTAAACGATACGTCCTACACCTATCAGAGTTTGCAACATACAAATGCTTGTAACTTTTTACTGGAGCGTCATAAAACCTTGAAATTTTGTAACAATAAAGTACTCGAGCCTCTTTTCAATTTAAGCTATCGCTCAAAGCTATGCTACCCTTGAGTCCCAAATCAAACACTGACAAAACTTCAAATGGCCCTAACTTCTATACGGTACGTCCTACACCTATCAAAGTTTGCAACATACAAATGCTTGTAACTTTTTGCTGGAGCATCATAAAACCTTGGTAAAGTACTCGAGCCTCTTGTCAATTTAAGCTATCGCTCAAACCTATGCTACCCTTGAGTCCCAAATCAAACACTGATAAAACTTCAAATGGCCCTAACTTCTATACGGTACGTCCTACACCTATCAGAGTTTGCAACATACTAATGCTTGTAACTTTTTACTGGAGCGTCATAAAACCTTGAAATTTTGTAACAATAAAGTACTCGAGCCTCTTGTCAATTTGAGCTATCGCTGAAAGCTATTCCCTTGAGTCCCAAATCAAACACTGATAAAACTTCAAATGGCCGTAACTTCTATACGGTACGTCCTACACCTATCTAAGTTTGCAACATACAAATGCTTGTAACTTTTTACTGGAGAGTCATAAAACCTTGAAAATTTGTAACAATAAAGTACTCGAGCCTCTTTTCAATTTAAGCTATCGCTCAAAGCTATGCTACACTTGAGTCCCAAATCAAACACTGAGAAAACTTAAAATGGCCCTAACTTCTATACGGTACGTCCTACACCTATCAAAGTTTGCAACATACAAATGCTTGTAACTTTTTGCTGGAGCATCATAAAACCTTGATAAAGTACTCGAGCCTCTTGTCAATTTAAGCTATCGCTCAAACCTATGCTACCCTTAAGTCCCAAATCAAACACTGATAAAACTTCAAATGGCCGTAACTTTTATACGGTACGTCCTACACCTATCAAAGTTTGCAACATACAAATGCTTGTAACTTTTTACTGGAGCGTCATAAAACCTTGAAATTTTGTAACAATAAGGTACTCGAGCCTCTTGTCAATTTAAGCTATCGCTGAAATCTATGCTACCCTTGAGTCCCAAATCAAACACTGATAAAACTTCAAATGGCCGTAACTTCTATACGGTACGTCCTACACCTATCTAAGTTTGCAACATACAAATGCTTGTAACTTTTTACTGGAGAGTCATAAAACCTTGAAATTTTGTAACAATAAAGTACTCGAGCCTCTTGTCAAATTAAGCTATCGCCTAAAGCTATGCTACCCTTGAGTCCCAAATCAAACACTGATAAAACTTCAAATGGCCGTAACTTCGATACGGTACGTCCTACACCTATCTAAGTTTGCAACATACAACTGCTTGTAACTTTTTACTGGAGAGTCATAAAACCTTGAAATTTTGTAACAATAAAGTACTCGAGCCTCTTTTCAATTTAAGCTATCGCTCAAAGCTATGCTACACTTGAGTCCCAAATAAAACACTGACAAAACTTCAAATGGCCCTAACTTCTATACGGTACGTCCTACACCTATCAAAGTTTGCAACATACAAATGCTTGTAACTTTTTACTGGAGCATCATAAAACCTTGATAAAGTACTCGAGCCTCTTGTCAATTTAAGCTATCGCTCAAACCTATGCTACCCTTGAGTCACAAATCAAACACTGATAAAACTTCAAATGGCCCTAACTTCTATACGATACGTCCTACACCTATCAGAGTTTGCAACATACAAATGCTTGTAACTTTTTACTGGAGCGTCATAAAACCTTGAAATTTTGTAACAATAAAGTACTCGAGCCTCTTTTCAATTTAAGCTATCGCTCAAAGCTATGCTACCCTTGAGTCCCAAATCAAACACTAATAAAACTTCAAATGGCCCTAACTTCTATACGGTACGTCCTACACCTATCAAAGTTTGCAACATACAAATGCTTGTAACTTTTTGCTGGAGCATCATAAAACCTTGGTAAAGTACTCGAGCCTCTTGTCAATTTAAGCTATTGCTCAAACCTATGCTACCCTTGAGTCCCAAATCAAACACTGATAAAACTTCAAATGGCCCTAACTTCTATACGGTACGTCCTACACCTATCAGAGTTTGCAACATACAAATGCTTGTAACTTTTTACTGGAGCGTCATAAAACCTTGAAATTTTGTAACAATAAAGTACTCGAGCCTCTTGTCAATTTGAGCTATCGCTGAAAGCTATGCTACCCTTGAGTCCCAAATCAAACACTGATAAAACTTCAAATGGCCGTAACTTCTATACGGTACGTCCTACACCTATCTAAGTTTGCAACATACAAATGCTTGTAACTTTTTACTGGAGAGTCATAAAACCTTGAAATTTTGTAACAATAAAGTACTCGAGCCTCTTTTCAATTTAAGCTATCGCTCAAAGCTATGCTACACTTGAGTCCCAAATCAAACACTGAGAAAACTTCCAATGGCCCTAACTTCTATACGGTACGTCCTACACCTATCAAAGTTTGCAACATACAAATGCTTGTAACTTTTTGCTGGAGCATCATAAAACCTTGATAAAGTACTCGAGCCTCTTGTCAATTTAAGCTATCGCTCAAACCTATGCTACCCTTAAGTCCCAAATCAAACACTGATAAAACTTCAAATGGCCGTAACTTTTATACGGTACGTCCTAAACTTATCAAAGTTTGCAACATACAAATGCTTGTAACTTTTTACTGGAGCGTCATAAAACCTTGAAATTTTGTAACAATAAGGTACTCGAGCCTCTTGTCAATTTAAGCTATCGCTGAAAGCTATGCTACCCTTGAGTCCCAAATCAAACACTGATAAAACTTCAAATGGCCGTAACTTCTATACGCTACGTCCTACACCTATCTAAGTTTGCAACATACAAATGCTTGTAACTTTTTACTGGAGAGTCATAAAACCTTGAAATTTTGTAACAATAAAGTACTCGAGCCTCTTGTCAAATTAAGCTATCGCTCAAAGCTATGATACCCTTGAGTCCCAAATCAAACACTGATAAAACTTCAAATAGCTCTAACTTCTATACGGTACGTCCTACACCTATCAAAGTGTGCAACATACAAATGCTTGTAACTTTTTACTGGAGCTTCATAAAACCTTGAAATTTTGTAACAATAAAGTACTCGAGCCTCTTGTCAATTTAAGCTATCGCTGAAAGCTATGCTACCCTTGAGTCCCACATCAAACACTGATAAAACTTCAAATGGCCCTACCTTCTGTACAGTACGTCCTAAACCTATCAAAGTTAGCAACATACAAATGCTTGTAAGTTTTTTCTGGAGCGTCATAAAACCTTGAAATTGTGTAACAATAAAGTACTCAAGCCTCCTGTCAGTTTAAGATATCGATCAAATCTATGCTACCCGTGAGTCCCAAATCAAACACTGATAAAATTTCAAATGGCCCTAACTTCTATACGGTACGTCCTACACCTATCAAAGTTTGCAACATACAAATGCTTGTAACTTTTTACTGGAGCGTCATAAAACCTTGAAATTTTGTAACAATAAAGTACTCTAGCCTCTTGTCAATTTAAGCTATCGCTCAAAGCTATGCTACCCTTGAGTCCCAAATCAAACACTGACAAAACTTCAAATGGCCCTAACTTCTATACGGTACGTCCCACACCTATCAAAGTTTGCAACATACAAATGCTTGTAACTTTTTACTGGAGCATCATAAAACCTTGATAAAGTACTCGAGCCTCTTGTCAATTTAAGCTATCGCTCAAACCTATGCTACCCTTGAGTCCCAAATCAAACACTGATAAAACTTCAAATGGCCCTAACTTCTATACGATACGTCCTACACCTATCAGAGTTTGCAACATACAAATGCTTGTAACTTTTTACTGGAGCGTCATAAAACCTTGAAATTTTGTAACAATAAAGTACTCGAGCCTCCTGTCAGTTTAAGATATCGATCAAATCTATGCTACCCGTGAGTCCCAAATCAAACACTGATAAAATTTCAAATGGCCCTAACTTCTATACGGTACGTCCTACACCTATCAAAGTTTGCAACATACAAATGCTTGTAACTTTTTACTGGAGCGTCATAAAACCTTGAAATTTTGTACCAATAAAGTACTCTAGCCTCTTGTCAATTTAAGCTATCGCTCAAAGCTATGCTACCCTTGAGTCCCAAATCAAACACTGACAAAACTTCAAATGGCCCTAACTTCTATACGGTACGTCCTACACCTATCAAAGTTTGCAACATACAAATGCTTGTAACTTTTTACTGGAGCATCATAAAACCTTGATAAAGTACTCGAGCCTCTTGTCAATTTAAGCTATCGCTCAAACCTATGCTACCGTTGAGTCCCAAATCAAACACTGATAAAACTTCAAATGGCCCTAACTTCTATACGGTACGTCCTACACCTATCGGAGTTTGCAACATACAAATGCTTGTAACTTTTTACTGGAGCGTCATAAAACCTTGAAATTTTGTAACAATAAAGTACTCGAGCCTCTTGTCAATTTAAGCTATCGCTGAAAGCTATGCTACCCTTGAGTCCCAAATCAAACACTGACAAAACTTCAAATGGCCCTAACTTCTATACGGTACGTCCTACAAATATCAAAGTTTGCAACATACAAATGCTTGTAACTTTTTACTGGAGCATCATAAAACCTTGATAAAGTACTCGAGCCTCTTGTCAATTTAAGCTATCGCCCATAGCTATGCTACCCTTGAGTCCCAAATCAAACACTGACAAAACTTCAAATGGCCCTAACTTCTATACGGTACGTCCTACACCTATCAAAGTTTGCAACATACAAATGCTTGTAATTTTTTACTGGAGCATCATAAAACCTTGATAAAGTACTCGAGCCTCTTGTCAATTTAAGCTATCGCTCAAACCTATGCTACCCTTGAGTCACAAATCAAACACTGATAAAACTTCAAATGGCCCTAACTTCTATACGATACGTCCTACACCTATCAGAGTTTGCAACATACAAATGCTTGTAACTTTTTACTGGAGCGTCATAAAACCTTGAAATTTTGTAACAATAAAGTACTCGAGCCTCTTTTCAATTTAAGCTATCACTCAAAGCTATGCTGTACTATGTGTAACTTTTTACTGGAGCATCATAAAACCTTGATAAAGTACTCGTGTCTCTTGTCAATTTAAGCTATCGCTCATAGCTATGCTACCCTTGAGTCCCAAATCAAACACTGACAAAACTTCAAATGGCCATAACTTCTATACGGTACGTCCTACACCTATCAAAGTTTGCAACATACAAATGCTTGTAACTTTTTACTGGAGCATCATAAAACCTTGATAAAGTACTCGAGCCTCTTGTCAACTTAAGCTATCGCTCAACCCTATGCTACCCTTGAGTCACAAATCAAACACTGATAAAACTTCAAATGGCCCTAACTTCTAAACGATACGTCCTACACCTATCAGAGTTTGCAACATACAAATGCTTGTAACTTTTTACTGGAGCGTCATAAAACCTTGAAATTTTGTAACAATAAAGTACTCGAGCCTCTTTTCAATTTAAGCTATCGCTCAAAGCTATGCTACACTTGAGTCCCAAATCAAACACTGATAAAACTTCAAATGGCCGTAACTTTTATACGGTACGTCCTACACCTATCAAAGTTTGCAACATACAAATGCTTGTAACTTTTTACTGGAGCGTCATAAAACCTTGAAATTTTGTAACAATAAAGTACTCGAGCCTCTTGTCAATTTGAGCTATCGCTGAAAGCTATTCTACCCTTGAGTCCCAAATCAAACACTGATAAAACTTCAAATGGCCGTAACTTCTATACGGTACGTCCTACACCTATCTAAGTTTGCAACATACAAATGCTTGTAACTTTTTACTGGAGAGTCATAAAACCTTGAAATTTTGTAACAATAAAGTACTCGAGCCTCTTGTCAAATTAAGCAATCGCTCAAAGCTATGATACCCTTGAGTCCCAAATCAAACACTGATAAAACTTCAAATAGCTCTAACTTCTATACGGTACGTCCTACACCTATCAGAGTTTGCAACATACTAATGCTTGTAACTTTTTACTGGAGCGTCATAAAACCTTGAAATTTTGTAACAATAAAGTACTCGAGCCTCTTGTCAATTTGAGCTATCGCTGAAAGCTATTCTACCCTTGAGTCCCAAATCAAACACTGATAAAACTTCAAATGGCCGTAACTTCTATACGGTACGTCCTACACCTATCTAAGTTTGCAACATACAAATGCTTGTAACTTTTTACTGGAGCATCATAAAACCTTGATAAAGTACTCGAGCCTCTTGTCAACTTAAGCTATCGCTCAACCCTATGCTACCCTTGAGTCCCAAATCAAACACTGATAAAACTTCAAATGGCCCTAACTTCTAAACGATACGTCCTACACCTATCAAAGTTTGCAACATACAAATGCTTGTAACTTTTTACTGGAGCATCATAAAACCTTGATAAAGTACTCGAGCCTCTTGTCAACTTAAGCTATCGCTCAACCCTATGCTACCCTTGAGTCCCAAATCAAACACTGATAAAACTTCAAATGGTTTTAACTTCTATACGGTACGTCCTACACCTATCAGAGTTTGCAACATACTAATGCTTGTAACTTTTTACTGGAGCGTCATAAAACCTTGAAATTTTGTAACAATAAAGTACTCGAGCCTCTTGTCAATTTGAGCTATCGCTGAAAGCTATTCTACCCTTGAGTCCCAAATCAAACACTGATAAAACTTCAAATGGCCGTAACTTCTATACGGTACGTCCTACACCTATCTAAGTTTGCAACATACAAATGCTTGTAACTTTTTACTGGAGAGTCATAAAACCTTGAAAATTTGTAACAATAAAGTACTCGAGCCTCTTTTCAATTTAAGCTATCGCTCAAAGCTATGCTACACTTGAGTCCCAAATCAAACACTGAGAAAACTTAAAATGGCCCTAACTTCTATACGGTACGTCCTACACCTATCAAAGTTTGCAACATACAAATGCTTGTAACTTTTTGCTGGAGCATCATAAAACCTTGATAAAGTACTCGAGCCTCTTGTCAATTTAAGCTATCGCTCAAACCTATGCTACCCTTAAGTCCCAAATCAAACACTGATAAAACTTCAAATGGCCGTAACTTTTATACGGTACGTCCTACACCTATCAAAGTTTGCAACATACAAATGCTTGTAACTTTTTACTGGAGCGTCATAAAACCTTGAAATTTTGTAACAATAAGGTACTCGAGCCTCTTGTCAATTTAAGCTATCGCTGAAATCTATGCTACCCTTGAGTCCCAAATCAAACACTGATAAAACTTCAAATGGCCGTAACTTCTATACGGTACGTCCTACACCTATCTAAGTTTGCAACATACAAATGCTTGTAACTTTTTACTGGAGAGTCATAAAACCTTGAAATTTTGTAACAATAAAGTACTCGAGCCTCTTGTCAAATTAAGCTATCGCTCAAAGCTATGATACCCTTGAGTCCCAAATCAAACACTGATAAAACTTCAACTAGCTCTAACTTCTATACGGTACGTCCTACACCTATCAAAGTGTGCAATATACAAATGCTTGTAACTTTTTACTGGAGCTTCATAAAACCTTGAAATTTTGTAACAATAAAGTACTCGAGCCTCTTGTCAATTTAAGCTATCGCTGAAAGCTATGCTACCCTTGAGTCCCAAATCAAACACTGATAAAACTTCAAATGGCCGTAACTTCGATACGGTACGTCCTACACCTATCTAAGTTTGCAACATACAACTGCTTGTAACTTTTTACTGGAGAGTCATAAAACCTTGAAATTTTGTAACAATAAAGTACTCGAGCCTCTTTTCAATTTAAGCTATCGCTCAAAGCTATGCTACACTTGAGTCCCAAATAAAACACTGACAAAACTTCAAATGGCCCTAACTTCTATACGGTACGTCCTACACCTATCAAAGTTTGCAACATACAAATGCTTGTAACTTTTTACTGGAGCATCATAAAACCTTGATAAAGTACTCGAGCCTCTTGTCAATTTAAGCTATCGCTCAAACCTATGCTACCCTTCAGTCACAAATCAAACACTGATAAAACTTCAAATGGCCCTAACTTCTATACGATACGTCCTACACCTATCAGAGTTTGCAACATACAAATGCTTGTAACTTTTTACTGGAGCGTCATAAAACCTTGAAATTTTGTAACAATAAAGTACTCGAGCCTCTTTTCAATTTAAGCTATCGCTCAAAGCTATGCTACCCTTGAGTCCCAAATCAAACACTAATAAAACTTCAAATGGCCCTAACTTCTATACGGTACGTCCTACACCTATCAAAGTTTGCAACATAAAAATGCTTGTAACTTTTTGCTGGAGCATCATAAAACCTTGGTAAAGTACTCGAGCCTCTTGTCAATTTAAGCTATTGCTCAAACCTATGCTACCCTTGAGTCCCAAATCAAACACTGATAAAACTTCAAATGGCCCTAACTTCTATACGGTACGTCCTACACCTATCAGAGTTTGCAACATACAAATGCTTGTAACTTTTTACTGGAGCGTCATAAAACCTTGAAATTTTGTAACAATAAAGTACTCGAGCCTCTTGTCAATTTGAGCTATCGCTGAAAGCTATGCTACCCTTGAGTCCCAAATCAAACACTGATAAAACTTCAAATGGCCGTAACTTCTATACGGTACGTCCTACACCTATCTAAGTTTGCAACATACAAATGCTTGTAACTTTTTACTGGAGAGTCATAAAACCTTGAAATTTTGTAACAATAAAGTACTCGAGCCTCTTTTCAATTTAAGCTATCGCTCAAAGCTATGCTACACTTGAGTCCCAAATCAAACACTGAGAAAACTTCCAATGGCCCTAACTTCTATACGGTACGTCCTACACCTATCAAAGTTTGCAACATACAAATGCTTGTAACTTTTTGCTGGAGCATCATAAAACCTTGATAAAGTACTCGAGCCTCTTGTCAATTTAAGCTATCGCTGAAAGCTATGCTACCCTTGAGTCCCACATCAAACACTGATAAAACTTCAAATGGCCCTACCTTCTGTACAGTACGTCCTAAACCTATCAAAGTTAGCAACATACAAATGCTTGTAAGTTTTTTCTGGAGCGTCATAAAACCTTGAAATTTTGTAACAATAAAGTACTCAAGCCTCCTGTCAGTTTAAGATATCGATCAAATCTATGCTACCCTTGAGTCCCAAATCAAACACTGATAAAACTTCAAATAGTTCTAACTTCTATACGGTACGTCCTACACCTATCAAAGTGCGCAACATACAAATGCTTGTAACTTTTTACTGGAGCTTCATAAAACCTTGAAATTTGGTAACAATAAAGTACTCGAGCCTCTTGTCAATTTAAGCTATCGCTCAAAGCTATGCTACCCTTGAGTCCCAAATCAAACACTGATAAAACTTCCACTGGCCCTAACTTCTATACGGTACGTCCTACACCTATCAAAGTTTGCAACATAGAAATGCTTGTAACTTTTTACTGGAGCGTCATAAAACCTTGAAATTTTGTAACAATAAAGTACTCGAGCCTCCTGTCAGTTTAAGATATCGATCAAATCTATGCTACCCTTGAGTCCCAAATCAAACACTGATAAAACTTCAAATGGCCCTAACTTCTATACGGTACGTCCTACACCTATCAAAGTTTGCAACATACAAATGCTTGTAACTTTTTACTGGAGCGTCATAAAACCTTGAAATTTTGTAACAATAAAGAACTCTAGCCTCTTGTCAATTTAAGCGATCGCTCAAAGCTATGCTACCCTTGAGTCCCAAATCAAACACTGACAAAACTTCAAATGGCCCTAACTTCTATACGGTACGTCCTACACCTATCAAAGTTTGCAACATACAAATGCTTGTAACTTTTTACTGGAGCATCATAAAACCTTGATAAAGTACTCGAGCCTCTTGTCAAATTAAGCTATCGCTTATAGCTATGCTACCCTTGAGTCCCAAATCAAACACTGACAAAACTTCAAATGGCCCTAACTTCTATACGGTACGTCCTACACCTATCAAAGTTTGCAACATACATATGCTTGTAACTTTTTACTGGAGCATCATAAAACCTTGATAAAGTACTCGAGCCTCTTGTCAATTTAAGCTATCGCTCAAACCTATGCTACCCTTGAGTCCCAAATCAAACACTGATAAAACTTCAAATGGCCCTAACTTCTATACGGTACGTCCTACACCTATCAGAGTTTGCAACATACAAATGCTTGTAACTTTTTACTGGAGCGTCATAAAACCTTGAAATTTTGTAACAATAAAGTACTCGAGCCTCTTGTCAATTTAAGCTATCGCTGAAAGCTATGCTACCCTTGAGTCCCAAATCAAACACTGATAAAACTTCAAATGGCCGTAACTTCTATACGGTACGTCCTACAACTATCTAAGTTTGCAACATACAAATGCTTGTAACTTTTTACTGGAGAGTCATAAAACCTTGAAATTTTGTAACAATAAAGTACTCGAGCCTCTTTTCAATTTAAGCTATCGCTCAAAGCTATGCTACCCTTGAGTCCCAAATCAAACACTGACAAAACTTCAAATGGCCCTAACTTCTACACGGTACGTCCTACACCTATCAAAGTTTGCAACATACAAATGCTTGTAACTTTTTACTGGAGTATCATAAAACCTTGATAAAGTACTCGAGCCTCTTGTCATTTTAAGCTATCGCTCATAGCTATGCTACCCTTGAGTCCCAAATCAAACACTGACAAAACTTCAAATGGCCCTAACTTCTATACGGTACGTCCTACACCTATCAAAGTTTGCAACATACAAATGCTTGTAACTTTTTACTGGAGCATCATAAAACCTTGATAAAGTACTCGAGCCTCTTGTCAATTTAAGCTATCGCTCAAACCTATGCTACCCTTGAGTCCCAAATCAAACACTGATAAAACTTCAAATGGCCCTAACTTCTATACGAATACGTCCTACACCTATCAGAGTTTGCAACATACAAATGCTTGTAACTTTTTACTGGAGCGTCATAAAACCTTGAAATTTTGTAACAATAAAGTACTCGAGCCTCTTTTCAATTTAAGCTATCGCTCAAAGCTATGCTACCCTTGAGTCCCAAATCAAACACTGACAAAACTTCAAATGGCCCTAACTTCTATACGGTACGTCCTACACCTATCAAAGTTTGCAACATACAAATGCTTGTAACTTTTTACTGGAGCATCATAAAACCTTGGTAAAGTACTCGAGCCTCTTGTCAATTTAAGCTATCGCTCAAATCTATGCTACCCTTGAGTCCCAAATCAAACACTGATAAAACTTCAAATGGCCCTAACTTCTATACGGCACGTCCTACACCTATCACAGTTTGCAACATACAAATGCTTGTAACTTTTTACTGGAGCGTCATAAAACCTTGAAATTTTGTAACAATAAAGTACTCGAGCCTCTTGTCAATTTGAGCTATCGCTGAAAGCTATGCTACACATGAGTCCCAAATCAAACACTGATAAAACTTCAAATGGCCGTAACTTCTATACGGTACGTCCTACACCTATCTAAGTTTGCAACATACAAATGCTTGTAACTTTTTACTGGAGAGTCATAAAACCTTGAAATTTTGTAACAATAAAGTACTCGAGCCTCTTTTCAATTTGAGCTATCGCTCAAAGCTATGCTACACTTGAGTCCCAAATCAAACACTGAGAAAACTTCCAATGGCCCTAACTTCTATACGGTACGTCCTACACCTATCAAAGTTTGCAACATACAAATGCTTGTAACTTTTTACTGGAGCATCATAAAACCTTGATAAAGTACTCGAGCCTCTTGTCAATTTAAGCTACCGCTCAAACCTATGCTACCCTTAAGTCCCAAATCAAACACTGATAAAACTTCAAATGGCCGTAACTTTTATACGGTACGTCCTACACCTATCAAAGTTTGCAACATACAAATGCTTGTAACTTTTTACTGGAGCGTCATAAAACCTTGAAATTTTGTAACAATAAAGTACTCGAGCCTCTTGTCAATTTAAGCTATCGCTGAAAGCTATGCTACCCTTGAGTCCCAAATCAAAAACTGATAAAACTTCAAATGGCCGTAACTTCTATACGGTACGTCCTACACCTATCTAAGTTTGCAACATACAAATGCTTGTAACTTTTTACTGGAGAGTCATAAAACCTTGAAATTTTGTAACAATAAAGTACTCGAGCCTCTTGTCAAATTAAGCTATCGCTCAAAGCTATGATACCCTTGAGTCCCAAATCAAACACTGATAAAACTTCAAATAGCTCTAACTTCTATACGGTACGTCCTACACCTATCAAAGTGTGCAACATACAAATGCTTGTATTTTTTTACTGGAGCTTCATAAAACCTTGAAATTTTGTAACAATAAAGTACTCGAGCCTCTTGTCAATTTAAGCTATCGCTGAAAGCTATGCTACCCTTGAGTCCCAAATCAAACACTGATAAAACTTCAAATGGCCCTAACTTCTGTACAGTACGTCCTAAACCTATCAAAGTTAGCAACATACAAATGCTTGTAAGTTTTTACTGGAGCTTCATAAAACCTTGAAATTTTTGTAACAATAAAGTACTCGAGCCTCTTTTCAATTTAAGCTATCGCTCAAAGCTATGCTACCCTTGAGTCCCAAGTCAAACACTGATAAAACTTCGAATGGCCCTAACTTCTATACGGTACGTCCTACACCTATTAAAGTTTGCAACATACAAATGCTTGTCACTTTTTACTGGAGCGTCATAAAACCTTGAAATTTTGTAACAATAGAGTACTCGAGCCTCTTGTCAATTTAAGCTATCGCTCAAAGCTATGCTATCCTTGAGTCCCAAATCAAACACTGATCAAATTTCAAATGACCCTAACTTCTATACGGTACGTCCTACACCTATCAAAGTTTGCAACATACAAATGCTTGTAACTTTTTACTGGAGAGTCATAAAACCTTGAAATTTTGTAACAATAAAGTACTCGAGCCTCTTGTCAATTTAAGCTATCGCTCAAAGCTATGCTACCTTTGAGTCCCAAATCAAACACTGATAAAATTTCAAATGACCCTAAGTTCTATACGGTACGTCCTACACCTATCAAAGTTTGCAACATACAAATGCTTGTAACTTTTTACTGGAGCGTCATAAAACCTTGAAATTTTGTAACAATAAAGTACTCGAGCCTCTTGTCAATTTAAGCTATCGCTCAAAGCTATGCTACCCTTGAGTCCCATGTCAAACACTGATAAAACTTCAAATGGCCCTAACTTGTATACGGTACGTCCTACACCTATCAAAGTTTGCAACATACAAATGCTTGTAACTTTTTACTAGAGAGTCATAAAATCTTGAAATTATGTAACAATAAAGTACTCGAGCCTCTTTTCAATTTAAGCTATCGCTCAAAGCTATGCTACCCTTGAGTCCCAAATCAAACACTGATAAAACTTCCAATGGCCCTAACTTCTGTACAGTACGTCCTAAACCTATCAAAGTTAGCAACATACAAATGCTTGTAAGTTTTTACTGGAGCGTCATAAAACCTTGAAATTTTTGTAACAATAAAGTACTCGAGTCTCTTTTCAATTTAAGCTATCGCTCAAAGCTATGCTACCCTTGAGTCCCAAGTCAAACACTGATAAAACTTCGAATGGCCCTAACTTCTATACGGTACGTCCTACACCTATCAAAGTTTGCAACATACAAATGCTTGTCACTTTTTACTGGAGCGTCATAAAACCATGAAATTTTGTAACAATAAAGTACTCGAGCCTCTTGTCAATTTAAGCTATCGCTCAAAGCTATGCTACCCTTGAGTCCCATGTCAAACACTGATAAAACTTCAAATAGCCCTAACTTGTATACGGTACGTCCTACACCTATCAAAGTTTGCAACATACAAATGCTTGTAACTTTTTACTGGAGAGTCATAAAACCTTGAAATTTTGTAACAATAAAGTACTCGAGCCTCTTGTCAATTTAAGCTATCGCTCAAAGCTATGATACCTTTGAGTCCCAAATCAAACACTGATAAAATTTCAAATGACCCTAACTTCTATACGGTACGTCCTACACCTATCAAAGTTTGCAACATACAAATGCTTGTAACTTTTTACTGGAGCGTCATAAAACCTTGAAATTTTGTAACAATAAAGTACTCGAGCCTCTTGTCAATTTAAGCTATCGCTCAAAGCTATGCTACCCTTGAGTCCCATGTCAAACACTGATAAAACTTCAAATGGCCCTAACTTGTATACGGTACGTCCTACACCTATCAAAGTTTGCAACATACAAATGCTTGTACCTTTTTACTAGAGAGTCATAAAATCTTGAAATTATGTAACAATAAAGTACTCGAGCCTCTTTTCAATTTAAGCTATCGCTCAAAGCTATGCTACCCTTGAGTCCCAAATCAAACACTGATAAAACTTCCAATGGCCCTAACTTCTATACGGTACGTCCTACACCTATCAAAGTTTGCAACATACAAATGCTTGTAACTTTTTACTGGAGCATCATAAAACCTTGATAAAGTACTCGAGCCTCTTGTCAATTTAAGCTATCGCTCAGAGCTATGCTACCCTTGAGTCCCAAATCAAACACTGATAAAACTTCAAATGGCCGTTATTTCAATACGGTACGTCCTACACGTATCAAAGTTTGCAACATACAAATGCTTGTAACTTTTTACTGGAGCGTCATAAAACCTTGAAATTTTGTAACAATAAAGTACTCGAGCCTCTTGTCAGTTTAAGATATCGCTCAAATCTATGCTACCCTTGAGTCCCAAATCAAACACTGATAAAATTTCAAATGGCCCTAACTTCTATACGGTACGTCCTACACCTATCAAAGTTTGTAACATACAAATGCTTGTAACTTTTTACTGGAGCGTCATAAAACCTTGAAATTTTGTAACAATAAAGTACTCTAGCCTCTTGTCAATTTAAGCTATCGCTCAAACCTATGCTACCCTTGAGTCCCAAATCAAACACTGATAAAACTTCAAATGGACCTAACTTCTATACGGTACGTCCTACACCTATCAGAGTTTGCAACATACAAATGCTTGTAACTTTTTACTGGAGCGTCATAAAACCTTGAAATTTTGTAACAATAAAGTACTCGAGCCTCTTGTCAATTTAAGCTATCGCTGAAAGCTATGCTACCCTTGAGTCCCAAATCAAACACTGATAAAACTTCAAATGGCCGTAACTTCTATACGGTACGTCCTACACCTATCTAAGTTTGCAACATACAAATGCTTGTAACTTTTTACTGGAGAGTCATAAAACCTTGAAATTTTGTAACAATAAAGTACTCGAGCCTCTTTTCAATATAAGCTATCGCTCAAAGCTATGCTACCCTTGAGTCCCAAATCAAACACTGACAAAACTTCAAATGGCCCTAACTTCTATACGGTACGTCCTACACCTATCAAAGTTTGCAACATACAAATGCTTGTAACTTTTTACTGGAGCATCATAAAACCTTGATAAAGTACTCGAGCCTCTTGTCATTTTAAGCTATCGCTCAAACCTATGCTACCCTTGAGTCCCAAATCAAACACTGATAAAACTTCAAATGGCCCTAACTTCTATACGAATACGTCCTACACCGATCAGAGTTTGCAACATACAAATGCTTGTAACTTTTTACTGGAGCGTCATAAAACCTTGAAATTTTGTAACAATAAAGTACTCGAGCCTCTTTTCAATTTAAGCTATCGCTCAAAGCTATGCTACCCTTGAGTCCCAAATCAAACACTGACAAAACTTCAAATGGCCCTAACTTCTATACGGTACGTCCTACACCTATCAAAGTTTGTAACATACAAATGCTTGTAACTTTTTACTGGAGCGTCATAAAACCTTGAAATTTTGTAACAATAAAGTACTCTAGCCTCTTGTCAATTTAAGCTATCGCTCAAACCTATGCTACCCTTGAGTCCCAAATCAAACACTGATAAAACTTCAAATGGACCTAACTTCTATACGGTACGTCCTACACCTATCAGAGTTTGCAACATACAAATGCTTGTAACTTTTTACTGGAGCGTCATAAAACCTTGAAATTTTGTAACAATAAAGTACTCGAGCCTCTTGTCAATTTAAGCTATCGCTGAAAGCTATGCTACCCTTGAGTCCCAAATCAAACACTGATAAAACTTCAAATGGCCGTAACTTCTATACGGTACGTCCTACACCTATCTAAGTTTGCAACATACAAATGCTTGTAACTTTTTACTGGAGAGTCATAAAACCTTGAAATTTTGTAACAATAAAGTACTCGAGCCTCTTTTCAATATAAGCTATCGCTCAAAGCTATGCTACCCTTGAGTCCCAAATCAAACACTGACAAAACTTCAAATGGCCCTAACTTCTATACGGTACGTCCTACACCTATCAAAGTTTGCAACATACAAATGCTTGTAACTTTTTACTGGAGCATCATAAAACCTTGATAAAGTACTCGAGCCTCTTGTCATTTTAAGCTATCGCTCAAACCTATGCTACCCTTGAGTCCCAAATCAAACACTGATAAAACTTCAAATGGCCCTAACTTCTATACGAATACGTCCTACACCGATCAGAGTTTGCAACATACAAATGCTTGTAACTTTTTACTGGAGCGTCATAAAACCTTGAAATTTTGTAACAATAAAGTACTCGAGCCTCTTTTCAATTTAAGCTATCGCTCAAAGCTATGCTACCCTTGAGTCCCAAATCAAACACTGACAAAACTTCAAATGGCCCTAACTTCTATACGGTACGTCCTACACCTATCAAAGTTTGCAACATACAAATGCTTGTAACTTTTTACTGGAGAGTCATAAAACCTTGAAATTTTGTACAAATGAATGCTTGTAACTTTTTACTGGAGCGTCATAAAACCTTGAAATTTTGTAACAATAAAGTACTCGAGCCTCTTGTCAATTTGAGCTATCGCTGAAAGCTATGCTACACATGAGTCCCAAATCAAACACTGATAAAACTTCAAATGGCCGTAACTTCTATACGGTACGTCCTACACCTATCTAAGTTTGCAACATACAAATGCTTGTAACTTTTTACTGGAGAGTCATAAAACCTTGAAATTTTGTAACAATAAAGTACTCGAGCCTCTTTTCAATTTGAGCTATCGCTCAAAGCTATGCTACACTTGAGTCCCAAATCAAACACTGAGAAAACTTCCAATGGCCCTAACTTCTATACGGTACGTCCTACACCTATCAAAGTTTGCAACATACAAATGCTTGTAACTTTTTACTGGAGCATCATAAAACCTTGATAAAGTACTCGAGCCTCTTGTCAATTTAAGCTACCGCTCAAACCTATGCTACCCTTAAGTCCCAAATCAAACACTGATAAAACTTCAAATAGCTCTAACTTCTATACGGTACGTCCTACACCTATCAAAGTGTGCAACATACAAATGCTTGTATTTTTTTACTGGAGCTTCATAAAACCTTGAAATTTTGTAACAATAAAGTACTCGAGCCTCTTGTCAATTTAAGCTATCGCTGAAAGCTATGCTACCCTTGAGTCCCAAATCAAACACTGATAAAACTTCAAATGGCCCTAACTTCTGTACAGTACGTCCTAAACCTATCAAAGTTAGCAACATACAAATGCTTGTAAGTTTTTACTGGAGCGTCATAAAACCTTGAAATTTTTGTAACAATAAAGTACTCGAGCCTCTTTTCAATTTAAGCTATCGCTCAAAGCTATGCTACCCTTGAGTCCCAAGTCAAACACTGATAAAACTTCGAATGGCCCTAACTTCTATACGGTACGTCCTACACCTATCAAAGTTTGCAACATACAAATGCTTGTCACTTTTTACTGGAGCGTCATAAAACCTTGAAATTTTGTAACAATAAAGTACTCGAGCCTCTTGTCAATTTAAGCTATCGCTCAAAGCTATGCTACCCTTGAGTCCCAAATCAAACACTGATCAAATTTCAAATGACCCTAACTTCTATACGGTACGTCCTACACCTATCAAAGTTTGCAACATACAAATGCTTGTAACTTTTTACTGGAGAGTCATAAAACCTTGAAATTTTGTAACAATAAAGTACTCGAGCCTCTTGTCAATTTAAGCTATCGTTCAAAGCTATGCTACCTTTGAGTCCCAAATCAAACACTGATAAAATTTCAAATGACCCTAACTTCTATACGGTACGTCCTACACCTATCAAAGTTTGCAACATACAAATGCTTGTAACTTTTTACTGGAGCGTCATAAAACCTTGAAATTTTGTAACAATAAAGTACTCGAGCCTCTTGTCAATTTAAGCTATCGCTCAAAGCTATGCTACCCTTGAGTCCCATGTCAAACACTGATAAAACTTCAAATGGCCCTAACTTGTATACGGTACGTCCTACACCTATCAAAGTTTGCAACATACAAATGCTTGTAACTTTTTACTAGAGAGTCATAAAATCTTGAAATTATGTAACAATAAAGTACTCGAGCCTCTTTTCAATTTAAGCTATCGCTCAAAGCTATGCTACCCTTGAGTCCCAAATCAAACACTGATAAAACTTCCAATGGCCCTAACTTCTGTACAGTACGTCCTAAACCTATCAAAGTTAGCAACATACAAATGCTTGTAAGTTTTTACTGGAGCGTCATAAAACCTTGAAATTTTTGTAACAATAAAGTACTCGAGTCTCTTTTCAATTTAAGCTATCGCTCAAAGCTATGCTACCCTTGAGTCCCAAGTCAAACACTGATAAAACTTCGAATGGCCCTAACTTCTATACGGTACGTCCTACACCTATCAAAGTTTGCAACATACAAATGCTTGTCACTTTTTACTGGAGCGTCATAAAACCTTGAAATTTTGTAACAATAAAGTACTCGAGCCTCTTGTCAATTTAAGCTATCGCTCAAAGCTATGCTACCCTTGAGTCCCAAATCAAACACAGATCAAATTTCAAATGACCCTAACTTCTATACGGTACGTCCTACACCTATCAAAGTTTGCAACATACAAATGCTTGTAACTTTTTACTGGAGAGTCATAAAACCTTGAAATTTTGTAACAATAAAGTACTCGAGCCTCTTGTCAATTTAAGCTATCGCTCAAAGCTATGCTACCTTTGAGTCCCAAATCAAACACTGATAAAATTTCAAATGACCCTAACTTCTATACGGTACGTCCTACACCTATCAAAGTTTGCAACATACAAATGCTTGTAACTTTTTACTGGAGCGTCATAAAACCTTGAAATTTTGTAACAATAAAGTACTCGAGCCTCTTGTCAATTTAAGCTATCGCTCAAAGCTATGCTACCCTTGAGTCCCATGTCAAACACTGATAAAACTTCAAATGGCCCTAACTTGTATACGGTACGTCCTACACCTATCAAAGTTTGCAACATACAAATGCTTGTAACTTTTTACTAGAGAGTCATAAAATCTTGAAATTATGTAACAATAAAGTACTCGAGCCTCTTTTCAATTTAAGCTATCGCTCAAAGCTATGCTACCCTTGAGTCCCAAATCAAACACTGATAAAACTTCCAATGGCCCTAACTTCTATACGGTACGTCCTACACCTATCAAAGTTTGCAAAATACAAATGCTTGTAACTTTTTACTGGAGCATCATAAAACCTTGATAAAGTACTCGAGCCTCTTGTCAATTTAAGCTATCGCTTAGAGCTATGCTACCCTTGAGTCGCAAATCAAACACTGATAAAACTTCAAATGGCCGTACTTTCAATACGGTACGTCCTATACCTATCAAAGTTTGCAACATACAAATGCTTGTAACTTTTTACTGGAGCGTCATAAAACCTTGAAATTTTGTAACAATAAAGTACTCGAGCCTCTTGTCAGTTTAAGATATCGCTCAAATCTATGCTACCCTTGAGTCCCAAATCAAACACTGATAAAATTTCAAATGGCCCTAACTTCTATACGGTACGTCCTACACCTATCAAAGTTTGTAACATACAAATGCTTGTAACTTTTTACTGGAGCGTCATAAAACCTTGAAATTTTGTAACAATAAAGTACTCTAGCCTCTTGTCAATTTAAGCTATCGCTCAAAGCTATGCTACCCTTGAGTCCCAAATCAAACACAGATCAAATTTCAAATGACCCTAACTTCTATACGGTACGTCCTACACCTATCAAAGTTTGCAACATACAAATGCTTGTAACTTTTTACTGGAGAGTCATAAAACCTTGAAATTTTGTAACAATAAAGTACTCGAGCCTCTTGTCAATTTAAGCTATCGCTCAAAGCTATGCTACCTTTGAGTCCCAAATCAAACCCTGATAAAATTTCAAATGACCCTAACTTCTATACGGTACGTCCTACACCTATCAAAGTTTGCAACATACAAATGCTTGTAACTTTTTACTGGAGCGTCATAAAACCTTGAAATTTTGTAACAATAAAGTACTCGAGCCTCTTGTCAATTTAAGCTATCGCTCAAAGCTATGCTACCCTTGAGTCCCATGTCAAACACTGATAAAACTTCAAATGGCCCTAACTTGTATACGGTACGTCCAACACCTATCAAAGTTTGCAACATACAAATGCTTGTACCTTTTTACTAGAGAGTCATAAAATCTTGAAATTATGTAACAATAAAGTACTCAAGCCTCTTTTCAATTTAAGCTATCGCTCAAAGCTAGCGCTACCCTTGAGTCCCAAATTAAACACTGATAAAACTTCCAATGGCCCTAACTTCTATACGGTACGTCCTACACCTATCAAAGTTTGCAACATACAAATGCTTGTAACTTTTTACTGGAGCATCATAAAACCTTGATAAAGTACTCGAGCCTCTTGTCAATTTAAGCTATCGCTCAGAGCTATGCTACCCTTGAGTCCCAAATCAAACACTGATAAAACTTCAAATGGCCGTAATTTCAATACGGTACGTCCTACACCTATCAAAGTTTGCAACATACAAATGCTTGTAACTTTTTACTGGAGCGTCATAAAACCTTGAAATTTTGTAACAATAAAGTACTCGAGCCTCTTGTCAGTTTAAGATATCGCTCAAATCTATGCTACCCTTGAGTCCCAAATCAAACACTGATAAAATTTCAAATGGCCCTAACTTCTATACGGTACGTCCTACACCTATCAAAGTTTGTAACATACAAATGCTTGTAACTTTTTACTGGAGCGTCATAAAACCTTGAAATTTTGTAACAATAAAGTACTCTAGCCTCTTGTCAATTTAAGCTATCGCTCAAAGCTATGCTACCCTTGAGTCCTAAATCAAACACTGACAAAACTTCAAATGGCCCTAACTTCTATACGGTACGTCCTACACCTATCAAAGCTTGCAACATACAAATGCTTGTAACTTTTTACTGGAGCATCATAAAACCTTGAAATTTTGTAACAATAAAGTACTCGAGCCTCTTGTCAATTTAAGCTATCGCTGAAAGCTATGCTACCCTTGAGTCCTAAATCAAACACTGATAAAACTTCAAATGGCCGTAAATTCTATACGGTACGTCCTACACCTATCTAAGTTTGCAACATACAAATGCTTGTAACTTTTTACTGGAGAGTCATAAAACCTTGAAATTTTGTAACAATAAAGTACTCGAGCCTCTTGTCAAATTAAGCTATCGCTCAAAGCTATGATACCCTTGGGTCCCAAATCAAACACTGATAAAACTTCAAATAGCTCTAACTTCTATACGGTACGTCCTACACCTATCAAAGTGTGCAACATACAAATGCTTGTTACTTTTTACTGGAGCTTCATAAAACCTTGAAATTTTGTAACAATAAAGTACTCGAGCCTCTTGTCAATTTAAGCTATCGCTCAAAGCTATGCTACCCTTGAGTCCCAAATCAAACACTGATAAAACTTCAAATGGCCCTAACTTCTGTACAGTACGTCCTAAACCTATCAAAGTTAGCAACATACAAATGCTTGTAAGTTTTTACTGGAGCGTCATAAAACCTTGAAATTTTTGTAACAATAAAGTACTCGAGCCTCTTTTCAATTTAAGCTATCGCTCAAATCTATGCTACCCTTGAGCCCCAAGTCAAACACTGATAAAACTTCGAATGGCCCTAACTTGTATACGGTACGTCCTACACCTATCAAAGTTTGCAACATACAAATGCTTGTAACTTTTTACTGGAGCGTCATAAGACCTTGAAATTTTGTAACAATAAAGTACTCGAGCCTCTTGTCAATTTAAGCTATCGCTCAAAGCTATGCTACCCTTGAGTCCCAAATCAAACATTGATAAAATTTCAAATGACCCTAACTTCTATACGGTACGTCCTACACCTATCAAAGTTTGCAACATACATATGCTTGTAACTTTTTACTGGAGCGTCATAAAACCTTGAAATTTTGTAACAATAAAGTACTCGAGCCTCTTGTCAATTTAAGCTATCGCTCAAAGCTATGCTACCTTTGAGTCCCAAATCAAACACTGATAAAATTTCAAATGACCCTAACTTCTATACGGTACGTCCTACACCTATCAAAGTTTGCAACATAGAAATGCTTGTAACTTTTTACTGGAGCGTAATAAAACCTTGAAATTTTGTAACAATAAAGTACTCGAGCCTCCTGTCAGTTTAAGATATCGCTCAAATCTATGCCACCCTTGAGTCCCAAATCAAAGACTGATAAAACTTCAAATGGCCCTAACTTCTGTACAGTACGTCCTAAACCTATCAAAGTTAGCAACATACAAATGCTTGTAAGTTTTTACTGGAGCGTCATAAAACCTTGAAATTTTTGTAACAATAAAGTACTCGAGCCTCTTTTCAATTTAAGCTATCGCTCAAAGCTATGCTACCCTTGAGCCCCAAGTCAAACACTGATAAAACTTCGAATGGCCCTAACTTGTATACGGTACGTCCTACACCTATCAAAGTTTGCAACATACAAATGCTTGTAACTTTTTACTGGAGCGTCATAAGACCTTGAAATTTTGTAACAATAAAGTACTCGAGCCTCTTGTCAATTTAAGCTATCGCTCAAAGCTATGATACCCTTGGGTCCCAAATCAAACACTGATAAAACTTCAAATAGCTCTAACTTCTATACGGTACGTCCTACACCTATCAAAGTGTGCAACATACAAATGCTTGTTACTTTTTACTGGAGCTTCATAAAACCTTGAAATTTTGTAACAATAAAGTACTCGAGCCTCTTGTCAATTTAAGCTATCGCTGAAAGCTATGCTACCCTTGAGTCCCAAATCAAACACTGATAAAACTTCAAATGGCCCTAACTTCTGTACAGTACGTCCTAAACCTATCAAAGTTAGCAACATACAAATGCTTGTAAGTTTTTACTGGAGCGTCATAAAACCTTGAAATTTTTGTAACAATAAAGTACTCGAGCCTCTTTTCAATTTAAGCTATCGCTCAAAGCTATGCTACCCTTGAGCCCCAAGTCAAACACTGATAAAACTTCGAATGGCCCTAACTTGTATACGGTACGTCCTACACCTATCAAAGTTTGCAACATACAAATGCTTGTAACTTTTTACTGGAGCGTCATAAAACCTTGAAATTTTGTAACAATAAAGTACTCTAGCCTCTTGTCAATTTAAGCTATCGCTCAAAGCTATGCTACCCTTGAGTCCCAAATCAAACACTGACAAAACTTCAAATGGCCCTAATTTCTATACGGTACATCCTGCACCTATCAAAGTTTGCAACATACAAATGCTTGTAACTTTTTACTGGAGCATCATAAAACCTTGATAACGTACTCGAGCCTCTTGTCAATTTAAGCTATCGCTCATAGCTATGCTACCCTTGAGTCCCAAATCAAACACTGACAAAACTTCAAATGGCCCTAACTTCTATACGGTACGTCCTACACCTATCAGAGTTTGCAACATACAAATGCTTGTAACTTTTTACTGGAGCGTCATAAAACCTTGAAATGTTTGTAACAATAAATTACTCGAGCCACTTGTCAATTTAAGCTATCGCTCAAAGCCATGCTACCCTTGAGTCCCATGTCAAACACTGATAAAACTTCAAATGGCCCTAACTTGTATACGGTACGACCTACACCTATCAAAGTTTGCAACATACAAATGCTTGTAACTTTTTACTGGAGAGTCATAAAATCTTGAAATTTTGTAACAATAAAGTACTCGAGCCTCTTTTCAATTTTTAGCTATCGCTCAAAGCTATGCTACCCTTGAGTCCCAAATCAAACACTGATTAAACTTCCAATGGCCCTAACTTGTATACGGTACGACCTACACCTATCAAAGTTTGCAACATACAAATGCTTGTAACTTTTTACTGGAGAGTCATAAAATCTTGAAATTTTGTAACAATAAAGTACTCGAGCCTCCTTGTCAGTTTAAGCTATCGCTCAAATCTATGCTACCCTTGAGTCCCAACTCAAACACTGATAAAATTTCAAATGGCCCTAACTTCTATACGGTACGTCCTACACCTATCAAAGTTTGCAACATACAAATGCTTGTAACTTTTTACTGGATGGTCATAAAACCTTGAAATTTTGTAACAATAAAGTACTCGAGCCTCTTGTCAATTTAAGCTATCGCTCAAAGCTATGCTACCCTTGAGTCCCAAAACAAACACTGATAAAATTTCAAATGACCCTAACTTCTATAAGGTACGTCCTACACCTATCAACGTTTGCAACATACAAATGCTTGTAACTTTTTACTGGAGCGTCATAAAACCTTGAAATTTTGTTACAATAAAGTACTGGAGCCTCTTGTCAATTTAAGCTATCGCTCAAAGCTATGCTACCTTTGAGTCCCAAATCAAACACTGATAAAATTTCAAATGACCCTAACTTCTATACGGTACGTCCTACACCTATCAAAGTTTGCAACATACAAATGCTTGTAACTTTTTACTGGAGCATCATAAAACCTTGAAATATTGTAACAATAAAGTACTCGAGCCTCTTGTCAATTTAAGCTATCGCTCAAAGCTCTGCTACCCTTGAGTCCCAAATCAAACACTGATAAAACTTCAAATGGCCCTAACTTCTATACGGTACGTCCTACACCTATCAAAGTTAGCAACATACAAATGCTTGTAACTTTTTACTGGAGCGTCATAAAACCTTGAAATGTTTGTAACAATAAAGTACTCTAGCCTCTTGTCAATTTAAGCTATCGCTCAAAGCTATACTACCCTTGAGTCCCAAATCAAACACTGATAAAACTTCAAATGGCCCTAACTTCTATATGGTACGTCCTACACCTATCAAAGTTTGCAACATACAAATGCTTGTAACTTTTTACTGGAGAGTCATAAAATCTTGAAATTTTGTACCAATAAAGTACTCGAGCCTCTTTTCAATTTAAGCTGTCGCTCAAAGCTATACTACCCTTGAGTCCCATGTCAAACACTGATAAAACTTCAAATGGCCCTAACTTGTATACGGTACGACCTACACCTATCAAAGTTTGCAACATACAAATGCTTGTAACTTTTTACTGGAGAGTCATAAAATCTTGAAATTTTGTAACAATAAAGTACTCGAGCCTCTTTTCAATTTTTAGCTATCGCTCAAAGCTATGCTACCCTTGAGTCCCAAATCAAACACTGATAAAACTTCCAATGGCACTAACTTGTATACGGTGCGACCTACACCTATCAAAGTTTGCAACATACAAATGCTTGTAACTTTTTACTGGAGAGTCATAAAATCTTGAAATTTTGTAACAATAAAGTACTCGAGCCTCCTGTCAGTTTAAGCTATCGCTCAAATCTATGCTACCCTTGAGTCCCAACTCAAACACTGATAAAATTTCAAATGGCCCTAACTTCTATACGGTACGTCCTACACCTATCAAAGTTTGCAACATACAAATGCTTGTAACTTTTTACTGGAGGGTCATAAAACCTTGAAATTTTGTAACACTAAAGTACTCGAGCCTCTTGTCAATTTAAGCTATCGCTCAAAGCTATGCTACCCTTGAGTCCCAAAACAAACACTGATAAAATTTCAAATGACCCTAACTTCTATAAGGTACGTCCTACACCTATCAAAGTTTGCAACATACAAATGCTTGTAAGTTTTTACTGGAGCGTCATAAAACCTTGAAATTTTGTAACAATAAAGTACTCGAGCCTCTTGTCAATTTAAGCTATCGCTCAAAGCTATGCTACCTTTGAGTCCCAAATCAAACACTGATAAAATTTCAAATGACCCTAACTTCTATACGGTACGTCCTACACCTATCAAAGTTTGCAACATACAAATGCTTGTAACTTTTTACTGGAGCATCATAAATCCTTGAAATATTGTAACAATAAAGTACTCGAGCTTCTTGTCAATTTAAGCTATCGCTCATAGCTATGCTACCCTTGAGTCCTAAATCAAACACTGATAAAACTTCAAATGGCCCTAACTTCTATACGGTACGTCCTACACCTATCAAAGTTTGCAACATACAAATGCTTGTAACTTTTTACTGGAGCGTCATAAAACCTTGAAATGTTTGTAACAATAAAGTACTCTAGCCTCTTGTCAATTTAAGCTATCGCTCAAAGCTATACTACCCTTGAGTCCTAAATCAAACACTGATAAAACTTCAAATGGCCCTAACTTCTATACGGTACGTCCTACACCTATCAAAGTTTGCAACATACAAATGCTTGTAACTTTTTACTGGAGCGTCATAAAACCTTGAAATTTTGTAACAATAAAGTACTCGAGCCTCTTGTCAATTTAAGCTATCGCTCAAAGCTATGCTACCCTTGAGTCCCAAAACAAACACTGATAAAATTTCAAATTACCCTAACTTCTATAAGGTACGTCCTACACCTATCAAAGTTTGCAACATACAAATGCTTGTAACTTTTTACTGGAGCGTCATAAAACCTTGAAATTTTGTAACAATAAAGTACTCGAGCCTCTTGTCAATTTAAGCTATCGCTCAAAGCTATGCTACCTTTGAGTCCCAAATCAAACACTGATAAAATTTTAAATGACCCTAACTTCTATACGGTACGTCCTACACCTATCAAAGTTTGCAACATACAAATGCTTGTAACTTTTTACTGGAGCATCATAAAACCTTGAAATATTGTAACAATAAAGTACTCGAGCCTCTTTTCAATTTTTAGCTATCGCTCAAAGCTATGCTACCCTTGAGTCCCAAATCAAACACTGATAAAACTTCCAATGGCCCTAACTTGTATACGGTACGACCTACACCTATCAAAGTTTGCAACATACAAATGCTTGTAACTTTTTACTGGAGAGTCATAAAATCTTGAAATTTTGTACCAATAAAGTACTCGAGCCTCTTTTCAATTTAAGCTGTCGCTCAAAGCTATACTACCCTTGAGTCCCATGTCAAACACTGATAAAACTTCAAATGGCCCTAACTTGTATACGGTACGACCTACACCTATCAAAGTTTGCAACATACAAATGCTTGTAACTTTTTACTGGAGAGTCATAAAATCTTGAAATTTTGTAACAATAAAGTACTCGAGCCTCTTTTCAATTTTTAGCTATCGCTCAAAGCTATGCTACCCTTGAGTCCCAACTCAAACACTGATAAAATTTCAAATGGCCCTAACTTCTATACGGTACGTCCTACACCTATCAAAGTTTGCAACATACAAATGCTTGTAACTTTTTACTGGAGGGTCATAAAACCTTGAAATTTTGTAACAATAAAGTACTCGAGCCTCTTGTCAATTTAAGCTATCGCTCAAAGCTATGCTACCCTTGAGTCCCAAAACAAACACTTATAAAATTTCAAATGACCCTAACTTCTATAAGGTACGTCCTACACCTATCAAAGTTTGCAACATACAAATGCTTGTAAGTTTTTACTGGAGCGTCATAAAACCTTGAAATTTTGTAACAATAAAGTACTCGAGCCTCTTGTCAATTTAAGCTATCGCTCAAAGCTATGCTACCTTTGAGTCCCAAATCAAACACTGATAAAATTTCAAATGACCCTAACTTCTATACGGTACGTCCTACACCTATCAAAGTTTGCAACATACAAATGCTTGTAACTTTTTACTGGAGCATCATAAATCCTTGAAATATTGTAACAATAAAGTACTCGAGCTTCTTGTCAATTTAAGCTATCGCTCATAGCTATGCTACCCTTGAGTCCTAAATCAAACACTGATAAAACTTCAAATGGCCCTAACTTCTATACGGTACGTCCTACACCTATCAAAGTTTGCAACATACAAATGCTTGTAACTTTTTACTGGAGCGTCATAAAACCTTGAAATGTTTGTAACAATAAAGTACTCTAGCCTCTTGTCAATTTAAGCTATCGCTCAAAGCTATACTACCCTTGAGTCCTAAATCAAACACTGATAAAACTTCAAATGGCCCTAACTTCTATACGGTACGTCCTACACCTATCAAAGTTTGCAACACACAAATGCTTGTAACTTTTTACTGGAGCGTCATAAAACCTTGAAATTTTGTAACAATAAAGTACTCGAGCCTCTTGTCAATTTAAGCTATCGCTCAAAGCTATGCTACCCTTGAGTCCCAAAACAAACACTGATAAAATTTCAAATTACCCTAACTTCTATAAGGTACGTCCTACACCTATCAAAGTTTGCAACATACAAATGCTTGTAACTTTTTACTGGAGCGTCATAAAACCTTGAAATTTTGTAACAATAAAGTACTCGAGCCTCTTGTCAATTTAAGCTATCGCTCAAAGCTATGCTACCTTTGAGTCCCAAATCAAACACTGATAAAATTTCAAATGACCCTAACTTCTATACGGTACGTCCTACACCTATCAAAGTTTGCAACATACAAATGCTTGTAACTTTTTACTGGAGCATCATAAAACCTTGAAATATTGTAACAATAAAGTACTCGAGCTTCTTGTCAATTTAAGCTATCGCTCATAGCTATGCTACCCTTGAGTCCTAAATCAAACACTGATAAAACTTCAAATGGCCCTAACTTCTATACGGTACGTCCTACACCTATCAAAGTTTGCAACATACAAATGCTTGTAACTTTTTACTGGAGCGTCATAAAACCTTGAAATGGTTGTAACAATAAAGTACTCTAGCCTCTTGTCAATTTAAGCTATCGCTCAAAGCTATACTACCCTTGAGTCCTAAATCAAACACTGATAAAACTTCAAATGGCCCTAACTTCTATACGGTACTTCCTACACCTATCAAAGTTTGCAACATACAAATGCTTGTAACTTTTTACTGGAGCGTCATAAAACCTTGAAATTTTGTAACAATAAAGTACTCGAGCCTCCTGTCAGTTTAAGCTATCACTCAAATCTATGCTACCCTTGAGTCCCAAATCAAACACTGATAAAATTTCAAATGGCCCTAACTTCTATACGGTACGTCCTACACCTATCAAAGTTTGCAACATAGAAATGCTTGTAACTTTTTACTAGAGAGTCATAAAATCTTGAAATTATGTAACAATAAAGTACTCGAGCCTCTTTTCAATTTAAGCTATCGCTCAAAGCTATGCTACCCTTGAGTCCCAAAACAAACACTTATAAAATTTCAAATGACCCTAACTTCTATAAGGTACGTCCTACACCTATCAAAGTTTGCAACATACAAATGCTTGTAACTTTTTACTGGAGAGTCATAAAATCTTGAAATTTTGTAACAATAAAGTACTCGAGCCTCTTTTCAATTTTTAGCTATCGCTCAAAGCTATGCTACCCTTGAGTCCCAACTCAAACACTGATAAAATTTCAAATGGCCCTAACTTCTATACGGTACGTCCTACACCTATCAAAGTTTGCAACATACAAATGCTTGTAACTTTTTACTGGAGGGTCATAAAACCTTGAAATTTTGTAACAATAAAGTACTCGAGCCTCTTGTCAATTTAAGCTATCGCTCAAAGCTATGCTACCCTTGAGTCCCAAAACAAACACTTATAAAATTTCAAATGACCCTAACTTCTATAAGGTACGTCCTACACCTATCAAAGTTTGCAACATACAAATGCTTGTAAGTTTTTACTGGAGCGTCATAAAACCTTGAAATTTTGTAACAATAAAGTACTCGAGCCTCTTGTCAATTTAAGCTATCGCTCAAAGCTATGCTACCTTTGAGTCCCAAATCAAACACTGATAAAATTTCAAATGACCCTAACTTCTATACGGTACGTCCTACACCTATCAAAGTTTGCAACATACAAATGCTTGTAACTTTTTACTGGAGCATCATAAATCCTTGAAATATTGTAACAATAAAGTACTCGAGCTTCTTGTCAATTTAAGCTATCGCTCATAGCTATGCTACCCTTGAGTCCTAAATCAAACACTGATAAAACTTCAAATGGCCCTAACTTCTATACGGTACGTCCTACACCTATCAAAGTTTGCAACATACAAATGCTTGTAACTTTTTACTGGAGCGTCATAAAACCTTGAAATGTTTGTAACAATAAAGTACTCTAGCCTCTTGTCAATTTAAGCTATCGCTCAAAGCTATACTACCCTTGAGTCCTAAATCAAACACTGATAAAACTTCAAATGGCCCTAACTTCTATACGGTACGTCCTACACCTATCAAAGTTTGCAACATACAAATGCTTGTAACTTTTTACTGGAGCGTCATAAAACCTTGAAATTTTGTAACAATAAAGTACTCGAGCCTCTTGTCAATTTAAGCTATCGCTCAAAGCTATGCTACCCTTGAGTCCCAAAACAAACACTGATAAAATTTCAAATTACCCTAACTTCTATAAGGTACGTCCTACACCTATCAAAGTTTGCAACATACAAATGCTTGTAACTTTTTACTGGAGCGTCATAAAACCTTGAAATTTTGTAACAATAAAGTACTCGAGCCTCTTGTCAATTTAAGCTATCGCTCAAAGCTATGCTACCTTTGAGTCCCAAATCAAACACTGATAAAATTTCAAATGACCCTAACTTCTATACGGTACGTCCTACACCTATCAAAGTTTGCAACATACAAATGCTTGTAACTTTTTACTGGAGCATCATAAAACCTTGAAATATTGTAACAATAAAGTACTCGAGCTTCTTGTCAATTTAAGCTATCGCTCATAGCTATGCTACCCTTGAGTCCTAAATCAAACACTGATAAAACTTCAAATGGCCCTAACTTCTATACGGTACGTCCTACACCTATCAAAGTTTGCAACATACAAATGCTTGTAACTTTTTACTGGAGCGTCATAAAACCTTGAAATGGTTGTAACAATAAAGTACTCTAGCCTCTTGTCAATTTAAGCTATCGCCCAAAGCTATACTACCCTTGAGTCCTAAATCAAACACTGATAAAACTTCAAATGGCCCTAACTTCTATACGGTACTTCCTACACCTATCAAAGTTTGCAACATACAAATGCTTGTAACTTTTTACTGGAGCGTCATAAAACCTTGAAATTTTGTAACAATAAAGTACTCGAGCCTCCTGTCAGTTTAAGCTATCACTCAAATCTATGCTACCCTTGAGTCCCAAATCAAACACTGATAAAATTTCAAATGGCCCTAACTTCTATACGGTACGTCCTACACCTATCAAAGTTTGCAACATAGAAATGCTTGTAACTTTTTACTAGAGAGTCATAAAATCTTGAAATTATGTAACAATAAAGTACTCGAGCTTTTCAATTTAAGCTATCGCTCAAAGCTATGCTACCCTTGAGTCCCAAATCAAACACTGATAAAACTTCCAATGGCCCTAACTTCTGTACAGTACGTCCTAAACCTATCAAAGTTAGCAACATACAAATGCTTGTAAGTTTTTACTGGAGCGTCATAAAACCTTGAAATTTTTGTAACAATAAAGTACTCGAGTCTCTTTTCAATTTAAGCTATCGCTCAAAGCTATGCTACCCTTGAGTCCCAAGTCAAACACTGATAAAACTTCGAATGGCCCCAACTTCTATACGGTACGTCCTACACCTATCAAAGTTTGCAACATACAAATGCTTGTCACTTTTTACTGGAGCGTCATAAAACCTTGAAATTTTGTAACAATAAAGTACTCGAGCCTCTTGTCAATTTAAGCTATCGCTCAAAGCTATGCTACCCTTGAGTCCCATGTCAAACACTGATAAAACTTCAAATGGCTCTAACTTGTATACGGTACGTCCTACACCTATCAAAGTTTGCAACATACAAATGCTTGTAACTTTTTACTGGAGAGTCATAAAACCTTGAAATTTTGTAACAATAAAGTACTCGAGCCTCTTGTCAATTTAAGCTATCGCTCAAAGCTATGATACCTTTGAGTCCCAAATCAAACACTGATAAAATTTCAAATGACCCTAACTTATATACGGTACGTCCTACACCTATCAAAGTTTGCAACATACAAATGCTTGTAACTTTTTACTGGAGCGTCATAAAACCTTGAAATTTTGTAACAATAAAGTACTCGAGCCTCTTGTCAATTTAAGCTATCGCTCAAAGCTATGCTACCCTTGAGTCCCATGTCAAACACTGATAAAACTTCAAATGGCCCTAACTTGTATACGGTACGTCCTACACCTATCAAAGTTTGCAACATACAAATGCTTGTACCTTTTTACTAGAGAGTCATAAAATCTTGAAATTATGTAACAATAAAGTACTCGAGCCTCTTTTCAATTTAAGCTATCGCTCAAAGCTATGCTACCCTTGAGTCCCAAATCAAACACTGATAAAACTTCCAATGGCCCTAACTTCTATACGGTACGTCCTACACTTATCAAAGTTTGCAACATACAAATGCTTGTAACTTTTTACTGGAGCATCATAAAACCTTGATAAAGTACTCGAGCCTCTTGTCAATTTAAGCTATCGCTCAGAGCTATGCTACCCTTGAGTCCCAAATCAAACACTGATAAAACTTCAAATGGCCGTTATTTCAATACGGTACGTCCTACACCTATCAAAGTTTGCAACATACAAATGCTTGTAACTTTTTACTGGAGCGTCATAAAACCTTGAAATTTTGTAACAATAAAGTACTCGAGCCTCTTGTCAGTTTAAGATATCGCTCAAATCTATGCTACCCTTGAGTCCCAAATCAAACACTGATAAAATTTCAAATGGCCCTAACTTCTATACGGTACGTCCTACACCTATCAAAGTTTGTAACATACAAATGCTTGTAACTTTTTACTGGAGCGTCATAAAACCTTGAAATTTTGTAACAATAAAGTACTCTAGCCTCTTGTCAATTTAAGCTATCGCTCAAAGCTATGCTACCCTTGAGTCCCAAATCAAACACTGACAAAACTTCAAATGGCCCTAACTTCTATACGGTACGTCCTACACCTATCAAAGCTTGCAACATACAAATGCTTGTAACTTTTTACTGGAGCATCATAAAACCTTGAAATTTTGTAACAATAAAGTACTCGAGCCTCTTGTCAATTTAAGCTATCGCTGAAAGCTATGCTACCCTTGAGTCCTAAATCAAACACTGATAAAACTTCAAATGGCCGTAAATTCTATACGGTACGTCCTACACCTATCTAAGTTTGCAACATACAAATGCTTGTAACTTTTTACTGGAGAGTCATAAAACCTTGAAATTTTGTAACAATAAAGTACTCGAGCCTCTTGTCAATTTAAGCTATCGCTCAAAGCTATGCTACCTTTGAGTCCCAAATCAAACACTGATAAAACTTCAAATGGCCCTAACTTCTATACGGTACGTCCTACACCTATCAAAGTTTGCAACATACATATGCTTGTAACTTTTTACTGGAGCATCATAAAACCTTGATAAAGTACTCGAGCCTCTTGTCAAATTAAGCTATCGCTTATAGCTATGCTACCCTTGAGTCCCAAATCAAACACTGACAAAACTTCAAATGGCCCTAACTTCTATACGGTACGTCCTACACCTATCAAAGTTTGCAAAATACATATGCTTGTAACTTTTTACTGGAGCATCATAAAACCTTGATAAAGTACTCGAGCCTCTTGTCAATTTAAGCTATCGCTCAAACCTATGCTACCCTTGAGTCCCAAATCAAACACTGATAAAACTTCAAATGGACCTAACTTCTATACGGTACGTCCTACACCTATCAGAGTTTGCAACATACAAATGCTTGTAACTTTTTACTGGAGCGTCATAAAACCTTGAAATTTTGTAACAATAAAGTACTCGAGCCTCTTTTCAATTTAAGCTATCGCTCAAAGCTATGCTACCCTTGAGTCCCAAATCAAACACTGACAAAACTTCAAATGGCCCTAACTTCTATACGGTACGTCCTACACCTATCAAAGTTTGCAACATACAAATGCTTGTAACTTTTTACTGGAGCATCATAAAACCTTGGTAAAGTACTCGAGCCTCTTGTCAATTTAAGCTATCGCTCAAATCTATGCTACCCTTGAGTCCCAAATCAAACACTGATAAAACTTCAAATGGCCCTAACTTCTATACGGCACGTCCTACACCTATCACAGTTTGCAACATACAAATGCTTGTAACTTTTTACTGGAGCGTCATAAAACCTTGAAATTTTGTAACAATAAAGTACTCGAGCCTCTTGTCAATTTGAGCTATCGCTGAAAGCTATGCTACACATGAGTCCCAAATCAAACACTGATAAAACTTCAAATGGCCGTAACTTCTATACGGTACGTCCTACACCTATCTAAGTTTGCAACATACAAATGCTTGTAACTTTTTACTGGAGAGTCATAAAACCTTGAAATTTTGTAACAATAAAGTACTCGAGCCTCTTTTCAATTTGAGCTATCGCTCAAAGCTATGCTACACTTGAGTCCCAAATCAAACACTGAGAAAACTTCCAATGGCCCTAACTTCTATACGGTACGTCCTAGACCTATCAAAGTTTGCAACATACAAATGCTTGTAACTTTTTACTGGAGCGTCATAAAACCTTGAAATTTTGTAACAATAAAGTACTCGAGCCTCTTGTCAATTTAAGCTATCGCTGAAAGCTATGCTACCCTTGAGTCCCAAATCAAAAACTGATAAAACTTCAAATGGCCGTAACTTCTATACGGTACGTCCTACACCTATCTAAGTTTGCAACATAGAAATGCTTGTAACTTTTTACTGGAGACTCATAAAACCTTGAAATTTTGTAACAATAAAGTACTCGAGCCTCTTGTCAAATTAAGCTATCGCTCAAAGCTATGATACCCTTGAGTCCCAAATCAAACACTGATAAAACTTCAAATAGCTCTAACTTCTATACGGTACGTCCTACACCTATCAAAGTGTGCAACATACAAATGCTTGTATTTTTTTACTGGAGCTTCATAAAACCTTGAAATTTTGTAACAATAAAGTACTCGAGCCTCTTGTCGATTTAAGCTATCGCTGAAAGCTATGCTACCCTTGAGTCCCAAATCAAACACTGATAAAACTTCAAATGGCCCTAACTTCTGTACAGTACGTCCTAAACCTATCAAAGTTAGCAACATACAAATGCTTGTAAGTTTTTACTGGAGCGTCATAAAACCTTGAAATTTTTGTAACAATAAAGTACTCGAGCCTCTTTTCAATTTAAGCTATCGCTCAAAGCTATGCTACCCTTGAGTCCCAAGTCAAACACTGATAAAACTTCGAATGGCCCTAACTTCTATACGGTACGTCCTACACCTATCAAAGTTTGCAACATACAAATGCTTGTCACTTTTTACTGGAGCGTCATAAAACCTTGAAATTTTGTAACAATAAAGTACTCGAGCCTCTTGTCAATTTAAGCTATCGCTCAAAGCTATGCTACCCTTGAGTCCCAAATCAAACACTGATCAAATTTCAAATGACCCTAACTTCTATACGGTACGTCCTACACCTATCAAAGTTTGCAACATACAAATGCTTGTAACTTTTTACTGGAGAGTCATAAAACCTTGAAATTTTGTAACAATAAAGTACTCGAGCCTCTTGTCAATTTAAGCTATCGCTCAAAGCTATGGTACCTTTGAGTCCCAAATCAAACACTGATAAAATTTCAAATGACCCTAACTTCTATACGGTACGTCCTACACCTATCAAAGTTTGCAACATACAAATGCTTGTAACTTTTTACTGGAGCGTCATAAAACCTTGAAATTTTGTAACAATAAAGTACTCGAGCCTCTTGTCAATTTAAGCTATCGCTCAAAGCTATGCTACCCTTGAGTCCCATGTCAAACACTGATAAAACTTCAAATGGCCCTAACTTGTATACGGTACGTCCTACACCTATCAAAGTTTGCAACATACAAATGCTTGTAACTTTTTACTAGAGAGTCATAAAATCTTGAAATTATGTAACAATAAAGTACTCGAGCCTCTTTTCAATTTAAGCTATCGCTCAAAGCTATGCTACCCTTGAGTCCCAAATCAAACACTAATAAAACTTCAAATGGCCCTAACTTCTGTACAGTACGTCCTAAACCTATCAAAGTTAGCAACATACAAATGCTTGTAAGTTTTTACTGGAGCGTCATAAAACCTTGAAATTTTTGTAACAATAAAGTACTCGAGTCTCTTTTCAATTTAAGCTATCGCTCAAAGCTATGCTACCCTTGAGTCCCAAGTCAAACACTGATAAAACTTCGAATGGCCCTAACTTCTATACGGTACGTCCTACACCTATCAAAGTTTGCAACATACAAATGCTTGTAACTTTTTACTGGAGCGTCATAAAACCTTGAAATTTTGTAACAATAAAGTACTCGAGCCTCTTGTCAATTTAAGCTATCGCTCAAAGCTATGCTACCCTTGAGTCCCAAATCAAACACAGATCAAATTTCAAATGACCCTAACTTCTATACGGTACGTCCTACACCTATCAAAGTTTGCAACATACAAATGCTTGTAACTTTTTACTGGAGCGTCATAAAACCTTGAAATTTTGTAACAATAAAGTACTCGAGCCTCTTGTCAATTTAAGCTATCGCTCAAAGCTATGCTACCCTTGAGTCCCATGTCAAACACTGATAAAACTTCAAATGGCCCTAACTTGTATACGGTACGTCCTACACCTATCAAAGTTTGCAACATACAAATGCTTGTAACTTTTTACTAGAGAGTCATAAAATCTTGAAATTATGTAACAATAAAGTACTCGAGCCTCTTTTCAATTTAAGCTATCGCTCAAAGCTATGCTACCCTTGAGTCCCAAATCAAACACTGATAAAACTTCCAATGGCCCTAACTTCTATACGGTACGTCCTACACCTATCAAAGTTTGCAAAATACAAATGCTTGTAACTTTTTACTGGAGCATCATAAAACCTTGTTAAAGTACTCGAGCCTCTTGTCAATTTAAGCTATCGCTTAGAGCTATGCTACCCTTGAGTCGCAAATCAAACACTGATAAAACTTCAAATGGCCGTACTTTCAATACGGTACGTCCTATACCTATCAAAGTTTGCAACATACAAATGCTTGTAACTTTTTACTGGAGCGTCATAAAACCTTGAAATTTTGTAACAATAAAGTACTCGAGCCTCTTGTCAGTTTAAGATATCGCTCAAATCTATGCTACCCTTGAGTCCCAAATCAAACACTGATAAAATTTCAAATGGCCCTAACTTCTATACGGTACGTCCTACACCTATCAAAGTTTGTAACATACAAATGCTTGTAACTTTTTACTGGAGCGTCATAAAACCTTGAAATTTTGTAACAATAAAGTACTCTAGCCTCTTGTCAATTTAAGCTATCGCTCAAAGCTATGCTACCCTTGAGTCCCAAATCAAACACAGATCAAATTTCAAATGACCCTAACTTCTATACGGTACGTCCTACACCTATCAAAGTTTGCAACATACAAATGCTTGTAACTTTTTACTGGAGAGTCATAAAACCTTGAAATTTTGTAACAATAAAGTACTCGAGCCTCTTGTCAATTTAAGCTATCGCTCAAAGCTATGCTACCTTTGAGTCCCAAATCAAACCCTGAAAAAATTTCAAATGACCCTAACTTCTATACGGTACGTCCTACACCTATCAAAGTTTGCAACATACAAATGCTTGTAACTTTTTACTGGAGCGTCATAAAACCTTGAAATTTTGTAACAATAAAGTACTCGAGCCTCTTGTCAATTTAAGCTATCGCTCAAAGCTATGCTACCCTTGAGTCCCATGTCAAACACTGATAAAACTTCAAATGGCCCTAACTTGTATACGGTACGTCCAACACCTATCAAAGTTTGCAACATACAAATGCTTGTACCTTTTTACTAGAGAGTCATAAAATCTTGAAATTATGTAACAATAAAGTACTCAAGCCTCTTTTCAATTTAAGCTATCGCTCAAAGCTATGCTACCCTTGAGTCCCAAATTAAACACTGATAAAACTTCCAATGGCCCTAACTTCTATACGGTACGTCCTACACCTATCAAAGTTTGCAACATACAAATGCTTGTAACTTTTTACTGGAGCATCATAAAACCTTGATAAAGTACTCGAGCCTCTTGTCAATTTAAGCTATCGCTCAGAGCTATGCTACCCTTGAGTCCCAAATCAAACACTGATAAAACTTCAAATGGCCGTAATTTCAATACGGTACGTCCTACACCTATCAAAGTTTGCAACATACAAATGCTTGTAACTTTTTACTGGAGCGTCATAAAACCTTGAAATTTTGTAACAATAAAGTACTCGAGCCGCTTGTCAGTTTAAGATATCGCTCAAATCTATGCTACCCTTGAGTCCCAAATCAAACACTGATAAAATTTCAAATGGCCCTAACTTCTATACGGTACGTCCTACACCTATCAAAGTTTGTAACATACAAATGCTTGTAACTTTTTACTGGAGCGTCATAAAACCTTGAAATTTTGTAACAATAAAGTACTCTAGCCTCTTGTCAATTTAAGCTATCGCTCAAAGCTATGCTACCCTTGAGTCCTAAATCAAACACTGAAAAAACTTCAAATGGCCCTAACTTCTATACGGTACGTCCTACACCTATCAAAGCTTGCAACATACAAATGCTTGTAACTTTTTACTGGAGCATCATAAAACCTTGAAATTTTGTAACAATAAAGTACTCGAGCCTCTTGTCAATTTAAGCTATCGCTGAAAGCTATGCTACCCTTGAGTCCTAAATCAAACACTGATAAAACTTCAAATGGCCGTAAATTCTATACGGTACGTCCTACACCTATCTAAGTTTGCAACATACAAATGCTTGTAACTTTTTACTGGAGAGTCATAAAACCTTGAAATTTTCTAACAATAAAGTACTCGAGCCTCTTGTCAAATTAAGCTATCGCTCAAAGCTATGATACCCTTGGGTCCCAAATCAAACACTGATAAAACTTCAAATAGCTCTAACTTCTATACGGTACGTCCTACACCTATCAAAGTGTGCAACATACAAATGCTTGTTACTTTTTACTGGAGCTTCATAAAACCTTGAAATTTTGTAACAATAAAGTACTCGAGCCTCTTGTCAATTTAAGCTATCGCTGAAAGCTATGCTACCCTTGAGTCCCAAATCAAACACTGATAAAACTTCAAATGGCCCTAACTTCTGTACAGTACGTCCTAAACCTATCAAAGTTAGCAACATACAAATGCTTGTAAGTTTTTACTGGAGCGTCATAAAACCTTGAAATTTTTGTAACAATAAAGTACTCGAGCCTCTTTTCAATTTAAGCTATCGCTCAAAGCTATGCTACCCTTGAGCCCCAAGTCAAACACTGATAAAACTTCGAATGGCCCTAACTTGTATACGGTACGTCCTACACCTATCAAAGTTTGCAACATACAAATGCTTGTAACTTTTTACTGGAGCGTCATAAGACCTTGAAATTTTGTAACAATAAAGTACTCGAGCCTCTTGTCAATTTAAGCTATCGCTCAAAGCTATGCTACCCTTGAGTCCCAAATCAAACACTGATAAAATTTCAAATGACCCTAACTTCTATACGGTACGTCCTACACCTATCAAAGTTTGCAACATACATATGCTTGTAACTTTTTACTGGAGCGTCATAAAACCTTGAAATTTTGTAACAATAAAGTACTCGAGCCTCTTGTCAATTTAAGCTATCGCTCAAAGCTATGCTACCTTTGAGTCCCAAATCAAACACTGATAAAATTTCAAATGACCCTAACTTCTATACGGTACGTCCTACACCTATCAAAGTTTGCAACATAGAAATGCTTGTAACTTTTTACTGGAGCGTAATAAAACCTTGAAATTTTGTAACAATAAAGTACTCGAGCCTCCTGTCAGTTTAAGATATCGCTCAAATCTATGCCACCCTTGAGTCCCAAATCAAAGACTGATAAAACTTCAAATGGCCCTAACTTCTGTACAGTACGTCCTAAACCTATCAAAGTTAGCAACATACAAATGCTTGTAAGTTTTTACTGGAGCGTCATAAAACCTTGAAATTTTTGTAACAATAAAGTACTCGAGCCTCTTTTCAATTTAAGCTATCGCTCAAAGCTATGCTACCCTTGAGCCCCAAGTCAAACACTGATAAAACTTCGAATGGCCCTAACTTGTATACGGTACGTCCTACACCTATCAAAGTTTGCAACATACAAATGCTTGTAACTTTTTACTGGAGCGTCATAAGACCTTGAAATTTTGTAACAATAAAGTACTCGAGCCTCTTGTCAATTTAAGCTATCGCTCAAAGCTATGATACCCTTGGGTCCCAAATCAAACACTGATAAAACTTCAAATAGCTCTAACTTCTATACGGTACGTCCTACACCTATCAAAGTGTGCAACATACAAATGCTTGTTACTTTTTACTGGAGCTTCATAAAACCTTGAAATTTTGTAACAATAAAGTACTCGAGCCTCTTGTCAATTTAAGCTATCGCTGAAAGCTATGCTACCCTTGAGTCCCAAATCAAACACTGATAAAACTTCAAATGGCCCTAACTTCTGTACAGTACGTACTAAACCTATCAAAGTTAGCAACATACAAATGCTTGTAAGTTTTTACTGGAGCGTCATAAAACCTTGAAATTTTTGTAACAATAAAGTACTCGAGCCTCTTTCAATTTAAGCTATCGCTCAAAGCTATGCTACCCTTGAGCCCCAAGTCAAACACTGATAAAACTTCGAATGGCCCTAACTTGTATACGGTACGTCCTACACCTATCAAAGTTTGCAACATACAAATGCTTGTAACTTTTTACTGGAGCGTCATAAAACCTTGAAATTTTGTAACAATAAAGTACTCTAGCCTCTTGTCAATTTAAGCTATCGCTCAAAGCTATGCTACCCTTGAGTCCCAAATCAAACACTGACAAAACTTCAAATGGCCCTAATTTCTATACGGTACATCCTGCACCTATCAAAGTTTGCAACATACAAATGCTTGTAACTTTTTACTGGAGCATCATAAAACCTTGATAACGTACTCGAGCCTCTTGTCAATTTAAGCTATCGCTCATAGCTATGCTACCCTTGAGTCCCAAATCAAACACTGACAAAACTTCAAATGGCCCTAACTTCTATACGGTACGTCCTACACCTATCAGAGTTTGCAACATACAAATGCTTGTAACTTTTTACTGGAGCGTCATAAAACCTTGAAATGTTTGTAACAATAAATTACTCGAGCCACTTGTCAATTTAAGCTATCGCTCAAAGCCATGCTACCCTTGAGTCCCATGTCAAACACTGATAAAACTTCAAATGGCCCTAACTTGTATACGGTACGACCTACACCTATCAAAGTTTGCAACATACAAATGCTTGTAACTTTTTACTGGAGAGTCATAAAATCTTGAAATTTTGTAACAATAAAGTACTCGAGCCTCTTTTCAATTTTTAGCTATCGCTCAAAGCTATGCTACCCTTGAGTCCCAAATCAAACACTGATAAAACTTCCAATGGCCCTAACTTGTATACGGTACGACCTACACCTATCAAAGTTTGCAACATACAAATGCTTGTAACTTTTTACTGGAGAGTCATAAAATCTTGAAATTTTGTAACAATAAAGTACTCGAGCCTCCTGTCAGTTTAAGCTATCGCTCAAATCTATGCTACCCTTGAGTCCCAACTCAAACACTGATAAAATTTCAAATGGCCCTAACTTCTATACGGTACGTCCTACACCTATCAAAGTTTGCAACATACAAATGCTTGTAACTTTTTACTGGATGGTCATAAAACCTTGAAATTTTGTAACAATAAAGTACTCGAGCCTCTTGTCAATTTAAGCTATCGCTCAAAGCTATGCTACCCTTGAGTCCCAAAACAAACACTGATAAAATTTCAAATGACCCTAACTTCTATAAGGTACGTCCTGCACCTATCAACGTTTGCAACATACAAATGCTTGTAACTTTTTACTGGAGCGTCATAAAACCTTGAAATTTTGTTACAATAAAGTACTGGAGCCTCTTGTCAATTTAAGCTATCGCTCAAAGCTATGCTACCTTTGAGTCCCAAATCAAACACTGATAAAATTTCAAATGACCCTAACTTCTATACGGTACGTCCTACACCTATCAAAGTTTGCAACATACAAATGCTTGTAACTTTTTACTGGAGCATCATAAAACCTTGAAATATTGTAACAATAAAGTACTCGAGCCTCTTGTCAATTTAAGCTATCGCTCAAAGCTATGCTACCCTTGAGTCCCAAATCAAACACTGATAAAACTTCAAATGGCCCTAACTTCTATACGGTACGTCCTACACCTATCAAAGTTAGCAACATACAAATGCTTGTAACTTTTTACTGGAGCGTCATAAAACCTTGAAATGTTTGTAACAATAAAGTACTCTAGCCTCTTGTCAATTTAAGCTATCGCTCAAAGCTATACTACCCTTGAGTCCCAAATCAAACACTGATAAAACTTCAAATGGCCCTAACTTCTATATGGTACGTCCTACACCTATCAAAGTTTGCAACATACAAATGCTTGTAACTTTTTACTGGAGAGTCATAAAATCTTGAAATTTTGTACCAATAAAGTACTCGAGCCTCTTTTCAATTTAAGCTGTCGCTCAAAGCTAAACTACCCTTGAGTCCCATGTCAAACACTGATAAAACTTCAAATGGCCCTAACTTGTATACGGTACGACCTACACCTATCAAAGTTTGCAACATACAAATGCTTGTAAGTTTTTACTGGAGCGTCATAAAACCTTGAAATTTTGTAACAATAAAGTACTCGAGCCTCTTGTCAATTTAAGCTATCGCTCAAAGCTATGCTACCTTTGAGTCCCAAATCAAACACTGATAAAATTTCAAATGACCCTAACTTCTATACGGTACGTCCTACACCTATCAAAGTTTGCAACATACAAATGCTTGTAACTTTTTACTGGAGCATCATAAATCCTTGAAATATTGTAACAATAAAGTACTCGAGCTTCTTGTCAATTTAAGCTATCGCTCATAGCTATGCTACCCTTGAGTCCTAAATCAAACACTGATAAAACTTCAAATGGCCCTAACTTCTATACGGTACGTCCTACACCTATCAAAGTTTGCAACATACAAATGCTTGTAACTTTTTACTGGAGCGTCATAAAACCTTGAAATGTTTGTAACAATAAAGTACTCTAGCCTCTTGTCAATTTAAGCTATCGCTCAAAGCTATACTACCCTTGAGTCCTAAATCAAACACTGATAAAACTTCAAATGGCCCTAACTTCTATACGGTACGTCCTACACCTATCAAAGTTTGCAACATACAAATGCTTGTAACTTTTTACTGGAGCGTCATAAAACCTTGAAATTTTGTAACAATAAAGTACTCGAGCCTCTTGTCAATTTAAGCTATCGCTCAAAGCTATGCTACCCTTGAGTCCCAAAACAAACACTGATAAAATTTCAAATTACCCTAACTTCTATAAGGTACGTCCTACACCTATCAAAGTTTGCAACATACAAATGCTTGTAACTTTTTACTGGAGCGTCATAAAACCTTGAAATTTTGTAACAATAAAGTACTCGAGCCTCTTGTCAATTTAAGCTATCGCTCAAAGCTATGCTACCTTTGAGTCCCAAATCAAACACTGATAAAATTTCAAATGACCCTAACTTCTATACGGTACGTCCTACACCTATCAAAGTTTGCAACATACAAATGCTTGTAACTTTTTACTGGAGCATCATAAAACCTTGAAATATTGTAACAATAAAGTACTCGAGCCTCTTTTCAATTTTTAGCTATCGCTCAAAGCTATGCTACCCTTGAGTCCCAAATCAAACACTGATAAAACTTCCAATGGCCCTAACTTGTATACGGTACGACCTACACCTATCAAAGTTTGCAACATACAAATGCTTGTAACTTTTTACTGGAGAGTCATAAAATCTTGAAATTTTGTACCAATAAAGTACTCGAGCCTCTTTTCAATTTAAGCTGTCGCTCAAAGCTATACTACCCTTGAGTCCCATGTCAAACACTGATAAAACTTCAAATGGCCCTAACTTGTATACGGTACGACCTACACCTATCAAAGTTTGCAACATACAAATGCTTGTAACTTTTTACTGGAGAGTCATAAAATCTTGAAATTTTGTAACAATAAAGTACTCGAGCCTCTTTTCAATTTTTAGCTATCGCTCAAAGCTATGCTACCCTTGAGTCCCAACTCAAACACTGATAAAATTTCAAATGGCCCTAACTTCTATACGGTACGTCCTACACCTATCAAAGTTTGCAACATACAAATGCTTGTAACTTTTTACTGGAGGGTCATAAAACCTTGAAATTTTGTAACAATAAAGTACTCGAGCCTCTTGTCAATTTAAGCTATCGCTCAAAGCTATGCTACCCTTGAGTCCCAAAACAAACACTTATAAAATTTCAAATGACCCTAACTTCTATAAGGTACGTCCTACACCTATCAAAGTTTGCAACATACAAATGCTTGTAAGTTTTTACTGGAGCGTCATAAAACCTTGAAATTTTGTAACAATAAAGTACTCGAGCCTCTTGTCAATTTAAGCTATCGCTCAAAGCTATGCTACCTTTGAGTCCCAAATCAAACACTGATAAAATTTCAAATGACCCTAACTTCTATACGGTACGTCCTACACCTATCAAAGTTTGCAACATACAAATGCTTGTAACTTTTTACTGGAGCATCATAAATCCTTGAAATATTGTAACAATAAAGTACTCGAGCCTCTTGTCAATTTAAGCTATCGCTCATAGCTATGCTACCCTTGAGTCCTAAATCAAACACTGATAAAACTTCAAATGGCCCTAACTTCTATACGGTACGTCCTACACCTATCAAAGTTTGCAACATACAAATGCTTGTAACTTTTTACTGGAGCGTCATAAAACCTTGAAATGTTTGTAACAATAAAGTACTCTAGCCTCTTGTCAATTTAAGCTATCGCTCAAAGCTATACTACCCTTGAGTCCTAAATCAAACACTGATAAAACTTCAAATGGCCCTAACTTCTATACGGTACGTCCTACACCTATCAAAGTTTGCAACATACAAATGCTTGTAACTTTTTACTGGAGCGTCATAAAACCTTGAAATTTTGTAACAATAAAGTACTCGAGCCTCTTGTCAATTTAAGCTATCGCTCAAAGCTATGCTACCCTTGAGTCCCAAAACAAACACTGATAAAATTTCAAATTACCCTAACTTCTATAAGGTACGTCCTACACCTATCAAAGTTTGCAACATACAAATGCTTGTAACTTTTTACTGGAGCGTCATAAAACCTTGAAATTTTGTAACAATAAAGTACTCGAGCCTCTTGTCAATTTAAGCTATCGCTCAAAGCTATGCTACCTTTGAGTCCCAAATCAAACACTGATAAAATTTCAAATGACCCTAACTTCTATACGGTACGTCCTACACCTATCAAAGTTTGCAACATACAAATGCTTGTAACTTTTTACTGGAGCATCATAAAACCTTGAAATATTGTAACAATAAAGTACTCGAGCTTCTTGTCAATTTAAGCTATCGCTCATAGCTATGCTACCCTTGAGTCCTAAATCAAACACTGATAAAACTTCAAATGGCCCTAACTTCTATACGGTACGTCCTACACCTATCAAAGTTTGCAACATACAAATGCTTGTAACTTTTTACTGGAGCGTCATAAAACCTTGAAATGGTTGTAACAATAAAGTACTCTAGCCTCTTGTCAATTTAAGCTATCGCTCAAAGCTATACTACCCTTGAGTCCTAAATCAAACACTGATAAAACTTCAAATGGCCCTAACTTCTATACGGTACGTCCTACACCTATCAAAGTTTGCAACATACAAATGCTTGTAACTTTTTACTGGAGCGTCATAAAACCTTGAAATTTTGTAACAATAAAGTACTCGAGCCTCCTGTCAGTTTAAGCTATCACTCAAATCTATGCTACCCTTGAATCCCAAATCAAACACTGATAAAATTTCAAATGGCCCTAACTTCTATACGGTACGTCCTACACCTATCAAAGTTTGCAACATAGAAATGCTTGTAACTTTTTACTGGAGAGTCATAAAACCTTGAAATGTTGTAACAATAAAGTACTCGAGCCTCCTGGCAGTTTAAGCTATCGCTCAAATCTATGCTACCCTTGAGTCCCAAATCAAACACTGATAAAATTTCAAATGGCCCTAACTTCTATACGGTACGTCCTACACCTATCAAAGTTTGCAACATACAAATGCTTGTAACTTTTTACTGGAGAGTCATAAAACCTTGAAATTTTGTAACAATAAAGTACTCGAGCCTCTTGTCAATTTAAGCTATCGCTCAAAGCTATGCTACCTTTGAGTCCCAAATCAAACACTGACAAAACTTCAAATGGCCCTAACTTCTATACGGTACGTCCTACACCTATCAAAGTTTGCAACATACAAATGCTTGTAACTTTTTACTGGAGCATTATAAAACCTTGATAAAGTACTCGAGCCTCTTGTCAACTTAAGCTATCGTTCATAGCTATGCTGCCCTTGAGTCCCAAATCAAACACTGACAAAACTTTAAATGGCCCTAACTTCTATACGGTACGTCCTACACCTATCAAAGTTTGCAACATACAAATGCTTGTAACTTTTTACTGGAGCATCATAAAACCTTGATAAAGTACTCGAGCCTCTTGTCAATTTAAGCTATCGCTCAAACCTATGCTACCCTTGAGTCCCAAATCAAACACTGATAAAACTTCAAATGGCCCTAACTTCTATACAGTACGTCCTACACCTATCAGAGTTTGCAACATACAAATGCTTGTAACTTTTTACTGGAGCGTCATAAAACCTTGAAATTTTTGTAACAATAAAGTACTCGAGCCTCTGGTCAATTTAAGCTATCGCTCAAAACTATGCTACCCTTGAGTCCCATGTCAAACACTGATAAAACTTAAAATGGCCCTAACTTGTATACGGTACGACCTACACCTATCAAAGTTTGCAACATACAAATGCTTGTAACTTTTTACTGGAGAGTCATAAAATCTTGAAATTTTGTAACATTAAAGTACTCGAGCCTCTTTTCAATTTAAGCTATCGCTCAAAACTATGCTACCCTTGAGTCCCAAATCAAACACTAATAAAATTTCAAATGGCTCTAACATCTAAACGGTACGTCCTACACCTATCAAAGTTTGCAATATACAAATGCTTGTAACTTTTTACTGGTGCGTCATAGAAACTTGAAATTTTGTAGCTATAAAGTACTCGAGCCTCTTGTCAATTTAAGCTATCGCTGAAAGCTATGCTACCCTTGAGTCCCAAATCAAACACTGACAAAACTTCAAATGGCCTTAACTTCTATACGGTACGTCCTACAACTATCAAAGTTTGCAACATACAAATGATTGTAACTTTTTACTGGAGCGTCATAGAAACTTGAAATTTTGTAACAATAAAGTACTCTAGCCTCTTGTCAATTTAAGCTATCGCTCAAAGCTATGCTACCCTTGAGTCCCAAATCAAACACTGATAAAACTTCAAATGGCCCTAACTTCTGTACAGTACGTCCTAAACCTATCAAAGTTTGCAACATACAAATGCTTGTAACTTTTTACTGGAGCGTCATAAAACCTTGAAATTTTGTAACAATAAAGTACTCTAGCCTCTTGTCAATTTAAGCTATCGCTCAAAGCTATACTACCCTTGAGTCCCAAATCAAACACTGACAAAACTTCAAATGGCCTTAACTTCTATACGGTACGTCCTACAACTATCAAAGTTTGCAACATACAAATGCTTGTAACTTTTTACTGGAGCATCATAAAACCTTTATAAAGTACTCGAGCCTCTTGTCAATTTAAGCTATCGCTCATAGCTATGCTACCCTTGAGTCCCCAATCAAACACTGACAAAACTTCAAATGGCCCTAACTTCTATACGGTACGTCCTACACCTATCAAAGTTTGCAAGATACAAATGCTTGTAACTTTTTACTGGAGAGTCATAAAATTTTGAAATTTTGTAACAATAAAGTACTCGAGCCTCCTGTCAGTTTAAGCTATCGCTCAAATCTATGCTACCCTTGAGTCCCAAATCAAACACTGATAAAATTTCAAATGGCCCTAACTTGTATACGGTACGACCTACACCTATCAAAGTTTGCAACATACAAATGCTTGTAACTTTTTACTGGAGAGTCATAAAATCTTGAAATTTTGTAACAATAAAGTACTCTAGGCTCTTGTCAATTTAAGCTATCGCTCAAAGCTATGCTACCTTTGAATTAAAAATCAAACACTGACAAAACTTCAAATGGCCCTAACTTCCATACGGTACGTCCTACACCTATCAAAGTTTGCAACATACAAATGCTTGTAACTTTTTACTGGAGCGTCATAAAACCTTGAAATTTTGTAACAATAAAGTACTCGAGCCTCTTGTCAATTTAAGCAATCGCTCAAAGCTATGCTACCTTTGAGTCCCAAAGCAAACACTGATAAAATTTCAAATGACCCTAACTTTTATACGGTACGTTCCTACACCTATCAAAGTTTGCAACATACAAATGCTTGTAACTTTTTACTGGAGCATCATAAAACCTTGAAATATTATAACAATAAAGTACTCGAGCCTCTTGTCAATTTTAGCTATCGCTCAAAGCTATGCTACCCTTGAGTCCCAAATCAAACACTGATAAAACTTCAAATGGCCCTAACTTCTATACGGTACGTCCTACACCTATCAAAGTTTGCAACATACAAATGCTTGTAACTTTTTGCTGGAGCGTCATAAAACCTTGATAAAGTACTCGAGCCTCTTGTAAATTTAAGCTATCGCTCATAGCTATGCTACCCTTGAGTCCCAAATCAAACACTGACAAAACAACAAATGGCCCTAACTTCTATACGGTACGTCCTACACCTATCAAAGTTTGCAACATACAAATGCTTGTAAATTTTTACTGGAGCATCATAAAACCTTGATAAAGTACTCGAGCCTCTTGTCAATTTAAGCTATCGCTCAAACCTATGCTACCCTTGAGTCCCAAATTAAACACTGATAAAACTTCAAATGGACCTAACTTCTATACGGTACGTCCTACACCTATCAAAGTTTGCAACATAGAAATGCTTGTAACTTTTTACTGGAGCGTCATAAAACCTTGAAATTTTGTAACAATAAAGTACTCGAGCCTCCTGTCAGTTTAAGATATCGCTCAAATCTATGCTACCCTTGAGTCCCAAATCAAAGACTGATAAAATTTCAAATGGCCCTAACTTCTATACGGTACGTCCTACACCTATCAAAGTTTGCAACATACAAATGCTTGTAACTTTTTACTGGAGCGTCATAAAACCTTGAAATTTTGTAACAATAAAGTACTCTAGCCTCTTGTCAATTTAAGCTATCGCTCAAAGCTATGCTACCCTTGAGTCCCAAATCAAACACTGACAAAACTTCAAATGGCCCTAATTTCTATACGGTACATCCTGCACCTATCAAAGTTTGCAACATACAAATGCTTGTAACTTTTTACTGGAGCATCATAAAACCTTGATAACGTACTCGAGCCTCTTGTCAATTTAAGCTATCGCTCATAGCTATGCTACCCTTGAGTCCCAAATCAAACACTGACAAAACTTCAAATGGCCCTAACTTCTATACGGTACGTCCTACACCTATCAGAGTTTGCAACATACAAATGCTTGTAACTTTTTACTAGAGCGTCATAAAACCTTGAAATGTTTGTAACAATAAATTACTCGAGCCACTTGTCAATTTAAGCTATCGCTCAAAGCCATGCTACCCTTGAGTCCCATGTCAAACACTGATAAAACTTCAAATGGCCCTAACTTGTATACGGTACGACCTACACCTATCAAAGTTTGCAACATACAAATGCTTGTAACTTTTTACTGGAGAGTCATAAAATCTTGAAATTTTGTAACAATAAAGTACTCGAGCCTCTTTTCAATTTTTAGCTATCGCTCAAAGCTATGCTACCCTTGAGTCCCAAATCAAACACTGATAAAACTTCCAATGGCCCTAACTTGTATACGGTACGACCTACACCTATCAAAGTTTGCAACATACAAATGCTTGTAACTTTTTACTGGAGAACCATAAAATCTTGAAATTTTGTAACAATAAAGTACTCGAGCCTCCTGTCAGTTTAAGCTATCGCTCAAATCTATGCTACCCTTGAGTCCCAACTCAAACACTGATAAAATTTCAAATGGCCCTAATTTCTATACGGTACGTCCTACACCTATCAAAGTTTGCAACATACAAATGCTTGTAACTTTTTACTGGATGGTCATAAAACCTTGAAATTTTGTAACAATAAAGTACTCGAGCCTCTTGTCAATTTAAGCTATCGCTCAAAGCTATGCTACCCTTGAGTCCCAAAACAAACACTGATAAAATTTCAAATGACCCTAACTTCTATAAGGTACGTCCTACACCTATCAAAGTTTGCAACATACAAATGCTTGTAACTTTTTACTGGAGCGTCATAAAACCTTGAAATTTTGTAACAATAAAGTACTGGAGCCTCTTGTCAATTTAAGCTATCGCTCAAAGCTATGCTACCTTTGAGTCCCAAATCAAACACTGATAAAATTTCAAATGACCCTAACTTCTATACGGTACGTCCTACACCTATCAAAGTTAGCAACATACAAATGCTTGTAACTTTTTACTGGAGCGTCATAAAACCTTGAAATGTTTGTAACAATAAAGTACTCTAGCCTCTTGTCAATTTAAGCTATCGCTCAAAGCTATACTACCCTTGAGTCCCAAATCAAACACTGATAAAACTTCAAATGGCCCTAACTTCTATATGGTACGTCCTACACCTATCAAAGTTTGCAACATACAAATGCTTGTAACTTTTTACTGGAGAGTCATAAAATCTTGAAATTTTGTACCAATAAAGTACTCGAGCCTCTTTTCAATTTAAGCTATCGCTCAAAGCTATACTACCCTTGAGTCCCATGTCAAACACTGATAAAACTTCAAATGGCCCTAACTTGTATACGGTACGACCTACACCTATCAAAGTTTGCAACATACAAATGCTTGTAACTTTTTACTGGAGAGTCATAAAATCTTGAAATTTTGTAACAATAAAGTACTCGAGCCTCTTTTCAATTTTTAGCTATCGCTCAAAGCTATGCTACCCTTGAGTCCCAAATCAAACACTGATAAAACTTCCAATGGCACTAACTTGTATACGGTGCGACCTACACCTATCAAAGTTTGCAACATACAAATGCTTGTAACTTTTTACTGGAGAGTCATAAAATCTTGAAATTTTGTAACAATAAAGTACTCGAGCCTCCTGTCAGTTTAAGCTATCGCTCAAATCTATGCTACCCTTGAGTCCCAACTCAAACACTGATAAAATTTCAAATGGCACTAACTTCTATACGGTACGTCCTACACCTATCAAAGTTTGCAACATACAAATGCTTGTAACTTTTTACTGGAGGGTCATAAAACCTTGAAATTTTGTAACAATAAAGTACTCGAGCCTCTTGTCAATTTAAGCTATCGCTCAAAGCTATGCTACCCTTGAGTCCCAAAACAAACACTGATAAAATTTCAAATGACCCTAACTTCTATAAGGTACGTCCTACACCTATCAAAGTTTGCAACATACAAATGCTTGTAAGTTTTTACTGGAGCGTCATAAAACCTTGAAATTTTGTAACAATAAAGTACTCGAGCCTCTTGTCAATTTAAGCTATCGCTCAAAGCTATGCTACCTTTGAGTCCCAAATCAAACACTGATAAAATTTCAAATGACCCTAACTTCTATACGGTACGTCCTACACCTATCAAAGTTTGCAACATACAAATGCTTGTAACTTTTTACTGGAGCATCATAAAACCTTGAAATATTGTAACAATAAAGTACTCGAGCTTCTTGTCAATTTAAGCTATCGCTCATAGCTATGCTACCCTTGAGTCCTAAATCAAACACCGATAAAACTTCAAATGGCCCTAACTTCTATACGGTACGTCCTACAAATATCAAAGTTTGCAACATACAAATGCTTGTAACTTTTTACTGGAGCGTCATAAAACCTTGAAATGTTTGTAACAATAAAGTACTCTAGCCTCTTGTCAATTTAAGCTATCGCTCAAAGCTATACTACCCTTGAGTCCTAAATCAAACACTGATAAAACTTCAAATGGCCCTAACTTCTATACGGTACGTCCTACACCTATCAAAGTTTGCAACATACAAATGCTTGTAACTTTTTACTGGAGCGTCATAAAACCTTGAAATTTTGTAACAATAAAGTACTCGAGCCTCTTGTCAATTTAAGCTATCGCTCAAAGCTATGCTACCCTTGAGTCCCAAAACAAACACTGATAAAATTTCAAATGACCCTAACTTCTATAAGGTACGTCCTACACCTATCAAAGTTTGCAACATACAAATGCTTGTAACTTTTTACTGGAGCGTCATAAAACCTTGAAATTTTGTAACAATAAAGTACTCGAGCCTCTTGTCAATTTAAGCTATCGCTCAAAGCTATGCTACCTTTGAGTCCCAAATCAAACACTGATAAAATTTCAAATGACCCTAACTTCTATACGGTACGTCCTACACCTATCAAAGTTTGCAACATACAAATGCTTGTAACTTTTTACTGGAGCATCATAAAACCTTGAAATATTGTAACAATAAAGTACTCGAGCTTCTTGTCAATTTAAGCTATCGCTCATAGCTATGCTACCCTTGAGTCCTAAATCAAACACTGATAAAACTTCAAATGGCCCTAACTTCTATACGGTACGTCCTACACCTATCAAAGTTTGCAACATACAAATGCTTGTAACTTTTTACTGGAGCGTCATAAAACCTTGAAATGGTTGTAACAATAAAGTACTCTAGCCTCTTGTCAATTTAAGCTATCGCTCAAAGCTATACTACCCTTGAGTCCTAAATCAAACACTGATAAAACTTCAAATGGCCCTAACTTCTATACGGTACGTCCTACACCTATCAAAGTTTGCAACATACAAATGCTTGTAACTTTTTACTGGAGCGTCATAAAACCTTGAAATTTTGTAACAATAAAGTACTCGAGCCTCCTGTCAGTTTAAGCTATCACTCAAATCTATGCTACCCTTGAGTCCCAAATCAAACACTGATAAAATTTCAAATGGCCCTAACTTCTATACGGTACGTCCTACACCTATCAAAGTTTGCAACATAGAAATGCTTGTAACTTTTTACTGGAGAGTCATAAAACCTTGAAATGTTGTAACAATAAAGTACTCGAGCCTCCTGTCAGTTTAAGCTATCGCTCAAATCTATACTACCCTTGAGTCCCAAATCAAACACTGATACAATTTCAAATGGCCCTAACTTCTATACGGTACGTCCTACACCTATCAAAGTTTGCAACATACAAATGCTTGTAACTTTTTACTGGAGCTTCATAAAACCTTGAAATTTTGTAACAATAAAGTACTCGAGCCTCTTGTCAATTTAAGCTATCGCTCAAAGCTATGCTACCTTTGAGTCCCAAATCAAACACTGACAAAACTTCAAATGGCCCTAACTTCTATACGGTACGTCCTACACCTATCAAAGTTTGCAACATACAAATGCTTGTAACTTTTTACTGGAGCATTATGAAACCTTGATAAAGTACTCGAGCCTCTTGTCAATTTAAGCTATCGTTCATAGCTATGCTGCCCTTGAGTCCCAAATCAAACACTGACAAAACTTTAAATGGCCCTAACTTCTATACGGTACGTCCTACACCTATCAAAGTTTGCAACATACAAATGCTTGTAACTTTTTACTGGAGCATCATAAAACCTTGATAAAGTACTCGAGCCTCTTGTCAATTTAAGGTATCGCTCAAACCTATGCTACCCTTGAGTCCCAAATCAAACACTGATAAAACTTCAAATGGCCCTAACTTCTATACGGTACGTCCTACACCTATCAGAGTTTGCAACATACAAATGCTTGTAACTTTTTACTGGAGCGTCATAAAACCTTGAAATTTTTGTAACAATAAAGTACTCGAGCCTCTGGTCAATTTAAGCTATCGCTCAAAACTATGCTACCCTTGAGTCCCATGTCAAACACTGATAAAACTTAAAATGGCCCTAACTTGTATACGGTACGACCTACACCTATCAAAGTTTGCAACATACAAATGCTTGTAACTTTTTACTGGAGAGTCATAAAATCTTGAAATTTTGTAACATTAAAGTTTTCGAGCCTCTTTTCAATTTAAGCTATCGCTCAAAACTATGCTACCCTTGAGTCCCAAATTAAACACTAATAAAATTTCAAATGGCTCTAACATCTAAACGGTACGTCCTACACCTATCAAAGTTTGCAATATACAAATGCTTGTAACTTTTTACTGGTGCGTCATAGAAACTTGAAATTTTGTAGCTATAAAGTACTCGAGCCTCTTGTCAATTTAAGCTATCGCTGAAAGCTATGCTACCCTTGAGTCCCAAATCAAACACTGACAAAACTTCAAATGGCCTTAACTTCTATACGGTACGTCCTACAACTATCAAAGTTTGCAACATACAAATGCTTGTAACTTTTTACTGGAGCGTCATAGAAACTTGAAATTTTGTAACAATAAAGTACTCTAGCCTCTTGTCAATTTAAGCTATCGCTCAAAGCTATGCTACGCTTGAGTCCCAAATCAAACACTGATAAAACTTCAAATGGCCCTAACTTCTGTACAGTACGTCCTAAACCTATCAAAGTTTGCAACATACAAATGCTTGTAACTTTTTACTGGAGCGTCATAAAACCTTGAAATTTTGTAACAATAAAGTACTCGAGCCTCTTGTCAATTTAAGCTATCGCTCAAAGCTATGCTACCCTTGAGTCCCAAATCAAACACTGATAAAACTTCAAATGGCCCTAATTTCTATACGGTACGTCCTACACCTATCAAAGTTTGCAACATACAAATGCTTGTAACTCTTTACTGGATGGTCATAAAACCTTAAAATTTTGTAACAATAAAGTACTCGAGCCTCTTGTCAATTTAAGCAATCGCTCAAAGCTATGCTACCTTTGAGTCCCAAAGCAAACACTGATAAAATTTCAAATGACCCTAACTTCTATACGGTACGTTCCTACACCTATCAAAGTTTGCAACATACAAATGCTTGTAACTTTTTACTGGAGCATCATAAAACCTTGAAATATTATAACAATAAAGTACTCGAGCCTCTTGTCAATTTAAGCTATCGCTCAAAGCTATGCTACCCTTGAGTCCCAAATCAAACACTGATAAAATTTCAAATGGCCCTAACTTGTATACGGTACGACCTACACCTATCAAAGTTTGCAACATACAAATGCTTGTAACTTTTTACTGGAGAGTCATAAAATCTTGAAATTTTGTAACAATAAAGTACTCTAGGCTCTTGTCAATTTAAGCTATCGCTCAAAGCTATGCTACCTTTGAGTTCCAAATCAAACACTGACAAAACTTCAAATGGCCCTAACTTCCATACGGTACGTCCTACACCTATCAAAGTTTGCAACATACAAATGCTTGTAACTTTTTACTGGATGGTCATAAAACCTTAAAATTTTGTAACAATAAAGTACTCGAGCCTCTTGTCAATTTAAGCTATCGCTCAAAGCTATGCTACCCTTGAGTCCTAAAACAAACACTGATAAAATTTCAAATTACCCTAACTTCTATAAGGTACGTCCTACACCTATCAAAGTTTGCAACATACAAATGCTTGTAACTTTTTGCTGGAGCGTCATAAAACCTTGATAAAGTACTCGAGCCTCTTGTCAATTTAAGCCATCGCTCATAGCTATGCTACCCTTGAGTCCCAAATCAAACACTGACAAAACAACAAATGGCCCTGACTTCTATACGGTACGTCCTACACCTATCAAAGTTTGCAACATACAAATGCTTGTAACTTTTTACTGGAGCATCATAAAACCTTGATAAAGTACTCGAGCCTCTTGTCAATTTAAGCTATCGCTCAAACCTATGCTACCCTTGAGTCCCAAATTAAACACTTATAAAACTTCAAATGGACCTAACTTCTATACGGTACGTCCTACACCTATCAAAGTTTGCAACATACAAATGCTTGTAACTTTTTACTGGAGGGTCATAAAACCTTGAAATTTTGTAACAATAAAGTACTCTAGCCTCTTGTCAATTTAAGCTATCGCTCAAAGCTATACTACCCTTGAGTCCCAAATCAAACACTGACAAAACTTCAAATGGCCTTAGCTTCTATACGGTACGTCCTACAACTATCAAAGTTTGCAACATACAAATGCTTGTAACTTTTTACTGGAGCATCATAAAACCTTGATAAAGTACTCGAGCCTCTTGTCAATTTAAGCTATCGCTCATAGCTATGCTACCCTTGAGTCCCCAATCAAACACTGACAAAACTTCAAATGGCCCTAACTTCTATACGGTACGTCCTACACCTATCAAAGTTTGCAACATACAAATGCTTGTAACTTTTTACTGGAGAGTCATAAAATCTTGAAATTTTGTAACAATAAAGTACTCGAGCCTCCTGTCAGTTTTAGCTATCGCTCAAATCTATGCTACCCTTGAGTCCCAAATCAAACACTGATAAAATTTCAAATGGCCCTAACTTGTATACGGTACGACCTACACCTATCAAAGTTTGCAACATACAAATGCTTGTAACTTTTTACTGGAGCATCATAAAACCTTGATAAAGTACTCGAGCCTCTTGTCAATTTAAGCTATCGCTCATAGCTATGCTACCCTTGAGTCCCAAATCAAACACTGACAAAACAACAAATGGCCCTAACTTCTATACGGTACGTCCTACACATATCAAAGTTTGCAACATACAAATGCTTGTAACTTTTTACTGGAGCATCATAAAACCTTGATAAAGTACTCGAGCCTCTTGTCAATTTAAGCTATCGCTCAAACCTATGCTACCCTTGAGTCCCAAATCAAACACTGATAAAACTTCAAATGGCCCTAACTTCTATACGGTACGTCCTATACCTATCAAAGTTTGCAACATACAAATGCTTGTAACTTTTTACTGGAGCATCATAAAACCTTGATAAAGTACTCGAGCCTCTTGTCAATTTAAGCTATCGCTTATAGCTATGCTACCCTTGAGTCCCCAATCAAACACTGACAAAACTTCAAATGGCCGTAACTTCTATACGGTACATCCTACACCTATCAAAGTTTGCAAGATACAAATGCTTGTAACTTTTTACTGGAGAGTCATAAAATTTTGAAATTTTGTAACAATAAAGTACTCGAGCCTCCTGTCAGTTTAAGCTATCGCTCAAATCTATGCTACTCTTGAGTCCCAAATCAAACACTGATAAAATTTCAAATGGCCCTAACATGCTTGTTACAAATGCTTGTAACTTTTTACTGGAGGGTCTTAAAATCTTGAAATTTTGTAACAATAAAGTACTCTAGCCTCTTGTCAATTTAAGCTATCGCTCAAAGCTATGCTACCTTTGAGTCCCAAATCAAACACTGACAAAACTTCAAATGGCCCTAATTTCTATACGGTACGTCCTACACCTATCAAAGTTTGCAACATACAAATGCTTGTAACTTTTTACTGGATGGTCATAAAACCTTAAAATTTTGTAACAATAAAGTACTCGAGCCTCTTGTCAATTTAAGCTATCGCTCAAAGCTATGCTACCCTTGAGTCATAAAACAAACACTGATAAAATTTCAAATGACCCTAACTTCTATAAGGTACGTCCTACACCTATCAAAGTTTGCAACATACAAATGCTTCTAACTTTTTACTGGAGCGTCATAAAACCTTGAAATTTTGGAACAATAAAGTACTCGAGCCTCTTGTCAATTTAAGCAATCGCTCAAAGCTATGCTACCTTTGAGTCCCAAATCAAACACTGATAAAATTTCAAATGACCCTAACTTCTATATGGTACGTCCTACACCTATCAAAGTTTGCAATATACAAATGCTTGTAACTTTTTACTGGAGCATCATAAAACCTTGAAATATTGTAACAATAAAGTACTCGAGCCTCTTGTCAATTTAAGCTATCGCTCAAAGCTATGCTACCCTTGAGTCCAAAATCAAACACTGATAAAACTTCAAATGGCCCTAACTTGTATACGGTACGACCTACACCTATCAAAGTTTACAACATACAAATGCTTGTAACTTTTTACTGGAGAGTCATAAAATCTTGAAATTTTATAACAATAAAGTACTCGAGCCTCTTTTAAATTTTTAGCTATCGCTCAAAGCTATGCTACCCTTGAGTCCCAAATCAAACACTGATAAAACCTCCAATGGCCCTAACTTGTATACGGTACGACCTACACCTATCAAAATTTGCAACATACAAATGCTTGTAACTTTTTACCGGAGAGTCATAAGATCTTGAAATTTTGTAACAATAAAGTACTCGAGCCTCCTGTCAGTTTAAGCTATCGCTCAAATCTATGCTACCCTTGAGTCCCAACTCAAACACTGATAAAATTTCAAATGGCCCTAACTTCTATACGGTACGTCCTACACCTATCAAAGTTTGCAACATACAAATGCCTGTAACTTTTTACTGGAGGGTCATAAAACCTTGAAATTTTGAAACAATAAAGTACTCGAGCCTCTTGTCAATTTAAGCTATCGCTCAAAGCTACGCTACCCTTGAGTCCCAAAACAAACACTGATAAAATTTCAAATGACCCTAACTTCTATAAGGTACGTCCTACACCTATCAAAGTTTGCAACATACAAATGCTTGTAACTTTTTACTGGAGCGTCATAAAACCTTGAAATTTTGTAACAATAAAGTACTCGAGCCTCTTGTCAATTTAAGCTATCGCTCAAAGCTATGCTACCCTTGAGTCCCAAATCAAACACTGATAAAACTTCAAATGGCCCTAATTTCTATACGGTACGTCCTACACCTATCAAAGTTTGCAACATACAAATGCTTGTAACTTTTTACTGGATGGTCATAAAACCTTAAAATTTTGTAACAATAAAGTACTCGAGCCTCTTGTCAATTTAAGCAATCGCTCAAAGCTATGCTACCTTTGAGTCCCAAAGCAAACACTGATAAAATTTCAAATGACCCTAACTTCTATACGGTACGTTCCTACACCTATCAAAGTTTGCAACATACAAATGCTTGTAACTTTGTACTGGAGCATCATAAAACCTTGAAATATTATAACAATAAAGTACTCGAGCCTCTTGTCAATTTAAGCTATCGCTCAAATCTATGCTACCCTTGAGTCCCCAATCAAACACTGACAAAACTTCAAATGGCCCTAACTTCTATACGGTACGTCCTACACCTATCAAAGTTTGCAACATACAAATGCTTGTAACTTTTTACTGGAGAGTCATAAAATCTTGAAATTTTGTAACAATAAAGTACTCGAGCCTCCTGTCAGTTTAAGCTATCGCTCAAATCTATGCTACCCTTGAGTCCCAAATCAAACACTGATAAAATTTCAAATGGCCCTAACTTGTATACGGTACGACCTACACCTATCAAAGTTTTCAACATACAAATGCTTGTAACTTTTTACTGGAGCATCATAAAACCTTGATAAAGTACTCGAGCCTCTTGTCAATTTAAGCTATCGCTCATAGCTATGCTACCCTTGAGTCCCAAATCAAACACTGACAAAACAACAAATGGCCCTAACTTCTATACGGTACGTCCTACACATATCAAAGTTTGCAACATACAAATGCTTGTAACTTTTTACTGGAGCATCATAAAACCTTGATAAAGTACTCGAGCCTCTTGTCAATTTAAGCTATCGCTCAAACCTATGCTACCCTTGAGTCCCAAATCAAACACTGATAAAACTTCAAATGGCCCTAACTTCTATACGGTACGTCCTATACCTATCAAAGTTTGCAACATTCAAATGCTTGTAACTTTTTACTGGAGCATCATAAAACCTTGATAAAGTACTCGAGCCTCTTGTCAATTCAAGCTATCGCTTATAGCTATGCTACCCTTGAGTCCCCAATCAAACACTGACAAAACTTCAAATGGCCCTAACTTCTATACGGTACGTCCTACACCTATCAAAGTTTGCAAGATACAAATGCTTGTAACTTTTTACTGGAGAGTCATAAAATTTTGAAATTTTGTAACAATAAAGTACTCGAGCCTCCTGTCAGTTTAAGCTATCGCTCAAATCTATGCTACTCTTGAGTCCCAAATCAAACACTGATAAAATTTCAAATGGCCCTAACTTGTATACGGTACGACCCATACCTATCAAAGTTTGCAACATACAAATGCTTGTAACTTTTTACTGGAGAGTCTTAAAATCTTGAAATTTTGTAACAATAAAGTACTCTAGCCTCTTGTCAATTTAAGCTATCGCTCAAAGCTATGCTACCTTTGAGTCCCAAATCAAACACTGACAAAACTTCAAATGGCCCTAATTTCTATACGGTACGTCCTACACCTATCAAAGTTTGCAACATACAAATGCTTGTAACTTTTTACTGGATGGTCATAAAACCTTAAAATTTTGTAACAATAAAGTACTCGAGCCTCTTGTCAATTTAAGCTATCGCTCAAAGCTATGCTACCCTTGAGTCATAAAACAAACACTGATAAAATTTCAAATGACAATAACTTCTAGAAGGTACGTCCTACACCTATCAAAATTTGCAACATACAAATGCTTGTAACTTTTTACTGGAGCGTCATAAAACCTTGAAATTTTGGAACAATAAAGTACTCGAGCCTCTTGTCAATTTAAGCAATCGCTCAAAGCTATGCTACCTTTGAGTCCCAAATCAAACACTGATAAAATTTCAAATGACCCTAACTTCTATATGATACGTCCTACACCTATCAAAGTTTGCAATATACAAATGCTTGTAACTTTTTACTGGAGCATCATAAAACCTTGAAATATTGTAACAATAAAGTACTCGAGCCTCTTGTAAATTTAAGCTATCGCTCAAAGCTATGCTACCCTTGAGTCCCAAATCAAACACTGATAAAACTTCAAATGGCCCTAACTTCTATACGGTACGTCCTACACCTATCAAAGTTTGCAACATACAAATGCTTGTAACTTTTTACTGGAGCGTCATAAAACCTTGAAATGTTTGTAACAATAAAGTACTCTAGCCTCTTGTCAATTTAAGCTATCGCTCAAAGCTATACTACCCTTGAGTCCCAAATCAAACACTGATAAAACTTCAAATGGCCCTAACTTCTATACGGTACGTCCTACACCTATCAAAGTTTGCAACATACAAATGCTTGTAACTTTTTACTGGAGAGTCATTAAATCTTGAAATTTTGTACCAATAAAGTACTCGAGCCTCTTTTCAATTTAAGCTATCGCTCAAAGCTATGCTACCCTTGAGTCCCATGTCAAACACTGATAAAACTTCAAATGGCCCTAACTTGTATACGGTACGACCTACACCTATCAAAGTTTGCAACATACAAATGCTTGTAACTTTTTACTGGAGAGTCATAAAATCTTGAAATTTTATAACAATAAAGTACTCGAGCCTCTTTTAAATTTTTAGCTATCGCTCAAAGCTATGCTACCCTTGAGTCCCAAATCAAACACTGATAAAACCTCCAATGGCCCTAACTTGTATACGGTACGACCTACACCTATCAAAATTTGCAACATACAAATGCTTGTAACTTTTTACTGGAGAGTCATAAAATCTTGAAATTTTGTAACAATAAAGTACTCGAGCCTCCTGTCAGTTTAAGCTATCGCTCAAATCTATGCTACCCTTGAGTCCCAACTCAAACACTGATAAAATTTCAAATGGCCCTAACTTCTATACGGTACGTCCTACACCTATCAAAGTTTGCAACATACAAATGCCTGTAACTTTTTACTGGAGGGTCATAAAACCTTGAAATTTTGTAACAATAAAGTACTCGAGCCTCTTGTCAATTTAAGCTATCGCTCAAAGCTACGCTACCCTTGAGTCCCAAAACAAACACTGATAAAATTTCAAATGACCCTAACTTCTATAAGGTACGTCCTACACCTATCAAAGTTTGCAACATACAAATGCTTGTAACTTTTTACTGGAGCGTCATAAAACCTTGAAATTTTGTAACAATAAAGTACTCGAGCCTCTTGTCAATTTAAGCTATCGCTCAAAGCTATGCTACCCTTGAGTCCCAAATCAAACACTGATAAAACTTCAAATGGCCCTAACTTCTATACGGTACGTCCTACACCTCTCAAAGTTTGCAACATACAAATGCTTGTAACTTTTTACTGGAGCGTCATAAAACCTTGAAATGTTTGTAACAATAAAGTACTCTAGCCTCTTGTCAATTTAAGCTATCGCTCAAAGCTATACTACCCTTGAGTCCCAAATCACACACTGATAAAACTTCACATGGCCCTAACTTCTATACGGTACGTGTTACAACTATCAAAGTTTGCAACATACAAATGCTTGTAACTTTTTACTAGAGAGTCATTAAATCTTGAAATTTTGTACCAATAAAGTACTCGAGCCTCTTTTCAATTTAAGCTATCGCTCAAAGCTATGCTACCCTTGAGTCCCATGTCAAACACTGATAAAACTTCAAATGGCCCTAACTTGTATACGGTACGACCTACACCTATCAAAGTTTGCAACATACAAATGCTTGTAACTTTTTACTGGAGAGTCATAAAATCTTGAAATTTTATAACAATAAAGCACTCGAGCCTCTTTTAAATTTTTAGCTATCGCTCAAAGCTATGCTACCCTTGGGTCCCAAATCAAACACTGATAAAACCTCCAATGGCCCTAACTTGTATACGGTACGACCTACACCTATCAAAATTTGCAACATACAAATGCTTGTAACTTTTTACTGGAGAGTCATAAAATCTTGAAATTTTATAACAATAAAGTACTCGAGCCTCTTTTAAATTTTTAGCTATCGCTCAAAGCTATGCTACCCTTGAGTCCCAAATCAAACACTGATAAAACCTCCAATGGCCCTAACTTGTATACGGTACGACCTACACCTATCAAAATTTGCAACATACAAATGCTTGTAACTTTTTACTGGAGAGTCATTAAATCTTGAAATTTTGTACCAATAAAGTACTCGAGCCTCTTTTCAATTTAAGCTATCGCTCAAAGCTATGCTACCCTTGAGTCCCATGTCAAACACTGATAAAACTTCAAATGGCCCTAACTTGTATACGGTACGACCTACACCTATCAAAGTTTGCAACATACAAATGCTTGTAACTTTTTACTGGAGAGTCATAAAATCTTGAAATTTTATAACAATAAAGTACTCGAGCCTCTTTTAAATTTTTAGCTATCGCTCAAAGCTATGCTACCCTTGAGTCCCAAATCAAACACTGATAAAACCTCCAATGGCCCTAACTTGTATACGGTACGACCTACACCTATCAAAATTTGCAACATACAAATGCTTGTAACTTTTTACTGGAGAGTCATAAAATCTTGAAATTTTGTAACAATAAAGTAATCGAGCCTCCTGTCAGTTTAAGCTATCGCTCAAATCTATGCTACCCTTGAGTCCCAACTCAAACACTGATAAAATTTCAAATGGCCCTAACTTCTATACGGTACGTCCTACACCTATCAAAGTTTGCAACATACAAATGCCTGTAACTTTTTACTGGAGGGTCATAAAACCTTGAAATTTTGTAACAATAAAGTACTCGAGCCTCTTGTCAATTTAAGCTATCGCTCAAAGCTACGCTACCCTTGAGTCCCAAAACAAACACTGATAAAATTTCAAATGACCCTAACTTCTATAAGGTACGTCCTACACCTATCAAAGTTTGCAACATACAAATGCTTGTAACTTTTTACTGGAGCGTCATAAAACCTTGAAATTTTGTAACAATAAAGTACTCGAGCCTCTTGTCAATTTAAGCTATCGCTCAAAGCTATGCTACCCTTGAGTCCCAAATCAAACACTGATAAAACTTCAAATGGCCCTAACTTCTATACGGTACGTCCTACACCTCTCAAAGTTTGCAACATACAAATGCTTGTAACTTTTTACTGGAGCGTCATAAAACCTTGAAATGTTTGTAACAATAAAGTACTCTAGCCTCTTGTCAATTTAAGCTATCGCTCAAAGCTATACTACCCTTGAGTCCCAAATCACACACTGATAAAACTTCACATGGCCCTAACTTCTATACGGTACGTGTTACAACTATCAAAGTTTGCAACATACAAATGCTTGTAACTTTTTACTGGAGAGTCATAAAATCTTGAAATTTTGTACCAATAAAGTACTCGAGCCTCTTTTAAATTTAAGCTATCGCTCAAAGCTATGCTACCCTTGAGTCCCAAATCAAACACTGATAAAACTTCCAATGGCCCTAACTTCTATACGGTACGTCCTACACCTATCAAAGTTTGCAACATACAAATGCTTGTAAATTTTTACTGGAGCATCATAAAACCTTGATAAAGTACTCGAGCCTCTTGTCAATTTAAGCTATCGCTCAAACCTATGCTACCCTTGAGTCCCAAATTAAACACTGATAAAACTTCAAATGGACCTAACTTCTATACGGTACGTCCTACACCTATCAAAGTTTGCAACATACAAATGCTTGTAACTTTTTACTGGAGGGTCATAAAACCTTGAAATTTTGTAACAATAAAGTACTCTAGCCTCTTTTCAATTTAAGCTATCGCTCAAAGCTATGCTACCCTTGAGTCCCAAATCAAACACTGACAAAACTTCAAATGGCCCTAACTTCTATACGGTACGTCCTACACCTATCAAAGTTTGCAACACACAAATGCTTGTAACTTTTTACTGGAGCATCATAAAACCTTGGTAAAGTACTCGAGCCTCTTGTCAATTTAAGCTATCGCTCAAATCTATGCTACCCTTGAGTCCCCAATCAAACACTGACAAAACTTCAAATGGCCCTAACTTCTATACGGTACGTCCTACACCTATCAAAGTTTGCAACATACAAATGCTTGTAACTTTTTACTGGAGAGTCATAAAATCTTGAAATTTTGTAACAATAAAGTACTCGAGCCTCCTGTCAGTTTAAGCTATCGCTCAAATCTATGCTACCCTTGAGTCCCAAATCAAACACTGATAAAATTTAAAATGGCCCTAACTTGTATACGGTACGACCTACACCTATCAAAGTTTGCAACAGACAAATGCTTGTAACTTTTTACTGGAGCATCATAAAACCTTGATAAAGTACTCGAGCCTCTTGTCAATTTAAGCTATCGCTCAAACCTATGCTACCCTTGAGTCCCAAATCAAACACTGACAAAACAACAAATGGCCCTAACTTCTATACGGTACGTCCTACACATATCAAAGGTTCCAACATACAAATGCTTGTAACTTTTTACTGGAGCATCATAAAACCTTGATAAAGTACTCGAGCCTCTTGTCAATTTAAGCTATCGCTTATAGCTATGCTACCCTTGAGTCCCCAATCAAACACTGACAAAACTTCAAATGGCCCTAACTTCTATACGGTACGTCCTACACCTATCAAAGTTTGCAAGATACAAATGCTTGTAACTTTTTACTGGAGAGTCATAAAATTTTGAAATTTTGTAACAATAAAGTACTCGAGCCTCCTGTCAGTTTAAGCTATCGCTCAAATCTATGCTACTCTTGAGTCCCAAATCAAACACTGATAAAATTTCAAATGGCCCTAACTTGTATACGGTACGACCTACACCTATCAAAGTTTGCAACATACAAATGCTTGTAACTTTTTACTGGAGAGTCTTAAAATCTTGAAATTTTGTAACAATAAAGTACTCTAGCCTCTTGTCAATTTAAGCTATCGCTCAAAGCTATGCTACCTTTGAGTCCCAAATCAAACACTGACAAAACTTCAAATGGCCCTAATTTCTATACGGTACGTCCTACACCTATCAAAGTTTGCAACATACAAATGCTTGTAACTTTTTACTGGATGGTCATAAAAACTTAAAATTTTGTAACAATAAAGTACTCGAGCCTCTTGTCAATTTAAGCTATCGCTCAAAGCTATGCTACCCTTGAGTCATAAAACAAACACTGATAAAATTTCAAATGACCCTAACTTCTATAAGGTACGTCCTACACCTATCAAAGTTTGCAACATACAAATGCTTGTAACTTTTTACTGGAGCGTCATAAAACCTTGAAATTTTGGAACAATAAAGTACTCGAGCCTCTTGTCAATTTAAGCAATCGCTCAAAGCTATGCTACCTTTGAGTCCCAAATCAAACACTGATAAAATTTCAAATGACCCTAACTTCTATATGGTACGTCCTACACCTATCAAAGTTTGCAATATACAAATGCTTGTAACTTTTTACTGGAGCATCATAAAACCTTGAAATATTGTAACAATAAAGTACTCGAGCCTCTTGTCAATTTAAGCTATCGCTCAAAGCTATGCTACCCTTGAGTCCCAAATCAAACACTGATAAAACTTCAAATGGCCCTAACTTCTATACGGTACGTCCTACACCTATCAAAGTTTGCAACATACAAATGCTTGTAACTTTTTACTGGAGCGTCATAAAACCTTGAAATGTTTGTAACAATAAAGTACTCTAGCCTCTTGTCAATTTAAGCTATCGCTCAAAGCTATACTACCCTTGAGTCCCAAATCAAACACTGATAAAACTTCAAATGGCCCTAACTTCTATACGGTACGTCCTACACCTATCAAAGTTTGCAACATACAAATGCTTGTAACTTTTTACTGGAGAGTCATTAAATCTTGAAATTTTGTACCAATAAAGTACTCGAGCCTCTTTTCAATTTAAGCTATCGCTCAAAGCTATGCTACCCTTGAGTCCCATGTCAAACACTGATAAAACTTCAAATGGCCCTAACTTGTATACGGTACGACCTACACCTATCAAAGTTTGCAACATACAAATGCTTGTAACTTTTTACTGGAGAGTCATAAAATCTTGAAATTTTATAACAATAAAGTACTCGAGCCTCTTTTAAATTTTTAGCTATCGCTCAAAGCTATGCTACCCTTGAGTCCCAAATCAAACACTGATAAAACCTCCAATGGCCCTAACTTGTATACGGTACGACCTACACCTATCAAAATTTGCAACATACAAATGCTTGTAACTTTTTACTGGAGAGTCATAAAATCTTGAAATTTTGTAACAGTAAAGTACTCGAGCCTCCTGTCAGTTTAAGCTATCGCTCAAATCTATGCTACCCTTGAGTCCCAACTCAAACACTGATAAAATTTCAAATGGCCCTAACTTCTATACGGTACGTCCTACACCTATCAAAGTTTGCAACATACAAATGCCTGTAACTTTTTACTGGAGGGTCATAAAACCTTGAAATTTTGTAACAATAAAGTACTCGAGCCTCTTGTCAATTTAAGCTATCGCTCAAAGCTACGCTACCCTTGAGTCCCAAAACAAACACTGATAAAGTTTCAAATGACCCTAACTTCTATAAGGTACGTCCTACACCTATCAAAGTTTGCAACATACAAATGCTTGTAACTTTTTACTGGAGCGTCATAAAACCTTGAAATTTTGTAACAATAAAGTACTCGAGCCTCTTGTCAATTTAAGCTATCGCTCAAAGCTATGCTACCCTTGAGTCCCAAATCAAACACTGATAAAACTTCAAATGGCCCTAACTTCTATACGGTACGTCCTACACCTCTCAAAGTTTGCAACATACAAATGCTTGTAACTTTTTACTGGAGCGTCATAAAACCTTGAAATGTTTGTAACAATAAAGTACTCTAGCCTCTTGTCAATTTATGCTATCGCTCAAAGCCATATTACCCTTGAGTCCCAAATCACACACTGATAAAACTTCACATGGCCCTAACTTCTATACGGTACGTGTTACAACTATCAAAGTTTGGAACATACAAATGCTTGTAACTTTTTACTGGAGCGTCATAAAACCTTGAAATTTTGTAACAATAAAGTACTCGAGCCTCTTGTCAATTTAAGCTATCGCTCAAAGCTATGCTACCTTTGAGTCCCAAATCAAACACTGATAAAACTTCCAATGGCCCTAACTTCTATAGGGTACGTCCTACACCTATCAAAGTTTGCAACATAGAAATGCTTGTAACTTTTTACTGGAGAGTCATAAAACCTTGAAATGTTGTAACAATAAAGTACTCGAGCCTCCTGTCAGTTTAAGCTATCGCTCAAATCTATGCTACCCTTGAGTCCCAAATCAAACACTGATAAAATTTCAAATGGCCCTAACTTCTATACGGTACGTCCTACACCTATCAAAGTTTGCAACATACAAATGCTTGTAACTTTTTACTGGAGCGTCATAAAACCTTGAAATTTTGTAACAATAAAGTACTCGAGCCTCTTGTCTATTTAAGCTATCGCTCAAAGCTATGCTACCTTTGAGTCCCAAATGAAACACTGAAAAAACTTCAAATGGCCCTAACTTCTATACGGTACATCCTACACCTATCAAAGTTTGCAACATACAAATGCTTGTAACTTTTTACTGGAGCATTATAAAACCTTGATAAAGTACTCGAGCCTCTTGTCAATTTAAGCTATCGCTCATAGCTATGCTGCCCTTGAGTCCCAATTCAAACACTGACAAAACTTTAAATGGCCCTAACTTCTATACGGTACGTCCTACACCTATCAAAGTTTGCAACATACAAATGCTTGTAACTTTTTACTGGAGCATCATAAAACCTTGATAAAGTACTCGAGCCTCTTGTCAATTTAAGCTATCGCTCAAACCTATGCTACCCTTGAGTCCCAAATCAAACACTGATAAAACTTCAAATGGCCCTAACTTCTATACGGTACGTCCTAAACCTATCAGAGTTTGCAACATACAAATGATTGTAACTTTTTATTGGAGCGTCATAAAACCTTGAAATTTTTGTAACAATAAAGTACTCGAGCCTCTGGTCAATTTAAGCTATCGCTCAAAACTATGCTACACTTGAGTCCAAAATCAAACACTAATAAAATTTCAAATGGCTCTAACTTCTAAACGGTACGTCCTACACCTATCAATGTTTGCAATATACAAATGCTTGTAACTTTTTACTGGAGCGTCATAGAAACTTGAAATTTTGTAACAATAAAGTACTCGAGCCTCTTCTCAATTTAAGCTATCGCTCAAAGCTATGCTACCCTTGAGTCCCAAATCAAACACTGATAAAACTTCAAATGACCCTAACTTTTATACGGTACGTCCTACACCTATCAAAGTTTGCAACATACAAATGCTTGTAACTTTTTACTGGAGCGTCATAAAACCTTGAAATTTTGTAACAATAAAGTACTCTAGCCTCTTGTCAATTTAAGCTATCGCTCAAAGCTATGCTACCCTTGAGTCCCATGTCAAACACTGATAAAACTTCAAATGGCCCTAACTTGTATACGGTACGACCTACACCTATCAAAGTTTGCAACATACAAATGCTTGTAACTTTTTACTGGAGAGTCATAAAATCTTGAAATTTTGTAACATTAAAGTACTCGAGCCTCTTTTCAATTTAAGCTATCGCTCAAAACTATGCTACCCTTGAGTCCCAAATCAAACACTGATAAAATTTCAAATGGCTCTAACATCTAAACGGTACGTCCTACACCTATCAAAGTTTGCAACATACAAATGCTTGTAACTTTTACTGTAGCGTCATAAAACCTTGAAATTTTGTAACAATAAAGTACTCGAGCTTCTTGTCAATTTAAGCTATCGCTCAAAGTTATGCTACCTTGGAGTCCCAAATCAAACACTGACAAAACTTCAAATGGCCCTAACTTCTATACGGTACGTCCTACACCTATCAAAGTTTGCAACATACAAATGCTTGTAACTTTTTACTGGAGCATCATAAAACCTTGATAAAGTACTCGAACCTCTTGTCAATTTAAGCTATCGCACAAACCTATGCTACCCTTGAGTCCCAAATCAAACACTGATAAAACTTCGAATGGCCCTAACTTCTATACGGTACGTCCTACAACTATCAGAGTTTGCAACATACAAATGCTCGTAACTTTTTACTGGAGCGTCATAAAACCTTGAAATGTTTGTAACAATAAATTACTCGAGCCTCTGGTCAATTTAAGCTATCGCTCAAAACTATGCTACCCTTGAGTCCCAAATCAAACACTGATACAATTTCAAATGGCCCTAACTTCTATACGGTACGTCCTACACCTATCAAAGTTTGCAAGATACAAATCCTTGTAACTTTTTACTGGAGCGTCATAGAACCTTGAAATTTTGTAACAATAAAGTACACGAGCCTCTTGTCAATTTAAGCTATCGGTGAAAGCTATGCTACCCTTGAGTCCCAAATCAAACATTGATAAAACTTCCAATGGCCCTAACTTGTATACGGTACGACCTACACCTATCAAAGTTTGGAACATACAAATGCTTGCAACTTTTTACTGGAGAGTCATAAAATCTTGAAATTTTGTAACAATAAAGTACTCGAGCCTCCTGTCAGTTTAAGCTATCGCTCAAATCTATGCTACCCTTGAGTCCCAAATCAAACACTGATAAAATTTCAAATGGCCCTAACTTCTATACGGTATGTCCTACACCTATCAAAGTTTGCAACATACAAATGCTTGTAACTTTTTACTGGAGGGTCATAAAACCTTGAAATTTTGTAACAATAAAGTACTGTAGCCTCTTGTCAATTTAAGCTATCGCTCAAAGCTATACTACCCTTGAGTCCCAAATGAAACACTGAAAAAACTTCAAATGGCCCTAACTTCTATACGGTACATCCTACACCTATCAAAGTTTGCAACATACAAATGCTTGTAACTTTTTACGGGAGCATTATAAAACCTTGATAAAGTACTCGAGCCTCTTGTCAATTTAAGCTATCGCTCATAGCTATGCTGCCCTTGAGTCCCAATTCAAACACTGACAAAACTTTAAATGGCCCTAACTTCTATACGGTACGTCCTACACCTATCAAAGTTTGCAACATACAAATGCTTGTAACTTTTTACTGGAGCATCATAAAACCTTGATAAAGTACTCGAGCCTCTTGTCAATTTAAGCTATCGCTCAAACCTATGCTACCCTTGAGTCCCAAATCAAACACTGATAAAACTTCAAATGGCCCTAACTTCTATACGGTACGTCCTAAACCTATCAGAGTTTGCAACATACAAATGATTGTAACTTTTTATTGGAGCGTCATAAAACCTTGAAATTTTTGTAACAATAAAGTACTCGAGCCTCTGGTCAATTTAAGCTATCGCTCAAAACTATGCTACCCTTGAGTCCAAAATCAAACACTAATAAAATTTCAAATGGCTCTAACTTCTAAACGGTACGTCCTACACCTATCAATGTTTGCAATATACAAATGCTTGCAACTTTTTACTGGAGCGTCATAGAAACTTGAAATTTTGTAACAATAAAGTACTCGAGCCTCTTCTCAATTTAAGCTATCGCTCAAAGCTATGCTACCCTTGAGTCCCAAATCAAACACTGATAAAACTTCAAATGACCCTAACTTTTATACGGTACGTCCTACACCTATCAAAGTTTGCAACATACAAATGCTTGTAACTTTTTACTGGAGCGTCATAAAACCTTGAAATTTTGTAACAATAAAGTACTCTAGCCTCTTGTCAATTTAAGCTATTGCTCAAAGCTATGCTACCCTTGAGTCCCATGTCAAACACTGATAAAACTTCAAATGGCCCTAACTTGTATACGGTACGACCTACACCTATCAAAGTTTGCAACATACAAATGCTTGTAACTTTTTACTGGAGAGTCATAAAATCTTGAAATTTTGTAACATTAAAGTACTCGAGCCTCTTTTCAATTTAAGCTATCGCTCAAAACTATGCTACCCTTGAGTCCCAAATCAAACACTGATTAAATTTCAAATGGCTCTAACATCTAAACGGTACGTCCTACACCTATCAAAGTTTGCAATATACAAATGCTTGTAACTTTTTACTGGAGCGTCATAGAAACTTGAAATTTTGTAACAATAAAGTACTCGAGCCTCCTGTCAGTTTAAGCTATCGCTCAAATCTATGCTACCCTTGAGTCCCAAATCAAACACTGATAAAACTTCAAATGGCCCTAACTTGTATACGGTACGTCCTACACCTATCAAAGTTTGCAACATACAAATGCTTGTTACTTTTTACTGGAGCATCATAAAACCTTGATAAAGTACTCGAGCCTCTTGTCAATTTAAGCTATCGCTCAAACCTATGCTACCCTTGAGTCCCAAATCAAACACTGCTAAAACTTCAAATGGCCCTAACTTCTATACGTTACGTCCTACACCTATCAGAGTTTGCAACATACAAATGCTTGTAACTTTTTACTGGAGCGTCATAAAACCTTGAAATGTTTGTAACAATAAAGTACTCGAGCCTCTTGTGAATTTAAGCTATCGCTCAAAGCTATGCTACCTTTGTGTCCCAAATCAAACACTGATAAAACTTCCAATGGCCCTAACTTCTATAGGGTACGTCCTACACCTATCAAAGTTTGCAACATAGAAATGCTTGTAACTTTTTACTGGAGAGTCATAAAACCTTGAAATGTTGTAACAATAAAGTACTCGAGCCTCCTGTCAGTTTAAGCTATCGCTCAAATCTATGCTACCCTTGAGTCCCAAATCAAACACTGATAAAATTTCAAATGGCCCTAACTTCTATACGGTACGTGCTACACCTATTAAAGTTTGCAACATACAAATGCTTGTAACTTTTTACTGGAGCGTCATAAAACCTTGAAATTTTGTAACAATAAAGTACTCGAGCCTCTTGTCAATTTAAGCTATCGCTCAAAGCTATGCTACCTTTGAGTCCCAAATCAAACACTGACAAAACTTCAAATGGCCCTAACTTATATACGGTACATCCTACACCTATCAAAGTTTGCAACATACAAATGCTTGTAACTTTTTACTGGAGCATTATAAAACCTTGATAAAGTACTCGAGCCTCTTGTCAATTTAAGCTATCGCTCATAGCTATGCTGCCCTTGAGTCCCAAATCAAACACTGACAAAACTTTAAATGGCCCTAACTTCTATATGGTACGTCCTACACCTATCAAAGTTTACAACATACAAATGCTTGTAACTTTTTACTGGAGCATCATAAAACCTTGATAAAGTACTCGAGCCTCTTGTCAATTTAAGCTATCGCTCAAACCTATGCTACCCTTGAGTCCCAGATCAAACACTGATAAAACTTCAAATGGCCCTAACTTCTATACGGTACGTCCTACACCTATCAGAGTTTGCAACATACAAATGCTTGTAAGTTTTTACTGGAGCGTCATAAAACCTTGAAATTTTGTAACAATAAAGTACTCGAGCCTCTTGTCAATTTAAGCTATCGCTCAAAGATATGCTACCTTTGAGTCCCAAATCAAACACTGACAAAACTTCAAATGGCCCTAACTTCTATACGGTACGTCCTACAACTATCAGAGTTTGCAACATACAAATGCTTGTAACTTTTTACTGGAGCGTCATAAAACCTTGAAATGTTTGTAACAATAAATTACTCGAGCCTCTGGTCAATTTAAGCTATCGCTCAAAACTATGCTACCCTTGAGTCCCAACTCAAACACTGACAAAACTTCAAATCGCCTTAACTTCTATACGGTACGTCCTACAACTATCAAAGTTTGCAACATACAAATGCTTGTAACTTTTTACGGGAGCATCATAAAACCTTGATAAAGTACTCGAGCCTCTTGTCAATTTAAGCTATCGCTCAAACCTATGCTACCCTTGAGTCCCAAATCAAACACTGATAAAACTTCAAATGGCCCTAACTTCTATACGGTACGTCCTACACCTATCAGAGTTTGCAACATACAAATGCTTGTAACTTTTTACTGGAGCGTCATAAAACCTTGACATTTTTGTAACAATAAAGTACTCGAGCCTCTGGTCAATTTAAGCTATCGCTCAAAACTATGCTACCCTTGATTCCCAAATCAAACACTGATAAAATTTCAAATGGCCCTAACTTCTAAACGGTACGTCCTACACCTATCAAAGTTTGCAATATACAAATGCTTGTAACTTTTTACTGGAGCGTCATAGAACCTTGAAATTTTGTAACAATAAAGTACTCGAGCCTCTTGTCAATTTAAGCAATCGCTGAAAGGTATGCTACCCTTGAGTCCCAAATCAAACACTGATAAAACTTCAAATGGCCCTAACTTCTATACGGTACGTCCTACACCTATCAAAGTTTTCAACATACAAATGCTTGTAACTTTTTACTGGAGCGTCATAAAACCTTGAAATTTTGTAACAATAAAGTACTCTAGCCTCTTGTCAATTTAAGCTATCGCTCAAAGCTATGCTACCCTTGAGTCCCAAATCAAACACTGACAAAACTTCAAATGGCCCTAACTTCTATACGGTACATCCTACACCTATCAAAGTTTGTAACATACAAATGCTTGTAACTTTTTACTGGAGCATTATAAAACCTTGATAAAGTACTCGAGCCTCTTGTCAATTTAAGCTATCGCTCATAGCTATGCTGCCCTTGAGTCCCAAATCAAACACTGACAAAACTTTAAATGGCCCTAACTTCTATATGGTACGTCCTACACCTATCAAAGTTTACAACATACAAATGCTTGTAACTTTTTACTGGAGCATCATAAAACCTTGATAAAGTACTCGAGCCTCTTGGCAATTTAAGCTATCGCTCAAACCTATGCTACCCTTGAGTCCCAGATCAAACATTGATAAAACTTCAAATGGCCCTAACTTCTATACGGTACGTCCTACACCTATCAGAGTTTGCAACATACAAATGCTTGTAAGTTTTTACTGGAGCGTCATAAAACCTTGAAATTTTGTAACAATAAAGTACTCTAGCCTCTTGTCAATTTAAGCTATCGCTCAAAGTTATGCTACCTTTGAGTCCCAAATCAAACACTGACAAAACTTCAAATGGCCCTAACTTCTATACGGTACGTCCTACACCTATCAAAGTTTGCAACATACAAATGCTTGTAACTTTTTACTGGAGCATCATAAAACCTTGATAAAGTACTCGAACCTCTTGTCAATTTAAGCTATAGCACAAACCTATGCTACCCTTGAGTCCCAAATCAAACACTGATAAAACTTCAAATGGCCCTAACTTCTATACGGTACGTCCTACAACTATCAGAGTTTGCAACATACAAATGCTCGTAACTTTTTACTGGAGCGTCATAAAACCTTGAAATGTTTGTAACAATAAATTACTCGAGCCTCTGGTCAATTTAAGCTATCGCTCAAAACTATGCTACCCTTGAGTCCCAAATCAAACACTGATAAAATTTCAAATGGCCCTAACTTCTATACGGTACGTCCTACACCTATCAAAGTTTGCAAGATACAAATGCTTGTAACTTTTTACTGGAGCGTCATAGAACCTTGAAATTTTGTAACAATAAAGTACACGAGCCTCTTGTCAATTTAAGCTATCGGTGAAAGCTATGCTACCCTTGAGTCCCAAATCAAACATTGATAAAACTTCCAATGGCCCTAACTTGTATACGGTACGACCTACACCTATCAAAGTTTGGAACATACAAATGCTTGTAACTTTTTACTGGAGAGTCATAAAATCTTGAAATTTTGTAACAATAAAGTACTCGAGCCTCCTGTCAGTTTAAGCTATCGCTCAAATCTATGCTACCCTTGAGTCCCAAATCAAACACTGATAAAATTTCAAATGGCCCTAACTTCTATACGGTACGTCCTACACCTATCAAAGTTTGCAACATACAAATGCTTGTAACTTTTTACTGGAGGGTCATAAAACCTTGAAATTTTGTAACAATAAAGTACTGTAGCCTCTTGTCAATTTAAGCTATCGCTCAAAGCTATACTACCCTTGAGTCCCAACTCAAACACTGACAAAACTTCAAATCGCCTTAACTTCTATACGGTACGTCCTACAACTATCAAAGTTTGCAACATACAAATGCTTGTAACTTTTTACGGGAGCATCATAAAACCTTGATAAAGTACTCGAGCCTCTTGTCAATTTAAGCTATCGCTCAAACCTATGCTACCCTTGAGTCCCAAATCAAACACTGATAAAACTTCAAATGGCCCTAACTTCTATACGGTACGTCCTACACCTATCAGAGTTTGCAACATACAAATGCTTGTAACTTTTTACTGGAGCGTCATAAAACCTTGACATTTTTGTAACAATAAAGTACTCGAGCCTCTGGTCAATTTAAGCTATCGCTCAAAACTATGCTACCCTTGATTCCCAAATCAAACACTGATAAAATTTCAAATGGCCCTAACTTCTAAACGGTACGTCCTACACCTATCAAAGTTTGCAACATACAAATGCTTGTAACTTTTTACTGGAGCGTCATAGAACCTTGAAATTTTGTAACAATAAAGTACTCGAGCCTCTTGTCAATTTAAGCAATCGCTGAAAGCTATGCTACCCTTGAGTCCCAAATCAAACACTGATAAAACTTCAAATGGCCCTAACTTCTATACGGTACGTCCTACACCTATCAAAGTTTTCAACATACAAATGCTTGTAACTTTTTACTGGAGCGTCATAAAACCTTGAAATTTTGTAACAATAAAGTACTCTAGCCTCTTGTCAATTTAAGCTATCGCTCAAAGCTATGCTACCCTTGAGTCCCAAATCAAACACTGATAAAACTTCAAATGGCCCTAACTTCTGTACAGTACGTCCTAAACCTATCAAAGTCAGCAACATACAAATGCTTGTAAGTTTTTACTGGAGCGTCATAAAACCTTGAAATTTTTGTAACAATAAAGTACTCGAGCCTCTTTTCAATTTAAGGTATCGCTCAAAGCTATGCTACCCTTGAGTCCCAAATCAAACACTGAAAAAACTTCAAATGGCCCTAACTTCTATACGGTACGTCCTACACCTATCAAAGTTTGCAACATACAAATGCTTGTAACTTTTTACTGGAGCATCATAAAACCTTGATAAAGTACTCGAGCCTCTTGTCAATTTAAGCTATCGCTCATAGCTATGCTACCCTTGAGTCCCAAATCAAACACTGACAAAACTTCAAATGGCCCTAACTTCTATACGGTACGTCCTACACCTATCAAAGTTTGCAACATACAAATGCTTGTAACTTTTTACTGGAGCATCATAAAACCTTGATAAAGTACTCGAACCTCTTGTCAATTTAAGCTATAGCACAAACCTATGCTACCCTTGAGTCCCAAATCAAACACTGATAAAACTTCAAATGGCCCTAACTTCTATACGGTACGTCCTACAACTATCAGAGTTTGCAACATACAAATGCTCGTAACTTTTTACTGGAGCGTCATAAAACCTTGAAATGTTTGTAACAATAAATTACTCGAGCCTCTGGTCAATTTAAGCTATCGCTCAAAACTATGCTACCCTTGAGTCCCAAATCAAACACTGATAAAATTTCAAATGGCCCTAACTTCTATACGGTACGTCCTACACCTATCAAAGTTTGCAAGATACAAATGCTTGTAACTTTTTACTGGAGCGTCATAGAACCTTGAAATTTTGTAACAATAAAGTACACGAGCCTCTTGTCAATTTAAGCTATCGGTGAAAGCTATGCTACCCTTGAGTCCCAAATCAAACATTGATAAAACTTCCAATGGCCCTAACTTGTATACGGTACGACCTACACCTATCAAAGTTTGGAACATACAAATGCTTGTAACTTTTTACTGGAGAGTCATAAAATCTTGAAATTTTGTAACAATAAAGTACTCGAGCCTCCTGTCAGTTTAAGCTATCGCTCAAATCTATGCTACCCTTGAGTCCCAAATCAAACACTGATAAAATTTCAAATGGCCCTAACTTCTATACGGTACGTCCTACACCTATCAAAGTTTGCAACATACAAATGCTTGTAACTTTTTACTGGAGGGTCATAAAACCTTGAAATTTTGTAACAATAAAGTACTGTAGCCTCTTGTCAATTTAAGCTATCGCTCAAAGCTATACTACCCTTGAGTCCCAACTCAAACACTGACAAAACTTCAAATCGCCTTAACTTCTATACGGTACGTCCTACAACTATCAAAGTTTGCAACATACAAATGCTTGTAACTTTTTACGGGAGCATCATAAAACCTTGATAAAGTACTCGAGCCTCTTGTCAATTTAAGCTATCGCTCAAACCTATGCTACCCTTGAGTCCCAAATCAAACACTGATAAAACTTCAAATGGCCCTAACTTCTATACGGTACGTCCTACACCTATCAGAGTTTGCAACATACAAATGCTTGTAACTTTTTACTGGAGCGTCATAAAACCTTGACATTTTTGTAACAATAAAGTACTCGAGCCTCTGGTCAATTTAAGCTATCGCTCAAAACTATGCTACCCTTGATTCCCAAATCAAACACTGATAAAATTTCAAATGGCCCTAACTTCTAAACGGTACGTCCTACACCTATCAAAGTTTGCAATATACAAATGCTTGTAACTTTTTACTGGAGCGTCATAGAACCTTGAAATTTTGTAACAATAAAGTACTCGAGCCTCTTGTCAATTTAAGCAATCGCTGAAAGCTATGCTACCCTTGAGTCCCAAATCAAACACTGATAAAACTTCAAATGGCCCTAACTTCTATACGGTACGTCCTACACCTATCAAAGTTTTCAACATACAAATGCTTGTAACTTTTTACTGGAGCGTCATAAAACCTTGAAATTTTGTAACAATAAAGTACTCTAGCCTCTTGTCAATTTAAGCTATCGCTCAGAGCTATGCTACCCTTGAGTCCCAAATCAAACACTGATAAAACTTCAAATGGCCCTAACTTCTGTACAGTACGTCCTAAACCTATCAAAGTCAGCAACATACAAATGCTTGTAAGTTTTTACTGGAGCGTCATAAAACCTTGAAATTTTTGTAACAATAAAGTACTCGAGCCTCTTTTCAATTTAAGGTATCGCTCAAAGCTATGCTACCCTTGAGTCCCAAATCAAACACTGAAAAAACTTCAAATGGCCCTAACTTCTATACGGTACGTCCTACACCTATCAAAGTTTGCAACATACAAATGCTTGTAACTTTTTACTGGAGCATCATAAAACCTTGATAAAGTACTCGAGCCTCTTGTCAATTTAAGCTATCGCTCATAGCTATGCTACCCTTGAGTTCCAAATCAAACACTGACAAAACAACAAATGGCCCTAACTTCTATACGGTACGTCCTACATCTATCAAAGTTTGCGACATACAAATGCTTGTAACTTTTTACTGGAGCATCATAAAACCTTTATAAAGTACTCGAGCCTCTTGTCAATTTAAGCTATCGCTCAAACCTATGCTACCCTTGAGTCCCAAATCAAACACTGATAAAACTTCAAATGGCCCTAACTTCTATACGGTACGTCCTACACCTATCAGAGTTTGCAACATACAAATGCTTGTAACTTTTTACTGGAGCGTCATAAAACCTTGAAATGTTTGTAACAATAAATTACTCGAGCCTCTTGTCAATTTAAGCTATCGCTCAAAGCTATGCTACCTTAGAGTCCCATGTCAAACACTGATAAAACTTCAAATGGCCCTAACTTGTATACGGTACGACCTACACCTATCAAAGTTTGCAACATACAAATGCTTGTAACTTTTTACTGGAGAGTCATAAAATCTTGAAATTTTGTAACAATAAAGTACTCGAGCCTCTTTTCAATTTAAGCTATCGCTCAAAGCTATGCTACCCTTGAGTCCCAAATCAAACACTGATAAAACTTCCAATGGCCCTAACTTGTATATGGTACGACCTACACCTATCAAAGTTTGCAACATACAAATGCTTGTAACTTTTTACTGGAGAGTCATAAAATCTTGAAATTTTGTAACAATAAAGTACTCGAGCCTCCTGTCAGTTCAAGCTATCGCTCAAATCTATGCTACACTTGAGTCCCAAATCAAACACTGATAAAATTTCAAATGGCCCTAACTTCTATACGGTACGTCCTACACCTATCAAAGTTTGCAACATACAAATGCTTGTAACTTTTTACTGGAGGGTCATAAAACCTTGAACTTTTGTAACAATAAAGTACTCTAGCCTCTTGTCAATTTAAGCTATCGCTCAAAGCTATATAACAATTGAGTCCCAAATCAAACACTGACAAAACTTCAAATGGCCTTAACTTCTATACGGTACGTCCTACAACTATCAAAGTTTGCAACATACAAATGCTTGTAACTTTTTACTGGAGCATTATAAAACCTTGATAAAGTACTCGAGCCTCTTGTCAATTTAAGCTATCGCTCATAGCTATGCTACCCTTGAGTCCCAAATCAAACACTGACAAAACTTCAAATGGCCCTAACTTTTCTACGGTACGTCCTACACCTATCAAAGTTTGCAACATACAAATGCTTGTAACTTTTTATTGGAGCATCATAAAACCTTGAGAAAGTACTCGAGCCTCTTGTCAATTTAAGCTATCGCTCAAAGCTATGCTACCCTTGAGTCCCAAATCAAACACTGAAAAAACTTCAAACGGCCCTAACTTCTATACGGTACGTAGTACACCTATCAGAGTTTCCAACATACAAATGCTTGTAACTTTTTACTGGAGCGTCATAAAACCTTGAAATTTTTGTAACAATAAAGTACTCGAGCCTCTGGTCAATTTAAGCTATCGCTCAAAACTATGCTACCCTTGAGTCCCAAATCAAACACTGATAAAATTTCAAATGGCTCTAACTTCTAATCGGTACGTCCTACACCTATCAAAGTTTGCAATATACAAATGCTTGTAACTTTTTACTGGAGCGTCATAAAACCTTGAAATTTTGTAACAATAAAGTACTCTAGCCTCTTGTCAATTTAAGCTATCGCTCAAAGCTATGCTACCCTTGAGTCCCAAATCAAACACTGATAAAACTTCAAATGGCCCTAACTTCTGTACAGTACGTCCTAAACCTATCAAAGTCAGCAACATACAAATGCTTGTAAGTTTTTACTGGAGCGTCATAAAACCTTGAAATTTTTGTAACAATAAAGTACTCGAGCCTCTTTTCAATTTAAGGTATCGCTCAAAGCTATGCTACCCTTGAGTCCCAAGTCAAACACTGATAAAATTTCAAATGACCCTAACTTCTATACGGTACGTCCTACACCTATCAAAGTTTGCAAACATACAAATGCTTGCAACTTTTTACTGGAGCGTCATAAAACCTTGAAATTTTGTAACAAAAAAGTACTCGAGCCTCTTGTCAATTTAAGCTATCGCTCAAAGCTATGCTACCCTTGAGTCCCAAATCAAACACTGAAAAAACTTCAAATGGCCCTAACTTCTATACGGTACGTCCTACACCTATCAGAGTTTGCAAGATACAAATGCTTGTAACTGTTTACTGGAGCGTCATAAAGCCTTGAAATTTTTGTAACAATAAAGTACTCGAGCCTCTGGTCAATTTAAGCTATCGCTCAAAACTATGCTACCCTTGAGTCCCAAATCAAACACTGATAAAATTTCAAATGGCTCTAACTTCTAAATGGTACGTCCTACACCTATCAAAGTTTGCAATATACAAATGCTTGTAACTTTTTACTGGAGCGTCATAGAAACTTGAAATTTTGTAACAATAAAGTACTCGAGCCTCTTGTCAATTTAAGCTATCGCTGAAAGCTATGCTACCCTTGAGTCCCAAATCAAACACTGATAAAACTTCAAATGGCCCTAACTTCTATACGGTACGTCCTAAACCTATCAAAGTTACCAACATACAAATGATTGTAAGTTTTTACTGGAGCGTCATAAAACCTTGAAATTTTGTAACAATAAAGTACTATAGCCTCTTGTCAATTTAAGCTATCGCTCAAAGCTATGCTACCTTTGAGTCCCAAATCAAACACTGACAAAACTTCAAATGGCCCTAACTTCTATACGGTACGTCCTACACCTATCAAAGTTTGCAACATACAAATGCTTGTAACTTTTTACTGGAGCATCATAAAACCTTGATAAAGTACTCGAGCCTCTTGTCAATTTAAGCTATCGCTCATAGCTATGCTACCCTTGAGTTCCAAATCAAACACTGACAAAACAACAAATGGCCCTAACTTCTATACGGTACGTCCTACATCTATCAAAGTTTGCGACATACAAATGCTTGTAACTTTTTACTGGAGCGTCATAAAACCTTGAAATGTTTGTAACAATAAATTACTCGAGCCTCTTGTCAATTTAAGCTATCGCTCAAAGCTATGCTACCTTAGAGTCCCATGTCAAACACTGATAAAACTTCAAATGGCCCTAACTTGTATACGGTACGACCTACACCTATCAAAGTTTGCAACATACAAATGCTTGTAACTTTTTACTGGAGAGTCATAAAATCTTGAAATTTTGTAACAATAAAGTACTCGAGCCTCTTTTCAATTTAAGCTATCGCTCAAAGCTATGCTACCCTTGAGTCCCAAATCAAACACTGATAAAACTTCCAATGGCCCTAACTTGTATATGGTACGACCTACACCTATCAAAGTTTGCAACATACAAATGCTTGTAACTTTTTACTGGAGAGTCATAAAATCTTGAAATTTTGTATCAATAAAGTACTCGAGCCTCCTGTCAGTTCAAGCTATCGCTCAAATCTATGCTACACTTGAGTCCCAAATCAAACACTGATAAAATTTCAAATGGCCCTAACTTCTATACGGTACGTCCTACACCTATCAAAGTTTGCAACATACAAATGCTTGTAACTTTTTACTGGAGGGTCATAAAACCTTGAACTTTTGTAACAATAAAGTACTCTAGCCTCTTGTCAATTTAAGCTATCGCTCAAAGCTATATAACAATTGAGTCCCAAATCAAACACTGACAAAACTTCAAATGGCCTTAACTTCTATACGGTACGTCCTACAACTATCAAAGTTTGCCACATACAAATGCTTGTAACTTTTTACTGGAGCATTATAAAACCTTGATAAAGTACTCGAGCCTCTTGTCAATTTAAGCTATCGCTCATAGCTATGCTACCCTTGAGTCCCAAATCAAACACTGACAAAACTTCAAATGGCCCTAACTTTTCTACGGTACGTCCTACACCTATCAAAGTTTGCAACATACAAATGCTTGTAACTTTTTATTGGAGCATCATAAAACCTTGAGAAAGTACTCGAGCCTCTTGTCAATTTAAGCTATCGCTCAAAGCTATGCTACCCTTGAGTCCCAAATCAAACACTGAAAAAACTTCAAACGGCCCTAACTTCAATACGGTACGTAGTACACCTATCAGAGTTTCCAACATACAAATGCTTGTAACTTTTTACTGGAGCGTCATAAAACCTTGAAATTTTTGTAACAATAAAGTACTCGAGCCTCTGGTCAATTTAAGCTATCGCTCAAAACTATGCTACCCTTGAGTCCCAAATCAAACACTGATAAAATTTCAAATGGCTCTAACTTCTAATCGGTACGTCCTACACCTATCAAAGTTTGCAATATACAAATGCTTGTAACTTTTTACTGGAGCGTCATAGAAACTTGAAATTTTGTAACAATAAAGTACTCGAGCCTCTTGTCAATTTAAGCTATCGCTGAAAGCTATGCTACCCTTGAGTCCCAAATCAAACACTGATAAAACTTCAAATGGCCCTAACTTCTATACGGTACGTCCTACACCTATCAAAGTTTGCAACATACAAATGCTTGTAACTTTTTACTGGAGCGTCATAAAACCTTGAAATTTTGTAACAATAAAGTACTCTAGCCTCTTGTCAATTTAAGCTATCGCTCAGAGCTATGCTACCCTTGAGTCCCAAATCAAACACTGATAAAACTTCAAGTGGCCCTAACTTCTGTACAGTACGTCCTAAACCTATCAAAGTTAGCAACATACAAATGCTTGTAAGTTTTTACTGGAGCGTCATAAAACCTTGAAATTTTGTAACAATAAAGTACTCTAGCATCTTGTCAATTTAAGCTATCGCTCAAAGCTATGCTACCTTTGAGTCCCAAATCAAACACTGACAAAACTTCAAATGGCCCTAACTTCTATACGGTACGTCCTACACCTATCAAAGTTTGCAACATTCAAATACTTGTAACTTTTTACTGGAGCGTCATAAAACCTTGAAATTTTGTAACAATAAAGTACTCTAGCATCTTGTCAATTTAAGCTATCGCTGAAAGCTATGCTACCCTTGAGTCCCAAATCAAACACTGATAAAACTTCATATGGCCCTAACTTCTATACGGTACGTCCTAAACCTATCAAAGTTACCAACATACAAATGATTGTAAGTTTTTACTGGAGCGTCATAAAACCTTGAAATTTTGTAACAATAAAGTACTATAGCCTCTTGTCAATTTAAGCTATCGCTCAAAGCTATGCTACCTTTGAGTCCCAAATCAAACACTGACAAAACTTCAAATGGCCCTAACTTCTATACGGTACGTCCTAAACCTATCAAAGTTACCAACATACAAATGATTGTAAGTTTTTACTGGAGCGTCATAAAACCTTGAAATTTTGTAACAATAAAGTACTATAGCCTCTTGTCAATTTAAGCTATCGCTCAAAGCTATGCTACCTTTGAGTCCCAAATCAAACACTGACAAAACTTCAAATGGCCCTAACTTCTATACCGTACGTCCTACACCTATCAAAGTTTGCAACATACAAATGCTTGTAACTTTTTACTGGAGCATCATAAAACCTTGATAAAGTACTCGAGCCTCTTGTCAATTTAAGCTATCGCTCATAGCTATGCTACCCTTGAGTTCCAAATCAAACACTGACAAAACAACAAATGGCCCTAACTTCTATACGGTACGTCCTACATCTATCAAAGTTTGCGACATACAAATGCTTGTAACTTTTTACTGGAGCATCATAAAACCTTTATAAAGTACTCGAGCCTCTTGTCAATTTAAGCTATCGCTCAAACCTATGCTACCCTTGAGTCCCAAATCAAACACTGATAAAACTTCAAATGGCCCTAACTTCTATACGGTACGACCTACACCTATCAAAGTTTGCAACATACAAATGCTTGTAACTTTTTACTGGAGAGTCATAAAATCTTGAAATTTTGTAACAATAAAGTACTCGAGCCTCCTCTCAGTTCAAGCTATCGCTCAAATCTATGCTACCCTTGAGTCCCAAATCAAACACTGATAAAATTTCAAATGGCCCTAACTTCTATACGGTACGTCCTACACCTATCAAAGTTTGCAACATACAAATGCTTGTAACTTTTTACTGGAGGGTCATAAAACCTTGAACTTTGTAACAATAAAGTACTCTAGCCTCTTGTCAATTTAAGCTATCGCTCAAAGCTATATAACAATTGAGTCCCAAATCAAACACTGACAAAACTTCAAATGGCCTTAACTTCTATACGGTACGTCCTACAACTATCAAAGTTTGCAACATACAAATGCTTGTAACTTTTTACTGGAGCATTATAAAACCTTGATAAAGTACTCGAGCCTCTTGTCAATTTAAGCTATCGCTCATAGCTATGCTACCCTTGAGTCCCAAATCAAACACTGACAAAACTTCAAATGGCCCTAACTTTTCTACGGTACGTCCTACACCTATCAAAGTTTGCAACATACAAATGCTTGTAACTTTTTACTGGAGCATCATAAAACCTTTATAAAGTACTCGAGCCTCTTGTCAATTTAAGCTATCGCTCTAACCTATGCTACCCTTGAGTCCCAAATCAAACACTGATAAAACTTCAAATGGCCCTAACTTCTATACGGTACGTCCTACACCTATCAAAGTTTGCAACATACAAATGCTTGTAACTTTTTACTGGAGCGTCATAAAACCTTGAAATGTTTGTAACAATAAATTACTCGAGCCTCTTGTCAATTTAAGCTATCGCTCAAAGCTATGCTACCTTAGAGTCCCATGTCAAACACTGATAAAACTTCAAATGGCCCTAACTTGTATACGGTACGACCTACACCTATCAAAGTTTGCAACATACAAATGCTTGTAACTTTTTACTGGAGAGTCATAAAATCTTGAAATTTTGTAACAATAAAGTACTCGAGCCTCTTTTCAATTTAAGCTATCGCTCAACGCTATGCTACCCTTGAGTCCCAAATCAAACACTGATAAAACTTCCAATGGGCCTAACTTGTATATGGTACGACCTACACCTATCATAGTTTGCAACATACAAATGCTTGTAACTTTTTACTGGAGAGTCATAAAATCTTGAAATTTTGTAACAATAAAGTACTCGAGCCTCCTGTCAGTTCAAGCTATCGCTCAAATCTATGCTACCCTTGAGTCCCAAATCAAACACTGATAAAATTTCAAATGGCCCTAACTTCTATACGGTACGTCCTACACCTATCAAAGTTTGCAACATACAAATGCTTGTAACTTTTTACTGGAGGGTCATAAAACCTTGAACTTTTGTAACAATAAAGTACTCTAGCCTCTTGTCAATTTAAGCTATCGCTCAAAACTATGCTACCCTTGAGTCCCAAATCAAACACTGATAAAATTTCAAATGGCTCTAACTTCTAAACGGTACGTGCTACACCTATCAAAGTTTGCAACATACAAATGCTTGTAACTTTTTATTGGAGCATCATAAAACCTTGAGAAAGTACTCGAGCCTCTTGTCAATTTAAGCTATCGCTCAAAGCTATGCTACCCTTGAGTCCCAAATCAAACACTGAAAAAACTTCAAACGGCCCTAACTTCTATACGGTACGTAGTACACCTATCAGAGTTTCCAACATACAAATGCTTGTAACTTTTTACTGGAGCGTCATAAAACCTTGAAATTTTTGTAACAATAAAGTACTCGAGCCTCTGGTCAATTTAAGCTATCGCTCAAAACTATGCTACCCTTGAGTCCCAAATCAAACACTGATAAAATTTCAAATGGCTCTAACTTCTAAACGGTATGTCCTATACCTATCAAAGTTTGCAATATACAAATGCTTGTAACTTTTTACTGGAGCGTCATAGAAACTTGAAATTTTGTAACAATAAAGTACTCGAGCCTCTTGTCAATTTAAGCTATCGCTGAAAGCTATGCTACCCTTGAGTCCCAAATCAAACACTGATAAAACTTCAAATGGCCCTAACTTCTATACGGTACGTCCTACACCTATCAAAGTTTGCAACATACAAATGCTTGTAACTTTTTACTGGAGCGTCATAAAACCTTGAAATTTTGTAACAATAAAGTACTCTAGCCTCTTGTCAATTTAAGCTATCGCTCAAAGCTATGCTACCCTTGAGTCCCAAATCAAACACTGATAAAACTTCAAATGGCCCTAACTTCTGTACAGTACGTCCTAAACCTATCAAAGTTAGCAACATACAAATGCTTGTAAGTTTTTACTGGAGCGTCATAAAACCTTGAAATTTTGTAACAATAAAGTACTCTAGCATCTTGTCAATTTAAGCTATCGCTCAAAGCTATGCTACCTTTGAGTCCCAAATCAAACACTGACAAAACTTCAAATGGCCCTAACTTCTATACGGTACGTCCTACACCTATCAAAGTTTGCAACATTCAAATACTTGTAACTTTTTACTGGAGCGTCATAAAACCTTGAAATTTTGTAACAATAAAGTACTCTAGCATCTTGTCAATTTAAGCTATCGCTGAAAGCTATGCTACCCTTGAGTCCCAAATCAAACACTGATAAAACTTCAAATGGCCCTTACTTCTATACGGTACGTCCTAAACCTATCAAAGTTACCAACATACAAATGATTGTAAGTTTTTACTGGAGCGTCATAAAATCTTGAAATTTTGTAACAATAAAGTACTCGAGCCTCCTGTCGGTTCAAGCTATCGCTCAAATCTATGCTACCCTTGAGTCCCAAATCAAACACTGATAAAATTTCAAATGGCCCTAACTTCTATACGGTACGTCCTACACCTATCAAAGTTTGCAACATACAAATGCTTGTAACTTTTTACTGGAGGGTCATAAAACCTTGAACTTTTGTAACAATAAAGTACTCTAGCCTCTTGTCAATTTAAGCTATCGCTCAAAGCTATGCTACCTTTGAGTCCCAAATCAAACACTGACAAAACTTCAAATGGCCCTAACTTCTATACCGTACGTCCTACACCTATCAAAGTTTGCAACATACAAATGCTTGTAACTTTTTACTGGAGCATCATAAAACCTTGATAAAGTACTCGAGCCTCTTGTCAATTTAAGCTATCGCTCATAGCTATGCTACCCTTGAGTTCCAAATCAAACACTGACAAAACAACAAATGGCCCTAACTTCTATACGGTACGTCCTACATCTATCAAAGTTTGCGACATACAAATGCTTGTAACTTTTTACTGGAGCATCATAAAACCTTTATAAAGTACTCGAGCCTCTTGTCAATTTAAGCTATCGCTCAAACCTATGCTACCCTTGAGTCCCAAATCAAACACTGATAAAACTTCAAATGGCCCTAACTTCTATACGGTACGTCCTACACCTATCATAGTTTGCAACATACAAATGCTTGTAACTTTTTACTGGAGCGTCATAAAACCTTGAAATGTTTGTAACAATAAATTACTCGAGCCTCTTGTCAATTTAAGCTATCGCTCAAAGCTATGCTACCTTAGAGTCCCATGTCAAACACTGATAAAACGTCAAATGGCCCTAACTTGTATACGGTACGACCTACACCTATCAAAGTTTGCAACATACAAATGCTTGTAACTTTTTACTGGAGAGTCATAAAATCTTGAAATTTTGTAACAATAAAGTACTCGAGCCTCTTTTCAATTTAAGCTATCGCTCAAAGCTATGCTACCCTTAAGTCCCAAATCAAACACTGATAAAACTTCCAATGGCCCTAACTTGTATATGGTACGACCTACACCTATCAAAGTTTGCAACATACAAATGCTTGTAACTTTTTACTGGAGAGTCATAAAATCTTGAAATTTTGTAACAATAAAGTACTCGAGCCTCCTGTCAGTTCAAGCTATCGCTCAAATCTATGCTACCCTTGAGTCCCAAATCAAACACTGATAAAATTTCAAATGGCCCTAACTTCTATACGGTACGTCCTACACCTATCAAAGTTTGCAACATACAAATGCTTGTAACTTTTTACTGGAGGGTCATAAAACCTTGAACTTTGTAACAATAAAGTACTCTAGCCTCTTTTCAATTTAAGCTATCGCTCAAAGCTATATAACAATTGAGTCCCAAATCAAACACTGACAAAACTTCAAATGGCCTTAACTTCTATACGGTACGTCCTACAACTATCAAAGTTTGCAACATACAAATGCTTGTAACTTTTTACTGGAGCATTATAAAACCTTGATAAAGTACTCGAGCCTCTTGTCAATTTAAGCTATCGCTCATAGCTATGCTACCCTTGAGTCCCAAATCAAACACTGACAAAACTTCAAATGGCCCTAACTTTTCTACGGTACGTCCTACACCTATCAAAGTTTGCAACATACAAATGCTTGTAACTTTTTACTGGAGCATCATAAAACCTTTATAAAGTACTCGAGCCTCTTGTCAATTTAAGCTATCGCTCAAACCTATGCTACCCTTGAGTCCCAAATCAAACACTGATAAAACTTCAAATGGCCCTAACTTCTATACGGTACGTCCTACACCTATCAGAGTTTGCAACATACAAATGCTTGTAACTTTTTACTGGAGCGTCATAAAACCTTGAAATGTTTGTAACAATAAATTACTCGAGCCTCTTGTCAATTTAAGCTATCGCTCAAAGCTATGCTACCTTAGAGTCCCATGTCAAACACTGATAAAACTTCAAATGGCCCTAACTTGTATACGGTACGACCTACACCTATCAAAGTTTGCAACATACAAATGCTTGTAACTTTTTACTGGAGAGTCATAAAATCTTGAAATTTTGTAACAATAAAGTACTCGAGCCTCTTTTCAATTTAAGCTATCGCTCAAAGCTATGCTACCCTTAAGTCCCAAATCAAACACTGATAAAACTTCCAATGGCCCTAACTTGTATATGGTACGACCTACACCTATCAAAGTTTGCAACATACAAATGCTTGTAACTTTTTACTGGAGAGTCATAAAATCTTGAAATTTTGTAACAATAAAGTACTCGAGCCTCCTGTCAGTTCAAGCTATCGCTCAAATCTATGCTACCCTTGAGTCCCAAATCAAACACTGATAAAATTTCAAATGGCCCTAACTTCTATACGGTACGTCCTACACCTATCAAAGTTTGCAACATACAAATGCTTGTAACTTTTTACTGGAGGGTCATAAAACCTTGAACTTTGTAACAATAAAGTACTCTAGCCTCTTGTCAATTTAAGCTATCGCTCAAAGCTATATAACAATTGAGTCCCAAATCAAACACTGACAAAACTTCAAATGGCCTTAACTTCTATACGGTACGTCCTACAACTATCAAAGTTTGCAACATACAAATGCTTGTAACTTTTTACTGGAGCATTATAAAACCTTGATAAAGTACTCGAGCCTCTTGTCAATTTAAGCTATCGCTCATAGCTATGCTACCCTTGAGTCCCAAATCAAACACTGACAAAACTTCAAATGGCCCTAACTTTTCTACGGTACGTCCTACACCTATCAAAGTTTGCAACATACAAATGCTTGTAACTTTTTACTGGAGCATCATAAAACCTTTATAAAGTACTCGAGCCTCTTGTCAATTTAAGCTATCGCTCAAACCTATGCTACCCTTGAGTCCCAAATCAAACACTGATAAAACTTCAAATGGCCCTAACTTCTATACGGTACGTCCTACACCTATCAGAGTTTGCAACATACAAATGCTTGTAACTTTTTACTGGAGCGTCATAAAACCTTGAAATGTTTGTAACAATAAATTACTCGAGCCTCTTGTCAATTTAAGCTATCGCTCAAAGCTATGCTACCTTAGAGTCCCATGTCAAACACTGATAAAACTTCAAATGGCCCTAACTTGTATACGGTACGACCTACACCTATCAAAGTTTGCAACATACAAATGCTTGTAACTTTTTACTGGAGAGTCATAAAATCTTGAAATTTTGTAACAATAAAGTACTCGAGCCTCTTTTCAATTTAAGCTATCGCTCAACGCTATGCTACCCTTGAGTCCCAAATCAAACACTGATAAAACTTCCAATGGGCCTAACTTGTATATGGTACGACCTACACCTATCAAAGTTTGCAACATACAAATGCTTGTAACTTTTTACTGGAGAGTCATAAAATCTTGAAATTTTGTAACAATAAAGTACTCGAGCCTCCTGTCAGTTCAAGCTATCGCTCAAATCTATGCTACCCTTGAGTCCCAAATCAAACACTGATAAAATTTCAAATGGCCCTAACTTCTATACGGTACGTCCTACACCTATCAAAGTTTGCAACATACAAATGCTTGTAACTTTTTACTGGAGGGTCATAAAACCTTGAACTTTTGTAACAATAAAGTACTCTAGCCTCTTGTCAATTTAAGCTATCGCTCAAAACTATGCTACCCTTGAGTCCCAAATCAAACACTGATAAAATTTCAAATGGCTCTAACTTCTAAACGGTACGTCCTACACCTATCAAAGTTTGCAACATACAAATGCTTGTAACTTTTTATTGGAGCATCATAAAACCTTGAGAAAGTACTCGAGCCTCTTGTCAATTTAAGCTATCGCTCAAAGCTATGCTACCCTTGAGTCCCAAATCAAACACTGATAAAACTTCAAATGGCCCTAACTTCTGTACAGTACGTCCTAAACCTATCAAAGTTAGCAACATACAAATGCTTGTAAGTTTTTACTGGAGCGTCATAAAACCTTGAAATTTTGTAACAATAAAGTACTCTAGCATCTTGTCAATTTAAGCTATCGCTCAAAGCTATGCTACCTTTGAGTCCCAAATCAAACACTGACAAAACTTCAAATGGCCCTAACTTCTATACGGTACGTCCTACACCTATCAAAGTTTGCAACATTCAAATACTTGTAACTTTTTACTGGAGCGTCATAAAACCTTGAAATTTTGTAACAATAAAGTACTCTAGCATCTTGTCAACTTAAGCTATCGCTGAAAGCTATGCTACCCTTGAGTCCCAAATCAAACACTGATAAAACTTCAAATGGCCCTTACTTCTATACGGTACGTCCTAAACCTATCAAAGTTACCAACATACAAATGATTGTAAGTTTTTACTGGAGCGTCATAAAATCTTGAAATTTTGTAACAATAAAGTACTCGAGCCTCCTGTCGGTTCAAGCTATCGCTCAAATCTATGCTACCCTTGAGTCCCAAATCAAACACTGATAAAATTTCAAATGGCCCTAACTTCTATACGGTACGTCCTACACCTATCAAAGTTTGCAACATACAAATGCTTGTAACTTTTTACTGGAGGGTCATAAAACCTTGAACTTTTGTAACAATAAAGTACTCTAGCCTCTTGTCAATTTAAGCTATCGCTCAAAGCTATATAACAATTGAGTCCCAAATCAAACACTGACAAAACTTCAAATGGCCTTAACTTCTATACGGTACGTCCTACAACTATCAAAGTTTGCAACATACAAATGCTTGTAACTTTTTACTGGAGCATTATAAAACCTTGATAAAGTACTCGAGCCTCTTGTCAATTTAAGCTATCGCTCATAGCTATGCTACCCTTGAGTCCCAAATCAAACACTGACAAAACTTCAAATGGCCCTAACTTTTCTACGGTACGTCCTACACCTATCAAAGTTTGCAACATACAAATGCTAGTAACTTTTTACTGGAGCATCATAAAACCTTTATAAAGTACTCGAGCCTCTTGTCAATTTAAGCTATCGCTCAAACCTATGCTACCCTTGAGTCCCAAATCAAACACTGATAAAACTTCAAATGGCCCTAACTTCTATACGGTACGTCCTACACCTATCAGAGTTTGCAACATACAAATGCTTGTAACTTTTTACTGGAGCGTAATAAAACCTTGAAATGTTTGTAACAATAAATTACTCGAGCCTCTTGTCAATTTAAGCTATCGCTCAAAGCTATGCTACCTTAGAGTCCCATGTCAAACACTGATAAAACTTCAAATGGCCCTAACTTGTATACGGTACGACCTACACCTATCAAAGTTTGCAACATACAAATGCTTGTAACTTTTTACTGGAGAGTCATAAAATCTTGAAATTTTGTAACAATAAAGTACTCGAGCCTCTTTTCAATTTAAGCTATCGCTCAACGCTATGCTACCCTTGAGTCCCAAATCAAACACTGATAAAACTTCCAATGGCCCTAACTTGTATATGGTACGACCTACACCTATCAAAGTTTGCAACATACAAATGCTTGTAACTTTTTACTGGAGAGTCATAAAATCTTGAAATTTTGTAACAATAAAGTACTCGAGCCTCCTGTCAGTTCAAGCTATCGCTCAAATCTATGCTACCCTTGAGTCCCAAATCAAACACTGATAAAATTTCAAATGGCCCTAACTTCTATATGGTACGTCCTACACCTATCAAAGTTTGCAACATACAAATGCTTGTAACTTTTTACTGGAGGGTCATAAAACCTAGAACTTTTGTAACAATAAAGTACTCTAGCCTCTTGTCAATTTAAGCTATCGCTCAAAGCTATATAACAATTGAGTCCCAAATCAAACACTGACAAAACTTCTAATGGCCTTAACTTCTATACGGTACGTCCTACAACTATCAAAGTTTGCAACATACAAATGCTTGTAACTTTTTACTGGAGCATTATAAAACCTTGATAAAGTACTCGAGCCTCTTGTCAATTTAAGCTATCGCTCATAGCTATGCTACCCTTGAGTCCCAAATCAAACACTGACAAAACTTCAAATGGCCCTAACTTTTCTACGGTACGTCCTACACCTATCAAAGTTTGCAACATACAAATGCTTGTAACTTTTTATTGGAGCATCATAAAACCTTGAGAAAGTACTCGAGCCTCTTGTCAATTTAAGCTATCGCTCAAAACTATGTTACCCTTGAGTCCCAAATCAAACACTGATAAAATTTCAAATGGCTCTAACTTCTAAACGGTACGTCCTACACCTAACAAAGTTTGCAATATACAAATGCTTGTAACTTTATACTGGAGCGTCATAGAAACTTGAAATTTTGTAACAATAAAGTACTCGAGCCTCTTGTCAATTTAAGCTATCGCTGAAAGCTATGCTACCCTTGAGTCCCAAATCAAACACTGATAAAACTTCAAATGGCCCTAACTTCTATCCGGTACGTCCTACATCTATCAAAGTTTGCAACATACAAATGCTTGTAACTTTTTACTGGAGCGTCATAAAACCTTGAAATTTTGTAACAATAAAGTACTCTAGCCTCTTGTCAATTTAAGCTATCGCTCAAAGCTATGCTACCCTTGAGTCCCAAATCAAACACTGATAAAACTTCAAATGGCCCTAACTTCTGTACAGTACGTCCTAAACCTATCAAAGTTAGCAACATACAAATGCTTGTAAGTTTTTACTGGAGCGTCATAAAACCTTGAAATTTTGTAACAATAAAGTACTCTAGCATCTTGTCAATTTAAGCTATCGCTCAAAGCTATGCTACCTTTGAGTCCCAAATCAAACACTGACAAAACTTCAAATGGCCCTAACTTCTATACGGTACGTCCTACACCTACCAAAGTTTGCAACATTCAAATACTTGTAACTTTTTACTGGAGCGTCATAAAACCTTGAAATTTTGTAACAATAAAGTACTCTAGCATCTTGTCAATTTAAGCTATCGCTGAAAGCTATGCTACCCTTGAGTCCCAAATCAAACACTGATAAAACTTCAAATGGCCCTTACTTCTATACGGTACGTCCTAAACCTATCAAAGTTACCAACATACAAATGATTGTAAGTTTTTACTGGAGCGTCATAAAACCTTGAAATTTTGTAACAATAAAGTACTATAGCCTCTTGTCAATTTAAGCTATCGCTCAAAGCTATGCTACCTTTGAGTCCCAAATCAAACACTGACAAAACTTCAAATGGCCCTAACTTCTATACGGTACGTCCTAAACCTATCAAAGTTACCAACATACAAATGATTGTAAGTTTTTACTGGAGCGTCATAAAACCTTGAAATTTTGTAACAATAAAGTACTATAGCCTCTTGTCAATTTAAGCTATCGCTCAAAGCTATGCTACCTTTGAGTCCCAAATCAAACACTGACAAAACTTCAAATGGCCCTAACTTCTATACGGTACGTCCTAAACCTATCAAAGTTACCAACATACAAATGATTGTAAGTTTTTACTGGAGCGTCATAAAACCTTGAAATTTTGTAACAATAAAGTACTATAGCCTCTTGTCAATTTAAGCTATCGCTCAAAGCTATGCTACCTTTGAGTCCCAAATCAAACACTGACAAAACTTCAAATGGCCCTAACTTCTATACCGTACGTCCTACACCTATCAAAGTTTGCAACATACAAATGCTTGTAACTTTTTACTGGAGCATCATAAAACCTTGATAAAGTACTCGAGCCTCTTGTCAATTTAAGCTATCGCTCATAGCTATGCTACCCTTGAGTTCCAAATCAAACACTGACAAAACAACAAATGGCCCTAACTTCTATACGGTACGTCCTACATCTATCAAAGTTTGCGACATACAAATGCTTGTAACTTTTTACTGGAGCATCATAAAACCTTTATAAAGTACTCGAGCCTCTTGTCAATTTAAGCTATCGCTCAAACCTATGCTACCCTTGAGTCCCAAATCAAACACTGATAAAACTTCAAATGGCCCTAACTTCTATACGGTACATCCTACACCTATCAGAGTTTGCAACATACAAATGCTTGTAACTTTTTACTGGAGCGTCATAAAACCTTGAAATGTTTGTAACAATAAATTACTCGAGCCTCTTGTCAATTTAAGCTATCGCTCAAAGCTATGCTACCTTAGAGTCCCATGTCAAACACTGATAAAACTTCAAATGGCCCTAACTTGTATACGGTACGACCTACACCTATCAAAGTTTGCAACATACAAATGCTTGTAACTTTTTACTGGAGAGTCATAAAATCTTGAAATTTTGTAACAATAAAGTACTCGAGCCTCTTTTCAATTTAAGCTATCGCTCAAAGCTATGCTACCCTTGAGTCCCAAATCAAACACTGATAAAACTTCCAATGGCCCTAACTTGTATATGGTACGACCTACACCTATCAAAGTTTGCAACATACAAATGCTTGTAACTTTTTACTGGAGAGTCATAAAATCTTGAAATTTTGTAACAATAAAGTACTCGAGCCTCCTGTCAGTTCAAGCTATCGCTCAAATCTATGCTACCCTTGAGTCCCAAATCAAACACTGATAAAATTTCAAATGGCCCTAACTTCTATACGGTACGTCCTACGCCTATCAAAGTTTGCAACATACAAATGCTTGTAACTTTTTACTGGAGGGTCATAAAACCTTGAACTTTTGTAACAATAAAGTACTCTAGCCTCTTGTCAATTTAAGCTATCGCTCAAAGCTATATAACAATTGAGTCCCAAATCAAACACTGCCAAAACTTCAAATGGCCTTAACTTCTATACGGTACGTCCTACAACTATCAAAGTTTGCAACATACAAATGCTTGTAACTTTTTACTGGAGCATTATAAAACCTTGATAAAGTACTCGAGCCTCTTGTCAATTTAAGCTATCGCTCATAGCTATGCTACCCTTGAGTCCCAAATCAAACACTGACAAAACTTCAAATGGCCCTAACTTTTCTACGGTACGTCCTGCACCTATCAAAAGTTGCAACATACAAATGCTTGTAACTTTTTATTGGAGCATCATAAAACCTTGAGAAAGTACTCGAGCCTCTTGTCAATTTAAGCTATCGCTCAAAGCTATGCTACCCTTGAGTCCCAAATCAAACACTGAAAAAACTTCAAACGGCCCTAACTTCTATACGGTACGTAGTACACCTATCAGAGTTTCCAACATACAAATGCTTGTAACTTTTTACTGGAGCGTCATAAAACCTTGAAATTTTTGTAACAATAAAGTACTCGAGCCTCTGGTCAATTTAAGCTATCGCTCAAAACTATGCTACCCTTGAGTCCCAAATCAAACACTGATAAAATTTCAAATGGCTCTAACTTCTAAACGGTACGTCCTACACCTATCAAAGTTTGCAATATACAAATGCTTGTAACTTTTTACTGGAGCGTCATAGAAACTTGAAATTTTGTAACAATAAAGTACTCGAGCCTCTTGTCAATTTAAGCTATCGCTGAAAGCTATGCTACCCTTGAGTCCCAAATCAAACACTGATAAAACTTCAAATGGCCCTAACTTCTGTACAGTACGTCCTAAACCTATCAAAGTTAGCAACATACAAATGCTTGTAAGTTTTTACTGGAGCGTCATAAAACCTTGAAATTTTGTAACAATAAAGTACTCTAGCCTCTTGTCAATTTAAGCTATCGCTCAAAGCTATGCTACCCTTGAGTCCCAAATCAAACACTGATAAAACTTCAAATGGCCCTAACTTCTGTACAGTACGTCCTAAACCTATCAAAGTTAGCAACATACAAATGCTTGTAAGTTTTTACTGGAGCGTCATAAAACCTTGAAATTTTGTAACAATAAAGTACTCTAGCATCTTGTCAATTTAAGCTATCGCTCAAAGCTATGCTACCTTTGAGTCCCAAATCAAACACTGACAAAACTTCAAATGGCCCTAACTTCTATACGGTACGTCCTACACCTATCAAAGTTTGCAACATTCAAATACTTGTAACTTTTTACTGGAGCGTCATAAAACCTTGAAATTTTGTAACAATAAAGTACTCTAGCATCTTGTCAATTTAAGCTATCGCTGAAAGCTATGCTACCCTTGAGTCCCAAATCAAACACTGTTAAAACTTCAAATGGCCCTAACTTCTATACGGTACGTCCTAAACCTATCAAAGTTACCAACATACAAATGATTGTAAGTTTTTACTGGAGCGTCATAAAACCTTGAAATTTTGTAACAATAAAGTACTATAGCCTCTTGTCAATTTAAGCTATCGCTCAAAACTATGCTACCCTTGAGTCCCAAATCCAACACTGATAAAATTTCAAATGGCTCTAACTTCTAAACGGTACGTCCTACACCTATCAAAGTTTGCAATATACAAATGCTTGTAACTTTTTACTGGAGCGTCATAGAAACTTGAAATTTTGTAACAATAAAGTACTCGAGCCTCTTGTCAATTTAAGCTATCGCTGAAAGCTATGCTACCCTTGAGTCCCAAATCAAACACTGATAAAACTTCAAATGGCCCTAACTTCTATACGGTACGTCCTACACCTATCAAAGTTTGCAACATACAAATGCTTGTAACTTATTACTGGAGCGTCATAAAACCTTGAAATTTTGTAACAATAAAGTACTCTAGCCTCTTGTCAATTTAAGCTATCTCTCAGAGCTATGCTACCCTTGAGTCCCAAATCAAACACTGATAAAACTTCAAATGGCCCTAACTTCTGTACAGTACGTCCTAAACCTATCAAAGTTAGCAACATACAAATGCTTGTAAGTTTTTACTGGAGCGTCATAAAACCTTGAAATTTTATAACAATAAAGTACTCTAGCATCTTGTCAATTTAAGCTATCGCTCAAAGCTATGCTACCTTTGAGTCCCAAATCAAACACTGACAAAACTTCAAATGGCCCTAACTTCTATACGGTACGTCCTACACCTATCAAAGTTTGCAACATTCAAATACTTGTAACTTTTTACTGGAGCGTCATAAAACCTTGAAATTTTGTAACAATAAAGTACTCTAGCATCTTGTCAATTTAAGCTATCGCTGAAAGCTATGCTACCCTTGAGTCCCAAATCAAACACTGATAAAACTTCATATGGCCCTAACTTCTATACGGTACGTCCTAAACTTATCAAAGTTACCAACATACAAATGATTGTAAGTTTTTACTGGAGCGTCATAAAACCTTGAAATTTTGTAACAATAAAGTACTATAGCCTCTTGTCAATTTAAGCTATCGCTCAAAGCTATGCTACCTTTGAGTCCCAAATCAAACACTGACAAAACTTCAAATGGCCCTAACTTCTATACGGTACGTCCTAAACCTATCAAAGTTACCAACATACAAATGATTGTAAGTTTTTACTGGAGCGTCATAAAACCTTGAAATTTTGTAACAATAAAGTACTATAGCCTCTTGTCAATTTAAGCTATCGCTCAAAGCTGTGCTACCTTTGAGTCCCAAATCAAACACTGACAAAACTTCAAATGGCCCTAACTTCTATACCGTACGTCCTACACCTATCAAAGTTTGCAACATACAAATGCTTGTAACTTTTTACTGGAGCATCATAAAACCTTGATAAAGTACTCGAGCCTCTTGTCAATTTAAGCTATCGCTCATAGCTATGCTACCCTTGAGTTCCAAATCAAACACTGACAAAACAACAAATGGCCCTAACTTCTATACGGTACGTCCTACATCTATCAAAGTTTGCGACATACAAATGCTTGTAACTTTTTACTGGAGCATCATAAAACCTTTATAAAGTACTCGAGCCTCTTGTCAATTTAAGCTATCGCTCAAACCTATGCTACCCTTGAGTCCCAAATCAAACACTGATAAAACTTCAAATGGCCCTAACTTCTATACGGTACGTCCTACACCTATCAGAGTTTGCAACATACAAATGCTTGTAACTTTTTACTGGAGCGTCATAAAACCTTGAAATGTTTGTAACAATAAATTACTCGAGCCTCTTGTCAATTTAAGCTATCGCTCAAAGCTATGCTACCTTAGAGTCCCATGTCAAACACTGATAAAACGTCAAATGGCCCTAACTTGTATACGGTACGACCTACACCTATCAAAGTTTGCAACATACAAATGCTTGTAACTTTTTACTGGAGAGTCATAAAATCTTGAAATTTTGTAACAATAAAGTACTCGAGCCTCTTTTCAATTTAATCTATCGCTCAAAGCTATGCTACCCTTGAGTCCCAAATCAAACACTGATAAAACTTCCAATGGCCCTAACTTGTATATGGTACGACCTACACCTATCAAAGTTTGCAACATACAAATGCTTGTAACTTTTTACTGGAGAGTCATAAAATCTTGAAATTTTGTAACAATAAAGTACTCGAGCCTCCTGTCAGTTCAAGCTATCGCTCAAATCTATGCTACCCTTGAGTCCCAAATCAAACACTGATAAAATTTCAAATGGCCCTAACTTCTATACGGTACGTCCTACACCTATCAAAGTTTGCAACATACAAATGCTTGTAACTTTTTACTGGAGGGTCATAAAACCTTGAACTTTTGTAACAATAAAGTACTCTAGCCTCTTGTCAATTTAAGCTATCGCTCAAAGCTATATAACAATTGAGTCCCAAATCAAACACTGACAAAACTTCAAATGGCCTTAACTTCTATACGGTACGTCCTACAACTATCAAAGTTTGCAACATACAAATGCTTGTAACTTTTTACTGGAGCATTATAAAACCTTGATAAAGTACTCGAGCCTCTTGTCAATTTAAGCTATCGCTCATAGCTATGCTACCCTTGAGTCCCAAATCAAACACTGACAAAACTTCAAATGGCCCTAACTTTTCTACGGTACGTCTTACACCTATCAAAGTTTGCAACATACAAATGCTTGTAACTTTTTACTGGAGCATCATAAAACCTTTATAAAGTACTCGAGCCTCTTGTCAATTTAAGCTATCGCTCAAACCTATGCTACCCTTGAGTCCCAAATCAAACACTGATAAAACTTCAAATGGCCCTAACTTCTATACGGTACGTCCTACACCTATCAGAGTTTGCAACATACAAATGCTTGTAACTTTTTACTGGAGCGTCATAAAACCTTGAAATGTTTGTAACAATAAATTACTCGAGCCTCTTGTCAATTTAAGCTATCGCTCAAAGCTATGCTACCTTAGAGTCCCATGTCAAACACTGATAAAACTTCAAATGGCCCTAAATTGTATACGGTACGACCTACACCTATCAAAGTTTGCAACATACAAATGCTTGTAACTTTTTACTGGAGAGTCATAAAATCTTGAAATTTTGTAACAATAAAGTACTCGAGCCTCTTTTCAATTTAAGCTATCGCTCAAAGCTATGCTACCCTTGAGTCCCAAATCAAACACTGATAAAACTTCCAATGGCCCTAACTTGTATATGGTACGACCTACACCTATCAAAGTTTGCAACATACAAATGCTTGTAACTTTTTACTGGAGAGTCATAAAATCTTGAAATTTTGTAACAATAAAGTACTCGAGCCTCCTGTCAGTTCAAGCTATCGCTCAAATCTATGCTACCCTTGAGTCCCAAATCAAACACTGATAAAATTTCAAATGGCCCTAACTTCTATACGGTACGTCCTACACCTATCAAAGTTTGCAACATACAAATGCTTGTAACTTTTTACTGGAGGGTCATAAAACCTTGAACTTTTGTAACAATAAAGTACTCTAGCTTCTTGTCAATTTAAGCTATCGCTCAAAGCTATATAACAATTGAGTCCCAAATCAAACACTGACAAAACTTCAAATGGCCTTAACTTCTATACGGTACGTCCTACAACTATCAAAGTTTGCAACATACAAATGCTTGTAACTTTTTACTGGAGCATTATAAAACCTTGATAAAGTACTCGAGCCTCTTGTCAATTTAAGCTATCGCTCATAGCTATGCTACCCTTGAGTCCCAAATCAAACACTGACAAAACTTCAAATGGCCCTAACTTTTCTACGGTACGTCCTACACCTATCAAAGTTTGCAACATACAAATGCTTGTAACTTTTTATTGGAGCATCATAAAACCTTGAGAAAGTACTCGAGCCTCTTGTCAATTTAAGCTATCGCTCAAAGCTATGCTACCCTTGAGTCCCAAATCAAACACTGAAAAAACTTCAAACGGCCCTAACTTCTATACGGTACGTAGTACACCTATCAGAGTTTCCAACATACAAATGCTTGTAACTTTTTACTGGAGCGTCATAAAACCTTGAAATTTTTGTAACAATAAAGTACTCGAGCCTCTGGTCAATTTAAGCTATCGCTCAAAACTATGCTACCCTTGAGTCCCAAATCAAACACTGATAAAATTTCAAGTGGCTCTAACTTCTAAACGGTACGTCCTACACCTATCAAAGTTTGCGATATACAAATGCTTGTAACTTTTTACTGGAGCGTCATAGAAACTTGAAATTTTGTAACAATAAATTACTCGAGCCTCTTGTCAATTTAAGCTATCGCTGAAAGCTATGATACCCTTGAGTCCCAAATCAAACACTGATAAAACTTCAAATGGCCCTAACTTCTATACGGTACGTCCTACACCTATCAAAGTTTGCAACATACAAATGCTTGTAACTTTTTACTGGAGCTTCATAAAACCTTGAAATTTTGTAACAATAAAGTACTCTAGCATCTTGTCAATTTAAGCTATCGCTCAAAGCTATGCTACCTTTGAGTCCCAAATCAAACACTGACAAAACTTCAAATGGCCCTAACTTATATACGGTACGTCCTACACCTATCAAAGTTTGCAACATTCAAATACTTGTAACTTTTTACTGGAGCGTCATAAAACCTTGAAATTTTGTAACAATAAAGTACTCTAGCATCTTGTCAATTTAAGCTATCGCTGAAAGCTATGCTACCCTTGAGTCCCAAATCAAACACTGATAAAACTTCAAATGGCCCTTACTTCTATACGGTACGTCCTAAACCTATCAAAGTTACCAACATACAAATGATTGTAAGTTTTTACTGGAGCGTCATAAAACCTTGAAATTTTGTAACAATAAAGTACTATAGCCTCTTGTCAATTTAAGCTAACGCTCAAAGCTATGCTACCTTTGAGTCCCAAATCAAACACTGACAAAACTTCAAATGGCCCTAACTTCTATACGGTACGTCCTAAACCTATCAAAGTTACCAACATACAAATGATTGTAAGTTTTTACTGGAGCGTCATAAAACCTTGAAATTTTGTAACAATAAAGTACTATAGCCTCTTGTCAATTTAAGCTATCGCTCAAAGCTATGCTACCTTTGAGTCCCAAATCAAACACTGACAAAACTTCAAATGGCCATAACTTCTATACCGTACGTCCTACACCTATCAAAGTTTGCAACATACAAATGCTTGTAACTTTTTACTGGAGCATCATAAAACCTTGATAAAGTACTCGAGCCTCTTGTCAATTTAAGCTATCGCTCATAGCTATGCTACCCTTGAGTTCCAAATCAAACACTGACAAAACAACAAATGGCCCTAACTTCTATACGGTACGTCCTACATCTATCAAAGTTTGCGACATACAAATGCTTGTAACTTTTTACTGGAGCATCATAAAACCTTTATAAAGTACTCGAGCCTCTTGTCAATTTAAGCTATCGCTCAAACCTATGCTACCCTTGAGTCCCAAATCAAACACTGATAAAACTTCAAATGGCCCTAACTTCTATACGGTACGTCCTACACCTATCAGAGTTTGCAACATACAAATGCTTGTAACTTTTTACTGGAGCGTCATAAAACCTTGAAATGTTTGTAACAATAAATTACTCGAGCCTCTTGTCAATTTAAGCTATCGCTCAAAGCTATGCTACCTTAGAGTCCCATGTCAAACACTGATAAAACTTCAAATGGCCCTAACTTGTATACGGTACGACCTACACCTATCAAAGTTTGCAACATACAAATGCTTGTAACTTTTTACTGGAGAGTCATAAAATCTTGAAATTTTGTAACAATAAAGTACTCGAGCCTCTTTTCAATTTAAGCTATCGCTCAAAGCTATGCTACCCTTGAGTCCCAAATCAAACACTGATAAAACTTCCAATGGCCCTAACTTGTATATGGTACGACCTACACCTATCAAAGTTTGCAACATACAAATGCTTGTAACTTTTTACTGGAGAGTCATAAAATCTTGAAATTTTGTAACAATAAAGTACTCGAGCCTCCTGTCAGTTCAAGCTATCGCCCAAATCTATGCTACCCTTGAGTCCCAAATCAAACACTGATAAAATTTCAAATGGCCCTAACTTCTATACGGTACGTCCTACACCTATCAAAGTTTGCAACATACAAATGCTTGTAACTTTTTACTGGAGGGTCATAAAACCTTGAACTTTTGTAACAATAAAGTACTCTAGCCTCTTGTCAATTTAAGCTATCGCTCAAAGCTATATAACAATTGAGTCCCAAATCAAACACTGACAAAACTTCAAATGGCCTTAACTTCTATACAGTACGTCCTACAACTATCAAAGTTTGCAACATACAAATGCTTGTAACTTTTTATTGGAGCATCATAAAACCTTGAGAAAGTACTCGAGCCTCTTGTCAATTTAAGCTATCGCTCAAAGCTATGCTACCCTTGAGTCCCAAATCAAACACTGAAAAAACTTCAAACGGCCCTAACTTCTATACGGTACGTAGTACACCTATCAGAGTTTCCAACATACAAATGCTTGTAACTTTTTACTGGAGCGTCATAAAACCTTGAAATTTTTGTAACAATAAAGTACTCGAGCCTCTGGTCAATTTAAGCTATCGCTCAAAATTATGCTACCCTTGAGTCCCAAATCAAACACTGATAAAATTTCAAATGGCTCTAACTTCTAAACGGTACGTCCTACACCTATCAAAGTTTGCAATATACAAATGCTTGTAACTTTTTACTGGAGCGTCATAGAAACTTGAAATTTTGTAACAATAAAGTACTCGAGCCTCTTGTCAATTTAAGCTATCGCTGAAAGCTATGCTACCCTTGAGTCCCAAATCAAACACTGATAAAACTTCAAATGGCCCTAACTTCTATACGGTACGTCCTACACCTATCAAAGGCTGCAACATACAAATGCTTGTAACTTTTTACTGGAGCGTCATAAAACCTTGAAATTTTGTAACAATAAAGTACTCTAGCCTCTTGTCAATTTAAGCTATCGCTCAAAGCTATGCTACCCTTGAGTCCCAAATCAAACACTGATAAAACTTCAAATGGCCCTAACTTCTGTACAGTACGTCCTAAACCTATCAAAGTTAGCAACATACAAATGCTTGTAAGTTTTTACTGGAGCGTCATAAAACCTTGAAATTTTGTAACAATAAAGTACTCTAGCATCTTGTCAATTTAAGCTATCGCTCAAAGCTATGCTACCTTTGAGTCCCAAATCAAACACTGACAAAACTTCAAATGGCCCTAACTTCTATACGGTTTGTCCTACACCTATCAAAGTTTGCAACATTCAAATACTTGTAACTTTTTACTGGAGCGTCATAAAACCTTGAAATTTTGTAACAATAAAGTACTCTAGCATCTTGTCAATTTAAGCTATCGCTGAAAGCTATGCTACCCTTGAGTCCCAAATCAAACACTGATAAAACTTCAAATGGCCCTAACTTCTATACGGTACGTCCTAAACCTATCAAAGTTACCAACATACAAATGATTGTAAGTTTTTACTGGAGCGTCATAAAACCTTGAAATTTTGTAACAATAAAGTACTATAGCCTCTTGTCAATTTAAGCTATCGCTCAAAGCTATGCTACCTTTGAGTCCCAAATCAAACACTGACAAAACTTCAAATGGCCCTAACTTCTATACGGTACGTCCTAAACCTATCAAAGTTACCAACATACAAATGATTGTAAGTTTTTACTGGAGCGTCATAAAACCTTGAAATTTTGTAACAATAAAGTACTATAGCCTCTTGTCAATTTAAGCTATCGCTCAAAGCTATGCTACCTTTGAGTCCCAAATCAAACACTGACAAAACTTCAAATGGCCCTAACTTCTATACGGTACGTCCTACACCTATCAAAGTTTGCAACATACAAATGCTTGTAACTTTTTACTGGAGCATCATAAAACCTTGATAAAGTACTCGAGCCTCTTGTCAATTTAAGCTATCGCTCATAGCTATGCTACCCTTGAGTTCCAAATCAAACACTGACAAAACAATAAATGGCCCTAACTTCTATACGGTACGTCCTACATCTATCAAAGTTTGCGACATACAAATGCTTGTAACTTTTTACTGGAGCATCATAAAACCTTTATAAAGTACTCGAGCCTCTTGTCAATTTAAGCTATCGCTCAAACCTATGCTACCCTTGAGTCCCAAATCAAACACTGATAAAACTTCAAATGGCCCTAACTTCTATACGGTACGTCCTACACCTATCAGAGTTTGCAACATACAAATGCTTGTAACTTTTTACTGGAGCGTCATAAAACCTTGAAATGTTTGTAACAATAAATTACTCGAGCCTCTTGTCAATTTAAGCTATCGCTCAAAGCTATGCTACCTTAGAGTCCCATGTCAAACACTGATAAAACTTCAAATGGCCCTAACTTGTATACGGTACGACCTACACCTATCAAAGTTTGCAACATACAAATGCTTGTAACTTTTTACTGGAGAGTCATAAAATCTTGAAATTTTGTAACAATAAAGTACTCGAGCCTCTTTTCAATTTAAGCTATCGCTCAAAGCTATGCTACCCTTGAGTCCCAAATCAAACACTGATAAAACTTCCAACGGCCCTAACTTGTATATGGTACGACCTACACCTATCAAAGTTTGCAACATACAAATGCTTGTAACTTTTTACTGGAGAGTCATAAAATCTTGAAATTTTGTAACAATAAAGTACTCGAGCCTCCTGTCAGTTCAAGCTATCGCTCAAATCTATGCTACCCTTGAGTCCCAAATCAAACACTGATAAAATTTCAAATGGCCCTAACTTCTATACGGTACGTCCTACACCTATCAAAGTTTGCAACATACAAATGCTTGTAACTTTTTACTGGAGGGTCATAAAACCTTGAACTTTTGTAACAATAAAGTACTCTAGCCTCTTGTCAATTTAAGCTATCGCTCAAAGCTATATAACAATTGAGTCCCAAATCAAACACTGACAAAACTTCAAATGGCCTTAACTTCTATACGGTACGTCCTACAACTATCAAAGTTTGCAACATACAAATGCTTGTAACTTTTTACTGGAGCATTATAAAACCTTGATAAAGTACTCGAGCCTCTTGTCAATTTAAGCTATCGCTCATAGCTATGCTACCCTTGAGTCCCAAATCAAACACTGACAAAACTTCAAATGGCCCTAACTTTTCTACGGTACGTCCTACACCTATCAAAGTTTGCAACATACAAATGCTTGTAACTTTTTATTGGAGCATCATAAAACCTTGAGAAAGTACTCGAGCCTCTTGTCAATTTAAGCTATCGCTCAAAGCTAGCTACCCTTGAGTCCCAAATCAAACACTGAAAAAACTTCAAACGGCCCTAACTTCTATACGGTACGTAGTACACCTATCAGAGTTTCCAACATACAAATGCTTGTAACTTTTTACTGGAGTGTCATAAAACCTTGAAATTTTTGTAACAATAAAGTACTCGAGCCTCTGGTCAATTTAAGCTATCGCTCAAAACTATGCTACCCTTGAGTCCCAAATCAAACACTGATAAAATTTCAAATGGCTCTAACTTCTAAACGGTACGTCCTACACCTATCAAAGTTTGCAATATACAAATGCTTGTAACTTTTTACTGGAGCGTCATAGAAACTTGAAATTTTGTAACAATAAAGTACTCGAGCCTCTTGTCAATTTAAGCTATCGCTGAAAGCTATGCTACCCTGGAGTCCCAAATCAAACACTGATAAAACTTCAAATGGCCCTAACTTCTATACGGTACGTCCTACACCTATCAAAGTTTGCAACATACAAATGCTTGTAACTTTTTACTGGAGCGTCATAAAACCTTGAAATTTTGTAACAATAAAGTACTCTAGCCTCTTGTCAATTTAAGCTATCGCTCAAAGCTATGCTACCCTTGAGTCCCAAATCAAACACTGATAAAACTTCAAATGGCCCTAACTTCTGTACAGTACGTCCTAAACCTATCAAAGTTAGCAACATACAAATGCTTGTAAGTTTTTATTGGAGCGTCATAAAACCTTGAAATTTTGTAACAATAAAGTACTCTAGCATCTTGTCAATTTAAGCTATCGCTCAAAGCTATGCTACCTTTGAGTCCCAAATCAAACACTGACAAAACTTCAAATGGCCCTAACTTCTATACGGTACGTCCTACACCTATCAAAGTTTGCAACATTCAAATACTTGTAACTTTTTACTGGAGCGTCATAAAACCTTGAAATTTTGTAACAATAAAGTACTCTAGCATCTTGTCAATTTAAGCTATCGCTCATAGCTATGCTTCCCTTGAGTCCCAAATCAAACACTGACAAAACAACAAATGGCCCTAACTTCTATACGGTACGTCCTACACCTATCAAAGTTTGCAACATACAAATGCTTGTAACTTTTTACTGGAGCATCATAAGACCTTGATAAAGTACTCGAGCCTCTTGTCAATTTAAGCTATCGCTCAAACCTATGCTACCCTTGAGTCCCAAATCAAACACTGATAAAACTTCAAATGACCCTAACTTCTATACGGTACGACCTACACCTATCAAAGTTTGCAACATACAAATGCTTGTAACTGTTTACTGGAGAGTCATAAAATCTTGAAATTTTGTAACAATAAAGTACTCGAGCCTCCTGTCAGTTTAAGCTATCGCTCAAATCTATGCTACCCTTGAGTCCCAAATCAAACACTGATAAAATTTCAAATGGCCCTAACTTCTGTACAGTACGTCCTAAACCTATAAAAGTCAGCAACATACAAATGCTTGTAAGTTTTTACTGGAGCGTCATAAAACCTTGAAATTTTTGTAACAATAAAGTACTCGAGCCTCTTTTCAATTTAAGCTATCGCTCAAAGCTATGCTACCCTTGAGTCCCAAGTCAAACACTGATAAAACTTCGAATTGTCCTAACTTCTATACGGTACGTCCTATACCTATCAAAGTTTGCAACATACAAATGCTTGTAACTTTTTACTGGAGCGTCATAAAACCTTGAAATTTTGTAACAATAAAGTACTCTAGCCTCTTGTCAATTTAAGCAATCGCTCAAAGCTATGCTACCTTTGAGTTCCAAATCAAACACTGACAAAACTTCAAATGGCCCTATCTTCTATACGGTACGTCCTACACCTATCAAAGTTTGCAACATACAAATGCTTGTAACTTTTTACTGGAGCATCATAAAACCTTGATAAAGTACTCGAGCCTCTTGTCAATTTAAGCTATCGCTCATAGCTATGCTACCCTTGAGTCCCAAATCAAACACTGACAAAACAACAAATGGTCCTAACTTCTATACGGTACGTCCTACACCTATCAAAGTTTGCAACATACAAATGCTTGTAACTTTTTACTGGAGCATCATAAAACCTTGATAAAGTACTCGAGCCTCTTGTCAATTTAAGCTATCGCTCAAACCTATGCTACCCTTGAGTCCCAAATCAAACACTGATAAAATTTCAAATGGCCCTAACTTCTATACGGTACGTCCTACACCTATCAGAGTTTGCAACATACAAATGCTTGGAACTTTTTACTGGAGCGTCATAAAACCTTGAAATTTTTGTAACAATAAAGTACTCGAGCCTCTGGTCAATTTAAGCTATCGCTCAAAACTATGCTACCCTTGATTCCCAAATCAAACACTGATAAAATTTCAAATGGCCCTAACTTCTAAACGGTACGTTCTACACCTATCAAAGTTTGCAATATACAAATTCTTGTAACTTTTTACTGGAGCGTCATAGAACCTTGAAATTTTGTAACAATAAAGTACTCGAGCCTCTTGTCAATTTAAGCAATCGCTGAAAGCTATGCTACCCTTGAGTCCCAAATCAAACACTGATAAAACTTCAAATGGCCTTAACTTCTATACGGTACGTCCTACACCTATCAAAGTTTGCAACATACAAATGCTTGTAACTTTTTACTGGAGCGTCATAAAACGTTGAAATTTTGTAACAATAAAGTACTCTAGCCTCTTGTCAATTTAAGCTATCGCTCAAAGCTATGCTACCCTTGAGTCCCATATCAAACACTGATAAAACTTCAAATGGCCCTAACTTCTGTACAGTACGTCCTAAACCTATCAAAGTCAGCAACATACAAATGCTTGTAAGTTTTTACTGGAGCATCATAAAACCGTGAAATTTTTGTAACAATAAAGTAATCGAGCTTCTTGTCAATTTAAGCTATCGCTCAAAGCTATGCTACCCTTGAGTCCCAAATCAAACACTGATAAAATTTCAAATGACCCTAACTTCTATACGGTACTTCCTACACCTATCAAAGTTTGCAAACATACAAATGCTTGCAACTTTTTACTGGAGCGTCATAAAACCTTGAAATTTTGTAACAATAAAGTACTCTAGCCTCTTGTCAATTTAAGCTATCGCCCAAAGCTATGCTACCGTTGAGTCCCAAATCAAACACTGCTTAATCTTCAAATGGCCCTAACTTCTGTACAGTACGTCCTAAACCTATCAAAGTTACCAACATACAAATGCTTGTAAGTTTTTACTGGAGCGTCATAAAACTTTGAAATTTTGTAACAATAAAGTACTCTAGCCTCTTGTCAATTTAAGCTATCGCTCAAAGCTATGCTACCTTTGAGTCCCATATCAAACACTGACAAAACTTCAAATGGCCCTAACTTCTATACGGTACGTCCTACACCTATCAAAGTTTCCAACATACAAATGCTTGTAACTTTTTACTGGAGGATCATAAAACCTTGACATTTTGTAACAATAAAGTACTCTAGCCTCTTGTCAATTTAAGCTATCGCTCAAAGCTATACTACCCTTGAGTCCCAAATTCAACACTGACAAAACTTCAAATGGCCTTAACTTCTATACGGTACGTCCTACAACTATCAAAGTTTGCAACATACAAATGCTTGTAACTTTTTACTGGAGCATCATAAAACCTTGATAAAGTACTCGAGCCTCTTGTCAATTTAAGCTATCGCTCATAGCTATGCTACCCTTGAGTCCCAAATCAAACACTGACAAACCTTCAAATGGCCCTAACTTTTATACGGTACGTCCTACACCTATCAAAGTTTGCAATATACAAATGCTTGTAACATTTTACTGGAGCGTCATAGAACCTTCAAATTTTGTAACAATAAAGTACTCGAGCCTCTTGTCAATTTAAGCAATCGCTGAAAGCTATGCTACCCTTGAGTCCCAAATCAAACACTGATAAAACTTCAAATGGCCCTAACTTCTATACGGTACGTCCTACACCTATCAAAGTTTGCAACATACAAATGCTTGTAACTTTTTACTGGAGGGTCATAAAACCTTGAAATTTTGTAACAATAAAGTACTCTAGCCTCTTGTCAATTTAAGCTATCGCTCAAAGCTATACTAACCTTGAGTCCCAAATCAAACACTGACAAAACTTCAAATGGCCTTAACTTCTATACGGTACGTCCTACAACTATCAAAGTTTGCAACATACAAATGCTTGTAACTTTTTACTGGAGCATCATAAAACCTTGATAAAGTACTCGAGCCTCTTGTCAATTTAAGCTATCGCTCATAGCTATGCTACCCTTGAGTCCCAAATCAAACACTGACAAAACTTCAAATGGCCCTAACTTTTATACGGTACGTCCTACACCTATCAAAGTTTGCAATATACAAATGCTTGTAACTTTTTACTGGAGCGTCATAGAACCTTCAAATTTTGTAACAATAACGTACTCGAGCCTCTTGTCAATTTAAGCAATCGCTGAAAGCTATGCTACCCTTGAGTCCCAAATCAAACACTGATAAAACTTCAAATGGCCCTAACTTCTATACGGTACGTCCTACACCTATCAAAGTTTGCAACATACAAATGCTTGTAACTTTTTACTGGAGCGTCATAAAACCTTGAAATTTTGTAACAATAAAGTACTCTAGCCTCTTGTCAATTTCAGCTATCGCTCAAAGCTATGCTACCCTTGAGTCCCAAATCGAACACTGATAAAACTTCAAATAGCCCTAACTTCTGTACAGTACGTTCTAAACCTATCAAAGTCAGCAACATACAAATGCTTGTAAGTTTTTACTGGAGCGTCATAAAACCTTGAAATTTTTGGAACAATAAAGTACTCGAGCCTCTTTTCAATTTAAGCTATCGCTCAAAGCTATGCTACCCTTGAGTCCCAAGTCAAACACTGATAAAACTTTGAATGGCCCTAACTTCTGTACAGTACGTCCTAAACCTATCAAAGTCAGCAACATACAAATGCTTGTAAGTTTTTACTGGAGCGTCATAAAACCTTGAAATTTTGTAACAAAAAAGTACTCGAGCCTCTTGTCAATTTAAGCTATCGCTCAAAGCTATGCTACCCTTGAGTCACAAATCAAACACTGAAAAAACTTCAAATGGCCCTAACTTCTATACGGTACGTCCTACACCTATCAGCGTTTGCAACATACAAATGCTTGTAACTTTTTACTGGAGCGTCATAGAACCTTGAAATTTTGTAACAATAAAGTACTCGAGCCTCTTGTCAATTTAAGCAATCGCTGAAAGCTATGCTACCCTTGAGTCCCAAATCAAACACTGATAAAATTTCAAATGGCCCTAACTTCTAAACGGTACGTTCTACACCTATCAAAGTTTGCAATATACAAATTCTTGTAACTTTTTACTGGAGCGTCATAGAACCTTGAAATTTTGTAACAATAAAGTACTCGAGCCTCTTGTCAATTTAAGCAATCGCTGAAAGCTATGCTACCCTTGAGTCCCAAATCAAACACTGATAAAACTTCAAATGGCCTTAACTTCTATACGGTACGTCCTACACCTATCAAAGTTTGCAACATACAAATGCTTGTAACTTTTTACTGGAGCGTCATAAAACGTTGAAATTTTGTAACAATAAAGTACTCTAGCCTCTTGTCAATTTAAGCTATCGCTCAAAGCTATGCTACCCTTGAGTCCCATATCAAACACTGATAAAACTTCAAATGGCCCTAACTTCTTTACAGTACGTCCTAAACCTATCAAAGTCAGCAACATACAAATGCTTGTAAGTTTTTACTGGAGCATCATAAAACCGTGAAATTTTTGTAACAATAAAGTAATCGAGCTTCTTGTCAATTTAAGCTATCGCTCAAAGCTATGCTACCCTTGAGTCCCAAATCAAACACTGATAAAATTTCAAATGACCCTAACTTCTATACGGTACTTCCTACACCTATCAAAGTTTGCAAACATACAAATGCTTGCAACTTTTTACTGGAGCGTCATAAAACCTTGAAATTTTGTAACAATAAAGTACTCTAGCCTCTTGTCAATTTAAGCTATCGCCCAAAGCTATGCTACCGTTGAGTCCCAAATCAAACACTGCTTAATCTTCAAATGGCCCTAACTTCTGTACAGTACGTCCTAAACCTATCAAAGTTACCAACATACAAATGCTTGTAAGTTTTTACTGGAGCGTCATAAAACTTTGAAATTTTGTAACAATAAAGTACTCTAGCCTCTTGTCAATTTAAGCTATCGCTCAAAGCTATGCTACCTTTGAGTCCCATATCAAACACTGACAAAACTTCAAATGGCCCTAACTTCTATACGGTACGTCCTACACCTATCAAAGTTTGCAACATACAAATGCTTGTAACTTTTTACTGGAGGATCATAAAACCTTGACATTTTGTAACAATAAAGTACTCTAGCCTCTTGTCAATTTAAGCTATCGCTCAAAGCTATACTACCCTTGAGTCCCAAATTCAACACTGACAAAACTTCAAATGGCCTTAACTTCTATACGGTACGTCCTACAACTATCAAAGTTTGCAACATACAAATGCTTGTAACTTTTTACTGGAGCATCATAAAACCTTGATAAAGTACTCGAGCCTCTTGTCAATTTAAGCTATCGCTCATAGCTATGCTACCCTTGAGTCCCAAATCAAACACTGACAAAACTTCAAATGGCCCTAACTTTTATACGGTACGTCCTACACCTATCAAAGTTTGCAATATACAAATGCTTGTAACTTTTTACTGGAGCGTCATAGAACCTTCAAATTTTGTAACAATAAAGTACTCGAGCCTCTTGTCAATTTAAGCAATCGCTGAAAGCTATGCTACCCTTGAGTCCCAAATCAAACACTGATAAAACTTCAAATGGCCCTAACTTCTATACGGTACGTCCTACACCTATCAAAGTTTGCAACATACAAATGCTTGTAACTTTTTACTGGAGGGTCATAAAACCTTGAAATTTTGTAACAATAAAGTACTCTAGCCTCTTGTCAATTTAAGCTATCGCTCAAAGCTATACTAACCTTGAGTCCCAAATCAAACACTGACAAAACTTCAAATGGCCTTAACTTCTATACGGTACGTCCTACAACTATGAAAGTTTGCAACATACAAATGCTTGTAACTTTTTACTGGAGCATCATAAAACCTTGATAAAGTACTCGAGCCTCTTGTCAATTTAAGCTATCGCTCATAGCTATGCTACCCTTGAGTCCCAAATCAAACACTGACAAAACTTCAAATGGCCCTAACTTTTATACGGTACGTCCTACACCTATCAAAGTTTGCAATATACAAATGCTTGTAACTTTTTACTGGAGCGTCATAGAACCTTCAAATTTTGTAACAATAACGTACTCGAGCCTCTTGTCAATTTAAGCAATCGCTGAAAGCTATGCTACCCTTGAGTCCCAAATCAAACACTGATAAAACTTCAAATGGCCCTAACTTCTATACGGTACGTCCTACACCTATCAAAGTTTGCAACATACAAATGCTTGTAACTTTTTACTGGAGCGTCATAAAACCTTGAAATTTTGTAACAATAAAGTACTCTAGCCTCTTGTCAATTTCAGCTATCGCTCAAAGCTATGCTACCCTTGAGTCCCAAATCGAACACTGATAAAACTTCAAATGGCCCTAACTTCTGTACAGTACGTCCTAAACCTATCAAAGTCAGCAACATACAAATGCTTGTAAGTTTTTACTGGAGCGTCATAAAACCTTGAAATTTTTGTAACAATAAAGTACTCGAGCCTCTTTTCAATTTAAGCTATCGCTCAAAGCTATGCTACCCTTGAGTCCCAAGTCAAACACTGATAAAACTTTGAATGGCCCTAACTTCTGTACAGTACGTCCTAAACCTATCAAAGTCAGCAACATACAAATGCTTGTAAGTTTTTACTGGAGCGTCATAAAACCTTGAAATTTTGTAACAAAAAAGTACTCGAGCCTCTTGTCAATTTAAGCTATCGCTCAAAGCTATGCTACCCTTGAGTCACAAATCAAACACTGAAAAAACTTCAAATGGCCCTAACTTCTATGCGGTACGTCCTACACCTATCAAAGTTTGCAACATACAAATGCTTGTAACTTTTTACTGGAGCGTCATAAAACCTTGAAATTTTTGTAACAATAAAGTACTCGAGCCTCTGGTCAATTTAAGCTATCGCTGAAAACTATGCTACCCTTGAGTCCCAAATCAAACACTGATAAAATTTCAAATGGCTCTAACTTCTAAACGGTACGTCCTACACCTATCAAAGTTTGCAATATACAAATGCTTGTAACTTTTTACTGGAGCGTCATAGAAACTTGAAATTTTGTAACAATAAAGTACTCGAGCCTCTTGTCAATTTAAGCTATCGCTGAAAGCCATGCTACCCTTGAGTCCCAAATCAAACACTGATAAAACTTCAAATGGCCCTAACTTCTATACGGTACGTCCTACACCTATCAAAGTTTGCAACATACAAATGCTTGTAACTTTTTACTGGAGCGTCATAAAACATTGAAATTTTGTAACAATAAAGTACTCTAGCCTCTTGTCAATTTAAGCTATCGCCGAAAGCTATGCCACCGTTGAGTCCAAAATCAAACACTGCTAAATCTTCAAATTGCCCTAACTTCTGTACAGTACGTCCTAAACCTATCAAAGTTACCAACATACAAATGCTTGTAAGTTTTACTGGAGCGTCATAAAACCTTGAAATTTGTAACAATAAAGTACTCTAGCCTCTTGTCAATTTAAGCTATCGCTCATAGCTATGCTACCCTTGAGTCCCAAATCAAACACTGACAAAACAACAAATGGCCCTAACTTCTATACGGTACGTCCTACACCTATCAAAGTTTGCAACATACAAATGCTTGTAACTTTTTACTGGAGCAACCATAAAACCTTGATAAAGTACTCGAGCCTCTTGTCAATTTAAGCTATCGCTCAAACCTATGCTATCCTTGAGTCCCAAATCAAACACTGATAAAACTTCAAATGGCCCTAACTTCTATACGGTACGTCCTACACCTATCAGAGTTTGCAACATACAAATGCTTGTAACTTTTTACTGGAGCGTCATAAAACCTTGAAATGTTTGTAACAATAAATTACTCGAGCCTCTTGTCAATTTAAGCTATCGCTCAAAGCTATGCTACCTTTGAGTCCCATGTCAAACACTGATAAAACTTCAAATGGCCCTAACTTGTATACGGTACTACCTACACCTATCAAAGTTTGCAACATACAAATGCTTGTAACTTTTTACTGGAGAGTCATAAAATCTTGAAATTTTGTAACAATAAAGTACTCGAGCCTCTTTTCAATTTAAGCTATCGCTCAAAGCTATGCTACCCTTGAGTCCCAAATCAAACACTGATAAAACTTCCAATGGCCCTAACTTGTATATGGTACGACCTACACCTATCAAAGTTTGCAACATACAAATGCTTGTAACTTTTTACTGGAGAGTCATAAAATCTTGAAATTTTGTAACAATAAAGTACTCGAGCCTCCTGTCAGTTCAAGCTATCGCTCAAATCTATGCTAAACTTGAGTCCCAAATCAAACATTGATAAAATTTCAAATGGCTCTAACTTCTATCCGGTACGTCCTACACCTATCAAAGTTTGCAACATACAAATGCTTGTAACTTTTTACTGGAGGGTCATAAAACCTTGAAATTTTGTAACAATAAAGTACTCTAGCCTCTTGTCAATTTAAGCTATCGCTCAAAGCTATACTACCCTTGAGTCCCAAATCAAATACTGACAAAACTTCAAATGGCCTTAACTTCTACATGGTACGTCCTACAACTATCAAAGTTTACAACATACAAATGCTTGTAACTTTTTACTGGAGCATCATAAAACCTTGATAAAGTACTCGAGCCTCTTGTCAATTTAAGCTATCGCTCATAGCTATGCTACCCTTGAGTCCCAAATGAAACACTGACAAAACTTCAAATGGCCCTAACTTCTATACGGTACGTCCTACACCTATCAAAGTTTGCAACATACAAATGCTTGTAACTTTTTACTGGAGCATCATAAAACCTTGATAAAGTACTCGAGCCTCTTGTCAATTTAAGCTATCGCTCAAACCTATGCTACCCACGAGTCCCAAATCAAACACTGATAAAACTTCAAATGGCCCTAACTTCTATACGGTACGTCCTACACCTATCAGAGTTTGCAACATACAAATGCTTGTAATTTTTTACCGGAGCGTCATAAAACCTTGAAATTTTGTAACAAAAAAGTACTCGAGCCTCTTGTCAATTTAAGCTATCGCTCAAAGCTATGCTACCCTTGAGTCCCAAATCAAACACTGATAAAATTTCAAATGGCTCTAACTTCTAAACGGTACGTCCTACACCTATCAAAGATTGCAATATACAAATGCTTGTAACTTTTTACTGGAGCGTCATAGAAACTTGAAATTTTGTCACAATAAAGTACTCGAGCCTCTTTTCCATTTAAGTTATCGCTGAAAGCTATGCTACCCTTGAGTCCCAAATCAAACACTAATAAAACTTCAAATGGCCCTAACTTCTATACGGTACGTCCTACACCTATCAAAGTTTGCAACATACAAATGCTTGTAACTTTTTACTGGAGCGTCATAAAACCTTGAAATTTTGTAACAATAAAGTACTCTAGCCTCTTGTCAATTTAAGCTATCGCTCAAAGCTATGCTACCCTTGAGTCCCAAATCAAACACTGATAAAACTTCAAATGGCCCTAACTTCTGTACAGTACGTCCTAAACCTATCAAAGTTAGCAACATACAAATGCTTGTAAGTTTTTACTGGAGCGTCATAAAACCTTGAAATTTTGAAACAATAAAGTACTCTAGCCTCTTGTCAATTTAAGCTATCGCTCAAAGCTATGCTACCTTTGAGTCCCAAATCAAACACTGACAAAACTTCAAATGGCCCTAACTTCTATACGGTACGTCCTACACCTATCAAAGTTTGCAACATACAAATGCTTGTAACTTTTTACTGGAGCATCATAAAACCTTGATAAAGTACTCGAGCCTCTTGTCAATTTAAGCTATCGCTCATAGATATGCTACCTTTAAGTCCCAAATCAAACACTGACAAAACAACAAATGGCCCTAACTTCTATACGGTACGTCCTACACCTATCAAAGTTTGCAACATACAAATGCTTGTAACTTTTTACTGGAGCATCATAAAACCTTGATAAAGTACTCGAGCCTCTTGTCAATTTAAGCTATCGCTAAAACCTATGCTACCCTTGAGTCCCAAATCAAACATTGATAAAACTTCAAATGGCCCTAACTTCTATACGGTACGTCCTACACCTATCAAAGTTTGCAACATACAAATGCTTGTAACTTTTTACTGGAGCATCATAAAACCTTGATAAAGTACTCGAGCCTCTTGTCAGTATAAGCTATCGCTCATAGCTATGCTACCCTTGAGTCCCAAATCAAACACTGACAAAACTTCAAATGGCCCTAACTTCTATACGGTACGTCCTACAACTATCAAAGTTTGCAACATACAAATGCTTGTAACTTTTTACTGGAGCATCATAAAACCTTCAAATTTTGTAACAATAACGTACTCGAGCCTCTTGTCAATTTAAGCAATCGCTGAAAGCTATGCTACCCTTGAGTCCCAAATCAAACACTGATAAAACTTCAAATGGCCCTAACTTCTATACGGTACGTCCTACACCTATCAAAGTTTGCAACATACAAATGCTTGTAACTTTTTACTGGAGCGTCATAAAACCTTGAAATTTTGTAACAATAAAGTACTCTAGCCTCTTGTCAATTTCAGCTATCGCTCAAAGCTATGCTACCCTTGAGTCCCAAATCGAACACTGATAAAACTTCAAATGGCCCTAACTTCTGTACAGTACGTCCTAAACCTATCAAAGTCAGCAACATACAAATGCTTGTAAGTTTTTACTGGAGCGTCATAAAACCTTGAAATTTTTGTAACAATAAAGTACTCGAGCCTCTTTTCAATTTAAGCTATCGCTCAAAGCTATGCTACCCTTCAGTCCCAAGTCAAACACTGATAAAACTTTGAATGGCCCTAACTTCTGTACAGTACGTCCTAAACCTATCAAAGTCAGCAACATACAAATGCTTGTAAGTTTTTACTGGAGCGTCATAAAACCTTGAAATTTTGTAACAAAAAAGTACTCGAGCCTCTTGTCAATTTAAGCTATCGCTCAAAGCTATGCTACCCTTGAGTCACAAATCAAACACTGAAAAAACTTCAAATGGCCCTAACTTCTATACGGTACGTCCTACACCTATCAGAGTTTGCAACATACAAATGCTTGTAACTTTTTACTGGAGCGTCATAAAACCTTGAAATTTTTGTAACAATAAAGTACTCGAGCCTCTGGTCAATTTAAGCTATCGCTGAAAACTATGCTACCCTTGAGTCCCAAATCAAACACTGATAAAATTTCAAATGGCTCTAACTTCTAAACGGTACGTCCTACACCTATCAAAGTTTGCAATATACAAATGCTTGTAACTTTTTACTGGAGCGTCATAGAAACTTGAAATTTTGTAACAATAAAGTACTCGAGCCTCTTGTCAATTTAAGCTATCGCTGAAAGCCATGCTACCCTTGAGTCCCAAATCAAACACTGATAAAACTTCAAATGGCCCTAACTTCTATACGGTACGTCCTACACCTATCAAAGTTTGCAACATACAAATGCTTGTAACTTTTTACTGGAGCGTCATAAAACCTTGAAATTTTGTAACAATAAAGTACTCTAGCCTCTTGTCAATTTAAGCTATCGCCCAAAGCTATGCCACCGTTGAGTCCAAAATCAAATACTGCTAAATCTTCAAATTGCCCTAACTTCTGTACAGTACGTCCTAAACCTATCAAAGTTACCAACATACAAATGCTTGTAAGTTTTTACTGGAGCGTCATAAAACCTTGAAATTTTGTAACAATAAAGTACTCTAGCCCCTTGTCAATTTAAGCTATCGCTCATAGCTATGCTACCCTTGAGTCCCAAATCAAACACTGACAAAACAACAAATGGCCCTAACTTCTATACGGTACGTCCTACACCTATCAAAGTTAGCAACATACAAATGCTTGTAACTTTTTACTGGAGCAACATAAAACCTTGATAAAGTACTCGAGCCTCTTGTCAATTTAAGCTATCGCTCAAACCTATGCTATCCTTGAGTCCCAAATCAAACACTGATAAAACTTCAAATGGCCCTAACTTCTATACGGTACGTCCTACACCTATCAGAGTTTGCAACATACAAATGCTTGTAACTTTTTACTGGAGCGTCATAAAACCTTGAAATGTTTGTAACAATAAATTACTCGAGCCTCTTGTCAATTTAAGCTATCGCTCAAAGCTATGCTACCTTTGAGTCCCATGTCAAACACTGATAAAACTTCAAATGGCCCTAACTTGTATACGGTACTACCTACACCTATCAAAGTTTGCAACATACAAATGCTTGTAACTTTTTACTGGAGAGTCATAAAATCTTGAAATTTTGTAACAATAAAGTACTCGAGCCTCTTTTCAATTTAAGCTATCGCTCAAAGCTATGCTACCCTTGAGTCCCAAATCAAACACTGATAAAACTTCCAATGGCCCTAACTTGTATATGGTACGACCTACACCTATCAAAGTTTGCAACATACAAATGCTTGTAACTTTTTACTGGAGAGTCATAAAATCTTGAAATTTTGTAACAATAAAGTACTCGAGCCTCCTGTCAGTTCAAGCTATCGCTCAAATCTATGCTAAACTTGAGTCCCAAATCAAACATTGATAAAATTTCAAATGGCTCTAACTTCTATCCGGTACGTCCTACACCTATCAAAGTTTGCAACATACAAATGCTTGTAACTTTTTACTGGAGGGTCATAAAACCTTGAAATTTTGTAACAATAAAGTACTCTAGCCTCTTGTCAATTTAAGCTATCGCTCAAAGCTATACTACCCTTGAGTCCCAAATCAAATACTGACAAAACTTCAAATGGCCTTAACTTCTACATGGTACGTCCTACAACTATCAAAGTTTACAACATACAAATGCTTGTAACTTTTTACTGGAGCATCATAAAACCTTGATAAAGTACTCGAGCCTCTTGTCAATTTAAGCTATCGCTCATAGCTATGCTACCCTTGAGTCCCAAATGAAACACTGACAAAACTTCAAATGGCCCTAACTTCTATACGGTACGTCCTACACCTATCAAAGTTTGCAACATACAAATGCTTGTAACTTTTTACTGGAGCATCATAAAACCTTGATAAAGTACTCGAGCCTCTTGTCAATTTAAGCTATCGCTCAAACCTATGCTACCCACGAGTCCCAAATCAAACACTGATAAAACTTCAAATGGCCCTAACTTCTATACGGTACGTCCTACACCTATCAGAGTTTGCAACATACAAATGCTTGTAATTTTTTACCGGAGCGTCATAAAACCTTGAAATTTTGTAACAAAAAAGTACTCGAGCCTCTTGTCAATTTAAGCTATCGCTCAAAGCTATGCTACCCTTGAGTCCCAAATCAAACACTGATAAAATTTCAAATGGCTCTAACTTCTAAACGGTACGTCCTACACCTATCAAAGATTGCAATATACAAATGCTTGTAACTTTTTACTGGAGCGTCATAGAAACTTGAAATTTTGTCACAATAAAGTACTCGAGCCTCTTTTCCATTTAAGTTATCGCTGAAAGCTATGCTACCCTTGAGTCCCAAATCAAACACTAATAAAACTTCAAATGGCCCTAACTTCTATACGGTACGTCCTACACCTATCAAAGTTTGCAACATACAAATGCTTGTAACTTTTTACTGGAGCGTCATAAAACCTTGAAATTTTGTAACAATAAAGTACTCTAGCCTCTTGTCAATTTAAGCTATCGCTCAAAGCTATGCTACCCTTGAGTCCCAAATCAAACACTGATAAAACTTCAAATGGCCCTAACTTCTGTACAGTACGTCCTAAACCTATCAAAGTTAGCAACATACAAATGCTTGTAAGTTTTTACTGGAGCGTCATAAAACCTTGAAATTTTGAAACAATAAAGTACTCTAGCCTCTTGTCAATTTAAGCTATCGCTCAAAGCTATGCTACCTTTGAGTCCCAAATCAAACACTGACAAAACTTCAAATGGCCCTAACTTCTATACGGTACGTCCTACACCTATCAAAGTTTGCAACATACAAATGCTTGTAACTTTTTACTGGAGCATCATAAAACCTTGATAAAGTACTCGAGCCTCTTGTCAATTTAAGCTATCGCTCATAGATATGCTACCTTTAAGTCCCAAATCAAACACTGACAAAACAACAAATGGCCCTAACTTCTATACGGTACGTCCTACACCTATCAAAGTTTGCAACATACAAATGCTTGTAACTTTTTACTGGAGCATCATAAAACCTTGATAAAGTACTCGAGCCTCTTGTCAATTTAAGCTATCGCTCAAACCTATGCTACCCTTGAGTCCCAAATCAAACATTGATAAAACTTCAAATGGCCCTAACTTCTATACGGTACGTCCTACACCTATCAAAGTTTGCAACATACAAATGCTTGTAACTTTTTACTGGAGCATCATAAAACCTTGATAAAGTACTCGAGCCTCTTGTCAGTATAAGCTATCGCTCATAGCTATGCTACCCTTGAGTCCCAAATCAAACACTGACAAAACTTCAAATGGCCCTAACTTCTATACGGTACGTCCTACAACTATCAAAGTTTGCAACATACAAATGCTTGTAACTTTTTACTGGAGCATCATAAAACCTTGATAAAGTACTCGATCCTCATGTCAATTTAATCTATCGCTCATAGCTATGCTACCCTTGAGTCCCAAATGAAACACTGACAAAACAACAAATGGCCCTAACTTCTATACGGTACGTCCTACACCTATCAAAGTTTGCAACATACAAATGCTTGTAACTTTTTACTGTAGCGTCATAAAACCTTGAAATGTTTGTAACAATAAATTACTCGAGCCTCTTGTCAATTTAAGCTATCGCTCAAAGCTATGCTACCCTTGAGTCCCATGTCAAACACTGATAAAACTTCCAATGGCCCTAGCTTGTATACGGTACGACCTACACCTATCAAAGTTTGCAACATACAAATGCTTGTAACTTTTTACTGGAGAGTCATAAAATCTTGAAATTTTGTAACAATAAAGTACTCTAGCCTCTTGTCAATTTAAGCTATCGCTCAAAGCTATGCTACCTTTGAGTCCCAAATCAAACACTGACAAAACTTCAAATGGCCCTAACTTCTATACGGTACGTCCTACACCTATCAAAATTTACAACATACAAATGCTTGTAACTTTTTACTGGAGCATCATAAAACCTTGATAAAGTACTCGAGCCTCTTGTCAATTTAAGCTATCGCTCAAACCTATGCTACCCTTGAGTCCCAAATCAAACACTGATAAAACTTCAAATGGCCCTAACTTCTATACGGTACGTCCTACACCTATCAGAGTTTGCAACATACAAATGCTTGTAACTTTTTACTGGAGCGTCATAAAACCTTGAAATGTTTGTAACAATAAATTACTCGAGCCACTTGTAAATTTAAGCTATCGCTCCAAGCTATGCTACCCTTGAGTCCCATGTCAAACACTGATAAAACTTCAAATGGCCCTAACTTGTATACGGTACGAACTACACCTATCAAAGTTTGCAACATACAATTGCTTGTAACTTTTTACTGGAGAGTCATAAAATCTTGAAATTTTGCAACAATAAAGTACTCGAGCCTCTTTCCAATTTAAGCTATCGCTCAAAGCTATGCTACCCTTCAGTCCCAAATCAAACACTGATAAAATTTCAAATGGCCCTAACTTCTATACGGTACGTCCTACACCTATCAAAGTTTGCAACATACAAATGCTTGTAACTTTTTACTGGAGGGTCATAAAACCTTGAAATTTTGTAACAATAATGTACTCTAGCCTCTTGTCAATTTAAGCTATCGCTCAAAGCTATACTACCCTTGAGTCCCAAATCAAACACTGACAAAACTTCAAATTGCCCTAACTTCTATACGGTACGTCCTACACCTAACAAAGTTTGCAACATACAAATGCTTGTAACTTTTTACTGGAGCATTATAAAACCTTGATAAAGTACTCGAGCCTCTTGTCAATTTAAGCTATCGCTCATAGCTATGCTACCCATGAGTCCCAAATCAAACACTGACAAAACAACAAATGGCCCTAACTTCTATACGGTACGTTCTACACCTATCAAAGTTTGCAACATACAAATGCTTGTAACTTTCTACTGGAGCATCATAAAACCTTGATAAAGTACTCGAGCCTCTTGTCAATTTAAGCTATCGCTCAAACCTATGCTACCCTTGAGTCCCAAATCAAACACTGATAAAACTTCGAATGGCCCTAACTTCTATACGGTACGTCCTACACCTATCAGAGTTTGCAACATACAAATGCTTGTAACTTTTTACTGGAGCGTCATAAAACCTTGAAATGTTTGTAACAATAAATTACTCGAGCTTCTTGTGAATTTAAGCTATCGCTCAAAGCTATGCTACCCTTGCGTCCCATGTCAAACACTGATAAAACTTCAAATGGCCCTAACTTGTATACGGTACGACCTACACCTATCAAAGTTTGCAACATACAAATGCTTGTAACTTTTTACTGGAGAGTCATAAAATCTTGAAATTTTGTAACAATAAAGTACTCGAGCCTCTTTTCAATTAAAGCTATCGCTCAAAGCTATGCTACCCTTGAGTCCCAAATCAAACACTGATAAAACTTCCAATGGCCCTAACTTGTATACGGTACGACCTACACCTATCAAAGTTTGCAACATACAAATGCTTGTAACTTTTTACTGGAGAGTCATCAAATCTTGAAATTTTGTAACAATAAAGTACTCGAGCCTCCTGTCAGTTTAAGCTATCGCTCAAATCTATACTACCCTTGAGTCCCCAATCAAACACTGATAAAATTTCAAATGGCCCTAACTTATATACGGTACGTCCGACACCTATCAAAGTTTGCAACATACAAATGCTTGTAACATTTTACTGGAGGGTCATAAAACCTTGAAATTTTGTAACAATAAAGTACTCTAGCCTCTTGTCAATTTAAGCTATCGCTCAAAGCTATACTACCCTTGAGTCCCAAAACAAATACTGACAAAACTTCAAATGGCCTTAACTTCTACATGGTACGTCCTACAACTATCAAAGTTTGCAACATACAAATGCTTGTAACTTTTTACTGGAGCATCATAAAACATTGATAAAGTACTCGAGCCTCTTGTCAATTTAAGCTATCGCTCATAGCTATGCTACCCTTGAGTCCCAAATGAAACACTGACAAAACTTCAAATGGCCCTAACTTCTATACGGTACGTCCTACACCTATCAAAGTTTGCAACATACAAATGCTTGTAACTTTTTACTGGAGCGTCATAAAACCTTGATAAAGTACTCGAGCCTCTTGTCAATTTAAGCTATCGCTCATAGCTATGCTACCCTTGATTCCCAAATCAAACACTGACAAAACTTCAAATGGCCCTAACTTCTATACGGTACATCCTACAACTATCAAAGTTTGCAACATACAAATGCTTGTAACTTTTTACTGGAGCATCATAAAACCTTGATAAAGTACTCGATCCTCATGTCAATTTAAGCTATCGCTCATAGCTATGCTACCCTTGAGGCCCAAATGAAACACTGACAAAACAACAAATGGCCCTAACTTCTATACGGTACGTCCTACACCTATCAAAGTTTGCAACATACAAATGCTTGTAACTTTTTACTGGAGCATCATAAAACCTTGATAAAGTACTCGAGCCTCTTGTCAATTTAAGCTATCGCTCAAACCTATGCTACCCTTGAGTCCCAAATCAAACACTGATAAAACTTCGAATGGCCCTAACTTCTATACGGTACGTCCTACACCTATCAGAGTTTGCAACATACAAATGCTTGTAACTTTTTACTGGAGCGTCATAAAACCTTGAAATGTTTGTAACAATAAATTACTCGAGCCTCTTGTGAATTTAAGCTATCGCTCAAAGCTATGCTACCCTTGCGTCCCATGTCAAACACTGATAAAACTTCAAATGGCCCTAACTTGTATACGGTACGACCTACACCTATCAAAGTTTGCAACATACAAATGCTTGTAACTTTTTACTGGAGAGTCATAAAATCTTGAAATTTTGTAACAATAAAGCACTCGAGCCTCTTTTCAATTAAAGCTATCGCTCAAAGCTATGCTACCCTTGAGTCCCAAATCAAACACTGATAAAACTTCCAATGGCCCTAACTTGTATACGGTACGACCTACACCTATCAAAGTTTGCAACATACAAATGCTTGTAACTTTTTACTGGAGAGTCATAAAATCTTGAAATTTTGTAACAATAAAGTACTCGAGCCTCCTGTCAGTTTAAGCTATCGCTCAAATCTATGCTACCCTTGAGTCCCCAATCAAACACTGATAAAATTTCAAATGGCCCTAACTTATATACGGTACGTCCTACACCTATCAAAGTTTGCAACATACAAATGCTTGTAACTTTTTACTGGAGGGTCATAAAACCTTGAAATTTTGTAACAATAAAGTACTCTAGCCTCTTGTCAATTTAAGCTATCGCTCAAAGCTATACTACCCTTGAGTCCCAAATCAAATACTGACAAAACTTCAAATGGCCTTAACTTCTACATGGTACGTCCTACAACTATCAAAGTTTGCAACATACAAATGCTTGTAACTTTTTACTGGATCATCATAAAACATTGATAAAGTACTCGAGCCTCTTGTCAATTTAAGCTATCGCTCATAGCTATGCTACCCTTGAGTCCCAAATGAAACACTGACAAAACTTCAAATGGCCCTAACTTCTATACGGTACGTCCTACACCTATCAAAGTTTGTAACATACAAATGCTTGTAACTTTTTACTGGAGCATCATAAATCATTGATAAAGTACTCGAGCCTCTTGTCAATTTAAGCTATCGCTCATAGCTATGCTACCCTTGAGTCCCAAATGAAACACTGACAAAACTTCAAATGGCCCTAACTTCTATACGGTACGTCCTACACCTATCAAAGTTTGCAACATACAAATGCTTGTAACTTTTTAATGGAGCATCATAAAACCTTGATAAAGTACTCGAGCCTCTTGTCAATTTAAGCTATCGCTCAAACCTATGCTACCCTTGAGTCCCAAATCAAACATTGATAAAACTTCAAATGGCCCTAACTTCTATACGGTACGTCCTACACCTATCAAAGTTTGCAACATACAAATGCTTGTAACTTTTTACTGGAGCATCATAAAACCTTGATAAAGTACTCGAGCCTCTTGTCAATTTAAGCTATCGCTCATAGCTATGCTACCCTTGATTCCCAAATCAAACACTGACAAAACTTCAAATGGCCCTAACTTCTATACGGTACATCCTACAACTATCAAAGTTTGCAACATACAAATGCTTGTAACTTTTTACTGGAGCATCATAAAACCTTGATAAAGTACTCGATCCTCATGTCAATTTAAGCTATCGCTCATAGCTATGCTACCCTTGAGGCCCAAATGAAACACTGACAAAACAACAAATGGCCCTAACTTCTATACGGTACGTCCTACACCTATCAAAGTTTGCAACATACAAATGCTTGTAACTTTTTACTGGAGCATCATAAAACCTTGATAAAGTACTTGAGCCTCTTGTCAATTTAAGCTATCGCTCAAACCTATGCTACCCTTGAGTCCCAAATCAAACACTGATAAAACTTCGAATGGCCCTAACTTCTATACGGTACGTCCTACACCTATCAGAGTTTGCAACATACAAATGCTTGTAACTTTTTACTGGAGCGTCATAAAACCTTGAAATATTTGTAACAATAAATTACTCGAGCCTCTTGTGAATTTAAGCTATCGCTCAAAGCTATGCTACCCTTGCGTCCCATGTCAAACACTGATAAAACTTCAAATGGCCCTAACTTGTATACGGTACGACCTACACCTATCAAAGTTTGCAACATACAAATGCTTGTAACTTTTTACTGGAGAGTCATAAAATCTTGAAATTTTGTAACAATAAAGCACTCGAGCCTCTTTTCAATTAAAGCTATCGCTCAAAGCTATGCTACCCTTGAGTCCCAAATCAAACACTGATAAAACTTCCAATGGCCCTAACTTGTATACGGTACGACCTACACCTATCAAAGTTTGCAACATACAAATGCTTGTAACTTTTTACTGGAGAGTCATAAAATCTTGAAATTTTGTAACAGTAAAGCACTCGAGCCTCTTTTCAATTAAAGCTATCGCTCAAAGCTATGCTACCCTTGAGTCCCAAATCAAACACTGATAAAACTTCAAATGGCCTTAACTTCTACATGGTACCTCCTACAACTATCAAAGTTTGCAACATACAAATGCTTGTAACTTTTTACTGGAGCATCATAAAACATTGATAAAGTACTCGAGCCTCTTGTCAATTTAAGCTATCGCTCATAGCTATGCTACCCTTGAGTCCCAAATGAAACACTGACAAAACTTCAAATGGCCCTAACTTCTATACGGTACGTCCTACACCTATCAAAGTTTGCAACATACAAATGCTTGTAACTTTTTACTGGAGCATCATAAAACCTTGATAAAGTACTCGAGCCTCTTGTCAATTTAAGCTATCGCTCAAACCTATGCTACCCTTGAGTCCCAAATCAAACATTGATAAAACTTCAAATGGCCCTAACTTCTATACGGTACGTCCTACACCTATCAAAGTTTGCAACATACAAATGCTTGTAACTTTTTACTGGAGCATCATAAAACCTTGATAAAGTACTCGAGCCTCTTGTCAATTTAAGCTATCGCTCATAGCTATGCTACCCTTGATTCCCAAATCAAACACTGACAAAACTTCAAATGGCCCTAACTTCTATACGGTACATCCTACAACTATCAAAGTTTGCAACATACAAATGCTTGTAACTTTTTACTGGAGCATCATAAAACCTTGATAAAGTACTCGATCCTCATGTCAATTTAAGCTATCGCTCATAGCTATGCTACCCTTGAGTCCCAAATGAAACACTGACAAAACAACAAATGGCCCTAACTGCTATACGGTACGTCCTACACCTATCAAAGTTTGCAACATACAAATGCTTGTAACTTTTTACTGGAGCATCATAAAACCTTGATAAAGTACTCGAGCCTCTTGTCAATTTAAGCTATCGCTCAAACCTATGCTACCATTGAGTCCCAAATCAAACACTGATAAAACTTCAAATGGCCCTAACTTCTATACGGTACGTCCTACACCTATCAGAATTTGCAACATACAAATGCTTGTAATTTTTTACTGTAGCGTCATAAAACCTTGAAATGTTTGTAACAATAAATTACTCGAACCTCTTGTCAATTTAAGCTATCGCTCAAAGCTATGCTACCCTTGAGTCCCATGTCAAACACTGATAAAACTTCAAATGGCCCTAACTTGTATACGGTACGACCTACACCTATCAAAGTTTGCAACATACAAATGCTTGTAACTTTTTACTGGAGAGTCATAAAATCTTCAAATTTTGTAACAATAAAGTACTCTAGCCTCTTGCCAATTTAAGCTATCGCTCAAAGCTATGCTACCTTTGAGTCCCAAATCAAACACTGACAAAACTTCAAATGGCCCTAACTTCTATACGGTACGTCCTACACCTATCAAAATTTACAACATACAAATGCTTGTAACTTTTTACTGGAGCATCATAAAACCTTGATAAAGTACTCGAGCCTCTTGTCAATTTAAGCTATCGTTCAAACCTATGCTTCCCTTGAGTCCCAAATCAAACACTGATAAAACTTCAAATGGCCCTAACTTCTATACGGTACGTCCTACACCTATCAGAGTTTGCAACATACAAATGCTTGTAACTTTTTACTGGAGCGTCATAAAACCTTGAAATGTTTGTAACAATAAATTACTCGAGCCTCTTGTAAATTTAAGCTATCGCTCAAAGCTATACTACCCTTGAGTTCCATGTCAAAAACTGATAAAACTTCAAATGGCCCTAACTTGTATACGTTACGACCTACACCTATCAAAGTTTGCAACATACAAATGCTTGTTACTTTTTACTGGAGAGTCATAAAATCTTGAAATTTTGTAACAATAAAGTACTCGAGCCTCTTTTCAATTTAAGCTATCGCTCAAAGCTATGCTACCCTTCAGTCCCAAATCAAACACTGATAAAACTTCCAATGGCCCTAACTTGTATACGGTACGACCTACACCTATCAAAGTTTGCAACATACAAATGCTTGTAACTTTTTACTGGAGAGTCATAAAATCTTGAAATTTTGTAAAAATAAAGTACTCGAGCCTCCTGTCAGTTTAAGCTACCGCTCAAATCTATGCTATCCTTGAGTCCCAAATCAAACACTGATAAAATTTCAAATGGCCCTAACTTCTATACGGTACGTCCTACACCTATCAAAGTTTGCAACATACAAATGCTTGTAACTTTTTACTGGAGGGTCATAAAACCTTGAAATTTTGTAACAATAATGTACTCTAGCCTCTTGTCAATTTAAGCTATCGCTCAAAGCTATACTACCCTTGAGTCCCAAATCAAACACTGACAAAACTTTAAATTGCCCTAACTTCTATACGGTACGTCCTACACCTAACAAAGTTTGCAACATACAAATGCTTGTAACTTTTTACTGGAGCATCATAAAACCTTGATAAAGTACTCGAGCCTCTTGTCAATTTAAGCTATCGCTCATAGCTATGCTACCCTTGAGTCCCAAATCAAACACTGACAAAACAACAAATGGCCCTAACTTCTATACGGTACGTCCTACACCTATCAGAGTTTGCAACATACAAATGCTTGTAAGTTTTTACTGGAGCGTCATAAAACCTTGAAATGTTTGTAACAATAAATTACTCGAGCCTCTTGTCAATTTAAGCTATCGCTCAAAGCTGTGCTACCCTTGAGTCCCATGTCAAACACTGATAAAACTTCAAATGGCCCTAACTTGTATACGGTACGACCTACACCTATCAAAGTTTGCAACATAGAAATGCTTGTAACTTTTTACTGGAGAGTAATAAAATCTTGAAATTTTGTAACAATAAAGTACTCGAGCCTCTTTTCAATATAAGCTATCGCTCAAAGCTATGCTACCCTTCAGTCCCAAATCAAACACTGATAAAACTTCCAATGGCCCTAACTTGTATACGGTACGACCTACACCTATCAAAGTTTGCAACATACAAATGCTTGTAACTTTTTACTAGAGAGTCATAAAATCTTGAAATTTTGTAAAAATAAAGTACTCGAGCCTCCTGGCAGTTTAAGCTATCGCTCAAATCTATGCTACCCTTGAGTCCCAAATCAAACACTGATAAAATTTCAAATGGCCCTAACTTCTATACGGTAGGTCCTACACCTATCAAAGTTTGCAACATACAAATGCTTGTAACTTTTTACTGGAGGGTCATAAAACCTTGAAATTTTGTAACAATAATGTACTCTAGCCTCTTGTAAATTTAAGCTATCGCTCAAAGCTATACTACCCTCGAGTCCCAAATCAAACACTGACAAAACTTCAAATTGCCCTAATTTCTGTACGGTACGTCCTACACCTAACAAAGTTTGCAACATACAAATGCTTGTAACTTTTTACTGGAGCATCATAAAACCTTGATAAAGTACTCGAGCCTCTTGCCAATTTAAGCTATCGCTCATAGCTATGCTACTCTTGAGTCCCAAATCAAACACTGACAAAACAACAAATGGCCCTAACTTCTATACGGTACGTCCTACACCTATCAAAGTTTGCAACATACAAATGCTTGCAACTTTTTACTGGAGCATCATAAAACCTTGATAAAGTACTCGAGGCTCTTGTCAATTTAAGCTATCGCTCAAACCTATGCTACCCTTGAGTCCCAAATCAAACACTGATAAAACTTCAAATGACCCTAACTTCTATACAGTACGTCCTACACCTATCAGAGTTTGCAACATACAAATGCTTGTAACTTTTTACTGGAGCGTCATAAAACCTTGAAATGTTTGTAACAATAAATTACTCGAGCCTCTTGTCAATTTAAGCTATCGCTCAAAGCTGTGCTACCCTTGAGTCCCATGTCAAAGACTGATAAAACTTCAAATGGCCCTAACTTGTATACGGTACGACCTACACCTATCAAAGTTTGCAACATACAAATGCTTGTAACTTTTTACTGGAGGGTCATAAAACCTTGAAATTTTGTAACAATAAAGTACTCTAGCCTCTTGTCAATTTAAGCTATCGCTTAAAGCTATACTACCCTTGAGTCCCAAATAAAACACTGACAAAACTTCAAATGGCCTTAACTTCTATACGGTACGTTATACAACTATCAAAGTTTGCAACATACAAGTGCTTGTAACTTTTTACTGGATCATCATAAAACCTTGATAAAGTACTCGAGCCTCTTGTCAATTTAAGCTATCGCTCATAGCTATGCTACCCTTGAGTCCCAAATCAAACACTGACAAAACTTCAAATGGCCCTAATTTCTATACGGTACGTCCTACACCTATCAAAGTTTGCAACATACAAATGCTTGTAACTTTTTACTGGAGAATCATATAACCTTGATAAAGTACTCGAGCCTCTTGTCAATTTAAGCTATCGCTCAAACCTATGCTACCCTTGAGTCCCAAATCAAACACTGATAAAACTTCAAATGGCCCTAACTTCTATACGGTACGTCCTACACCTATCAGAGTTTGCAACATACAAATGCTTGTAACTTTTTACTGGAGCGTCATAAAACCTTGAAATTTTTGTAACAATAAATTACTCGAGCCTCTTGTCAATTTAAACTATCGCTCAAAGCTGTGCTACCCTTGAGTCCCATGTCAAACACTGATAAAACTTCAAATGGCCCTAACTTGTATACGGTACGACCTACACCTATCAAAGTTTGCAACATAGAAATGCTTGTAACTTTTTACTGGAGAGTAATAAAATCTTGAAATTTTGTAACAATAAAGTACTCGAGCCTCTTTTCAATGTAAGCTATCGCTCAAAGCTATGCTACCCTTCAGTCCCAAATCAAACACTGATAAAACTTCCAATGGCCCTAACTTGTATACGGTACGACCTACACCTATCAAAGTTTGCAACATACAAATGCTTGTAACTTTTTACTGGAGCGTCATAAAACCTTGAAATTTTTGTAACAATAAAGTACTCGAGCCTCTGGCCAATTTAAGCTATCGCTCAAAACTATGCTACCCTTGAGTCCCAAATAAAACACTGATAAAATTTCAAATGGTCCTAACTTCCAAACGGTACGTCCTACACCTATCAAAGTTTGCAATATACATACAAATGCTTGTAACTTTTTACTGGAGCGTCATAGAACCTTGAAATTTTGTAACAATAAAGTACTCGAGCCTCTTGTCAATTTAAGCAATCGCTCAAAGCTATGCTACCCTTGAGTCCCAAATCAAACACTGATAAAATTTCAAATGGGCCTAACTTCTATACGGTACGTCCTACACCTATCAAAGTTTGCAACATACAAATGCTTGTAACTTTTTACTGGAGGGTCATAAAACCTTGAAATTTTGTAACATTAAAGTACTCTAGCCTCTTGTCAATTTAAGCTATCGCTCAAAGCTATGCTACCCTTGAGTCCCAAATCAAACACTGATAAAATTTCAAATGGGCCTAACTTCTATACGGTACGTCCTACACCTATCAAAGTTTGCAACATACAAATGCTTGTAACTTTTTACTGGAGGGTCATAAAACCTTGAAATTTTGTAACATTAAAGTACTCTAGCCTCTTGTCACTTTAAGCTATCGCTCAAAGCTATACTACCCTTGAGTCCCAAATCAAACACTGACAAAACTTCAAATGGCCTTAATTTCTATACGGTACGTCCTACAACTATCAAAGTTTGCAACATACAAATGCTTGTAACTTTTTACTGGAGCATCATAAAACCTTGATAAAGTACTCGAGCCTCTTGTCAATTTAAGCTATCGCTCATAGCTATGGTACCCTTGAGTCCCAAATCAAACACTGACAAAACTTCAAATGGCCCTAACTTCTATACGGTACGTCCTACACCTATCAAAGTTTGCAACATACAAATGCTTGCAACTTTTTACTGGAGCATCATAAAACCTTGATAAAGTACTCGAGCCTCTTGTCAATTTAAGCTATCGCTCAAACCTATGCTACCCTTGAGTCCCAAATCAAACACTGATAAAACTTCAAATGGCCCTAACTTCTATACAGTACGTCCTACACCTATCAGAGTTTGCAACATACAAATGCTTGTAACTTTTTACTGGAGCGTCATAAAACCTTGAAATGTTTGTAACAATAAATTACTCGAGCCTCTTGTCAATTTAAGCTATCGCTCAAAGCTGTGCTACCCTTGAGTCCCATGTCAAACACTGATAAAACTTCAAATGGCCCTAACTTCTATACGGTACGTCCTACACCTATCAGAGTTTGCAACATACAAATGCTTGTAACTTTTTACTGGAGCGTCATAAAACCTTGAAATTTTTGTAACAATAAAGTACTCGAGCCTCTGGCCAATTTAAGCTATCGCTCAAAACTATGCTACCCTTGAGTCCCAAATCAAACACTGATAAAATTTCAAATGGCCCTAACTTCCAAACGGTACGTCCTACACCTATCAAAGTTTGCAATATACATACAAATGCTTGTAACTTTTTACTGGAGCGTCATAGAACCTTGAAATTTTGTAACAATAAAGTACTCGTGCCTCTTGTCAATTTAAGCAATCGCTGAAAGCTATGCTACCCTTGAGTCCCAAATCAAACACTGATAAAACTTCAAATGGCCCTAACTTCTATACGGTACGTCCTACACCTATCAAAGTTTGCAACATACAAATGCTTGTAACGTTTTACTGGAGCATCATAAAACCTTGAAATTTTGTAACAATAAAGTACTCTAGCCTCATGTCAATTTAAGCTATCGCTCAAAGCTATGCTACCCTTGAGTCCCAAATCAAACACTGATAAAATTTCAAATGGGCCTAACTTCTATACGGTACGTCCTACACCTATCAAAGTTTGCAACATACAAATGCTTGTAACTTTTTACTGGAGGGTCATAAAACCTTGAAATTTTGTAACATTAAAGTACTCTAGCCTGTTGTCACTTTAAGCTATCGCTCAAAGCTATACTACCCTTGAGTCCCAAATCAAACACTGACAAAACTTCAAATGGCCTTAATTTCTATACGGTACGTCCTACAACTATCAAAGTTTGCAACATACAAATGCTTGTAACTTTTTACTGGAGCATCATAAAACCTTGATAAAGTACTCGAGCCTCTTGTCAATTTAAGCTATCGCTCATAGCTATGGTACCCTTGAGTCCCAAATCAAACACTGACAAAACTTCAAATGGCCCTAACTTCTATACGGTACGTCCTACACCTATCAAAGTTTGCAACATACAAATGCTTGCAACTTTTTACTGGAGCATCATAAAACCTTGATAAAGTACTCGAGCCTCTTGTCAATTTAAGCTATCGCTCAAACCTATGCTACCCTTGAGTCCCAAATCAAACACTGATAAAACTTCAAATGGCCCTAACTTCTATACAGTACTTCCTACACCTATCAGAGTTTGCAACATACAAATGCTTGTAACTTTTTACTGGAGCGTCATAAAACCTTGAAATGTTTGTAACAATAAATTACTCGAGCCTCTTGTCAATTTAAGCTATCGCTCAAAGCTGTGCTACCCTTGAGTCCCATGTCAAACACTGATAAAACTTCAAATGGCCCTAACTTGTATACGGTACGACCTACACCTATCAAAGTTTGCAACATACAAATGCTTGTAACTTTTTACTGGAGGGTCATAAAACCTTGAAATTTTGTAACAATAAAGTACTCTAGCCTCTGGTCAATTTAAGCTATCGCTTAAAGCTATACTACCCTTGAGTCCCAAATAAAACACTGACAAAACTTCAAATGGCCTTAACTTCTATACGGTACGTTATACAACTATCAAAGTTTGCAACATACAAATGCTTGTAACTTTTTACTGGATCATCATAAAACCTTGATAAAGTACTCGAGCCTCTTGTCAATTTAAGCTATCGCTCATAGCTATGCTACCCTTGAGTCCCAAATCAAACACTGACAAAACTTCAAATGGCCCTAATTTCTATACGGTACGTCCTACACCTATCAAAGTTTGCAACATACAAATGCTTGTAACTTTTTACTGGAGAATCATAAAACCTTGATAAAGTACTCGAGCCTCTTGTCAATTTAAGCTATCGCTCAAACCTATGCTACCCTTGATTCCCAAATCAAACACTGATAAAACTTCAAATGGCCCTTACTTCTATACGGTACGTCCTACACCTATCAGAGTTTGCAACATACAAATGCTTGTAACTTTTTACTGGAGCGTCATAAAACCTTGAAATTTTTGTAACAATAAAGTACTCGAGCGTCTGGTCAATTTAAGCTATCGCTCAAAACTATGCTACCCTTGAGTCCCAAATCAAACACTGATAAAATTTCAAATGGCCCTAACTTCCAAATGGTACGTCCTACACCTATCAAAGATTGCAATATACATACAAATGCTTGTAACTTTTTACTGGAGCGTCATAGAACCTTGAAATTTTGTAACAATAAAGTACTCGAGCCTCTTGTCAATTTAAGCAATCGCTGAAAGCTATGCTACCCTTGAGTCCCAAATCAAACACTGATAAAACTTCAAATGGCCGTAACTTCTATACAGTACGTTCTACACCTATCAAAGTTTGCAACATACAAATGCTTGTAACTTTTTACTGGAGCGTCATAAAACCTTGAAATTTTGTAACAATAAAGTACTCTAGCCTCTTGTCAATTTAAGCTATCGCTCAAAGCTATGCTACCCTTGAGTCCCAAATCAAACACTGATAAAACTTCAAATGGCCCTAACTTCTGTACAGTACGTCCTAAACCTATCAAAGTTAGCAACTTGTAAGGCTTGTAAGTTTTTACTGGAGCGTCATAAAACCTTGATATTTTTGTAACAATAAAGTACTCGAGCCTCTTTTCAATTTAAGCTATCGCTCAAAGCTATGCTACCCTTGAGTCCCAAATCAAACACTGATAAAATTTCAAATGACACCAACTTCTATACGGTACGTCCTACACCTATCAAAGTTTGCAAACATACAAATGCTTGCAACTTTTTACTGGAGCGTCATAAAATCTTGAAATTTTGTAACAAAAAAGTACTCGAGCCTCTTGTCAATTTAAGCTATCGCTCAAAGCTATGCTACCCTTGAGTCCCAAATCAAACACTGATAAAACTTCAAATGGCCCTAACTTCTATACAGTACGTCCTACACCTATCAGAGTTTGCAACATACAAATGCTTGTAACTTTTTACTGGAGCGTCATAAAACCTTGAAATGTTTGTAACAATAAATTACTCGCGCCTCTTGTCAATTTAAGCTATCGCTCAAAGCCGTGCTACCCTTGAGTCCCATGTCAAGCACTGATAAAACTTCAAATGGCCCTAACTTGTATACGGTACGACCTACACCTATCAAAGTTTGCAACATACAAATGCCTGTAACTTTTTACTGGAGGGTCATAAAACCTTGAAATTTTGTAACAATAAAGTACTCTAGCCTCTTGTCAATTTAAGCTATAGCTTAAAGCTATACTACCCTTGAGTCCAAAATAAAACACTGACAAAACTTCAAATGGCCTTAACTTCTATACGGTACGTTACACAACTATCAAAGTTTGCAACATACAAATGCTTGTAACTTTTTACTGGATCATCATAAAACCTTGATAAAGTACTCGAGCCTCTTGTCAATTTAAGCTATCGCTCATAACTATGCTACCCTTGAGTCCCAAATCAAACACTGATAAAATTTCAAATGGCCCTAACTTCCAAACGGTACGTCCTACACCTATCAAAGTTTGCAATATACATACAAATGCTTGTAACTTTTTACTGGAGCGTCATAGAACCTTGAAATTTTGTAACAATAAAGTACTCGTGCCTCTTGTCAATTTAAGCAATCGCTGAAAGCTATGCTACCCTTGAGTCCCAAATCAAACACTGATAAAACTTCAAATGGCCCTAACTTCTATACGGTACGTCCTACACCTATCAAAGCTTGCAACATACAAATGCTTGTAACTTTTTACTGGAGCATCATAAAACCTTGAAATTTTGTAACAATAAAGTACTCGAGCCTCCTGTCAGTTTAAGCTATCGCTCAAATCTATGCTACCCTTGAGTCCCAAATGAAACACTGATACAATTTCAAATGGGCCTAACTTCTATACGGTACGTCCTACACCTATCAAAGTTTGCAACATACAAATGCTTGTAACTTTTTACTGGAGGGTCATAAAACCTTGAAATTTTGTAACATTAAAGTACTCTAGCCTCTTGTCACTTTAAGCTATCGCTCAAAGCTATATTACCCTTGAGTCCCAAATCAAACACTGACAAAACTTCAAATGGCCTTAATTTCTATAAGGTACGTCCTACAACTATCAAAGTTTGCAACATACAAATGCTTGAAACTTTTTACTGGAGCATCATAAAACCTTGATAAAGTACTCGAGCCTCTTGTCAATTTAAGCTATCGCTCATAGCTATGGTACCTTTGAGTCCCAAATCAAACACTGACAAAACTTCAAATGGCCCTAACTTCTATACGGTACGTCCTACACCTATCAAAGTTTGCAACATACAAATGCTTGTAACTTTTTACTGGAGCATCATAAAACCTTGATAAAGTACTCGAGCCTCTTGTCAATTTAAGCTATCGCTCAAACCTATGCTACCCTTGAGTCCCAAATCAAACACTGATAAAACTTCAAATGGCCCTAACTTCTATACGGTACGTCCTACACCTATCAGAGTTTGCAACATACAAATGCTTGTAACTTTTTACTGGAGCGTCATAAAACCTTGAAATGTTTGTAACAATAAATTACTCGAGCCTCTTGTCAATTTAAGCTATCGCTCAAAGCTGTGCTACCCTTGAGTCCCATGTCAAACACTGATAAAACTTCAAATGGCCCTAACTTGTATACGGTACGACCTACACCTATCAAAGTTTGCAACATACAAATGCTTGTAACTTTTTACTGGAGGGTCATAAAACCTTGAAATTTTGTAACAATAAAGTACTCTAGCCTCTTGTCAATTTAAGCTATCGCTTAAAGCTATACTACCCTTGAGTCCCAAATAAAACATTGATAAAACTTCAAATGGCCCTAACTTCTATACGGTACGTCCTACACCTATCAAAGTTTGCAACATACAAATGCTTGTAACTTTTTACTGGAGCGTCATAAAACCTTGAAATTTTGTAACAATAAAGTACTCTAGCCTCTTGTCAATTTAAGCTATCGCTCAAAGCTATGCTACCCTTGAGTCCCAAATCAAACACTGATAAAACTTCAAATGGCCCTAACTTCTATACGGTACGTCCTACACCTATCAAAGTTTGCAACATACAAATGCTTGTAACTTTTTACTGGAGCGTCATAAAACCTTGAAATTTTGTAACAATAAAGTACTCTAGCCTCTTGTCAATTTAAGCTATCGCTCAAAGCTATGCTACCCTTGAGTCCCAAATCAAACACTGATAAAACTTCAAATGGCCCTAACTTCTGTACAGTACGTCCTAAACCTATCACAGTTAGCAACTTGTAAGGCTTGTAAGTTTTTACTGGAGCGTCATAAAACCTTGATATTTTTGTAACAATAAAGTACTCGAACCTCTTTTCAATTTAAGCTATCGCTCAAAGCTATGCTACCCTTGAGTCCCAAATCAAACACTGATAAAATTTCAAATGACACTAACTTCTATACGGTACGTCCTACACCTATCAAAGTTTGCAAACATACAAATGCTTGCAACTTTTTACTGGAGCGTCATAAAATCTTGAAATTTTGTAACAAAAAAGTACTCGAGCCTCTTGTCAATTTAAGCTATCGCTCAAAGCTATGCTACCCTTGAGTCCCAAATCAAACACTGATAAAACTTCAAATGGCCCTAACTTCTATACAGTACGTCCTACACCTATCAGAGTTTGCAACATACAAATGCTTGTAACTTTTTACTGGAGCGTCATAAAACCTTGAAATGTTTGTAACAATAAATTACTCGAGCCTCTTGTCAATTTAAGCTATCGCTCAAAGCTGTGCTACCCTTGAGTCCCATGTCAAGCACTGATAAAACTTCAAATGGCCCTAACTTGTATACGGTACGACCTACACCTATCAAAGTTTGCAACATACAAATGCCTGTAACTTTTTACTGGAGGGTCATAAAACCTTGAAATGTTTGTAACAATAAAGTACTCTAGCCTCTTGTCAATTTAAGCTATAGCTTAAAGCTATACTACCCTTGAGTCCAAAATAAAATACTGAAAAACTTCAAATAGCCTTAACTTCTATACGGTACGTTATACAACTATCAAAGTTTGCAACATACAAATGCTTGTAACTTTTTACTGGATCATCATAAAACCTTCATAAAGTACTCGAGCCTCTTGTCAATTTAAGCTATCGCTCATAACTATGCTACCCTTGAGTCCAAAATCAAACACTGACAAAACTTCAAATGGCCCTAATTTCTATACGGTACGTCCTACACCTATCAAAGTTTGCAACATACAAATGCTTGTAACTTTTTACTGGAGAATCATAAAACCTTGATAAAGTACTCGAGCCTCTTGTCAATTTAAGCTATCGCTCAAACCTATGCTACCCTTGAGTCCCAAATCAAACACTGATAAAACTTCAAATGGCCCTAACTTCTATACGGTACGTCCTACACCTATCAGAGTTTGCAACATACAAATGCTTGTAACTTTTTACTGGAGCGTCATAAAACCTTGAAATTTTTGTAACAATAAAGTACTCGAGCCTCTGGTGAATTTAAGCTATCGCTCAAAACTGTGCTACCCTTGAGTCCCAAATCAAACACTGATAAAATTTCAAATGGCCCTAACTTCCAAACGGTACGTCCTACACCTATCAAAGTTTGCAATATACATACAAATGCTTGTAACTTTTTACTGGAGCGTCATAAAACCTTGAAATTTTTGTAACAATAAAGTACTCGAGCCTCTGGTGAATTTAAGCTATCGCTCAAAACTGTGCTACCCTTGAGTCCCAAATCAAACACTGATAAAATTTCAAATGACACTAACTTCTATACGGTACGTCCTACACCTATCAAAGTTTGCAAACATACAAATGCTTGCAACTTTTTACTGGAGCGTCATAAAATCTTGAAATTTTGTAACAAAAAAGTACTCGAGCCTCTTGTCAATTTAAGCTATCGCTCAAAGCTATGCTACCCTTGAGTCCCAAATCAAACACTGAAAAGACTTCAAATGGCCCTAACTTCTATACGGTACGTCCTACACCTATCAAAGCTTGCAACATACAAATGCTTGTAACTTTTTACTGGAGCATCATAAAACCTTGAAATTTTGTAACAATAAAGTACTCGAGCCTCCTGTCAGTTTAAGCTATCGCTCAAATCTATGCTACCCTTGAGTCCCAAATGAAACACTGATAAAATTTCAAATGGGCCTAACTTCTATACGGTACGTCCTACACCTATCAAAGTTTGCAACATACAAATGCTTGTAACTTTTTACTGGAGGGTCATAAAACCTTGAAATTTTGTAACATTAAAGTACTCTAGCCTCTTGTCACTTTAAGCTATCGCTCAAAGCTATATTACCCTTCAGTCCCAAATCAAACACTGACAAAACTTCAAATGGCCTTAATTTCTATACGGTACGTCCTACAACTATCAAAGTTTGCAACATACAAATGCTTGAAACTTTTTACTGGAGCATCATAAAACCTTGATAAAGTACTCGAGCCTCTTGTCAATTTAAGCTATCGCTCATAGCTATGGTACCCTTGAGTCTCAAATCAAACACTGACAAAATTTCAAATGGCCCTAACTTCTATACGGTACGTCCTACACCTATCAAAGTTTGCAACATACAAATGCTTGTAACTTTTTACTGGAGCATCATAAAACCTTGATAAAGTACTCGAGCCTCTTGTCAATTTAAGCTATCGCTCAAACCTATGCTACCCTTGAGTCCCAAATCAAACACTGATAAAACTTCAAATGGCCCTAACTTCTATACGGTACGTCCTACACCTATCAGAGTTTGCAACATACAAATGCTTGTAACTTTTTACTGGAGCGTCATAAAACCTTGAAATGTTTGTAACAATAAATTACTCGAGCCTCTTGTCAATTTAAGCTATCGCTCAAAGCTGTGCTACCCTTGAGTCCCATGTCAAACACTGATAAAACTTCAAATGGCCCTAACTTGTATACGGTACGACCTACACCTATCAAAGTTTGCAACATACAAATGCTTGTAACTTTTTACTGGAGGGTCATAAAACCTTGAAATTTTGTAACAATAAAGTACTCTAGCCTCTTGTCAATTTAAGCTATCGCTTAAAGCTATACTACCCTTGAGTCCCAAATAAAACATTGACAAAACTTCAAATGGCCTTAACTTCTATACGGTACGTTATACAACTATCAAAGTTTGCAACATACAAATGCTTGTAACTTTTTACTGGAGCATCATAAAACCTTGATAAAGTACTCGAGCCTCTTGTCAATATAAGCTATCGCTCATAGCTATGCTACCCTTGAGTCCCAAATCAAACACTGACAAAACTTCAAATGGCCCTAATTTCTATACGGTACGTCCTACACCTATCAAAGTTTGCAACATACAAATGCTTGTAACTTTTTACTGGAGCATCATAAAACCTTGATAAAGTACTCGAGCCTCTTGTCCATTTAAGCTATCGCTCAAACCTATGCTACCCTTGAGTCCCAAATCAAACACTGATAAAACGTCAAATGGCCCTAACTTCTATACGGTACGTCCTACACCTATCAGAGTTTGCAACATACAAATGCTTGTAACTTTTTATTGGAGCGTCATAAAACCTTGAAATTTTTGTAACAATAAAGTACTCGAGCCTCTGGTCAATTTAAGCTATCGCTCAAAACTATGCTACCCTTGAGTCCCAAATCAAACACTGATACAATTTCAAATGGCCCTAACTTCTAAACGGTACGTCCTACACCTATCAAAGTTTGCAATATACAAATGCTTGTAACTTTTTACTGGAGCGTCATAGAACCTTGAAATTTTGTAACAATAAAGTACTCGAGCCTCTTGTCAATTTAAGCAATCGCTGAAAGCTATGCTACCCTTGAGTCCCAAATCAAACACTGATAAAACTTCAAATGGCCCTAACTTCTATACGGTACGTCCTACACCTATCAAAGTTTGCAACATACAAATGCTTGTAACTTTTTACTGGAGCGTCATAAAACCTTCAAATTTTGTAACAATAGAGTACTCTAGCCTGTTGTCAATTTAAGCTATCGCTCAAAGCTATGCTACCCTTGACTCCCAAATCAAACACTGATAAAACTTCAAATGGCCCTAACTTCTGTACAGTACGTCCTAAACCTATCAAAGTTAGCAACATACAAATGCTTGTAAGTTTTTACTGGAGCGTCATAAAACATTGATATTTTTGTAACAATAAAGTACTCGAGCCTGTTTTCAATTTAAGCTATCGCTCAAAGCTATGCTACCCGTGAGTCCCAAGTCAAAAACTGATAAAACTTCGAATGGCCCTAACTTCTATACGGTACGTCCTATACCTATCAAAGTTTGCAACATACAAATGCTTGCAACTTTTTACTGGAGCGTCATAAACCTTGAAATTTTGTAACAATAAAGTACTCGAGCCTCTTGTCAATTTAAGCTATCGCTCAAAGCTATGCTACCCTTGAGTCCCAAATCAAATACTGATAAAATTTCAAATGACCCTAACTTCTATACGGTACGTCCTACACCTATCAAAGTTTGCAAACATACAAATGCTTGCAACTTTTTACTGGAGCGTCATAAAACCTTGAAATTTTGTAACAAAAAAGTACTCGAGCCTCTTGTCAATTTAAGCTATCGCTCAAAGCTATGCTACCCTTGAGTCCCAAATCAAACACTGAAAAGACTTCAAATGGCCCTAACTTCTATACGGTACGTCCTACACCTATCAAAGTTTGCAACATACAAATGCTTGTAACTTTTTACTGGAACATCATAAAACCTTGAAATTTTGTAACAATAAAGTACTCGAGCCTCCTGTCAGTTTAAGCTATCGCTCAAATCTATGCTACCCTTGAGTCCCAAATCAAACACTGATAAAATTTCAAATGGCCCTAACTTCTATACGGTACGTCCTACACCTATCAAAGTTTGCAACATACAAATGCTTGTAACTTTTTACTGGAGGGTCATAAAACCTTGAAATTTTGTAACATTAAAGTACTCTAGCCTCTTGTCAATTTAAGCTATCGCTCAGAGCTATGATACCCTTGAGTCCCAAATCAAACACTGATAAAACTTCAAATTGCCCTTATTTCTATACGGTACGTCCTACACCTATCAACGTTTGCAAACATACAAATGCTTGCAACTTTTTACTGGAGCGTCATAAAACCTTGAAATTTTTGTAACAATAAAGTACTCGAGCCTCTGGTCAATTTAAGCTATCGCTCAAAACTATGCTACCCTTGAGTCCCTAATCAAACACTGATAAAATTTCAAATGGCCCCAACTTCTAAACGGTACGTGCTACACCTATCAAAGTTTGCAATATACAAATGCTTGTAACTTTTTACTGGAGCGTCATAGAACCTTGAAATTTTGTAACAATAAAGTACTCGAGCCTCTTGTCAATTTAAGCAATCGATGAAAGCTATGCTACCCTTGAGTCCCAAATCAAACACTGATAAAATTTCAAATGACCCTAACCTCTATACGGTACGTCCTACAACTATCAAAGTTTGCAACATACATATGCTTGTAACTTTTTACTGGAGCATCATAAAACCTTGATAAAGTACTCGAGCCTCTTGTCAATTTAAGCTATCGCTCATAGCTATGGTACCCTTGAGTCCCAAATCAAACAATGACAAAACTTCAAATGGCCCTAACTTCTATACGGTACGTCCTACACCTATCAAAGTTTGCAACATACAAATGCTTGTAACTTTTTACTGGAGCATCATAAAACCTTGATAAAGTACTCGAGCCTCTTGTCAATTTAAGCTATCGCTCAAACCTATGCTACCCTTGAGTCCCAAATCAAACACTGATAAAACTTCAAATGGCCCTAACTTCTATACGGTACGTCCTACACCTATCAGAGTTTGCAACATACAAATGCTTGTAACTTTTTACTGGAGCGTCATAAAACCTTGAAATGTTTGTAACAATAAATTACTCGAGCCTCTTGTCAATTTAAGCTATCGCTCAAAGCTGTGGTACCCTTGAGTCCCATGTCAAACACTCATAAAACTTCAAATGGCCCTAACTTGTATACGGTACGACCTACACCTATCAAAGTTTGCAACATACAAATGCTTGTAACTTTTTACTGGAGGGTCATAAAACCTTGAAATTTTGTAACAATAAAGTACTCTAGCCTCTTGTCAATTTAAGCTATCGCTTAAAGCTATACTTCCCTTGAGTCCCAAATAAAACACTGACAAAACTTCAAATGGCCTTAACTTCTATACGGTACGTTATACAACTATCAAAGTTTGCAACATACAAATGCTTGTAACTTTTTACTGGAGCATCATAAAACCTTGATAAAGTACTCGAGCCTCTTGTCAATTTAAGCTATCGTTCATAGCTATGCTACCCTTGAGTCCCAAATCAAACACTGACAAAACTTCAAATGGCCCTAATTTCTATACGGTACGTCCTACACCTATCAAATTTTGCAACATACAAATGCTTGTAACTTTTTACTGGAGCATCATAAAACCTTGATAAAGTACTCGAGCCTCTTGTCAATTTAAGCTATCGCTCAAACCTATGCTACCCTTGAGTCCCAAATCAAACACTGATAAAACGTCAAATGGCCCTAACTTCTATACGGTACGTCCTACACCTATCAGAGTTTGCAACATACAAATGCTTGTAACTTTTTACTGGAGCGTCATAAAACCTTGAAATTTTTGTAACAATAAAGTACTCGAGCCTCTGGTCAATTTAAGCTATCGCTCAAAACTATGCTACCCTTGAGTCCCAAATCAAACACTGATACAATTTCAAATGGCCCTAACTTCTAAACTGTACGTCCTACACCTATCAAAGTTTGCAATATACAAATGCTTGTAACTTTTTACTGGAGCGTCATAGAACCTTGAAATTTTGTAACAATAAAGTACTCGAGCCTCTTGTCAATTTAAGCAATCGCTGAAAGCTATGCTACCCTTGAGTCCCAAATCAAACACTGATAAAACTTCAAATGGCCCTAACTTCTGTACAGTACGTCCTAAACCTATCAAAGTTAGCAACATACAAATGCTTGTAAGTTTTTACTAGAGCGTCATAAAACCTTGATATTTTTGTAACAATAAAGTACTCGAGCCTCTTTTCAATTTAAGCTATCGCTCAAAGCTATGCTACCCTTGAGTCCCAAGTCAAATACTGATAAAACTTCGAATGGCCCTAACTTCTATACGGTACGTCCTATACCTATCAAAGTTTGCAACATACAAATGCTTGTAACTTTTTACTGGAGCGTCATAAACCTTGAAATTTTGTAACAATAAAGTACTCGAGCCTCCTGTCAGTTTAAGCTATCGCTCAAATCTATGCTACCCTTGAGTCCCAAATCAAACACTGATAAAATTTCAAATGGCCCTAACTTCTATACGGTACGTCCTACACCTATCAAAGTTTGCAACATACAAATGCTTGTAACTTTTTACTGGAGGGTCATAAAACCTTGAAATTTTGTAACATTAAAGTACTCTAGCCTCTTGTCAATTTAAGCTATCGCTCAGAGCTATGATACCCTTGAGTCCCGAATCAAACACTGATAAAACTTCAAATGGGCCTTACTTCTATACGGTACGTCCTACACCTATCAAAGTTTGCAAACATACAAATGCTTGCAACTTTTTACTGGAGCGTCATAGAACCTTGAAAATTTGTAACAATAAAGTACTCGAGCCTCTTGTCAATTTAAGCAATCGCTGAAAGCTATGATACCCTTGAGTCCCAAATCAAACACTGATAAAATTTCAAATGACCCTAACCTCTATACGGTACGTCCTACAACTATCAAAGTTTGCAACATACAAATGCTTGTAACTTTTTACTGGAGCATCATAAAACCTTGATAAAGTACTCGAGCCTCTTGTCAATTTAAGCTATCGCTCATAGCTATGGTACCCTTGAGTCCCAAATCAAACACTGACAAAACTTCTAATGGCCCTAACTTCTATACGGTACGTCCTACACCTATCAAAGTTTGCAACATACAAATGCTTGTAACTTTTTACTGGAGCATCATAAAACCATGATAAAGTACTCGAGCCTCTTGTCAATTTAAGCTATCGCTCAAACCTATGCTACCCTTGAGTCCCAAATCAAACACTGATAAAACTTCAAATGGCCCTAACATCTATACGGTACGTCCTATACCTATAAAAGTTTGCAACATAGAAATGCTTGTAACTTTTTACTGGAGCGTCATAAAACCTTGAAATTTGGTAACAATAAAGTACTCGAGCCTCTTGTCAATTTAAGCTATCGCTCAAAGCTATGCTACCCTTGAGTCCCATGTCAAACACTGATAAAATTTCAAATGACCCTAACTTCTATACGGTACGTCCTACACCTATCAAAGTTTGAAACATACAAATGCTTGTAACTTTTTCCTGGAGCGTCATAAAACCTTGAAATTTTGTAACAATAAAGTACTCGAGCCTCTTGTCAATTTAAGCTATCGCTCAAAGCTATGCTACCCTTGAGTCCCATGTCAAACACTGATAAAACTTCGAATGGCCCTAACTTGTATACGGTACGTCCTACACCTATCAAAATTTGCAACATATAAATGCTTGTAACTTTTTACTGGAGCGTCATAAACCTTGAAATTTTGTGACAAAAAAGTACTCGAGCCTCTTGTCAATTTAAGCTATCGCTCGTAGCTATGCTACCCTTGAGTCCCAAATCAAACACTGACAAAACTTCAAATGGCCCTAACTTCTATACGGTACGTCCTACACCTATCAAAGTTTGCAACATACAAATGCTTGTAACTTTTTACTGGAGCATCATAAAACCTTGATAAAGTACTCGAGCCGCTTGTCAATTTAAGCTATCGCTCGAACCTATGCTACCCTTGAGTCCCAAATCAAACACTGATAAAACTTCAAATGGCCCTAACTTCTCTACGGTACGTCCTACACCTATCAGAGTTTGCAACATACAAATGCTTCTAACTTTTTACTGGAGCGTCATAAAACCTTGAAATTTTGTAACAATAAAGTACTCGAGCCTCTTGTCAATTTAAGCTAGCGCTGAAAGCTATTCTACCCTTGAGTCCCAAACCAAACAGTGATAAAACTTCAAATGGCCCTAACTTCTATACAGTACGTCCTACACCTATCAAAGTTTGCAACATACAAATGCTTGTAAGTTTTACTGGAGCGTCATAAAACCTTGAAATTTTGTAACAATAAAGTACTCGAGCCTCTGGTCAATTTAAGCTATCGCTCAACACTATGCTACCCTTGAGTCCCAAATCAAACACTGATAAAATTTCAAATGGCCCTAACTTCTAAACGGTACGTCCTACACCTATCAAAGTTTGCAATATACAAATGCTTGTAACTTTTTACTGGAGCGTCATAGAACCTTGAAATTTTCTAACAATAAAGTACTCGAGCCTCTTGTCAATTTAAGCAATCGCTGAAAGCTATGCTACCCTTGAGTCCCAAATCAAACACTGATAAAACTTCAAATGGCCCTAACTTCTATACGGTACGTCCTACACCTATCAAAGTTTGCAACATACAAATGCTTGTAACTTTTTACTGGAGCGTCATAAAACCTTGAAATTTTGTAGCAATAAAGTACTCTAGCCTCTTGTCAATTTACGCTATCGCTCAAAGCTATGCTACCCTTGACTCCCAAATCAAACACTGATAAAACTTCGAATGGCCATAACTTCTGTACAGTACGTCCTAAACCTATCAAAGTTAGCAACATACAAATGCTTGTAAGTTTTTACTGGAGCGTCATAAAACCTTGATATTTTTGTAACAATAAAGTACTCGAGCCTCTTTTCAATTTAAGCTATCGCTCAAAGCTATGCTACCCTTGAGTCCCAAGTCAAACACTGATAAAACTTCGAATGGCCCTAACTTCTATACGGTACGTCCTATACCTATCAAAGTTTGCAACATACAAATGCTTGTAACTTTTTACTGGAGTGTCATAAAACCTTGAAATTTTGTAACAATAAAGTACTCGAGCCTCTTGTCAATTTAAGCTAGCGCTGAAAGCTATTCTACCCTTGAGTCCCAAATCAAACAGTGATAAAACTTCAAATGGCCCTAACTTCTATACAGTACGTCCTACACCTATCAAAGTTTGCAACATACAAATGCTTGTAACTTTTTACTGGAGCGTCATAAAACCTTGAAATTTTGTAACAATAAAGTAATCGAGCCTCTTGTCAAATTAAGCTATCGCTCAAAGCTATGATACATTTGAATCCCAAATCAAACACTGATAAAACTTCAAATGGGTCTAACTTCTATACGGTACGTCCTACATCTATCAAAGATTACAACATACAAATGCTTGTAACTTTTTACTGGAGCTTCATAAAAGCTTGAAATTTTGTAACAATAAAGTACTCTAGCCTCTTGTCAATTTAAGCTATCGCTCAAAGCTATGCTACCCTTGACTTCCAAATCAAACACTGATAAAACTTCAAATGGCCCTAACTTCTGTACAGTACGTCCTAAACCTATCAAAGTTAGCAACATACAAATGCTTGTAAGTTTTTACTGGAGCGTCATAAAACCTTGATATTTTTGTAACAATAAAGTACTCGAGCCTCTTTTCAATTTAAGCTATTGCTCAAAGCTATGCTACCCTTGAGTCCCAAGTCAAACACTGATAAAACTTCGAATGGCCCTAACTTCTATACGGTACGTCCTATACCTATCAAAGTTTGCAACATACAAATGCTTGTAACTTTTTACTGGAGCGTCATAAAACCTTGAAATTTTGTAACAATAAAGTACTCGAGCCTCTTGTCAATTTAAGCTATCGCTCAAAGCTATACTACCCTTGAGTCCCAAATCAAACACTGACAAAACTTCAAATGGCCTTAATTTCTATACGGTACGTCCTACAACTATCAAAGTTTGCAACATACAAATGCTTGTAACTTTTTACTGGAGCATCATAAAACCTTGATAAAGTAAGTACTCGAGCCTCTTGTCAATTTAAGCTATCGCTCAAAGCTATGCTACCCTTGAGTCCCAAATCAAACACTGATAAAATTTCAAATGGCCCTAACTTCTATACAGTACGTCCTACACCTATCAAAGTTTGCAAACATACAAATGCTTGTAACTTTTTACTGGAGCATCATAAAACCTTGATAAAGTACTCGAGCCTCTTGTCAATTTAAGCTATCGCTCAAAGCTATACTACCCTTGAGTCCCAAATCAAACACTGACAAAACTTCAAATGGCCTTAATTTCTATACGGTACGTCCTACACCTATCAAAGTTTGCAAACATACAAATGCTTCCAACTTTTTACTGGAGCGTCATAAAACCTTGAAATTTTGTAACAAAAAAGTACTCGAGCCTCTTGTCAATTTAAGCTATCGCTCAAAGCTATGCTACCCTTGAGTCCCAAATCAAACACTGAAAAGACTTCAAATGGCCCTAACTTCTATACGGTACGTCCTACACCTATCAAAGTTTGCAACATACAAATGCTTGTAACTTTTTACTGGAGCATCATAAAACCTTGAAATTTTGTAACAATAAAGTACTCGAGCCTCCTGTCAGTTTAAGCTATCGCTCAAATCTATGCTACCCTTGAGTCCCAAATCAAACACTGATAAAATTTCAAATAGCCCTAAGTTCTATACGGTACGTCCTACACCTATCAAAGTTTGCAACATACAAATGCTTGTAACTTTTTACTGGAGGGTCATAAAACCTTGAAATTTTGTAACATTAAAGTACTCTAGCCTCTTGTCAATTTAAGCTATCGCTCAAAGCTTTACTACCCTTGAGTCCCAAATCACACACTGACAAAACTTCAAATGGCCTTAATTTCTATACGGTACGTCCTACATCTATCAAAGATTGCAACATACAAATGCTAGTAACTTTTTACTGGAGCTTCAAACCTTGAAATTTTGTAACAATAAAGTACTCGAGCCTCTTGTCAATTTAAGCTAGCGCTGAAAGCTATTCTACCCTTGAGTCCCAAATCAAACAGTGATAAAACTTCAAATGGCCCTAACTTCTATACAGTACGTCCTACACCTATCAAAGTTTGCAACATACAAATGCTTGTAACTTTTTACTGGAGCGTCATAAAACCTTGAAATTTTGTAACAATAAAGTAATCGAGCCTCTTGTCAATTTAAGCTATCGCTCAGAGCTATGATACCCTTCAGTCCCAAATCAAACACTGATAAAACTTCAAATGGCCCTAACTTCTAAAGGGTACGTCCTACACCTATCAAAGTTTGCAATATACAAATGCTTGTAACTTTTTACTGGAGCGTCATAGAACCTTGAAATTTTGTAACAATAAAGTACTCGAGCCTCTTGCCAATTTAAGCAATCGCTGAAAGCTATGCTACCCTTGAGTCCCAAATCAAACACTGATAAGACTTCAAATGGCCCTAACTTCTCTACGGTACGTCCTACACCTATCAGAGTTTGCAACATACAAATGCTTCTAACTTTTTACTGGAGCGTCTCTTGTCAATTTAAGCTATCGCTCAAACCTATGCTACCCTTGAGTCCCAAATCAAACACTGATAAAACTTCAAATGGCCCTAACTTCTATACGGTACGTCCTACACCTATCAGAGTTTGCAACATACAAATGCTTGTAACTTTTTACTGGAGCGTCATAAAACCTTGAAATTTTTGTAACAATAAAGTACTCGAGCCTCTTGTCAATTTAAGCAATCGCTGAAAGCTATGCTACCCTTGAGTCCCAAATCAAACACTGATAAAACTTCAAATGACCCTAACTTCTATACGGTACGTCCTACACCTATCAGAGTTTGCAACATACAAATGCTTGTAACTTTTTACTGGAGCGTCATAAAACCTTGAAATTTTTGTAACAATAAAGTACTGTAGCCTCTTGTCAATTTAAGCAATCGCTGAAAGCTATGCTACCCTCGAGTCCCAAATCAAACACTGAAAAAACTTCAAATGGCCCTAACTTCTATACGGTACGTCCTACACCTATCAAAGTTTGCAACATACAAATGCTTGTAACTTTTTACTGGAGCTTCATAAAACCTTGAAATTTTGTAACAATAAAGTACTCGAGCCTCTTGTCAATTTAAGCTATCGCTCAAACCTATGCTACCTTTGAATCCCAAATCAAACACTGATAAAACATCAAATGGGTCTAACTTCTATACGGTACGTCCTACATCTATCAAAGATTGCAACATACAAATGCTTGTAACTTTTTACTGGAGCTTCAAACCTTGAAATTTTGTAACAATAAAGTACTCGAGCCTCTTGTCAATTTAAGCTAGCGCTGAAAGCTATTCTACCCTTTAGTCCCAAATCAAACAGTGATAAAACTTCAAATGGCCCTAACTTCTATACAGTACGTCCTACACCTATCAAAGTTTGCAACATACAAATGCTTGTAACTTTTTACTGGAGCGTCATAAAACCTTGAAATTTTGTAACAATAAAGTAATCGAGCCTCTTGTCAATTTAAGCTATCGCTCAGAGCTATGATACCCTTCAGTCCCAAATCAAACACTGATAAAACTTCAAATGGCCCTAACTTCTAAACGGTACGTCCTACACCTATCAAAGTTTGCAATATACAAATGCTTGTAACTTTTTACTGGAGCGTCATAGAACCTTGAAATTTTGTAACAATAAAGTACTCGAGCCTCTTGCCAATTTAAGCAATCGCTGAAAGCTATGCTACCCTTGAGTCCCAAATCAAACACTGATAAAACTTCAAATGGCCCTAACTTCTCTACGGTACGTCCTACACCTATCAGAGTTTGCAACATACAAATGCTTCTAACTTTTTACTGGAGCGTCTCTTGTCAATTTAAGCTATCGCTCAAAGCTATGCTACCCTTGAGTCCCAAATCAAACACTGATAAAACTTCAAATGACCCTAACTTCTATATGGTACGTCCTACACCTATCAAAGTTTGCAACATACAAATGCTTGTAACTTTTTACTGGAGCGTCATAAAACCTTGAAATTTTGTAACAATAAAGTAATCGAGCCTCTTGTCAATTTAAGCTATCACTCAGAGCTATGATACCCTTGAGTCCCAAATCAAACACTGATAAAACTTCAAATGGCCCTTACTTCTATACGGTACGTCCTACACCTATCAAAGTTTGCAAACATACAAATGCTTGCAACTTTTTACTGGAGCGTAATAAAACCTTGAAATTTTGTAACAAAAAAGTACTCGAGCCTCTTGTCAATTTAAGCTATCGCTCAAAGCTATGCTACCCTTGAGTCCCAAATCAAACACTGAAAAAACTTCAAATGGCCCTAACTTCTATACGGTACGTCCTACACCTATCAAAGTTTGCAACATACAAATGCTTGTAACTTTTTACTGGAGCTTCATAAAACCTTGAAATTTTGTAACAATAAAGTACTCGCGCCTCTTGTCAATTTAAGCTAGCGCTGAAAGCTATTCTACCCTTGAGTCCTCTCTTCGAGCATCTTGTCAATTTAAGCTATCGCTCAAACCTATGCTACCTTTGAATCCCAAATCAAACACTGACAAAACATCAAATGGGTCTAACTTCTATACGGTACGTCCTACATCTATCAAAGATTGCAACATACAAATGCTTGTAACTTTTTACTGGAGCTTCAAACCTTGAAATTTTGTAACAATAAAGTACTCGAGCCTCTTGTCAATTTAAGCTAGCGCTGAAAGCTATTCTACCCTTGAGTCCCAAATCAAACAGTGATAAAACTTCAAATGGCCCTAACTTCTATACAGTACGTCCTACACCTATCAAAGTTTGCAACATACAAATGCTTGTAACTTTTTACTGGAGCGTCATAAAACCTTGAAATTTTGTAACAATAAAGTAATCGAGCCTCTTGTCAATTTAAGCTATCGCTCAGAGCTATGATACCCTTCAGTCCCAAATCAAACACTGATAAAACTTCAAATGGCCCTAACTTCTAAACGGTACGTCCTACACCTATCAAAGTTTGCAACATACAAATGCTTGTAACTTTTTACTGGAGCATCATAAAACCTTGAAATTTTGTAACAATAAAGTACTCGAGCCTCCTGTCAGTTTAAGCTATCGCTCAAATCTATGCTACCCTTGAGTCCCAAATCAAACACTGATAAAATTTCAAATGGCCCTAAGTTCTATACGGTACGTCCTACACCTATCAAAGTTTGCAACATACAAATGCTTGTAACTTTTTACTGGAGTGTCATAAAACCTTGAAATTTTGTAACATTAAAGTACTCTAGCCTCTTGTCAATTTAAGCTATCGCTCAAAGCTTTACTACCCTTGAGTCCCAAATCACACACTGACAAAACTTCAAATGGCCTTAATTTCTATACGGTACGTCCTACATCTATCAAAGATTGCAACATACAAATGCTAGTAACTTTTTACTGGAGCTTCAAACCTTGAAATTTTGTAACAATAAAGTACTCGAGCCTCTTGTCAATTTAAGCTAGCGCTGAAAGCTATTCTACCCTTGAGTCCCAAATCAAACAGTGATAAAACTTCAAATGGCCCTAACTTCTATACAGTACGTCCTACACCTATCAAAGTTTGCAACATACAAATGCTTGTAACTTTTTACTGGAGCGTCATAAAACCTTGAAATTTTGTAACAATAAAGTAATCGAGCCTCTTGTCAATTTAAGCTATCGCTCAGAGCTATGATACCCTTCAGTCCCAAATCAAACACTGATAAAACTTCAAATGGCCCTAACTTCTAAAGGGTACGTCCTACACCTATCAAAGTTTGCAATATACAAATGCTTGTAACTTTTTACTGGAGCGTCATAGAACCTTGAAATTTTGTAACAATAAAGTACTCGAGCCTCTTGCCAATTTAAGCAATCGCTGAAAGCTATGCTACCCTTGAGTCCCAAATCAAACACTGATAAGACTTCAAATGGCCCTAACTTCTCTACGGTACGTCCTACACCTATCAGAGTTTGCAACATACAAATGCTTCTAACTTTTTACTGGAGCGTCTCTTGTCAATTTAAGCTATCGCTCAAACCTATGCTACCCTTGAGTCCCAAATCAAACACTGATAAAACTTCAAATGGCCCTAACTTCTATACGGTACGTCCTACACCTATCAGAGTTTGCAACATACAAATGCTTGTAACTTTTTACTGGAGCGTCATAAAACCTTGAAATTTTTGTAACAATAAAGTACTCGAGCCTCTTGTCAATTTAAGCAATCGCTGAAAGCTATGCTACCCTTGAGTCCCAAATCAAACACTGATAAAACTTCAAATGACCCTAACTTCTATACGGTACGTCCTACACCTATCAGAGTTTGCAACATACAAATGCTTGTAACTTTTTACTGGAGCGTCATAAAACCTTGAAATTTTTGTAACAATAAAGTACTGTAGCCTCTTGTCAATTTAAGCAATCGCTGAAAGCTATGCTACCCTTGAGTCCCAAATCAAACACTGAAAAAACTTCAAATGGCCCTAACTTCTATACGGTACGTCCTACACCTATCAAAGTTTGCAACATACAAATGCTTGTAACTTTTTACTGGAGCTTCATAAAACCTTGAAATTTTGTAACAATAAAGTACTCGAGCCTCTTGTCAATTTAAGCTATCGCTCAAACCTATGCTACCTTTGAATCCCAAATCAAACACTGACAAAACATCAAATGGGTCTAACTTCTATACGGTACGTCCTACATCTATCAAAGATTGCAACATACAAATGCTTGTAACTTTTTACTGGAGCTTCAAACCTTGAAATTTTGTAACAATAAAGTACTCGAGCCTCTTGTCAATTTAAGCTAGCGCTGAAAGCTATTCTACCCTTGAGTCCCAAATCAAACAGTGATAAAACTTCAAATGGCCCTAACTTCTATACAGTACGTCCTACACCTATCAAAGTTTGCAACATACAAATGCTTGTAACTTTTTACTGGAGCGTCATAAAACCTTGAAATTTTGTAACAATAAAGTAATCGAGCCTCTTGTCAATTTAAGCTATCGCTCAGAGCTATGATACCCTTCAGTCCACAAATCAAACACTGATAAAACTTCAAATGGCCCTAACTTCTAAACGGTACGTCCTACACCTATCAAAGTTTGCAATATACAAATGCTTGTAACTTTTTACTGGATCGTCATAGAACCTTGAAATTTTGTAACAATAAAGTACTCGAGCCTCTTGCCAATTTAAGCAATCGCTGAAAGCTATGCTACCCTTGAGTCCCAAATCAAACACTGATAAAACTTCAAATGGCCCTAACTTCTCTACGGTACGTCCTACACCTATCAGAGTTTGCAACATACAAATGCTTCTAACTTTTTACTGGAGCGTCTCTTGTCAATTTAAGCTATCGCTCAAACCTATGCTACCCTTGAGTCCCAAATCAAACACTGATAAAACTTCAAATGGCCCTAACCTCTATACGGTACGTCCTACACCTATCAGAGTTTGCAACATACAAATGCTTGTAACTTTTTACTGGAGCGTCATAAAACCTTGAAATTTTGTAACAATAAAGTAATCGAGCCTCTTGTCAATTTAAGCTATCGCTCAGAGCTATGATACCCTTCAGTCCCAAATCAAACACTGATAAAACTTCAAATGGCCCTAACTTCTAAACGGTACGTCCTACACCTATCAAAGTTTGCAATATACAAATGCTTGTAACTTTTTACTGGATCGTCATAGAACCTTGAAATTTTGTAACAATAAAGTACTCGAGCCTCTTGCCAATTTAAGCAATCGCTGAAAGCTATGCTACCCTTCAGTCCCAAATCAAACACTGATAAAACTTCAAATGGCCCTAACTTCTCTACGGTACGTCCTACACCTATCAGAGTTTGCAACATACAAATGCTTCTAACTTTTTACTGGAGCGTCTCTTGTCAATTTAAGCTATCGCTCAACCCTATGCTACCCTTGAGTCCCAAATTAAACACTGATAAAACTTCAAATGGCCCTAACTTCTATACGGTACGTCCTACACCTATCAGAGTTTGCAACATACAAATGCTTGTAACTTTTTACTGGAGCGTCATAAAACCTTGAAATTTTTGTAACAATAAAGTACTCGAGCCTCTTGTCAATTTAAGCAATCGCTGAAAGCTATGCTACCCTTGAGTCCCAAATCAAACACTGATAAAACTTCAAATGGCCCTAACTTCTATACGGTACGTCCTACACCTATCAGAGTTTGCAACATACAAATGCTTGTAACTTTTTACTGGAGCGTCATAAAACCTTGAAATTTTTGTAACAATAAAGTACTGTAGCCTCTTGTCAATTTAAGCAATCGCTGAAAGCTATGCTACCCTTGAGTCCCAAATCAAATAGTGAAAAAACTTCAAATGGCCCTAACTTCTATACGGTACGTCCTACACCTATCAAAGTTTGCAACATACAAATGCTTGTAACTTTTTACTGGAGCTTCATAAAACCTTGAAATTTTGTACCAATAAAGTACTCGAGCCTCTTGTCAATTTAAGCTAGCGCTGAAAGCTATTCTACCCTTGAGTCCTCTCTTCGAGCCTCTTGTCAATTTAGGCTATCGCTCAAACCTATGCTACCTTTGAATCCCAAATCAAACACTGATAGAACATCAAATGGGTCTAACTTCTATACGGTACGTCCTACATCTATCAAAGATTGCAACATACAAATGCTTGTAACTTTTTACTGGAGCTTCAAACCTTGAAATTTTGTAACAATAAAGTACTCGAGCCTCTTGTCAATTTAAGCTAGCGCTAAAAGCTATTCTACCCTTGAGTCCCAAATCAAACAGTGATAAAACTTCAAATGGCCCTAACTTCTATACAGTACGTCCTACACCTATCAAAGTTTGCAACATACAAATGCTTGTAAATTTTTACTGGAGCGTCATAAAACCTTGAAATTTTGTAACAATAAAGTAATCGAGCCTCTTGTCAATTTAAGCTATCGCTCAGAGCTATGATACCCTTCAGTCCCAAATCAAACACTGATAAAACTTCAAATGGCCCTAACTTCTAAACGGTACGTCCTACACCTATCAAAGTTTGCAATATACAAATGCTTGTAACTTTTTACTGGAGCGTCATAGAACCTTGAAATTTTGTAACAATAAAGTACTCGAGCCTCTTGCCAATTTAAGCAATCGCTGAAAGCTATGCTACCCTTGAGTCCCAAATCAAACACTGATAAAACTTCAAATGGCCCTAACTTCTCTACGGTACGTCCTACACCTATCAGAGTTTGCAACATACAAATGCTTCTAACTTTTTACTGGAGCGTCTCTTGTCAATTTAAGCTATCGCTCAAACCTATGCTACTCTTGAGTCCCAAATCAAACACTGATAAAACTTCAAATGGCCCTAACTTCTATACGGTACGTCCTACACCTATCAGAGTTTGCAACATACAAATACTTGTAACTTTTTACTGGAGCGTCATAAAACCTTGAAATTTTTGTAACAATAAAGTACTCGAGCCTCTTGTCAATTTAAGCAATCGCTGAAAGCTATGCTACCCTTGAGTCCCAAATCAAACACTGATAAAACTTCAAATGGCCCTAACTTCTATACGGTACGTCCTACACCTATCAAAGTTTGCAACATACAAATGCTTGTAACTTTTTACTGGAGCGTCATAAAACCTTGAAATTTTGTAACAATAAAGTACTGTAGCCTCTTGTCAATTTAAGCTATCGCTCAAAGCTATGCTACCCTTGAGTCCCAAATCAAACACTGATAAAACTTCAAATGACCCTAACTTCTATATGGTACGTCCTACACCTATCAAAGTTTGCAAACATACAAATGCTTGCAACTTTTTACTGGAGCGTCATAAAAGCTTGAAATTTTGTAACAAAAAAGTACTCGAGCCTCTTGTCAATTTAAGCTATCGCTCAAAGCTATGCTACCCTTGAATCCCAAATCAAGCACTGATAAAACTTCAAGTGGCCCTCACTTCTATACGGTACGTCCTACACCTATCAAAGTTTTCAACATACAAATGCTTGTAACTTTTTACTAGAGCATCATAAAACCTTGAAATTTTGTAACAATAAAGTACTCGAGACTCTTGTCAATTTAAGATATCGCTGAAAGCTATGCTACCCTTGAGTCCCAAATCAAACACTAATAAAACTTCAAATGGCCCTAACTTCTATACGGTACGTCCTACTCCTATCAAAGTTTGCAACACACAAATGCTTGTAACTTTTTACTGGAGCGTCAAAAAAACTTTGAAATTTTGTAACAATAAAGTACTCGAGCCTCTTGTCCAATTAAGCTATCGCTCAAAGCAATGCTACCCTTGAGTCCCAAATCACACACTGATAAAACTTCAAATGGCTCTAACTTCTATACGGTAAGTCCTACACCTATCAAAGTTTGCAACATACAAATGCTTGTAACTTTTTACTGGAGCTTCATAAAACCTTGAAATTTTGTAACAATAAAGTACTCCAGCCTCTTGTCAATTTAAGCTATCGCTTAAAGCTATGCTACCCTTGAGTCCCAAATCAAACACTGATAAAATTTCAAATGGCCTTAACTTCTATACGATACGTCCTACACCTATCTAAGTTTGCAACATACAGATGCTTGTAACGTTTTACTGGAGCGTCATAAAATCTTGAAATTTTGTAACAATAAAGTACTCGAGCCTCTTGTCAATTTAAGCTATCGCTCAAAGCTATGCTACCCTTGAGTCCCAAATCAAACACTGATAAAACTTCAAATGGCCCTAACTTCTATACGGTACGTCCTACACCTATCAAAGTTTGCAACATACAAATGCTTGTAACTTTTTACTGGAGCGTCATAAAACCTTGAAATTTTGTAACAATAAAGTACTGTAGCCTCTTGTCAATTTAAGCTATCGCTCAAAGCTATGCTACCCTTGAGTCCCAAATCAAACACTGATAAAACTTCAAATGACCCTAACTTCTATATGGTACGTCCTACACCTATCAAAGTTTGCAAACATACAAATGCTTGCAACTTTTTACTGGAGCGTCATAAAAGCTTGAAATTTTGTAACAAAAAAGTACTCGAGCCTCTTGTCAATTTAAGCTATCGCTCAAAGCTATGCTACCCTTGAATCCCAAATCAAGCACTGATAAAACTTCAAGTGGCCCTCACTTCTATACGGTACGTCCTACACCTATCAAAGTTTTCAACATACAAATGCTTGTAACTTTTTACTAGAGCATCATAAAACCTTGAAATTTTGTAACAATAAAGTACTCGAGACTCTTGTCAATTTAAGCTATCGCTGAAAGCTATGCTACCCTTGAGTCCCAAATCAAACACTAATAAAACTTCAAATGGCCCTAACTTCTATACGGTACGTCCTACTCCTATCAAAGTTTGCAACACACAAATGCTTGTAACTTTTTACTGGAGCGTCAAAAAAACTTTGAAATTTTGTAACAATAAAGTACTCGAGCCTCTTGTCCAATTAAGCTATCGCTCAAAGCAATGCTACCCTTGAGTCCCAAATCACACACTGATAAAACTTCAAATGGCTCTTACTTCTATACGGTACGTCCTACACCTATCAAAGTTTGCAACATACAAATGCTTGTAACTTTTTACTGGAGCTTCATAAAACCTTGAAATTTTGTACCAATAAAGTACTCGAGCCTCTTGTCAATTTAAGCTAGCGCTGGAAGCTATTCTACCCTTGAGTCCTCTCTTCGAGCCTCTTGTCAATTTAAGCTATCGCTCAAACCTATGCTACCTTTGAATCCCAAATCAAACACTGCTAAAACATCAAATGGGTCTAACTTCTATACGGTACGTCCTACATCTATCAAAGATTGCAACATACAAATGCTTGTAACTTTTTACTGGAGCTTCAAACCTTGAAATTTTGTAACAATAAAGTACTCGAGCCTCTTGTCAATTTAAGCTAGCGCTGAAAGCTATTCTACCCTTGAGTCTCAAATCAAACAGTGATAAAACTTCAAATGGCCCTAACTTCTATACAGTACGTCCTACACCTATCAAAGTTTGCAACATACAAATGCTTGTAACTTTTTACTGGAGCGTCATAAAACCTTGAAATTTTGTAACAATAAAGTAATCGAGCCTCTTGTCAATTTAAGCTATCGCTCAGAGCTATGATACCCTTCAGTCCCAAATCAAACACTGATAAAACTTCAAATGGCCCTAACTTCTAAACGGTACGTCCTACACCTATCAAAGTTTGCAATATACAAATGCTTGTAACTTTTTACTGGAGCGTCATAGAACCTTGAAATTTTGTAACAATAAAGTACTCGAGCCTCTTGCCAATTTAAGCAATCGCTGAAAGCTATGCTACCCTTGAGTCCCAAATCAAACACTGATAAAACTTCAAATGGCCCTAACTTCTCTACGGTACGTCCTACACCTATCAGAGTTTGCAACATACAAATGCTTCTAACTTTTTACTGGAGCGTCTCTTGTCAATTTAAGCTATCGCTCAAACCTATGCTACCCTTGAGTCCCAAATCAAACACTGATAAAACTTCAAATGGCCCTAACTTCTATACGGTACGTCCTACACCTATCAGAGTTTGCAACATACAAATACTTGTAACTTTTTACTGGAGCGTCATAAAACCTTGAAATTTTTGTAACAATAAAGTACTCGAGCCTCTTGTCAATTTAAGCAATCGCTGAAAGCTATGCTACCCTTGAGTCCCAAATCAAACACTGATAAAACTTCAAATGGCCCTAACTTCTATACGGTACGTCCTACACCTATCAAAGTTTGCAACATACAAATGCTTGTAAATTTTTACTGGAGCGTCATAAAACCTTGAAATTTTGTAACAATAAAGTACTGTAGCCTCTTGTCAATTTAAGCTATTGCTCAAAGCTATGCTACCCTTGAGTCCCAAATCAAACACTGATAAAACTTCAAATGACCCTAACTTCTATATGGTACGTCCTACACCTATCAAAGTTTGCAAACATACAAATGCTTGCAACTTTTTACTGGAGCGTCATAAAAGCTTGAAATTTTGTAACAAAAAAGTACTCGAGCCTCTTGTCAAATTAAGCTATCGCTCAAAGCTATGCTACCCTTGAATCCCAAATCAAGCACTGATAAAACTTCAAGTGGCCCTCACTTCTATACGGTACGTCCTACACCTATCAAAGTTTTCAACATACAAATGCTTGTAACTTTTTACTAGAGCATCATAAAACCTTGAAATTTTGTAACAATAAAGTACTCGAGACTCTTGTCAATTTAAGCTATCGCTGAAAGCTATGCTACCCTTGAGTCCCAAATCAAACACTAATAAAACTTCAAATGGCCCTAACTTCTATACGGTACGTCCTACTCCTATCAAAGTTTGCAACACACAAATGCTTGTAACTTTTTACTGGAGCGTCAAAAAAATTTGAAATTTTGTAACAATAAAGTACTCGAGCCTCTTGTCCAATTAAGCTATCGCTCAAAGCCCTTGAGTCCCAAATCACACACTGATAAAACTTCAAATGGCTCTAACTTCTATACGGTACGTCCTACACCTATCAAAGTTTGCAACATACAAATGCTTGTAACTTTTTACTGGAGCGTCATAAAACCTTGAAATTTTGTAACAATAAAGTACTCCAGCCTCTTGTCCCAAATCAAACACTGATAAAATTTCAAATGGCCTTAACTTCTATACGATACGTCCTACACCTATCTAAGTTGGCAACATACAGATGCTTGTAACGTTTTACTGGAGCGTCATAAAATCTTGAAATTTTGTAACAATAAAGTACTCGAGCCTCTTGTCAATTTAAGCTATCGCTCAAAGCTATGCTACCCTTGAGTCCCAAATCAAACACTGATAAAACTTAGAGTGGCCCTAACTTCTATACGGTACGTCCTACACCTATGAAAGTTTTCAACATAAAAATGCTTGTAACTTTTTACTGGAGCTTCATAAAACCTTGAAAGTTTGTAACAATAAAGTACTCGAGCCTCTTGTCAATTTAAGCTATCGCTGAAAGCTATGCTACCCTTGAGTCCCAAATCAAACACTGATAAAACTTCAAATGGCCCTAACTTCTATACGGTACGTCCTAAACCTATTTAAGTTTGCAACATACAAATGCTTGTAACTTTTTACTGGAGCGTCATAAAACCTTGAAATTTTGTAACAATAAAGTACTCGAGCCTCTTTTCAATTTAAGCTATCGCTCAAAGCTATGCTACCCTTTAGTCCCAATTCAAACACTGATAAAACTTCCAATGGCCCTAACTTCTATACGGTACGTCCTACACCTATCAAAGTTTGCAACATAGAAATGCTTGTAACTTTTTACCGGAGCGTCATAAAACCTTGAAATTTTGTAACAACAAAGTACTCGAGCCTCTTGTCAATTTAAGCTATCGCTCAAAGCAATGCTACCCTTGAGTCCCAAATCACACACTGATAAAACTTCAAATGGCTCTAACTTCTATACGGTACGTCCTACACCTATCAGAGTTTGCAACATACAAATGCTTGTAACTTTTTACTGGAGCGTCATAAAACCTTGAAATTTTTGTAACAATAAAGTACTGTAGCCTCTTGTCAATTTAAGCAATCGCTGAAAGCTATGCTACCCTTGAGTCCCAAATCAAACACTGAAAAAACTTCAAATGGCCCTAACTTCTATACGGTACATCCTACACCTATCAAAGTTTGCAACATACAAATGCTTGTAACTTTTTACTGGAGCTTCATAAAACCTTGAAATTTTGTAACAATAAAGTACTCGAGCCTCTTGTCAATTTAAGCTAGCGCTGAAAGCTATTCTACCCTTGAGTCCTCTCTTCGAGCCTCTTGTTAATTTAAGCTATCGCTCAAACCTATGCTACCTTTGAATCCCAAATCAAACACTGATAAAACATCAAATGGGTCTAACTTCTATACGGTACGTCCTACATCTATCAAAGATTGCAACATACAAATGCTTGTAACTTTTTACTGGAGCTTCAAACCTTGAAATTTTGTAACAATAAAGTACTCGAGCCTCTTGTCAATTTAAGCTAGCGCTGAAGGCTATTCTACCCTTGAGTCCCAAATCAAACAGTGATAAAACTTCAAATGGCCCTAACTTCTATACAGTACGTCCTACACCTATCAAAGTTTGCAACATACAAATGCTTGTAACTTTTTACTGGAGCGTCATAAAACCTTGAAATTTTGTAACAATAAAGTAATCGAGCATCTTGTCAATTTAAGCTATCGCTCAGAGCTATGATACCCTTCAGTCCCAAATCAAACACTGATAAAACTTCAAATGGCCCTAACTTCTAAACGGTACGTCCTACACCTATCAAAGTTTGCAATATACAAATGCTTGTAACTTTTTACTGGAGCGTCATAGAACCTTGAAATTTTGTAACAATAAAGTACTCGAGCCTCTTGCCAATTTAAGCAATCGCTGAAAGCTATGCTACCCTTGAGTCCCAAATCAAACACTGATAAAACTTCAAATGGCCCTAACTTCTCTACGGTACGTCCTACACCTATCAGAGTTTGCAACATACAAATGCTTCTAACTTTTTACTGGAGCGTCTCTTGTCAATTTAAGCTATCGCTCAAACCTATGCTACCCTTGAGTCCCAAATCAAACACTGATAAAACTTCAAATGGCCCTAACTTCTATACGGTACGTCCTACACCTATCAGAGTTTGCAACATACAAATGCTTGTAACTTTTTACTGGAGCGTCATAAAACCTTGAAATTTTTGTAACAATAAAGTACTCGAGCCTCTTGTCAATTTAAGCAATCGCTGAAAGCTATGCTACCCTTGAGTCCCAAATCAAACACTGATAAAACTTCAAATGGCCCTAACTTCTATACGGTACGTCCTACACCTATCAAAGTTTGCAACATACAAATGCTTGTAACTTTTTACTGGAGCGTCATAAAACCTTGAAATTTTGTAACAATGAAGTACTGTAGCCTCTTGTCAATTTAAGCTATCGCTCAAAGCTATGCTGCCCTTGAGTCCCAAATCAAACACTGATAAAACTTCAAATGACCCTAACTTCTATATGGTACGTCCTACACCTATCAAAGTTTGCAAACATACAAATGCTTGCAACTTTTTACTGGAGCGTCATAAAACCTTGAAATTTTGTAACAAAAAAGTACTCGAGCCTCTTGTCAATTTAAGCTATCGCTCAAAGCTATGCTACCCTTGAGTCCCAAATCAAGCACTGATAAAACTTCAAGTGGCCCTCACTTCTATACGGTACGTCCTACACCTATCAAAGTTTTCAACATACAAATGCTTGTAACTTTTTACTAGAGCATCATAAAACCTTGAAATTTTGTAACAATAAAGTACTGGAGCCTCTTGTCAATTTAAGCTATCGCTGAAAGCTATGCTACCCTTGAGTCCCAAATCAAACACTAATAAAACTTCAAATGGCCCTAACTTATATACGGTACGTCCTACTCCTATCAAAGTTTGCAACATACAAATGCTTGTAACTTTTTACTGGAGCGTCAAAAAAACTTTGAAATTTTGTAACAATAAAGTACTCGAGCCTCTTGTCCAATTAAGCTATCGCTCAAAGCAATGCTACCCTTGAGTCCCAAATCACACACTGATAAAACTTCAAATGGCTCTAACTTCTATACGGTACGTCCTACACCTATCAAAGTTTGCAACATACAAATGCTTGTAACTTTTTACTGGAGCGTCATAAAACCTTGAAATTTTGTAACAATAAAGTACTGTAGCCTCTTGTCAATTTAAGCTATCGCTCAAAGCTATGCTACCCTTGAGTCCCAAATCAAACACTGATAAAACTTCAAATGACCCTAACTTCTATATGGTACGTCCTACACCTATCAAAGTTTGCAAACATACAAATGCTTGCAACTTTTTACTGGAGCGTCATAAAAGCTTGAAATTTTGTAACAAAAAAGTACTCGAGCCTCTTGTCAATTTAAGCTATCGCTCAAAGCTATGCTACCCTTGAATCCCAAATCAAGCACTGATAGAACTTCAAGTGGCCCTCACTTCTATACGGTACGTCCTACACCTATCAAAGTTTTCAACATACAAATGCTTGTAACTTTTTACTAGAGCATCATAAAACCTTGAAATTTTGTAACAATAAAGTACTCGAGACTCTTGTCAATTTAAGATATCGCTGAAAGCTATGCTACCCTTGAGTCCCAAATCAAACACTAATAAAACTTCAAATGGCCCTAACTTCTATACGGTACGTCCTACTCCTATCAAAGTTTGCAACACACAAATGCTTGTAACTTTTTACTGGAGCGTCAAAAAAACTTTGAAATTTTGTAACAATAAAGTACTCGAGCCTCTTGTCCAATTAAGATATCGCTCAAAGCAATGCTATCCTTGAGTCCCAAATCACACACTGATAAAACTTCAAATGGCTCTAACTTCTATACGGTAAGTCCTACACCTATCAAAGTTTGCAACATACAAATGCTTGTAACTTTTTACTGGAGCTTCATAAAACCTTGAAATTTTGTAACAATAAAGTACTCCAGCCTCTTGTCAATTTAAGCTATCGCTTAAAGCTATGCTACCCTTGAGTCCCAAATCAAACACTGATAAAATTTCAAATGGCCTTAACTTCTATACGATACGTCCTACACCTATCTAAGTTTGCAACATACAGATGCTTGTAACGTTTCACTGGAGCGTCATAAAATCTTGAAATTTTGTAACAATAAAGTACTCGAGCCTCTTGTCAATTTAAGCTATCGCTCAAAGCTATGCTACCCTTGAGTCCCAAATCAAACACTGATAAAACTTCAAATGGCCCTAACTTCTATACGGTACGTCCTACACCTATCAAAGTTTGCAACATACAAATGCTTGTAACTTTTTACTGGAGCGTCATAAAACCTTGAAATTTTGTAACAATAAAGTACTGTAGCCTCTTGTCAATTTAAGCTATCGCTCAAAGCTATGCTACCCTTGAGTCCCAAATCAAACACTGATAAAACTTCAAATGACCCTAACTTCTATATGGTACGTCCTACACCTATCAAAGTTTGCAAACATACAAATGCTTGCAACTTTTTACTGGAGCGTCATAAAAGCTTGAAATTTTGTAACAAAAAAGTACTCGAGCCTCTTGTCAATTTAAGCTATCGCTCAAAGCTATGCTACCCTTGAATCCCAAATCAAGCACTGATAAAACTTCAAGTGGCCCTCACTTCTATACGGTACGTCCTACACCTATCAAAGTTTTCAACATACAAATGCTTGTAACTTTTTACTAGAGCATCATAAAACCTTGAAATTTTGTAACAATAAAGTACTCGAGACTCTTGTCAATATAAGCTATCGCTGAAAGCTATGCTACCCTTGAGTCCCAAATCAAACACTAATAAAACTTCAAATGGCCCTAACTTCTATACGGTACGTCCTACTCCTATCAAAGTTTGCAACACACAAATGCTTGTAACTTTTTACTGGAGCGTCAAAAAAACTTTGAAATTTTGTAACAATAAAGTACTCGAGCCTCTTGTCCAATTAAGCTATCGCTCAAAGCAATGCTACCCTTGAGTCCCAAATCACACACTGATAAAACTTCAAATTCTATACGGTACGTCCTACACCTATCAAAGTTTGCAACATACAAATGCTTGTAACTTTTTACTGGAGCTTCATAAAACCTTGAAATTTTGTACCAATAAAGTACTCGAGCCTCTTGTCAATTTAAGCTAGCGCTGAAAGCTATTCTACCCTTGAGTCCTCTCTTCGAGCCTCTTGTCAATTTAAGCTATCGCTCAAACCTATGCTACCTTTGAATCCCAAATCAAACACTGCTAAAACATCAAATTCTATACGGTACGTCCTACACCTATCAAAGTTTGCAACATACAAATGCTTGTAACTTTTTACTGGAGCTTCATAAAACCTTGAAATTTTGTACCAATAAAGTACTCGAGCCTCTTGTCAATTTAAGCTAGCGCTGAAAGCTATTCTACCCTTGAGTCCTCTCTTCGAGCCTCTTGTCAATTTAAGCTATCGCTCAAACCTATGCTACCTTTGAATCCCAAATCAAACACTGCTAAAACATCAAATGGGTCTAACTTCTATACGGTACGTCCTACATCTATCAAAGATTGCAACATACAAATGCTTGTAACTTTTTACTGGAGCTTCAAACCTTGAAATTTTGTAACAATAAAGTACTCGAGCCTCTTGTCAATTTAAGCTAGCGCTGAAAGCTATTCTACCCTTGAGTCTCAAATCAAACAGTGATAAAACTTCAAATGGCCCTAACTTCTATACAGTACGTCCTACACCTATCAAAGTTTGCAACATACAAATGCTTGTAACTTTTTACTGGAGCGTCATAAAACCTTGAAATTTTGTAACAATAAAGTAATCGAGCCTCTTGTCAATTTAAGCTATCGCTCAGAGCTATGATACCCTTCAGTCCCAAATCAAACACTGATAAAACTTCAAATGGCCCTAACTTCTAAACGGTACGTCCTACACCTATCAAAGTTTGCAATATACAAATGCTTGTAACTTTTTACTGGAGCGTCATAGAACCTTGAAATTTTGTAACAATAAAGTACTCGAGCCTCTTGCCAATTTAAGCAATCGCTGAAAGCTATGCTACCCTTGAGTCCCAAATCAAACACTGATAAAACTTCAAATGGCCCTAACTTCTCTACGGTACGTCCTACACCTATCAGAGTTTGCAACATACAAATGCTTCTAACTTTTTACTGGAGCGTCTCTTGTCATTTTAAGCTATCGCTCAAACCTATGCTACCCTTGAGTCCCAAATCAAACACTGATAAAACTTCAAATGGCCCTAACTTCTATACGGTACGTCCTACACCTATCAGAGTTTGCAACATACAAATACTTGTAACTTTTTACTGGAGCGTCATAAAACCTTGAAATTTTTGTAACAATAAAGTACTCGAGCCTCTTGTCAATTTAAGCAATCGCTGAAAGCTATGCTACCCTTGAGTCCCAAATCAAACACTGATAAAACTTCCAATGGCCCTAACTTCTATACGGTACGTCCTACACCTATCAAAGTTTGCAACATACAAATGCTTGTAACTTTTTACTGGAGCGTCATAAAACCTTGAAATTTTGTAACAATAAAGTACTGTAGCCTCTTGTCAATTTAAGCTATTGCTCAAAGCTATGCTACCCTTGAGTCCCAAATCAAACACTGATAAAACTTCAAATGACCCTAACTTCTATATGGTACGTCCTACACCTATCAAAGTTTGCAAACATACAAATGCTTGCAACTTTTTACTGGAGCGTCATAAAAGCTTGAAATTTTGTAACAAAAAAGTACTCGAGCCTCTTGTCAAATTAAGCTATCGCTCAAAGCTATGCTACCCTTGAATCCCAAATCAAGCACTGATAAAACTTCAAGTGGCCCTCACTTCTATACGGTACGTCCTACACCTATCAAAGTTTTCAACATACAAATGCTTGTAACTTTTTACTAGAGCATCATAAAACCTTGAAATTTTGTAACAATAAAGTACTCGAGACTCTTGTCAATTTAAGCTATCGCTGAAAGCTATGCTACCCTTGAGTCCCAAATCAAACACTAATAAAACTTCAAATGGCCCTAACTTCTATACGGTACGTCCTACTCCTATCAAAGTTTGCAACACACAAATGCTTGTAACTTTTTACTGGAGCGTCAAAAAAATTTGAAATTTTGTAACAATAAAGTACTCGAGCCTCTTGTCCAATTAAGCTATCGCTCAAAGCCCTTGAGTCCCAAATCACACACTGATAAAACTTCAAATGGCTCTAACTTCTATACGGTACGTCCTACACCTATCAAAGTTTGCAACATACAAATGCTTGTAACTTTTTACTGGAGCTTCATAAAACCTTGAAATTTTGTAACAATAAAGTACTCCAGCCTCTTGTCCCAAATCAAACACTGATAAAATTTCAAATGGCCTTAACTTCTATACGATACGTCCTACACCTATCTAAGTTGGCAACATACAGATGCTTGTAACGTTTTACTGGAGCGTCATAAAATCTTGAAATTTTGTAACAATAAAGTACTCGAGCCTCTTGTCAATTTAAGCTATCGCTCAAAGCTATGCTACCCTTGAGTCCCAAATCAAACACTGATAAAACTTAGAGTGGCCCTAACTTCTATACGGTACGTCCTACACCTATGAAAGTTTTCAACATAAAAATGCTTGTAACTTTTTACTGGAGCTTCATAAAACCTTGAAAGTTTGTAACAATAAAGTACTCGAGCCTCTTGTCAATTTAAGCTATCGCTGAAAGCTATGCTACCCTTGAGTCCCAAATCAAACACTGATAAAACTTCAAATGGCCCTAACTTCTATACGGTACGTCCTAAACCTATTTAAGTTTGCAACATACAAATGCTTGTAACTTTTTACTGGAGCGTCATAAAACCTTGAAATTTTGTAACAATAAAGTACTCGAGCCTCTTTTCAATTTAAGCTATCGCTCAAAGCTATGCTACCCTTTAGTCCCAATTCAAACACTGATAAAACTTCCAATGGCCCTAACTTCTATACGGTACGTCCTACACCTATCAAAGTTTGCAACATAGAAATGCTTGTAACTTTTTACCGGAGCGTCATAAAACCTTGAAATTTTGTAACAACAAAGTACTCGAGCCTCTTGTCAATTTAAGCTATCGCTCAAAGCAATGCTACCCTTGAGTCCCAAATCACACACTGATAAAACTTCAAATGGCTCTAACTTCTATACGGTACGTCCTACACCTATCAGAGTTTGCAACATACAAATGCTTGTAACTTTTTACTGGAGCGTCATAAAACCTTGAAATTTTTGTAACAATAAAGTACTGTAGCCTCTTGTCAATTTAAGCAATCGCTGAAAGCTATGCTACCCTTGAGTCCCAAATCAAACACTGAAAAAACTTCAAATGGCCCTAACTTCTATACGGTACGTCCTACACCTATCAAAGTTTGCAACATACAAATGCTTGTAACTTTTTACTGGAGCTTCATAAAACCTTGAAATTTTGTAACAATAAAGTACTCGAGCCTCTTGTCAATTTAAGCTAGCGCTGAAAGCTATTCTACCCTTGAGTCCCAAATCAAACACTAATAAAACTTCAAATGGCCCTAACTTCTATACGGTACGTCCTACTCCTATCAAAGTTTGCAACACACAAATGCTTGTAACTTTTTACTGGAGCGTCAAAAAAATTTGAAATTTTGTAACAATAAAGTACTCGAGCCTCTTGTCCAATTAAGCTATCGCTCAAAGCCCTTGAGTCCCAAATCACACACTGATAAAACTTCAAATGGCTCTAACTTCTATACGGTACGTCCTACACCTATCAAAGTTTGCAACATACAAATGCTTGTAACCTTTTACTGGAGCTTCATAAAACCTTGAAATTTTGTAACAATAAAGTACTCCAGCCTCTTGTCCCAAATCAAACACTGATAAAATTTCAAATGGCCTTAACTTCTATACGATACGTCCTACACCTATCTAAGTTGGCAACATACAGATGCTTGTAACGTTTTACTGGAGCGTCATAAAATCTTGAAATTTTGTAACAATAAAGTACTCGAGCCTCTTGTCAATTTAAGCTATCGCTCAAAGCTATGCTACCCTTGAGTCCCAAATCAAACACTGATAAAACTTAGAGTGGCCCTAACTTCTATACGGTACGTCCTACACCTATGAAAGTTTTCAACATAAAAATGCTTGTAACTTTTTACTGGAGCTTCATAAAACCTTGAAAGTTTGTAACAATAAAGTACTCGAGCCTCTTGTCAATTTAAGCTATCGCTGAAAGCTATGCTACCCTTGAGTCCCAAATCAAACACTGATAAAACTTCAAATGGCCCTAACTTCTATATGGTACGTCCTAAACCTATTTAAGTTTGCAACATACAAATGCTTGTAACTTTTTACTGGAGCGTCATAAAACCTTGAAATTTTGTAACAATAAAGTACTCGAGCCTCTTTTCAATTTAAGCTATCGCTCAAAGCTATGCTACCCTTTAGTCCCAATTCAAACACTGATAAAACTTCCAATGGCCCTAACTTCTATACGGTACGTCCTACACCTATCAAAGTTTGCAACATAGAAATGCTTGTAACTTTTTACCGGAGCGTCATAAAACCTTGAAATTTTGTAACAACAAAGTACTCGAGCCTCTTGTCAATTTAAGCTATCGCTCAAAGCAATGCTACCCTTGAGTCCCAAATCACACACTGATAAAACTTCAAATGGCTCTAACTTCTATACGGTACGTCCTACACCTATCAGAGTTTGCAACATACAAATGCTTGTAACTTTTTACTGGAGCGTCATAAAACCTTGAAATTTTTGTAACAATAAAGTACTGTAGCCTCTTGTCAATTTAAGCAATCGCTGAAAGCTATGCTACCCTTGAGTCCCAAATCAAACACTGAAAAAACTTCAAATGGCCCTAACTTCTATACGGTACGTCCTACACCTATCAAAGTTTGCAACATACAAATGCTTGTAACTTTTTACTGGAGCTTCATAAAACCTTGAAATTTTGTAACAATAAAGTACTCGAGCCTCTTGTCAATTTAAGCTAGCGCTGAAAGCTATTCTACCCTTGAGTCCTCTCTTCGAGCCTCTTGTCAATTTAAGCTATCGCTCAAACCTATGCTACCTTTGAATCCCAAATCAAACACTGATAAAACATCAAATGGGTCTAACTTCTATACGGTACGTCCTACATCTATCAAAGATTGCAACATACAAATGCTTGTAACTTTTTACTGGAGCTTCAAACCTTGAAATTTTGTAACAATAAAGTACTCGAGCCTCTTGTCAATTTAAGCTAGCGCTGAAAGCTATTCTACCCTTGAGTCCCAAATCAAACAGTGATAAAACTTCAAATGGCCCTAACTTCTATACAGTACGTCCTACACCTATCAAAGTTTGCAACATACAAATGCTTGTAACTTTTTACTGGAGCGTCATAAAACCTTGAAATTTTGTAACAATAAAGTAATCGAGCATCTTGTCAATTTAAGCTATCGCTCAGAGCTATGATACCCTTCAGTCCCAAATCAAACACTGATAAAACTTCAAATGGCCCTAACTTCTAAACGGTACGTCCTACACCTATCAAAGTTTGCAATATACAAATGCTTGTAACTTTTTACTGGAGCGTCATAGAACCTTGCAATTTTGTAACAATAAAGTACTCGAGCCTCTTGCCAATTTAAGCAATCGCTGAAAGCTATGCTACCCTTGAGTCCCAAATCAAACACTGATAAAACTTCAAATGGCCCTAACTTCTCTACGGTACGTCCTACACCTATCAGAGTTTGCAACATATAAATGCTTCTAACTTTTTACTGGAGCGTCTCTTGTCAATTTAAGCTATCGCTCAAACCTATGCTACCCTTGAGTCCCAAATCAAACACTGATAAAACTTCAAATGGCCCTAACTTCTATACGGTACGTCCTACACCTATCAGAGTTTGCAACATACAAATGCTTGTAACTTTTTACTGGAGCGTCATAAAACCTTGAAATTTTTGTAACAATAAAGTACTCGAGCCTCTTGTCAATTTAAGCAATCGCTGAAAGCTATGCTACCCTTGAGTCCCAAATCAAACACTGTTAAAACTTCAAATGGCCCTAACTTCTATACGGTACGTCCTACACCTATCAAAGTTTGCAACATACAAATGCTTGTAACTTTTGACTGGAGCGTCATAAAACCTTGAAATTTTGTAACAATGAAGTACTGTAGCCTCTTGTCAATTTAAGCTATCGCTCAAAGCTATGCTACCCTTGAGTCCCAAATCAAACACTGATAAAACTTCAAATGACCCTAACTTCTATATGGTACGTCCTACACCTATCAAAGTTTGCAAACATACAAATGCTTGCAACTTTTTACTGGAGCGTCATAAAACCTTGAAATTTTGTAACAAAAAAGTACTCGAGCCTCTTGTCAATTTAAGCTATCGCTCAAAGCTATGCTACCCTTGAGTCCCAAATCAAGCACTGATAAAACTTCAAGTGGCCCTCACTTCTATACGGTACGTCCTACACCTATCAAAGTTTTCAACATACAAATGCTTGTAACTTTTTACTAGAGCATCATAAAACCTTGAAATTTTGTAACAATAAAATACTGGAGCCTCTTGTCAATTTAAGCTATCGCTGAAAGCTATGCTACCCTTGAGTCCCAAATCAAACACTAATAAAACTTCAAATGGCCCTAACTTATATACGGTACGTCCTACTCCTATCAAAGTTTGCAACATACAAATGCTTGTAACTTTTTACTGGAGCGTCAAAAAAACTTTGAAATTTTGTAACAATAAAGTACTCGAGCCTCTTGTCCAATTAAGCTATCGCTCAAAGCAATGCTACCCTTGAGTCCCAAATCACACACTGATAAAACTTCAAATGGCTCTAACTTCTATACGGTACGTCCTACACCTATCAAAGTTTGCAACATACAAATGCTTGTAACTTTTTACTGGAGCTTCATAAAACCTTGAAATTTTGTAACAATAAAGTACTCCAGCCTCTTGTCAATTTAAGCTATCGCTTAAAGCTATGCTACCCTTGAGTCCCAAATCAAACACTGATAAAATTTCAAATGGCCTTAACTTCTATACGGTACGTCCTACACCTATCTCAGTTTGCAACATACAGATGCTTGTAACGTTTTACTGGAGCGTCATAAAATCTTGAAATTTTGTAACAATAAAGTACTCGAGCCTCTTGTCAATTTAAGCTATCGCTCAAAGCTATGCTACCCTTGAGTCCCAAATCAAACACTGATAAAACTTAGAGTGGCCCTAACTTCTATACGGTACGTCCTACACCTATGAAAGTTTTCAACATAAAAATGCTTGTAACTTTTTACTGGAGCTTCATAAAACCTTGAAATTTTGTAACAACAAAGTACTCGAGCCTCTTGTCAATTTAAGCTATCGCTCACAGCTATGCTACCCTAGAGTCCCAAATCTAACACTGATAAAACTTCAAATGGCCCTAACTTCTATACGGTACGTCCTACACCTATCAAAGTTTGCAACATACAAATGCTTGTAGCTTTTTACTGGAGCGTCATAAAACCTTGAAATTTTGTAACAATAAAGTACTCGAGCCTCTTGTCAATTTAAGCTATCGCTCAAAGCTATGCTACCCTTGAGTCCCAAATCAAACACTGATAAAATTTCAATTGACCCTAACTTCTATACGGTACGTCCTACACTATCAAAGTTTGCAACATACAAATGCTTGTAACTTTTTCCTGGAGCGTCATAAAACCTTGAAATTTTGTAACAATAAAGTAATCGAGCATCTTGTCAATTTAAGCTATCGCTCAGAGCTATGATACCCCTCAGTCCCAAATCAAACACTGATAAAACTTCAAATGGCCCTAACTTCTAAACGGTACGTGCTACACCTATCAAAGTTTGCAATATACAAATGCTTGTAACTTTTTACTGGAGCGTCATAGAACCTTGAAATTTTGTAACAATAAAGTACTCGAGCCTCTTGCCAATTTAAGCAATCGCTGAAAGCTATGCTACCCTTGAGTCCCAAATCAAACACTGATAAAACTTCAAATGGCCCTAACTTCTCTACGGTACGTCCTACACCTATCAGAGTTTGCAACATATAAATGCTTCTAACTTTTTACTGGAGCGTCTCTTGTCAATTTAAGCTATCGCTCAAACCTATGCTACCCTTGAGTCCCAAATCAAACACTGATAAAACTTCAAATGGCCCTAACTTCTATACGGTACGTCCTACACCTATCAGAGTTTGCAACATACAAATGCTTGTAACTTTTTACTGGAGCGTCATAAAACCTTGAAATTTTTGTAACAATAAAGTACTCGAGCCTCTTGTCAATTTAAGCAATCGCTGAAAGCTATGCTACCCTTGAGTCCCAAATCAAACACTGATAAAACTTCAAATGGCCCTAACTTCTATACGGTACGTCCTACACCTATCAAAGTTTGCAACATACAAATGCTTGTAACTTTTTACTGGAGCGTCATAAAACCTTGAAATTTTGTAACAATGAAGTACTGTAGCCTCTTGTCAATTTAAGCTATCGCTCAAAGCTATGCTACCCTTGAGTCCCAAATCAAACACTGATAAAACTTCAAATGACCCTAACTTCTATATGGTACGTCCTACACCTATCAAAGTTTGCAAACATACAAATGCTTGCAACTTTTTACTGGAGCGTCATAAAACCTTGAAATTTTGTAACAAAAAAGTACTCGAGCCTCTTGTCAATTTAAGCTATCGCTCAAAGCTATGCTACCCTTGAGTCCCAAATCAAGCACTGATAAAACTTCAAGTGGCCCTCACTTCTATACGGTACGTCCTACACCTATCAAAGTTTTCAACATTCAAATGCTTGTAACTTTTTACTAGAGCATCATAAAACCTTGAAATTTTGTAACAATAAAATACTGGAGCCTCTTGTCAATTTAAGCTATCGCTGAAAGCTATGCTACCCTTGAGTCCCAAATCAAACACTAATAAAACTTCAAATGGCCCTAACTTATATACGGTACGTCCTACTCCTATCAAAGTTTGCAACATACAAATGCTTGTAACTTTTTACTGGAGCGTCAAAAAAACTTTGAAATTTTGTAACAATAAAGTACTCGAGCCTCTTGTCCAATTAAGCTATCGCTCAAAGCAATGCTACCCTTGAGTCCCAAATCACACACTGATAAAACTTCAAATGGCTCTAACTTCTATACGGTACGTCCTACACCTATCAAAGTTTGCAACATACAAATGCTTGTAACTTTTTACTGGAGCTTCATAAAACCTTGAAATTTTGTAACAATAAAGTACTCCAGCCTCTTGTCAATTTAAGCTATCGCTTAAAGCTATGCTACCCTTGAGTCCCAAATCAAACACTGATAAAATTTCAAATGGCCTTAACTTCTATACGGTACGTCCTACACCTATCTCAGTTTGCAACATACAGATGCTTGTAACGTTTTACTGGAGCGTCATAAAATCTTGAAATTTTGTAACAATAAAGTACTCGAGCCTCTTGTCAATTTAAGCTATCGCTCAAAGCTATGCTACCCTTGAGTCCCAAATCAAACACTGATAAAACTTAGAGTGGCCCTAACTTCTATACGGTACGTCCTACACCTATGAAAGTTTTCAACATAAAAATGCTTGTAACTTTTTACTGGAGCTTCATAAAACCTTGAAATTTTGTAACAACAAAGTACTCGAGCCTCTTGTCAATTTAAGCTATCGCTCACAGCTATGCTACCCTAGAGTCCCAAATCAAACACTGATAAAACTTCAAATGGCCCTAACTTCTATACGGTACGTCCTACACCTATCAAAGTTTGCAACATACAAATGCTTGTAGCTTTTTACTGGAGCGTCATAAAACCTTGAAATTTTGTAACAATAAAGTACTCGAGCCTCTTGTCAATTTAAGCTATCGCTCAAAGCTATGCTACCCTTGAGTCCCAAATCAAACACTGATAAAATTTCAATTGACCCTAACTTCTATACGGTACGTCCTACACTATCAAAGTTTGCAACATACAAATGCTTGTAACTTTTTCCTGGAGCGTCATAAAACCTTGAAATTTTGTAACAATAAAGTGCTCGAGCCTCTTGTCAATTTAAGCTATCGCTCAAAGCTATGCTACCCTTGAGTCCCAAAACAAACATTGATAAAATTTCAAATGACCCTAACTTCTATACGGTACGTCCTACACCTATCAAAGTTTGCAACATACAAATGCTTGTAAATTTTTCCTGGAGCGTCATAAAACCTTGAAATTTTGTAACAATAAAGTACTGGAGCCTCTTGTCAATTTAAGCTATCGCTCAAAGCTATGCTACCCTTGAGTCCCAAATCAAACACTGACAAAACTTCAAATGTCCCTAACTTCTATACGGTAAGTCCTACACCTATCAAAGTTTGCAACATACAAATGCTTGTAACTTTTTACTGGAGCATCATAAAACCTTGATAAAGTACTCGAGCCTCTTGTCAATTTAAGCTATCGCTCAGAACTATGCTACCCTTGAGTCCCAAATCAAACACTGATAAAACTTCACATGGCCCTGACTTCTATACGGTACGTCCTACACCTATCAAAGTTTGCAAATATACAAATGCTTGCAACTTTTTACTGGAGCGTCATAAAACCTTGAAATTTTGTAACAAAAAAGTACTCGAGCCTCTTGTCAATATAAGCTATCGCTCAAAGCTATGCTACCCTTGAGTCCCAAATCAAACACTGAAAAAACTTCAAATGGCCCTACCTTCTATACGGTACGTCCTACACCTATCAAAGTTTGCAACATACAAATGCTTGTAACTTTTTACTGGAGCATCATAAAACCTTGAAATTTTGTAACAATAAAGTACTCGAGCCTCTTGTCAATTTACGCTATCGCTCAAACCTATGCTACCCTTGAGTTCCAAATCAAACACTGATAAAAGTTCAAATGGCCCTGACTTCTATACGGTACGTCCTATACCTATCAGAGTTTGCAACATACAAATGCTTGTAACTTTTTACTGGAGCGTCATAAAACCTTAAAATTTTTGTAACAATAAAGTACTCGAGCCTCTTGTCAATTTAAGCTATCGCTCAAAACTATGCTACTCTTGGGTCCCAAATCAAACACTGATAAAATTTCAATTGACCCTAACTTCTATACGGTACGTCCTACACTATCAAAGTTTGCAACATACAAATGCTTGTAACTTTTTCCTGGAGCGTCATAAAACCTTGAAATTTTGTAACAATAAAGTGCTCGAGCCTCTTGTCAATTTAAGCTATCGCTCAAAGCTATGCTACCCTTGAGTCCCAAAACAAACATTGATAAAATTTCAAATGACCCTAACTTCTATACGGTACGTCCTACACCTATCAAAGTTTGCAACATACAAATGCTTGTAAATTTTTCCTGGAGCGTCATAAAACCTTGAAATTTTGTAACAATAAAGTACTCGAGCCTCTTGTCAATTTAAGCTATCGCTCAAAGCTATGCTACCCTTGAGTCCCAAATCAAACACTGACAAAACTTCAAATGTCCCTAACTTCTATACGGTAAGTCCTACACCTATCAAAGTTTGCAACATACAAATGCTTGTAACTTTTTACTGGAGCATCATAAAACCTTGATAAAGTACTCGAGCCTCTTGTCAATTTAAGCTATCGCTCAGAACTATGCTACCCTTGAGTCCCAAATCAAACACTGATAAAACTTCACATGGCCCTGACTTCTATACGGTACGTCCTACACCTATCAAAGTTTGCAAATATACAAATGCTTGCAACTTTTTACTGGAGCGTCATAAAACCTTGAAATTTTGTAACAAAAAAGTACTCGAGCCTCTTGTCAATATAAGCTATCGCTCAAAGCTATGCTACCCTTGAGTCCCAAATCAAACACTGAAAAAACTTCAAATGGCCCTACCTTCTATACGGTACGTCCTACACCTATCAAAGTTTGCAACATACAAATGCTTGTAACTTTTTACTGGAGCATCATAAAACCTTGAAATTTTGTAACAATAAAGTACTCGAGCCTCTTGTCAATTTACGCTATCGCTCAAACCTATGCTACCCTTGAGTTCCAAATCAAACACTGATAAAAGCTCAAATGGCCCTGACTTCTATACGGTACGTCCTATACCTATCAGAGTTTGCAACATACAAATGCTTGTAACTTTTTACTGGAGCGTCATAAAACCTTAAAATTTTTGTAACAATAAAGTACTCGAGCCTCTTGTCAATTTAAGCTATCGCTCAAAACTATGCTACTCTTGGGTCCCAAATCAAACACTGGAAAACTTCAAATGGCCATAACTTCTATACGGTACATCCTACACCTATCAAAGTTTGCAATATACAAATGCTTGTAACTTTTTACTGGAGCGTCATAAAACCTTGAAATTTCGTAACAATAAAGTACTCGAGCCTCTTGTCAATTTAAGCTTTCGATCAAAGCTATGCTACCCTTGAGTCCCAAATCAAACACTGATAAAACTTCAACTGGCCCTAACTTCTATACGGTACGTCCTACACCTTTCAAAGTTTGCAACATACAAATGCTTGTAACTTTTTACTGGAGCGTCAAAAAAACTTTGAAATTTTGTAACAATAAAGTACTCGAGCCTCTTGTCCAATTAAGCTATCGCTCAAAGCAATGCTACCCTTGAGTTCCAAATCACACACTGATAAAACTTCAAATGGCTCTAACTTCTATACTGTACGTTCTACACCTATCAAAGTTTGCAACATACAAATGCTTGTACCTTTTTACTGGAGCTTCATAAAACCTTGAAATTTTGTAACAATAAAGTACTCCAGCCTCTTGTCAATTTAAGCTATCGCTTAAAGCTATGCTACCCTTGAGTCCCAAATCAAACACTGATAAAATTTCAAATGGCCTTAACTTCTATACGGTACGTCCTACACCTATCTAAGTTTGCAACATACAGATGCTTGTAACGTTTTACTGGAGCGTCATAAAATCTTGAAATTTTGTAACAATAAAGTACTCGAGCCTCTTGTCAATTTAAGCTATCGCTCAATGCTATGCTACCCTTGAGTCCCAAATCAAACACTGATAAAACTTAGAGTGGCCCTAACTTCTATACGGTACGTCCTACACCTATGAAAGTTTTCAACATAAAAATGCTTGTAACTTTTTACTGGAGCTTCATAAAACCTTGAAATTTTGTAACAACAAAGTACTCGAGCCTCTTGTCAATTTAAGCTATCGCTCACAGCTATGCTACCCTAGAGTCCCAAATCAAACACTGATAAAACTTCAAATGGCCCTAACTTCTATACGGTACGTCCTACACCTATCAAAGTTTGCAACATACAAATGCTTGAAGCTTTTTACTGGAGCGTCATAAAACCTTGAAATTTTGTAACAATAAAGTACTCGAGCCTCTTGTCAATTTAAGCTATCGCTCAAAGCTATGCTACCCTTGAGTCCCAAATCAAACACTGATAAAATTTCAATTGACCCTAACTTCTATACGGTACGTCCTACACTATCAAAGTTTGCAACATACAAATGCTTGTAACTTTTTCCTGGAGCGTCATAAAACCTTGAAATTTTGTAACAATAAAGTGCTCGAGCCTCTTGTCAATTTAAGCTATCGCTCAAAGCTATGCTACCCTTGAGTCCCAAATCAAACACTGATAAAACTTCAAATAACCCTAACTTATATCCGGTACGTAGTACACCTATCAAAGTTTGCAACATACAAATGCTTGTAAATTTTTCCTGGAGCGTCATAAAACCTTGAAATTTTGTAACAATAAAGTACTCGAGCCTCTTGTCAATTTAAGCTATCGCTCAAAGCTATGCTACCCTTGAGTCCCAAATCAAACACTGACAAAACTTCAAATGTCCCTAACTTCTATACGGTAAGTCCTACACCTATCAAAGTTTGCAACATACAAATGCTTGTAACTTTTTACTGGAGCATCATAAAACCTTGATAAAGTACTCGAGCCTCTTGTCAATTTAAGCTATCGCTCAGAACTATGCTACCCTTGAGTCCCAAATCAAACACTGATAAAACTTCACATGGCCCTGACTTCTATACGGTACGTCCTACACCTATCAAAGTTTGCAAATATACAAATGCTTGCAACTTTTTACTGGAGCGTCATAAAACCTTGAAATTTTGTAACAAAAAAGTACTCGAGCCTCTTGTCAATATAAGCTATCGCTCAAAGCTATGCTACCCTTGAGTCCCAAATCAAACACTGAAAAAACTTCAAATGGCCCTACCTTCTATACGGTACGTCCTACACCTATCAAAGTTTGCAACATACAAATGCTTGTAACTTTTTACTGGAGCATCATAAAACCTTGAAATTTTGTAACAATAAAGTACTCGAGCCTCTTGTCAATTTACGCTATCGCTCAAACCTATGCTACCCTTGAGTTCCAAATCAAACACTGATAAAAGTTCAAATGGCCCTGACTTCTATACGGTACGTCCTATACCTATCAGAGTTTGCAACATACAAATGCTTGTAACTTTTTACTGGAGCGTCATAAAACCTTAAAATTTTTGTAACAATAAAGTACTCGAGCCTCTTGTAAATTTAAGCTATCGCTCAAAACTATGCTACTCTTGGGTCCCAAATCAAACACTGGAAAACTTCAAATGGCCCTAACTTCTATACGGTACGTCCTACACCTATCAAAGTTTGCAATATACAAATGCTTGTAACTTTTTACTGGAGCGTCATAAAACCTTGAAATTTCGTAACAATAAAGTACTCGAGCCTCTTGTCAATTTAAGCTTTCGATCAAAGCTATGCTACCCTTGAGTCCCAAATCAAACACTGATAAAACTTCAACTGGCCCTAACTTCTATACGGTACGTCCTACACCTATCAAAGTTTGCAACATAGAAATGCTTGTAACTTTTTACCGGAGCGTCATAAAACCTTGAAATTTTGTAACAACAAAGTACTCGAGCCTCTTGTCAATTTAAGCTATTGCTCACAGCTATGCTACCCTAGAGTCCCAAATCAAACATTGATAAAACTTCAAATGGCCCTAACTTCTATACGGTACGTCCTACACCTATCAAAGTTTGCAACATACAAATGCTTGTAGCTTTTTACTGGAGCGTCATAAAACCTTGAAATTTTGTAACAATAAAGTACTCGAGCCTCTTGTAAATTTAAGCTATCGCTCAAAGCTATGCTACCCTTGAGTCCCAAATCAAACACTGATAAAATTTCAATTGACCCTAACTTTTATACGGTACGTCCTACACTATCAAAGTTTGCAACATACAAATGCTTGCAACTTTTTCCTGGAGCGTCATAAAACCTTGAAATTTTGTAACAATAAAGTGCTCGAGCCTCTTGTCAATGTAATCTATCGCTCAAAGCTATGCTACCCTTGAGTCCCAAAACAAACATTGATAAAATTTCAAATGACCCTAACTTCTATACGGTACGTCCTACACCTATCAAAGTTTGGAACATACAAATGCTTGTAAATTTTTCCTGGAGCGTCATAAAACCTTGAAATTTTGTAACAATAAAGTACTCGAGCCTCTTGTCAATTTAAGCTATCGCTCAAAGCTATGCTACCCTTGAGTCCCAAATCAAGCACTGATAAAACTTCAAGTGGCCCTCACTTCTATACGGTACGTCCTACACCTATCAAAGTTTTCAACATACAAATGCTTGTAACTTTTTACTAGAGCATCATAAAACCTTGAAATTTTGTAACAATAAAGTACTCGAGCCTCTTGTCAATTTAAGCTATCGCTGAAAGCTATGCTACCCTTGAGTCCCAAATCAAACACTAATAAAACATCAAATGGCCCTAACTTCTATACGGTACGTCCTACACCTATCAAAGTTTGCAACATACAAATGCTTGTAACTTTTTACTGGAGCGTCAAAAAAACTTTGAAATTTTGTAACAATAAAGTACTCGAGCCTCTTGTCCAATTAAGCTATCGCTCAAAGCTATGCTACCCTTGAGTCCCAAATCACACACTGATAAAACTTCAAATGGCTCTAACTTCTATACGGTTCGTCCTACACCTATCAAAGTTTGCAACATACAAATGCTTGTAACTTTTTACTGGAGCTTCATAAAACCTTGAAATTTTGTAACAATAAAGTACTCCAGCCTCTTGTCAATTTAAGCTATCGCTTAAAGCTATGCTACCCTTGAGTCCCAAATCAAACACTGATAAAATTTCAAATGGCCTTAACTTCTATACGGTACGTCCTAAACCTATTTAAGTTTGCAGCATACAAATGCTTGTAACTTTTTACTGGAGCGTCATAAAACCTTGAAATTTTGTAACAATAAAGTACTCGAGCCTCTTTTCAATTTAAGCTGTCGCTCAAAGCTATGCTACCCTTTAGTCCCAAATCAAACACTGATAAAACTTCCAATGGCCCTAACTTCTATACGGTACGTCCTACACCTATCAAAGTTTGCAACATACAAATGCTTGTAGCTTTTTACTGGAGCGTCATAAAACCTTGAAATTTTGTAACAATAAAGTACTCGAACCTCTTGTCAATTTAAGCTATCACTCAAAGCTATGCTACCCTTGAGTCCCAAATCAAACACTGATAAAATTTCACTTGACCCTAACTTCTATACGGTAAGTCCTACACTATCAAAGTTTGCAACATACAAATGCTTGTAACTTTTTCCTGGAGCGTCATAAAACCTTGAAATTTTGTAACAATAAAGTGCTCGAGCCTCTTGTCAATTTAAGCTATCGCTCAAAGCTATGCTACCCTTGAGTCCCAAAACAAACATTGATAAAATTTCAAATGACCCTAACTTCTATACGGTACGTCCTACACCTATCAAAGTTTGCAACATACAAATGCTTGTAAATTTTTCCTGGAGCGTCATAAAACCTTGAAATTTTGTAACAATAAAGTACTCGAGCCTCTTGTCAATTTAAGCTATCGCTCAAAGCTATGCTACCCTTGAGTCCCATGTCAAGCACTGATAAAACTTCAAATGGCCCTAACTTGTATACGGTACGTCCTACACCTATCAAAATTTGCAACATACAAATGCTTGTAAGTTTTTACTGGAGCGTCATAAAACCTTGAAATTTTGTAACAAAAAAGTACTCGAGCCTCTTGTCAATTTAAGCTATCGCTCATAGCTTTGCTACTCTTGAGTCCCAAATCAAACACTGACAAAACTTCAAATGTCCCTAACTTATATACGGTAAGTCCTACACCTATCAAAGTTTGCAACATACAAATGCTTGTAACTTTTTACTGGAGCATCATAAAACCTTGATAAAGTACTCGAGCCTCTTGTCAATTTAAGCTATCGCTCAGAACTATGCTACCCTTGAGTCCCAAATCAAACACTGATAAAACTTCAAATGGCCCTAACTTCTATACGGTACGTCCTACACCTATCAAAGTTTGCAAATATACAAATGCTTGCAACTTTTTACTGGAGCGTCATAAAACCTTGAAATTTTGTAACAAAAAAGTACTCGAGCCTCTTGTCAATATAAGCTATCGCTCAAAGCTATGCTACCCTTGAGTCCCAAATCAAACACTGAAAAAACTTCAAATGGCCCTAACTTCTATACGGTACGTCCTACACCTATCAAAGTTTGCAACATACAAATGCTTGTAACTTTTTACTGGAGCATCATAGAACCTTGAAATTTTGTAACAATAAAGTACTCGAGCCTCTTGTCAATTTACGCTATCGCTCAAACCTATGCTACCCTTGAGTTCCAAATCAAACACTGATAAAAGTTCAAATGGCCCTGACTTCTATACGGTACGTCCTACACCTATCAGAGTTTGCAACATACAAATGCTTGTAACTTTTTACTGGAGCGTCATAAAACCTTAAAATTTTTGTAACAATAAAGTACTCGAGCCTCTTGTCAATTTAAGCTATCGCTCGAAACTATGCTACTCTTGGGTCCCAAATCAAACACTGAAAAAACTTCAAATGGTCCTAACTTCTATACGGTACGTCCTACACCTATCAAAGTTTGCAATATACAAATGCTTGTAACTTTTTTCTGGAGCGTCATAAAACCTTGAAATTTCGTAACAATAAAGTACTCGAGCCTCTTGTCAATTTACGCTTTCGATCAAAGCTATGCTACCCTTGAGTCTCAAATCAAACACTGATAAAACTTCAAGTGGCCCTAACTTCTATACGGTACGTCCTACACCTATCAAAGTTTGCAACATAGAAATGCTTGTAACTTTTTACCGGAGCGTCATAAAACCTTGAAATTTTGTAACAACAAAGAACTCGAGCCTCTTGTCAATTTAAGCTATCGCTCACAGCTATGCTACCCTAGAGTCCCAAATCAAACACTGATAAAACTTCAAATGGCCCTAACTTCTATACGGTACGTCCTACACCTATCAAAGTTTGCAACATACAAATGCTTGTAGCTTTTTACTGGAGCGTCATAAAACCTTGAAATTTTGTAACAATAAAATACTCGAGCCTCTTGTCAATTTAAGCTATCGCTCAAAGCTATGCTACCCTTGAATCCCAAATCAAACACTGAGAAAATTTCAATTGACCCTAACTTCTATACGGTACGTCCTACACTATCAAAGTTTGCAACATACAAATGCTTGTAACTTTTTCCTGGAGCGTCATAAAACCTTGAAATTTTGTAACAATAAAGTGCTCGAGCCTCTTGTTAATTTAAGCTATCGCTCAAAGCTATGCTACCCTTGAGTCCCAAAACAAACATTGATAAAATTTCAAATGACCCTAACTTCTATACGGTACGTCCTACACCTATCAAAGTTTGCAACATACAAATGCTTGTAAATTTTTCCTGGAGCGTCATAAAACCTTGAAATTGTGTAACAATAAAGTACTCGAGCCTCTTGTCAATTTAAGCTATCGCTCAAAGCTATGCTACCCTTGAGTCCCACGTCAAACACTGATAAAACTTCAAATGGCCCTAACTTGTATACGGTACGTCCCACACCTATCAAAATTTGCAACATACAAATGCTTGTAAGTTTTTACTGGAGCGTCATAAAACCTTGAAATTTTGTAACAAAAAAGTACTCGAGCCTCTTGCCAATTTAAGCTATCGCTCATAGCTATGCTACCCTTGAGTCCCAAATCTAACACTGACAAAACTTCAAATGTCCCTAACTTCTATACGGTATGTCCTACACCTATCGAAGTTTGCAACATACAAATGCTAGTAACTTTTTACTGGAGCATCATAAAACCTTGATAAAGTACTCGAGCCTCTTGTCAATTTAAGCTATCGCTCAGAACTATGCTACCCTTGAGACCCAAATCAAACACTGATATACGGTACGTCCTACACCTATCGAATTTTGCAACATACAAATGCTTGTAACTTTTTACTGGAGCGTCATAAAACCTTGAAATTTTGTAACAATAAAGTACTCGAGCCTCTTGTCAATTTAAGCTATCGCTGAAAGCTATGCTACCCTTGACTCCCAAATCAAACACTGATAAAATTTCAAATGGCCCTAACTTCTATACGGTACGTCTTACAATTATCAAAGTTTGTAACATTCAAATGCTTGTAACTTTTTACTGGAGCGTAATAAAACTTTGAAATTTTGTAACAATAAAGTACTCGAGCCTCTTGTCAATTTAAGCCATCGCTCAAAGCTATGCTACCCTTGAGTCCCAAATCAAACACTGATAAAACTTCAAATGGCTCTAACTGCAATACGGCACATCCTACACCTATCAAAGTTTGCAACATACAAATGCTTGTAACTTTTTCCTGGAGCGTCATAAAACCTTGAAATTTTGTAACAATAAAGTGCTCGAGCCTCTTGTCAATTTAAGCTATCGCTCAAAGCTATGCTACCCTTGAGTCCCAAAACAAATATTGATAAAATTTCAAATGACCCTAACTTCTATACGGTACGTCCTACACCTATCAAAGTTTGCAACATACAAATGCTTGTAAATTTTTCCTGGAGCGTCATAAAACCTTGAAATTTTGTAACAATAAAGTACTCGAGCCTCTTGTCAATTTAAGCTATCGCTCAAAGCTATGCTACCCTTGAGTCCCATGTCAAACACTGATAAAACTTCAAATGGCCCTAACTTGTATACGGTACGTCCTACACCTATCAAAATTTGCAACATACAAATGCTTGTAAGTTTTTACTGGAGCGTCATAAAACCTTGAAATTTTGTAACAAAAAAGTACTCGAGCCTCTTGTCAATTTAAGCTATCGCTCATAGCTATGCTACCCTTGAGTCCCAAATCAAACACTGACAAAACTTCAAATGTCCCTAACTTCTATACGGTAAGTCCTACACCTATCAAAGTTTGCAACATACAAATGCTTGTAACTTTTTACTGGAGCATCATAAAACCTTGATAAAGTACTCGAGCCTCTTGTCAATTTAAGCTTTCGATCAAAGCTATGCTACCCTTGAGTCCCAAATCAAACACTGATAAAACTTCAAGTGGCCCTAACTTCTATACGGTACGTCCTACACCTATCAAAGTTTGCAACATACAAATGCTTGTAACTTTTTACTGGAGCTTCATAAAACCTTGAAATTTTGTAACAATAAAGTACTCGAGCCTCTTGTCAATTTAAGCTATCGCTGAAAGCTATGCTACCCTTGACTCCCAAATCAAACACTAATAAAACTTCAAATGGCCCTAACTTCTATACGGTACGTCCTACACCTATCAAAGTTTGCAACATACAAATGCTTGTAACTTTTTACTGTAGCGTAATAAAACTTTGAAATTTTGTAACAATAAAGTACTCGAGCCTCTTGTCAATTTAAGCCATCTCTCAAAGCTATACTACCCTTGAGTTCCAAATCAAACACTGATAAAACTTCAAATGGCCCTAACTTCTAAACGGTACGTCCTACACCTATCAAAGTTTGCAACATACAAATGCTTGTAACTTTTTACTGGAGCGTAATAAAACTTTGAAATTTTGTAACAATAAAGTACTCGAGCCTCTTGTCAATTTAAGCCATCGCTCAAAGCTATGCTACCCTTGAGTCCCAAATCAAACACTGATAAAACTTCAAATGGCTCTAACTGCAATACGGCACATCCTACACCTATCAAAGTTTGCAACATACAAATGATTGTAACTTTTTACTTGAGCGTCATAAAACCTTGAAATTTTGTAACAATAAAGTACTCGAGCCTCTTGTCAATTTAAGCCATCGCTCAAAACTATGCTACCCTTGAGTCCCAAATCAAACACTGATAAAACTTCAAATGGCCCTAACTTCTATACGGTACGTCCAACACCTATCAAAGTTTGTAATATACAAATGCTTGTAACTTTTTCCTGGAGCGTCATAAAACCTTGAAATTTTGTAACAATAAAGTACCCAAGCCACTTGTCAATTTAAGCTGTCGCTCAAAGCCATGCTGCCCTTGAGTCCCAAATCAAACACTGATAAAACTTCAAGTGGCCCTAACTTCTATACGGTACGTCCTACACCTATCAAAGTTTTCAACATACAAATGCTTGTAACTTTTTACTGGAGCTTCATAAAACCTTGAAATTTTGTAACAATAAAGTATTCGAGCCTCTTGTCAATTTAAGCCATCGCTCAAAACTATGCTACCCTTGAGTCCCAAATCAAACTCTGATAAAACTCAAAATGGCCCTAACTTATATACGGTACGTCCTACACCTATCAAAGTTTGCAACATACAAATGCTTGTAACTTTTTACTGGAGCTTCATAAAACCTTGAAATTTTGTAACAATAAAGTACTCGAGTCCCATGTCAAATACTGATCAAACTTCAAATGGCCCTAACTTCTATACGGTACGTCCTACACCTATCAAAGCTTGCAACATACAAATGCTTGTAACTTTTTACTGGAGCATCATAAAAACTTGAAATTTTGTAACAAAAAGTACTGGAGCCTCTTGTCAATTTAAGCTATCGCTCATAGCTATGCTACCCGTGAGTCCCAAATCAAACACTGACAAAACTTCAAATGGCCCTAACTTCTATACGGTACGTCCTACACCTATCAAAGTTTGCAACATACAAATGCTTGTAACTTTTTACTGGAGCATCATAAAACCTTGAAATTTTGTATCAATAAAGTAATCGAGCCTCTTGTTAATTTAAGCTATCGCTCAAACCTATGCTACCCTTGAGTCCCAAATCAAACACTAATAAAACTTCAAATGGCCCCAACTTCTATACGGTACGTCCTACACCTATCAGAGTTTGCAAGATACAAATGATTGTAACTTTTTACTGGAGCGTCATAAAACATTGAAATTGTTGTAACAATAAAGTACTCGAGCCTCTTGTCAATTTAAGCTATCGCTGAAAACTATGCTACCCTTGAATCCCAAATGAAACACTGATAAAACTTCAAATGGCCCTAACTTCTAAACGGTACGTCCTACACCTATCAAAGTTTGCAACATACAAATGCTTGTAACTTTTTACTGAAGCATCATAAAACCTCGAAATTTTGTAACAATAAAGTACTCGAGCCTCTTGTCAATTTAAGCTATCGTTCAAAACTATGCTACCCTTGAGTCCCAAATCAAACACTGATAAAACTTCAAATGGCAATAACTTCTATACGGTACGTCTTACACCTATCAAAGTTTGCAATATACAAATGTTTGTAACTTTTTACTGGAGCGCCATAGAACCTTGAAATTTTGTAACAATAAAGTACTCGAGCCTCTTGTCAAATTAAGCTATCTCTCAAAGCTATGATACCCTTGAGTCTCAAATTAAACACTGATAAAACTTCAAATGGCTCTAACTTCTATACGGTACTACCTACAACTATCAAAGTTTGCAACATACAAATGCTTGTAACTTTTTACTGGAGCATCATAAAACCTTGATAAAGTACTCGAGCCTCTTGTCAATTTAAGCTATCGCTCAGAACTATGCTACCCTTGAGACCCAAATCAAACACTGATATACGGTACGTCCTACACCTATCGAATTTTGCAACATACAAATGCTTGTAACTTTTTACTGGAGCGTCATAAAACCTTGAAATTTTGTAACAATAAAGTACTCGAGCCTCTTGTCAATTTAAGCTATCGCTGAAAGCTATGCTACCCTTGACTCCCAAATCAAACACTGATAAAATTTCAAATGGCCCTAACTTCTATACGGTACGTCTTACAATTATCAAAGTTTGTAACATTCAAATGCTTGTAACTTTTTACTGGAGCGTAATAAAACTTTGAAATTTTGTAACAATAAAGTACTCGAGCCTCTTGTCAATTTAAGCCATCGCTCAAAGCTATGCTACCCTTGAGTCCCAAATCAAACACTGATAAAACTTCAAATGGCTCTAACTGCAATACGGCACATCCTACACCTATCAAAGTTTGCAACATACAAATGCTTGTAACTTTTTCCTGGAGCGTCATAAAACCTTGAAATTTTGTAACAATAAAGTGCTCGAGCCTCTTGTCAATTTAAGCTATCGCTCAAAGCTATGCTACCCTTGAGTCCCAAAACAAACATTGATAAAATTTCAAATGACCCTAACTTCTATACGGTACGTCCTACACCTATCAAAGTTTGCAACATACAAATGCTTGTAAATTTTTCCTGGAGCGTCATAAAACCTTGAAATTTTGTAACAATAAAGTACTCGAGCCTCTTGTCAATTTAAGCTATCGCTCAAAGCTATGCTACCCTTGAGTCCCATGTCAAACACTGATAAAACTTCAAATGGCCCTAACTTGTATACGGTACGTCCTACACCTATCAAAATTTGCAACATACAAATGCTTGTAAGTTTTTACTGGAGCGTCATAAAACCTTGAAATTTTGTAACAAAAAAGTACTCGAGCCTCTTGTCAATTTAAGCTATCGCTCATAGCTATGCTACCCTTGAGTCCCAAATCAAACACTGACAAAACTTCAAATGTCCCTAACTTCTATACGGTAAGTCCTACACCTATCAAAGTTTGCAACATACAAATGCTTGTAACTTTTTACTGGAGCATCATAAAACCTTGATAAAGTACTCGAGCCTCTTGTCAATTTAAGCTTTCGATCAAAGCTATGCTACCCTTGAGTCCCAAATCAAACACTGATAAAACTTCAAGTGGCCCTAACTTCTATACGGTACGTCCTACACCTATCAAAGTTTGCAACATACAAATGCTTGTAACTTTTTACTGGAGCTTCATAAAACCTTGAAATTTTGTAACAATAAAGTACTCGAGCCTCTTGTCAATTTAAGCTATCGCTGAAAGCTATGCTACCCTTGACTCCCAAATCAAACACTAATAAAACTTCAAATGGCCCTAACTTCTATACGGTACGTCCTACACCTATCAAAGTTTGCAACATACAAATGCTTGTAACTTTTTACTGTAGCGTAATAAAACTTTGAAATTTTGTAACAATAAAGTACTAGAGCCTCTTGTCAATTTAAGCCATCTCTCAAAGCTATACTACCCTTGAGTTCCAAATCAAACACTGATAAAACTTCAAATGGCCCTAACTTCTAAACGGTACGTCCTACACCTATCAAAGTTTGCAACATACAAATGCTTGTAACTTTTTACTGGAGCGTAATAAAACTTTGAAATTTTGTAACAATAAAGTACTCGAGCCTCTTGTCAATTTAAGCCATCGCTCAAAGCTATGCTACCCTTGAGTCCCAAATCAAACACTGATAAAACTTCAAATGGCTCTAACTGCAATACGGCACATCCTACACCTATCAAAGTTTGCAACATACAAATGATTGTAACTTTTTACTTGAGCGTCATAAAACCTTGAAATTTTGTAACAATAAAGTACTCGAGCCTCTTGTCAATTTAAGCCATCGCTCAAAACTATGCTACCCTTGAGTCCCAAATCAAACACTGATAAAACTTCAAATGGCCCTAACTTCTATACGGTACGTCCAACACCTATCAAAGTTTGTAATATACAAATGCTTGTAACTTTTTCCTGGAGCGTCATAAAACCTTGAAATTTTGTAACAATAAAGTACCCAAGCCACTTGTCAATTTAAGCTGTCGCTCAAAGCCATGCTGCCCTTGAGTCCCAAATCAAACACTGATAAAACTTCAAGTGGCCCTAACTTCTATACGGTACGTCCTACACCTATCAAAGTTTTCAACATACAAATGCTTGTAACTTTTTACTGGAGCTTCATAAAACCTTGAAATTTTGTAACAATAAAGTATTCGAGCCTCTTGTCAATTTAAGCCATCGCTCAAAACTATGCTACCCTTGAGTCCCAAATCAAACTCTGATAAAACTCAAAATGGCCCTAACTTATATACGGTACGTCCTACACCTATCAAAGTTTGCAACATACAAATGCTTGTAACTTTTTACTGGAGCTTCATAAAACCTTGAAATTTTGTAACAATAAAGTACTCGAGTCCCATGTCAAATACTGATCAAACTTCAAATGGCCCTAACTTCTATACGGTACGTCCTACACCTATCAAAGCTTGCAACATACAAATGCTTGTAACTTTTTACTGGAGCATCATAAAAACTTGAAATTTTGTAACAAAAAGTACTGGAGCCTCTTGTCAATTTAAGCTATCGCTCATAGCTATGCTACCCTTGAGTCCCAAATCAAACACTGACAAAACTTCAAATGGCCCTAACTTCTATACGGTACGTCCTACACCTATCAAAGTTTGCAACATGCAAATGCTTGTAACTTTTTACTGGAGCATCATAAAACCTTGAAATTTTGTATCAATAAAGTAATCGAGCCTCTTGTTAATTTAAGCTATCGCTCAAACCTATGCTACCCTTGAGTCCCAAATCAAACACTAATAAAACTTCAAATGGCCCCAACTTCTATACGGTACGTCCTACACCTATCAGAGTTTGCAAGATACAAATGATTGTAACTTTTTACTGGAGCGTCATAAAACATTGAAATTGTTGTAACAATAAAGTACTCGAGCCTCTTGTCAATTTAAGCTATCGCTGAAAACTATGCTACCCTTGAATCCCAAATGAAACACTGATAAAACTTCAAATGGCCCTAACTTCTAAACGGTACGTCCTACACCTATCAAAGTTTGCAACATACAAATGCTTGTAACTTTTTACTGAAGCATCATAAAACCTCGAAATTTTGTAACAATAAAGTACTCGAGCCTCTTGTCAATTTAAGCTATCGTTCAAAACTATGCTACCCTTGAGTCCCAAATCAAACACTGATAAAACTTCAAATGGCAATAACTTCTATACGGTACGTCTTACACCTATCAAAGTTTGCAATATACAAATGTTTGTAACTTTTTACTGGAGCGTCATAGAACCTTGAAATTTTGTAACAATAAAGTACTCGAGCCTCTTGTCAAATTAAGCTATCTCTCAAAGCTATGATACCCTTGAGTCTCAAATTAAACACTGATAAAACTTCAAATGGCTCTAACTTCTATACGGTACTACCTACAACTATCAAAGTTTGCAACATACAAATGCTTGTAACTTTTTACTGGAGCATCATAAAACCTTAAAATTTTTGAAACAATAAAGTACTCGAGCCTCTTTTCAATTTAAGCTATCGCTCAAAGCTATGCTACCCTTGAGTTCCAAATCAAACACTGATAAAACTTCGAATGGCCCTAACTTCTATACGGTACGTCCTAGACCTATCAAAGTTTGCAACATACAAATGCTTGTAACTTTTTACTTGAGCGTCATAAAACCTTATAATTTTGTAACAATAAAGTATTCGAGCCTCTTGTCAATTTAAGCTATCGCTCAAAGCTATGCTACCCTTGAGTCCCAAATCAAACACTGATAAAATTTCAAATGACCCTAACTTCTATACGGTACGTCCTACACCTATCAAAGTTTGCAACATACAAATGATTGTAACTTTTTACTGGAGCGTCATAAAACCTTGAAATTTTGTAAAAATGAAGTACTCGAGCCTCCTGTCAATTTAAGCTATCGCTCAGAGCTATGCTACCCTTGAGTCCCAAATCAAACACTGATAAAACTTCAAATGGCCCTAACTTCTATACGGTACGTCCTACACCTATCAAAGTTTTCAACATACAAATGCTTGTAACTTTTTACTGGAGCTTCATAAAACCTTGAAATTTTGTAACAATAAAGTATTCGAGCCTCTTGTCAATTTAAGCCATCGCTCAAAACTATGCTACCCTTGAGTCCCAAATCAAACTCTGATAAAACTCAAAATGGCCCTAACTTATATACGGTACGTCCTACACCTATCAAAGTTTGCAACATACAAATGCTTGTAACTTTTTACTGGAGCTTCATAAAACCTTGAAATTTTGTAACAATAAAGTACTCGAGTCCCATGTCAAATACTGATCAAACTTCAAATGGCCCTAACTTCTATACGGTACGTCCTACACCTATCAAAGCTTGCAACATACAAATGCTTGTAACTTTTTACTGGAGCATCATAAAAACTTGAAATTTTGTAACAAAAAGTACTGGAGCCTCTTGTCAATTTAAGCTATCGCTCATAGCTATGCTACCCTTGAGTCCCAAATCAAACACTGACAAAACTTCAAATGGCCCTAACTTCTATACGGTACGTCCTACACCTATCAAAGTTTGCAACATACAAATGCTTGTAACTTTTTACTGGAGCATCATAAAACCTTGAAATTTTGTAACAATAAAGTAATCGAGCCTCTTGTTAATTTAAGCTATCGCTCAAACCTATGCTACCCTTGAGTCCCAAATCAAACACTAATAAAACTTCAAATGGCCCCAACTTCTATACGGTACGTCCTACACCTATCAGAGTTTGCAAGATACAAATGATTGTAACTTTTTACTGGAGCGTCATAAAACATTGAAATTGTTGTAACAATAAAGTACTCGAGCCTCTTGTCAATTTAAGCTATCGCTGAAAACTATGCTACCCTTGAATCCCAAATGAAACACTGATAAAACTTCAAATGGCCCTAACTTCTAAACGGTACGTCCTACACCTATCAAAGTTTGCAACATACAAATGCTTGTAACTTTTTACTGGAGCATCATAAAACCTCGAAATTTTGTAACAATAAAGTACTCGAGCCTCTTGTCAATTTAAGCTATCGTTCAAAACTATGCTACCCTTGAGTCCCAAATCAAACACTGATAAAACTTCAAATGGCAATAACTTCTATACGGTACGTCTTACACCTATCAAAGTTTGCAATATACAAATGTTTGTAACTTTTTACTGGAGCGTCATAGAACCTTGAAATTTTGTAACAATAAAGTACTCGAGCCTCTTGTCAAATTAAGCTATCTCTCAAAGCTATGATACCCTTGAGTCTCAAATTAAACACTGATAAAACTTCAAATGGCTCTAACTTCTATACGGTACTACCTACACCTATCAAAGTTTGCAACATACAAATGCTTGTAACTTTTTACTGGAGCATCATAAAACCTTAAAATTTTTGAAACAATAAAGTACTCGAGCCTCTTTTCAATTTAAGCTATCGCTCAAAGCTATGCTACCCTTGAGTTCCAAATCACACACTGATAAAACTTCGAATGGCCCTAACTTCTATACGGTACGTCCTAGACCTATCAAAGTTTGCAACATACAAATGCTTGTAACTTTTTACTTGAGCGTCATAAAACCTTGTAATTTTGTAACAATAAAGTATTCGAGCCTCTTGTCAATTTAAGCTATCGCTCAAAGCTATGCTACCCTTGAGTCCCAAATCAAACACTGATAAAATTTCAAATGACCCTAACTTCTATACGGTACGTCCTACACCTATCAAAGTTTGCAACATACAAATGATTGTAACTTTTTACTGGAGCGTCATAAAACCTTGAAATTTTGTAACAAAAAAGTACTCGAGCCTCTTGTCAATTTAAGCTATCGCTCAAAGCTATGCTACCCTTGAGTCCCAAATCAAACACTGATAAAACTTCAAATGGCCCTAACTTCTATACGGTATGTCCTACACCTATCAGAGTTTGCAACATACAAATGCTTGTAACTTTTTACTGAAGCGTCATGTAACTTATTACTGAAGCGTCATAAAACCTTGAAATTTTTGTAACAATAAAGTACTCGAGCCTCTTTTCAATTTAAGCTATCGCTCAAAGCCATGCTACCCTTGAGTCCCAAATCAAACACTGATAAAACTTCCAATGGCCCTAACTTCTATACGGTACGTCCTACACCTATCAAAGTTTGCAACATACAAATGCTTGTAACTTTTTCCTGGAGCGTCATAAAACCTTGAAATTTTGTAACAATAACACTGATAAAACTTCAAATGGCCCTAACTTCTATACGGTACGTCCTACACCTATCAAAGTTTGCAACATACAAATGTTTGTAACTTTTTACTGGAGCGTCATAAAACCTTGAAATTTTGTAACAAAAAAGTACTCGAGCCTCTTGTCAATTTAAGCTATCGCTCATAGCTATGCTACCCTTGAGCCCAAATCAAACACTGACGAAACTTCAAATGGCCCTAACTTCTATACGGTACGTCCTATCAAAGTTTGCAACATACAAATGCTTGTAACTTTTTCCTGGAGCGTCATAAAACCTTGAAATTTTGTAACAATAAAGTACTCGAGCCTCTTGTCAATTTAAGCTATCGCTCAAAGCTATGCTACCCTTGAGTCCCATGTCAAACACTGATAAAACTTCAAATGGCCCTAACTTCTTTACGGTACATCCTACACCTATCAAAGTTTGCAACATGCAAATGTTTGTAACTTTTTACTGGAGCGTCATAAAACCTTGAAATTTTTGTAACAATAAAGTACTCGAGCCTCTTGTCAATTTAAGCTATCGCTCAAAACTATGCTACCCTTGAGTCCCAAATCAAACACTGATAAAACTTCAAATGGCCCTAACTTCTAAACGGTACGTCCAACACCTATCAAAGTTTGCAATATACAAATGCTTGTAACTTTTTATTGGAGCGTCATAAAACCTTGAAATTTTGTAACAATAAAGTACTCGAGCCTCTTGTCAATTTAAGCTTTCGCTCAAAGCTATGCTACCCTTGAGTCCCAAATCAAACACTGATAAAACTTCAAATGGCCCTAACTTGTATACGGTACGTCCTACACCTCTCAAAGTTTGCAACATACAAATGCTTGTAACTTTTTACTGGAGCTTCATAAAACCTTGACATTTTGTAACAATAAAGTACTCGAGACTCTTGTCAATTTAAGCTATCGCTGAAAGCTATGCTACCCTTGAGTCCCAAATCAAACACTAATAAAACTTCAAATGGCCCTACCTTCTATACGGTACGTCCTACACCTATCAAAGTTTGCAACATACAAATGCTTGTAACTTTTTACTGGAGCGTCATAAAACCTTGAAATTTTGTAACAATAAAGTACTCGAGTCTCTTGTCAATTTAAGCCATCGCTCAAAGCTATGCTACCCTTGAGTCCCAAATCAATCACTGATAAAACTTCAAATGGCCCTAACTTCTATACGGTACGTCCTACACCTATCAAAGTGTGAAACATACAAATGCTTGTAACTTTTTACTGGAGCGTCATAAAACTTTGAAATTTTTTAACAATAAAGTATTCGAGCCTCTTGTCAATTTAAGCTATCGCTCAAAGCTATGCTACCCTTAGGACCCAAATCAAACACTGATAAAACTTCAAATGGCACTAACTTCTATACGTTACGTCCTACACCTATCAAAGTTTGCAAACATACAAATGCTTGCAACTTTTTACTGGAGCGTCATAAAACCTTGAAATTTTGTAACAAAAGAGTACTCGAGCCTCTTGTCAATTTAAGCTATCGCTCAAAGCTATGCTACCCTTGAGTCCCAAATCAAACACTAATAAAACTTCAAATGGCCCCAACTTCTATACGGTACGTCCTACACCTATCAGAGTTTGCAAGATACAAATGATTGTAACTTTTTACTGGAGCGTCATAAAACATTGAAATTGTTGTAACAATAAAGTACTCGAGCCTCTTGTCAATTTAAGCTATCGCTGAAAACTATGCTACCCTTGAATCCCAAATGAAACACTGATAAAACTTCAAATGGCCCTAACTTCTAAACGGTACGTCCTACACCTATCAAAGTTTGCAACATACAAATGCTTGTAACTTTTTACTGGAGCATCATAAAACCTCGAAATTTTGTAACAATAAAGTACTCGAGCCTCTTGTCAATTTAAGCTATCGTTCAAAACTATGCTACCCTTGAGTCCCAAATCAAACACTGATAAAACTTCAAATGGCAATAACTTCTATACGGTACGTCTTACACCTATCAAAGTTTGCAATATACAAATGTTTGTAACTTTTTACTGGAGCGTCATAGAACCTTGAAATTTTGTAACAATAAAGTACTCGAGCCTCTTGTCAAATTAAGCTATCTCTCAAAGCTATGATACCCTTGAGTCTCAAATTAAACACTGATAAAACTTCAAATGGCCCTACCTTCTATACGGTATGTCCTACACCTATCAAAGTTTGCAACATACAAATGCTTGTAACTTTTTACTTGAGCGTCATAAAACCTTGAAATTTTGTAACAATAAAGTACTCGAGCCTCTTGTCAATTTAAGCCATCGCTCAAAGCTATGCTACCCTTGAGTCCCAAATCAAACACTGATAAAATTTCAAATGGCCCTAACTTCTATACGGTACGTCCTACACCTATCAAAGTTTGCAGCATACAAATGCTGTAACTTTTTACTGGAGCGTCATAAAACCTTGAAATTTTATAACAATAAAGTATTCGAGCCTCTTGTCAATTTAAGCTATCGTTCAAATCTATTGGGTCCCAAATCAAACACTGATAAAATTTCAAATGACCCTAACTTCTATACGGTACGTCCTACACCTATCAAAGTTTGCAACATACAAATGATTGTAACTTTTTATTGGAACGTCATAAAACCTTGAAATTTTGTAAAAATAAAGTACTCGAGCCTCTTGTCAATTTAAGCTATCGCTCAGAGCTATGCTACCCTTGAGTCCCAAATCAAACACTGATAAAACTTCAAATGGCCCTAACTTCTATACGGTACGTCCTACACCTATCAAAGTTTGCAAACATACAAATGCTTGCAACTTTTTACTGGAGCGTCATAAAACCTTGAAATTTTGTAACAAAAAAGTACTCGAGCCTCTTGTCAATTTAAGCTATCGCTCAAAGCTATGCTACCCTTGAGTCCCAAATCAAACGCTGAAAAAACTTCAGATGGCCCTAACTTCTATACGGTATGTCCTACACATATCAGAGTTTGCAACATACAAATGCTTGTAACTTTTTACTGAAGCGTCATGTAACTTTTTACTGAAGCGTCATAAAACCTTGAAATTTTTGTGACAATAAAGTACTCGAGCCTCTTTTCAATTTAAGCTATCGCTCAAAGCCATGCTACCCTTGAGTCCCAAATCAAACACTGATAAAACTTCCAATGGCCCTAACTTCTATACGGTACGTCCTACACCTATCAAAGTTTGCAAACATACAAATGCTTGCAACTTTTTACTGGAGCGTCATAAAACCTTGAAATTTTGTAACAAAAGAGTACTCGAGCCTCTTGTCAATTTAAGCTATCGCTCAAAGCTATGCTACCCTTGAGTCCCAAATCAAGCACTGATAAATCTTCCAATGGCCCTAACTTCTATACGGTACGTCCTACACCTATCAAAGTTTGCAACATACAAATGCTTTTAACTTTTTACTGGACCGTCATAGAACCTTGAAATTTTTAACAATAAAGTACTCGAGCCTCTTGTCAATTTAAGCTGTCGCTCAAAGCTATGCTACCCTAGAGTCCCAAATCAAACACTGATAAAACTTCAAATGGCCCTACCTTCTATACGGTATGTCCTACACCTATCAAAGTTTGCAACATACAAATGCTTGTAACTTTTTACTTGAGCGTCATAAAACCTTGAAATTTTGTAACAATAAAGTACTCGAGCCTCTTGTCAATTTAAGCCATCGCTCAAAGCTATGCTACCCTTGAGTCCCAAATCAAACACTGATAAAATTTCAAATGGCCCTAACTTCTATACGGTACGTCCTACACCTATCAAAGTTTGCAGCATACAAATGCTGTAACTTTTTACTGGAGCGTCATAAAACCTTGAAATTTTATAACAATAAAGTATTCGAGCCTCTTGTCAATTTAAGCTATCGCTCAAATCTATTGGGTCCCAAATCAAACACTGATAAAATTTCAAATGACCCTAACTTCTATACGGTACGTCCTACACCTATCAAAGTTTGCAACATACAAATGATTGTAACTTTTTACTGGAGCGTCATAAAACCTTGAAATTTTGTAACAAAAAAGTACTCGAGCCTCTTGTCAATTTAAGCTATCGCTCAAAGCTATGCTACCCTTGAGTCCCAAATCAAACACTGATAAAACTTCAAATGGCCCTAACTTCTATACGGTATGTCCTACACCTATCAGAGTTTGCAACATACAAATGCTTGTAACTTTTTACTGAAGCGTCATGTAACTTATTACTGAAGCGTCATAAAACCTTGAAATTTTTGTAACAATAAAGTACTCGAGCCTCTTTTCAATTTAAGCTATCGCTCAAAGCCATGCTACCCTTGAGTCCCAAATCAAACACTGATAAAACTTCCAATGGCCCTAACTTCTATACGGTACGTCCTACACCTATCAAAGTTTGCAGCATACAAATGCTGTAACTTTTTCCTGGAGCGTCATAAAACCTTGAAATTTTGTAACAATAACACTGATAAAACTTCAAATGGCCCTAACTTCTATACGGTACGTCCTACACCTATCAAAGTTTGCAACATACAAATGTTTGTAACTTTTTACTGGAGCGTCATAAAACCTTGAAATTTTGTAACAAAAAAGTACTCGAGCCTCTTGTCAATTTAAGCTATCGCTCATAGCTATGCTACCCTTGAGCCCCAAATCAAACACTGACGAAACTTCAAATGGCCCTAACTTCTATACGGTACGTCCTATCAAAGTTTGCAACATACAAATGCTTGTAACTTTTTCCTGGAGCGTCATAAAACCTTGAAATTTTGTAACAATAAAGTACTCGAGCCTCTTGTCAATTTAAGCTATCGCTCAAAGCTATGCTACCCTTGAGTCCCATGTCAAACACTGATAAAACTTCAAATGGCCCTAACTTCTATACGGTACATCCTACACCTATCAAAGTTTGCAACATACAAATGTTTGTAACTTTTTACTGGAGCGTCATAAAACCTTGAAATTTTTGTAACAATAAAGTACTCGAGCCTCTTGTCAATTTAAGCTATCGCTCAAAACTATGCTACCCTTGAGTCCCAAATCAAACACTGATAAAACTTCAAATGGCCCTAACTTCTAAACGGTACGTCCAACACCTATCAAAGTTTGCAATATACAAATGCTTGTAACTTTTTATTGGAGCGTCATAAAACCTTGAAATTTTGTAACAATAAAGTACTCGAGCCTCTTGTCAATTTAAGCTTTCGCTCAAAGCTATGCTACCCTTGAGTCCCAAATCAAACACTGATAAAACTTCAAATGGCCCTAACTTGTATACGGTACGTCCTACACCTCTCAAAGTTTGCAACATACAAATGCTTGTAACTTTTTACTGGAGCTTCATAAAACTTCGACATTTTGTAACAATAAAGTACTCGAGACTCTTGTCAATTTAAGCTATCGCTGAAAGCTATGCTACCCTTGAGTCCCAAATCAAACACTAATAAAACTTCAAATGGCCCTACCTTCTATACGGTACGTCCTACACCTATCAAAGTTTGCAACATACAAATGCTTGTAACTTTTTACTGGAGCGTCATAAAACCTTGAAATTTTGTAACAATAAAGTACTCGAGTCTCTTGTCAATTTAAGCCATCGCTCAAAGCTATGCTACCCTTGAGTCCCAAATCAAACATTGATAAAACTTCAAATGGCCCTAACTTCTATACGGTACGTCCTACACCTATCAAAGTTTGAAACATACAAATGCTTGTAACTTTTTACTGGAGCGTCATAAAACTTTGAAATTTTTTAACAATAAAGTATTCGAGCCTCTTGTCAATTTAAGCTATCGCTCAAAGCTATGCTACCCTTAGGACCCAAATCAAACACTGATAAAACTTCAAATGGCACTAACTTCTATACGTTACGTCCTACACCTATCAAAGTTTGCAAACATACAAATGCTTGCAACTTTTTACTGGAGCGTCATAAAACCTTGAAATTTTGTAACAAAAGAGTACTCGAGCCTCTTGTCAATTTAAGCTATCGCTCAAAGCTATGCTACCCTTGAGTCCCAAATCAAGCACTGATAAATCTTCCAATGGCCCTAACTTCTATACGGTACGTCCTACACCTATCAAAGTTTGCAACATACAAATGCTTTTAACTTTTTACTGGACCGTCATAGAACCTTGAAATTTTTAACAATAAAGTACTCGAGCCTCTTGTCAATTTAAGCTATCGCTCAAAGCTATGCTACCCTAGAGTCCCAAATCAAACACTGATAAAACTTCAAATGGCCCTACCTTCTATACGGTATGTCCTACACCTATCAAAGTTTGCAACATACAAATGCTTGTAACTTTTTACTTGAGCGTCATAAAACCTTGAAATTTTGTAACAATAAAGTACTCGAGCCTCTTGTCAATTTAAGCCATCGCTCAAAGCTATGCTACCCTTGAGTCCCAAATCAAACACTGATAAAATTTCAAATGGCCCTAACTTCTATACGGTACGTCCTACACCTATCAAAGTTTGCAGCATACAAATGCTGTAACTTTTTACTGGAGCGTCATAAAACCTTGAAATTTTATAACAATAAAGTATTCGAGCCTCTTGTCAATTTAAGCTATCGTTCAAATCTATTGGGTCCCAAATCAAACACTGATAAAATTTCAAATGACCCTAACTTCTATACGGTACGTCCTACACCTATCAAAGTTTGCAACATACAAATGATTGTAACTTTTTATTGGAACGTCATAAAACCTTGAAATTTTGTAAAAATAAAGTACTCGAGCCTCTTGTCAATTTAAGCTATCGCTCAGAGCTATGCTACCCTTGAGTCCGAAATCAAACACTGATAAAACTTCAAATGGCCCTAACTTCTATACGGTACGTCCTACACCTATCAAAGTTTGCAAACATACAAATGCTTGCAACTTTTTACTGGAGCGTCATAAAACCTTGAAATTTTGTAACAAAAAAGTACTCGAGCCTCTTGTCAATTTAAGCTATCGCTCAAAGCTATGCTACCCTTGAGTCCCAAATCAAACGCTGAAAAAACTTCAAATGGCCCTAACTTCTATACGGTATGTCCTACACATATCAGAGTTTGCAACATACAAATGCTTGTAACTTTTTACTGAAGCGTCATGTAACTTTTTACTGAAGCGTCATAAAACCTTGAAATTTTTGTGACAATAAAGTACTCGAGCCTCTTTTCAATTTAAGCTATCGCTCAAAGCCATGCTACCCTTGAGTCCCAAATCAAACACTGATAAAACTTCCAATGGCCCTAACTTCTATACGGTACGTCCTACACCTATCAAAGTTTGCAAACATACAAATGCTTGCAACTTTTTACTGGAGCGTCATAAAACCTTGAAATTTTGTAACAAAAGAGTACTCGAGCCTCTTGTCAATTTAAGCTATCGCTCAAAGCTATGCTACCCTTGAGTCCCAAATCAAGCACTGATAAATCTTCCAATGGCCCTAACTTCTATACGGTACGTCCTACACCTATCAAAGTTTGCAACATACAAATGCTTTTAACTTTTTACTGGACCGTCATAGAACCTTGAAATTTTTAACAATAAAGTACTCGAGCCTCTTGTCAATTTAAGCTATCGCTCAAAGCTATGCTACCCTTGAGTCCCAAATCAAACACTGATAAAACTTCAAATGGCCCTAACTTCTAAACGGTACGTCCAACACCTATCAAAGTTTGCAATATACAAATGCTTGTAACTTTTTATTGGAGCGTCATAAAACCTTGAAATTTTGTAACAATAAAGTACTCGAGCCTCTTGTCAATTTAAGCTTTCGCTCAAAGCTATGCTACCCTTGAGTCCCAAATCAAACACTGATAAAACTTCAAATGGCCCTAACTTGTATACGGTACGTCCTACACCTCTCAAAGTTTGCAACATACAAATGCTTGTAACTTTTTACTGGAGCTTCATAAAACTTCGACATTTTGTAACAATAAAGTACTCGAGACTCTTGTCAATTTAAGCTATCGCTGAAAGCTATGCTACCCTTGAGTCCCAAATCAAACACTAATAAAACTTCAAATGGCCCTACCTTCTATACGGTACGTCCTACACCTATCAAAGTTTGCAACATACAAATGCTTGTAACTTTTTACTGGAGCGTCATAAAACCTTGAAATTTTGTAACAATAAAGTACTCGAGTCTCTTGTCAATTTAAGCCATCGCTCAAAGCTATGCTACCCTTGAGTCCCAAATCAAACATTGATAAAACTTCAAATGGCCCTAACTTCTATACGGTACGTCCTACACCTATCAAAGTTTGAAACATACAAATGCTTGTAACTTTTTACTGGAGCGTCATAAAACTTTGAAATTTTTTAACAATAAAGTATTCGAGCCTCTTGTCAATTTAAGCTATCGCTCAAAGCTATGCTACCCTTAGGACCCAAATCAAACACTGATAAAACTTCAAATGGCACTAACTTCTATACGTTACGTCCTACACCTATCAAAGTTTGCAAACATACAAATGCTTGCAACTTTTTACTGGAGCGTCATAAAACCTTGAAATTTTGTAACAAAAGAGTACTCGAGCCTCTTGTCAATTTAAGCTATCGCTCAAAGCTATGCTACCCTTGAGTCCCAAATCAAGCACTGATAAATCTTCCAATGGCCCTAACTTCTATACGGTACGTCCTACACCTATCAAAGTTTGCAACATACAAATGCTTTTAACTTTTTACTGGACCGTCATAGAACCTTGAAATTTTTAACAATAAAGTACTCGAGCCTCTTGTCAATTTAAGCTATCGCTCAAAGCTATGCTACCCTAGAGTCCCAAATCAAACACTGATAAAACTTCAAATGGCCCTACCTTCTATACGGTATGTCCTACACCTATCAAAGTTTGCAACATACAAATGCTTGTAACTTTTTACTTGAGCGTCATAAAACCTTGAAATTTTGTAACAATAAAGTACTCGAGCCTCTTGTCAATTTAAGCCATCGCTCAAAGCTATGCTACCCTTGAGTCCCAAATCAAACACTGATAAAATTTCAAATGGCCCTAACTTCTATACGGTACGTCCTACACCTATCAAAGTTTGCAGCATACAAATGCTGTAACTTTTTACTGGAGCGTCATAAAACCTTGAAATTTTATAACAATAAAGTATTCGAGCCTCTTGTCAATTTAAGCTATCGTTCAAATCTATTGGGTCCCAAATCAAACACTGATAAAATTTCAAATGACCCTAACTTCTATACGGTACGTCCTACACCTATCAAAGTTTGCAACATACAAATGATTGTAACTTTTTATTGGAACGTCATAAAACCTTGAAATTTTGTAAAAATAAAGTACTCGAGCCTCTTGTCAATTTAAGCTATCGCTCAGAGCTATGCTACCCTTGAGTCCCAAATCAAACACTGATAAAACTTCAAATGGCCCTAACTTCTATACGGTACGTCCTACACCTATCAAAGTTTGCAAACATACAAATGCTTGCAACTTTTTACTGGAGCGTCATAAAACCTTGAAATTTTGTAACAAAAAAGTACTCGAGCCTCTTGTCAATTTAAGCTATCGCTCAAAGCTATGCTACCCTTGAGTCCCAAAGCAAACGCTGAAAAAACTTCAAATGGCCCTAACTTCTATACGGTATGTCCTACACATATCAGAGTTTGCAACATACAAATGCTTGTAACTTTTTACTGAAGCGTCATGTAACTTTTTACTGAAGCGTCATAAAACCTTGAAATTTTTGTGACAATAAAGTACTCGAGCCTCTTTTCAATTTAAGCTATCGCTCAAAGCCATGCTACCCTTGAGTCCCAAATCAAACACTGATAAAACTTCCAATGGCCCTAACTTCTATACGGTACGTCCTACACCTATCAAAGTTTGCAAACATACAAATGCTTGCAACTTTTTACTGGAGCGTCATAAAACCTTGAAATTTTGTAACAAAAGAGTACTCGAGCCTCTTGTCAATTTAAGCTATCGCTCAAAGCTATGCTACCCTTGAGTCCCAAATCAAGCACTGATAAATCTTCCAATGGCCCTAACTTCTATACGGTACGTCCTACACCTATCAAAGTTTGCAACATACAAATGCTTTTAACTTTTTACTGGACCGTCATAGAACCTTGAAATTTTTAACAATAAAGTACTCGAGCCTCTTGTCAATTTAAGCTATCGCTCAAAGCTATGCTACCCTAGAGTCCCAAATCAAACACTGATAAAACTTCAAATGGCCCTACCTTCTATACGGTATGTCCTACACCTATCAAAGTTTGCAGCATACAAATGCTGTAACTTTTTACTGGAGCGTCATAAAACCTTGAAATTTTATAACAATAAAGTATTCGAGCCTCTTGTCAATTTAAGCTATCGCTCAAATCTATTGGGTCCCAAATCAAACACTGATAAAATTTCAAATGACCCTAACTTCTATACGGTACGTCCTACACCTATCAAAGTTTGCAACATACAAATGATTGTAACTTTTTATGGGAGCGTCATAAAACCTTGAAATTTTGTAAAAATAAAGTACTCGAGCCTCTTGTCAATTTAAGCTATCGCTCAGAGCTATGCTACCCTTGAGTCCCAAATCAAACACTGATAAAACTTCAAATGGCCCTAACTTCTATACGGTACGTCCTACACCTATCAAAGTTTGCAAACATACAAATGCTTGCAACTTTTTACTGGAGCGTCATAAAACCTTGAAATTTTGTAACAAAAAAGTACTCAGGCCTCTTGTCAATTTAAGCTATCGCTCAAAGCTATGCTACCCTTGAGTCCCAAATCAAACGCTGAAAAAACTTCAAATGGCCCTAACTTCTATACGGTATGTCCTACACATATCAGAGTTTGCAACATACAAATGCTTGTAACTTTTTACTGAAGCGTCATGTAACTTTTTACTGAAGCGTCATAAAACCTTGAAATTTTTGTGACAATAAAGTACTCGAGCCTCTTTTCAATTTAAGCTATCGCTCAAAGCCATGCTACCCTTGAGTCCCAAATCAAACACTGATAAAACTTCCAATGGCCCTAACTTCTATACGGTACGTCCTACACCTATCAAAGTTTGCAAACATACAAATGCTTGCAACTTTTTACTGGAGTGTCATAAAACCTTGAAATTTTGTAACAAAAAAGTACTCGAGCCTCTTGTCAATTTAAGCTATCGCTCAAAGCTATGCTACCCTTGAGTCCCAAATCAAACACTGATAAAACTTCAAATGGCCCTAACTTCTATACGGTATGTCCTACACCTATCAGAGTTTGCAACATACAAATGCTTGTAACTTTTTACTGAAGCGTCATGTAACTTATTACTGAAGCGTCATAAAACCTTGAAATTTTTGTAACAATAAAGTACTCGAACCTCTTTTCAATTTAAGCTATCGCTCAAAGCCATGCTACCCTTGAGTCCCAAATCAAACACTGATAAAACTTCCAATGGCCCTAACTTCTATACGGTACGTCCTACACCTATCAAATTTTGCAACATAGAAATGCTTGTAACTTTTTACTGGAGCGTCATAAAACCTTGAAATTTTGTAACAATAAAGTACTCGAGCGTCTTGTCAATTTAAGCTATCGCTCCCAGCTATGCTACCCTTGAGTCCCAAATCAAACTCTGACAAAACTTCAAATGGCCCTAACTTCTATACGGTACGTCCTACACCTATCAAAGTTTGCAACATACAAATGTTTGTAACTTTTTACTGGAGCGTCATAAAACCTTGAAATTTTGTAACAAAAAAGTACTCGAGCCTCTTGTCAATTTAAGCTATCGCTCATAGCTATGCTACCCTTGAGCCCCAAATCAAACACTGACGAAACTTCAAATGGCCCTAACTTCTATACGGTACGTCCTATCAAAGTTTGCAACATACAAATGCTTGTAACTTTTTCCTGGAGCGTCATAAAACCTTGAAATTTTGTAACAATAAAGTACTCGAGCCTCTTGTCAATTTAAGCTATCGCTCAAAGCTATGCTACCCTTGAGTCCCATGTCAAACACTGATAAAACTTCAAATGGCCCTAACTTCTATACGGTACATCCTACACCTATCAAAGTTTGCAACATACAAATGTTTGTAACTTTTTACTGGAGCGTCATAAAACCTTAAAATTTTTGTAACAATAAAGTACTCGAGCCTCTTGTCAATTTAAGCTATCGCTCAAAACTATGCTACCCTTGAGTCCCAAATCAAACACTGATAAAACTTCAAATGGCCCTAACTTCTAAACGGTACGTCCAACACCTATCAAAGTTTGCAATATACAAATGCTTGTAACTTTTTATTGGAGCGTCATAAAACCTTGAAATTTTGTAACAATAAAGTACTCGAGCCTCTTGTCAATTTAAGCTTTCGCTCAAAGCTATGCTACCCTTGAGTCCCAAATCAAACACTGATAAAACTTCAAATGGCCCTAACTTGTATACGGTACGTCCTACACCTGTCAAAGTTTGCAACATACAAATGCTTGTAACTTTTTACTGGAGCTTCATAAAACTTCGACATTTTGTAACAATAAAGTATTCGAGACTCTTGTCAATTTAAGCTATCGCTGAAAGCTATGCTACCCTTGAGTCCCAAATCAAACACTAATAAAACTTCAAATGGCCCTGCCTTCTATACGGTACGTCCTACACCTATCAAAGTTTGCAACATACAAATGCTTGTAACTTTTTACTGGAGCGTCATAAAACCTTGAAATTTTGTAACAATAAAGTACTCGAGTCTCTTGTCAATTTAAGCCATCGCTCAAAGCTATGCTACCCTTGAGTCCCAAATCAAACATTGATAAAACTTCAAATGGCCCTAACTTCTATACGGTACGTCCTACACCTATCAAAGTTTGAAACATACAAATGCTTGTAACTTTTTACTGGAGCGTCATAAAACTTTGAAATTTTTTAACAATAAAGTATTCGAGCCTCTTGTCAATTTAAGCTATCGCTCAAAGCTATGCTACCCTTAAGACCCAAATCAAACACTGATAAAACTTCAAATGGCACTAACTTCTATACGTTACGTCCTACACCTATCAAAGTTTGCAAACATACAAATGCTTGCAACTTTTTACTGGAACGTCATAAAACCTTGAAATTTTGTAACAAAAGAGTACTCGAGCCTCTTGTCAATTTAAGCTATCTCTCAAAGCTATGCTACCCTTGAGTCCCAAATCAAGCACTGATAAATCTTCCAATGGCCCTAACTTCTATACGGTACGTCCTACACCTATCAAAGTTTGCAACATACAAATGCTTTTAACTTTTTACTGGACCGTCATAGAACCTTGAAATTTTTAACAATAAAGTACTCGAGCCTCTTGTCAATTTAAGCTATCGCTCAAATCTATTGGGTCCCAAATCAAACACTGATAAAATTTCAAATGACCCTAATTTCTATACGGCACGTCCTACACCTATCAATGTTTGCAACATACAAATGATTGTAACTTTTTACTGGAGCGTCATAAAACCTTGAAATTTTGTAACAATAAAGTACTCGAGCCTCTTGTCAATTTAGGCTATCGCTCAAAGCTACGCTGCCCTTGAGTCCCATGTCAAACACTGATAAAACTTCAGATGGCCCTCACTTCTATACGGTACGTCCTACACCTATCAAAGTTTGCAACATACAAATGCTTGTAACTTTTTACTGGAGCATCATAAAAACTTGAAATTTTGTAACAATAAAGTACTCGAGCCTCTTGTCAATTTAAGCTATCGCTCAAAGATATGCTCCCCTTGAGTCCCAAATCAGACACTGATAAAACTTTCAATGGCCCTAACTTCTATACGGTACGTCCTACACCTATCAAAGTTTGCAACATAGAAATGCTTGTAACTTTTTACTGGAGCGTCATAAAACCTTGAAATTTTGTAACAATAAAGTACTCGAGCCTCTTGTCAATTTAAGCTATCGCTCCAAGCTATGTTACCCTTGAGTCCCAAATCAAACACTGATAAAATTTCAAATGACCCTAACTTCTATACGGTACGTCCTACACCTATCAAAGTTTGCAACATACAAATGCTTGTAACTTTTTCCTGAAGCGCCATTAAACCTTGAAATTTTGTAACAATAAAGTACTCGAGCCTCTTGTCAATTAAGGCTATCGCTCAAAGCTATGCTACCCTTGAGTCCCATGGCAAACACTGATAAGACTTCAAATGGCCCTAACTTCTATACGGTACGTCACCTATTAAAGTTTGCAACATACAAATGCTTGTAACTTTTTACTGGAGCGTCATAAAATCTTGAAGTTTTGTAACAAAAAAATACTCGAGCCTCTTGTCAATTTAAGCCACCGCTCATAGCTATGCTACCCTTGAGCCCCAAATCAAACACTGACGACACTTCAAATGGTCCTAACTTCTAAACGGTACGTCCTACATTTATCAAAGTTTGCAACATACAAATGCTTGCAACTTTTTACTGGAGCATCATAAAACCTTGAAATTTTGTAACAATAAAGTACTCGAGCCTCTTGTCAATTTAAGCTATTGCTCAAACCTATGCTACCCTTGAGTCCAAAATCAAACACTGATAAAACTTCAAATGGCCCTAACTTCTATACGGTACGTCCTACACCTATCAGAGTTTGCAACATACAAATGCTTGTAACTTTTTACTGGAGCGTCATAAAACCTTGAAATTTTTGTAACAATAAAGTACTCGAGCCTCTTGTCAATTTAAGCTATCGCTCAAAACTATGCTACCCTTGAGTCCCAAATCAAACACTGATAAAACTTCAAATGGCCCTAACTTCTAAACGGTACGACCAACACCTATCAAAGTTTGTAATTTACAAATGCTTGTAACTTTTTATTGGAGCGTCATAAAACCTTGAAATTTTGTAACAATAAAGTACTCGAGCCTCTTGTCAATTGAAGTTATCGCTCAAAGCTATGCTACCCTTGAGTCCCACATCAAACACTGATAAAATTTCAAATGGCCCTAACTTGTATACGGTACGTCCTACACCTATCAAAGTTTGCAACATACAAATGCTTGTAACTTTTTACTGGAGGTTCATAAAACCTTGACATTTTGTAACAATAAAGTACTCGAGCCTCTTGTCAATTTAGGCTATCGCTCAAAGCTACGCTGCCCTTGAGTCCCATGTCAAACACTGATAAAACTTCAGATGGCCCTCACTTCTATACGGTACGTCCTACACCTATCAAAGTTTGCAACATACAAATGCTTGTAATTTTTTACTGGAGCATCATAAAAACTTGAAATTTTGTAACAATAAAGTACTCGAGCCTCTTGTCAATTTAAGCTATCGCTCAAAGATATGCTCCCCTTGAGTCCCAAATCAGACACTGATAAAACTTCCAATGGCCCTAACTTCTATACGGTACGTCCTACACCTATCAAAGTTTGCAACATACAAATGCTTGTAACTTTTTACTGGAGCGTCATAAAACTTTGAAATTTTTTAACAATAAAGTATTCGAGCCTCTTGTCAATTTAAGCTATCGCTCAAAGCTATGCTACCCTTAAGACCCAAATCAAACACTGATAAAACTTCAAATGGCACTAACTTCTATACGTTACGTCCTACACCTATCAAAGTTTGCAAACATACAAATGCTTGCAACTTTTTACTGGAGCGTCATAAAACCTTGAAATTTTGTAACAAAAGAGTACTCGAGCCTCTTGTCAATTTAAGCTATCGCTCAAAGCTATGCTACCCTTGAGTCCCAAATCAAGCACTGATAAATCTTCCAATGGCCCTAACTTCTATACGGTACGTCCTACACCTATCAAAGTTTGCAACATACAAATGCTTTTAACTTTTTACTGGACCGTCATAGAACCTTGAAATTTTTAACAATAAAGTACTCGAGCCTCTTGTCAATTTAAGCTATCGCTCAAAGCTATGCTACCCTAGAGTCCCAAATCAAACACTGATAAAACTTCAAATGGCCCTAACTTCTATACGGTATGTCCTACACCTATCAGAGTTTGCAACATAGAAATGCTTGTAACTTTTTACTGGAGCGTCATAAAACCTTGAAATTTTCTAACAATAAAGTACTCGAGCCTCTTGTCAATTTAAGCTATCGCTCAAAGCTATGCTACCCTTGAGTCCCAAATCAAACACTGATAAAATTTCAAATGACCCTAACTTCTATACGGTACGTCACCTATTAAAGTTTGCAACATACAAATGCTTGTAACTTTTTACTGGAGCGTCATAAAATCTTGAAGTTTTGTAACAAAAAAATACTCGAGCCTCTTGTCAATTTAAGCCACCGCTCATAGCTATGCTACCCTTGAGCCCCAAATCAAACACTGACGACACTTCAAATGGTCCTAACTTCTAAACGGTACGTCCTACATTTATCAAAGTTTGCAACATACAAATGCTTGTAACTTTTTACTGGAGCATCATAAAACCTTGAAATTTTGTAACAATAAAGTACTCGAGCCTCTTGTCAATTTAAGCTATTGCTCAAACCTATGCTACCCTTGAGTCCAAAATCAAACACTGATAAAACTTCAAATGGCCCTAACTTCTATACGGTACGTCCTACACCTATCAGAGTTTGCAACATACAAATGCTTGTAACTTTTTACTGGAGCGTCATAAAACCTTGAAATTTTTGTAACAATAAAGTACTCGAGCCTCTTGTCAATTTAAGCTATCGCTCAAAACTATGCTACCCTTGAGTCCCAAATCAAACACTGATAAAACTTCAAATGGCCCTAACTTCTAAACGGTACGACCAACACCTATCAAAGTTTGTAATTTACAAATGCTTGTAACTTTTTATTGGAGCGTCATAAAACCTTGAAATTTTGTAACAAAAAAGTACTCGAGCCTCTTGTCAATTGAAGTTATCGCTCAAAGCTATGCTACCCTTGAGTCCCACATCAAACACTGATAAAATTTCAAATGGCCCTAACTTGTATACGGTACGTCCTACACCTATCAAAGTTTGCAACATACAAATGCTTGTAACTTTTTACTGGAGGTTCATAAAACCTTGACATTTTGTAACAATAAAGTACTCGAGCCTCTTGTCAATTTAGGCTATCGCTCAAAGCTACGCTGCCCTTGAGTCCCATGTCAAACACTGATAAAACTTCAGATGGCCCTCACTTCTATACGGTACGTCCTACACCTATCAAAGTTTGCAACATACAAATGCTTGTAACTTTTTACTGGAGCATCATAAAAACTTGAAATTTTGTAACAATAAAGTACTCGAGCCTCTTGTCAATTTAAGCTATCGCTCAAAGATATGCTCCCCTTGAGTCCCAAATCAGACACTGATAAAACTTCCAATGGCCCTAACTTCTATACGGTACGTCCTACACCTATCAAAGTTTGCAACATACAAATGCTTGTAACTTTTTACTGGAGCGTCATAAAACTTTGAAATTTTTGAACAATAAAGTATTCGAGCCTCTTGTCAATTTAAGCTATCGCTCAAAGCTATGCTACCCTTAAGACCCAAATCAAACACTGATAAAACTTCAAATGGCACTAACTTCTATACGTTACGTCCTACACCTATCAAAGTTTGCAAACATACAAATGCTTGCAACTTTTTACTGGAGCGTCATAAAACCTTGAAATTTTGTAACAAAAGAGTACTCGAGCCTCTTGTCAATTTAAGCTATCGCTCAAAGCTATGCTACCCTTGAGTCCCAAATCAAGCACTGATAAATCTTCCAATGGCCCTAACTTCTATACGGTACGTCCTACACCTATCAAAGTTTGCAACATACAAATGCTTTTAACTTTTTACTGGACCGTCATAGAATCTTGAAATTTTTAACAATAAAGTACTCGAGCCTCTTGTCAATTTAAGCTATCGCTCAAAGCTATGCTACCCTAGAGTCCCAAATCAAACACTGATAAAACTTCAAATGGCCCTAACTTCTATACGGTATGTCCTACACCTATCAGAGTTTGCAACATACAAATGCTTGTAACTTTTTACTGGAGCATCATAAAAACTTGAAATTTTGTAACAATAAAGTACTCGAGCCTCTTGTCAATTTAAGCTATCGCTCAAACCTATGCTACCCTTGAGTCCCAAATCAAACACTGATGAAACTTCAAATGGCCCTAACTTCTAAGCGGTACGTCCAACACCTATCAAAGTTTGCAATATACAAATGCTTGTAACTTTTTATTGGAGCGTCATAAAACCTTGAAATTTTGTAACAATAAAGTACTCGAGACTCTTGTCAATTTAAGCCATCGCTCAAAGCTATGCTACCCTTGAGTCCCAAATCAAACACTGATAAAATTTCAAATGGCCCTAACTTCTATACGGTACGTCCTACACCTATCAAAGTTTGCAACATACAAATGCTTGTAACTTTTTACTGGAGCATCATAAAAACTTGAAATTTTGTAACAATAAAGTACTCGAGCCTCTTGTCAATTTAAGCTATCGCTCAAACCTATGCTACCCTTGAGTCCCAAATCAAACACTGATGAAACTTCAAATGGCCTTAACTTCTAAGCGGTACGTCCAACACCTATCAAAGTTTGCAATATACAAATGCTTGTAACTTTTTATTGGAGCGTCATAAAACCTTGAAATTTTGTAACAATAAAGTACTCGAGACTCTTGTCAATTTAAGCTGTCGCTGAAAGCTATGCTACCCTTGAGTCCCAAATCAAACACTAATAAAACTTAAAATGGCCCTACCTTCTATACGGTATGTCCTACACCTATCAAAGTTTGCAACATACAAATGCTTGTAACTTTTTACTTGAGCGTCATAAAACTTTGAAATTTTGTAACAATAAAGTACTCGAGCCTCTTGTCAATTTAAGCTATCGCTCAAAACTATGCTACCCTTGAGTCCCAAATCAAACACTGATAAAACTTCAAATGGCCCTAACTTCTAAACGGTACGACCAACACCTATCAAAGTTTGTAATTTACAAATGCTTCTAACTTTTTATTGGAGCGTCATAAAACCTTGAAATTTTGTAACAATAAAGTACTCGAGCCTCTTGTCAATTTAAGTTATCGCTCAAAGCTATGCTACCCTTGAGTCCCACATCAAACACTGATAAAATTTCAAATGGCCCTAACTTGTATACGGTACGTCCTACACCTATCAAAGTTTGCAACATACAAATGCTTGTAACTTTTTACTGGAGGTTCATAAAACCTTGACATTTTGTAACAATAAAGTACTCGAGCCTCTTGTCAATTTAGGCTATCGCTCAAAGCTACGCTGCCCTTGAGTCCCATGTCAAACACTGATAAAACTTCAGATGGCCCTCACTTCTATACGGTACGTCCTACACCTATCAAAGTTTGCAACATACAAATGCTTGTAACTTTTTACTGGAGCATCATAAAAACTTGAAATTTTGTAACAATAAAGTACTCGAGCCTCTTGTCAATTTAAGCTATCGCTCAAAGATATGCTCCCCTTGAGTCCCAAATCAGACACTGATAAAACTTCCAATGGCCCTAACTTCTATACGGTACGTCCTACACCTATCAAAGTTTGCAACATACAAATGCTTGTAACTTTTTACTGGAGCGTCATAAAACTTTGAAATTTTTTAACAATAAAGCATTCGAGCCTCTTGTCAATTTAAGCTATCGCTCAAAGCTATGCTACCCTTAAGACCCAAATCAAACACTGATAAAACTTCAAATGGCACTAACTTCTATACGTTACGTCCTACACCTATCAAAGTTTGCAAACATACAAATGCTTGCAACTTTTTACTGGAGCGTCATAAAACCTTGAAATTTTGTAACAAAAGAGTACTCGAGCCTCTTGTCAATTTAAGCTATCGCTCAAAGCTATGCTACCCTTGAGTCCCAAATCAAGCACTGATAAATCTTCCAATGGCCCTAACTTCTATATGGTACGTCCTACACCTATCAAAGTTTGCAACATACAAATGCTTTTAACTTTTTACTGGACCGTCATAGAACCTTGAAATTTTTAACAATAAAGTACTCGAGCCTCTTGTCAATTTAAGCTATCGCTCAAAGCTATGCTACCCTAGAGTCCCAAATCAAACACTGATAAAACTTCAAATGGCCCTAACTTCTATACGGTATGTCCTACACCTATCAGAGTTTGCAACATACAAATGCTTGTAACTTTTTACTGGAGCGTCATAAAACCTTGAAATTTTTGTTACAATAAAGTACTCGAGCCTCTTTTCAATTTAAGCTATCGCTCAAAGCTATGCTACACTTGAGTCCCAAATCAAACACTGATAAAACTTCCAATGGCCCTAACTTCTATACGGTACGTCCTACACCGATCAAAGTTTGCAACATAGAAATGCTTGTAACTTTTTACTGGAGCGTCATAAAACCTTGAAATTTTCTAACAATAAAGTACTCGAGCCTCTTGTCAATTTAAGCTATCACTCAAAGCTATGCTACCCTTGAGTCCCAAATCAAACACTGATAAAACTTCAGATGGCCCTCACTTCTATACGGTACGTCCTACACCTATCAAAGTTTGCAACATACAAATGCTTGTAACTTTTTACTGGAGCATCATAAAAACTTGAAATTTTGTAACAATAAAGTACTCGAGCCTCTTGTCAATTTAAGCTATCGCTCAAAGATATGCTCCCCTTGAGTCCCAAATCAGACACTGATAAAACTTCCAATGGCCCGAACTTCTATACGGTACGTCCTACACCTATCAAAGTTTGCAACATAGAAATGCTTGTAACTTTTTACTGGAGCGTCATAAAACCTTGAAATTTTGTAACAATAAAGTACTCGAGCCTCTTGTCAATTTAAGCTATCGCTCCAAGCTATGTTACCCTTGAGTTCCAAATCAAACACTGATAAAATTTCAAATGACCCTAACTTCTATACGGTACGTCCTACACCTATCAAAGTTTGCAACATACAAATGCTTGTAACTTTTTCCTGGAGCGTCATTAAACCTTGAAATTTTGTAACAATAAAGTACTCGAGCCTCTTGTCAATTAAGGCTATCGCTCAAAGCTATGCTACCCTTGAGTCCCAAATCAAACACAGATAAAACTTCAAATGGCAATAACTTCTCTACGATACGTTCTACACCTATCAAAGTTTGCAACATACAAATGCTTGTAACTTTTTACTGGAAACCTTGTAATTTTGTAACAATAAAGTACTCGAGCCACTTGTCAATTTAAGCTATCGCTCAAACCTATGCTACCCCTGAGTCCCAAATCAAAAACTGATAAAACTTCAAATGGCCCTAACTTCTATACGGTACGTCCTACACCTATCAGAGTTTGCAAAAGACAAATGCTTGTAACTTTTTACTGGAGCGTCATAAAACCTTGAAATTTTTGTAACAATAAAGTACTCGAGCTTCTTTTCAATTTAAGCTATCGCTCAAAGCTATGCTACCCTTGAGTCCCAAATCAAACACTGATAAAAGTTCCAATGGCCCTAACTTCTATACGGTACGCCCTACACCTATCAAAGATTGCAACATAGAAATGCTTGTAACTTTTTACTGGAGCGTCATAAAACCTTGAAATTTTGTAACAATAAAGTACTCGAGCCTCTTGTCAATTTAAGCTATCGCTCAAAGCTATGCTACCCTTGAGTCCCAAATCAAACACTGCTAAAACTTCAAATGGCCCTAACTTCTGTACAGTACGTCCTAAATCTATCCAAGTTTGCAACATACAAATGCTTGTAAGTTTTTACTGGAGCGTCATAAAACCTTGAAATTTGTTTAACAATAAAGTACTCGAGCCTCATTTCAATTTAAGCTATCGCTCAAAGCTATGCTACCCTTGAGTCCCAAATCAAATACTGATAAAACTTCGAATGGCCCTAACTTCTATACGGTACGTCCTACACCTATCAAAGTTTGCAATATACAAATGCTTGTAACTTTTACTGGAGCGTCATAAAACCTTGAAATTTTGTAACAATAAAGTACTCGAGCCTCTTCTCAATTTAAGATATCGCTCAAAGCTATGCTACCCCTGAGTCGCAAATCAAACACTGATAAAACTTCGAATGGCCCTAACTTCTATACGGTACGTCCTACACCTATCAAAGTTTGCAACATACAAATGCTTGTAACTTTTTACTGGAGCTTCATAAAACCTTGAAATTTTGTAACAATAAAGTACTCGAGCCTCTTGTCAATTTAGGCTATCGCTGAAAGCTATGCTACCCTTGAGTCCCAAATCAAACATTGATAAAACTTCAAATGGCCCTAACTTCTATACGGTACGTCCTACACCTATCAAAGTTTGCAACATACAAATGCTTGTAACGGTTTACTGGAGCGTCATAAAACCTTGAAATTTTGTAACAATAAAGTATGTACTCGAGCCTCTTGTCAATATAAGCCATCGCTCAAAGCTTTGCTACCCTTGCGTCCCAAATCAAACATTGATAAAACTTCAAATGGCCCTAACTTCTATATGGTACGTCCTACACCTATCAAAGTTTGCAACATACAAATGCTTGTAACTTTTTACTGGAGCGTCATAAAACCTTGAAATTTGTAACAATAAAGGACTCGAGCCTCGTGCCAATTTAACCTATCGCTCAAAACTATGCTACCCTTGAGTCCCAAATCAAACACTGATAAAACTTCAGATGGCAATAACTTCTATACGGTACGTCCTACACCTATCAAAGTTTGCTATATACAAATGCTTGTAACTTTTTACTGGAGCGTCATAGAACCTTGAAATTTTGTAACAATAAAGTACTCGAGCCTCCTGTCAAATTAAGCTATCGCTCAAAGCTATGCTACCCTTGAGTCCCAAATCAAACACTGCTAAAACTTCAAATGGCCCTAACTTCTGTACAGTACGTCCTAAACCTATCAAAGTTTGCAACATACAAATGCTTGTAAGTTTTTACTGGAGCGTCATAAAACCTTGAAATTTTTGTAACAATAAAGTACTCGAGCCTCATTTCAATTTAAGCTATCGCTCAAAGCTATGCTACCCTTGAGTCCCAAATCAAACACTGATAAAACTTCGAATGGCCCTAGCTTCTATACGGTACGTCCTACACCTATCAAAGTTTGCAACATAGAAATGCTTGTAACTTTTTACTGGAGCGTCATAAAACCTTGAAAATTTGTAACAATAAAGTACTCCAGCCTCTTGTCAATTTAAGCTATCTCTCAGAGCTGTGCTTCCCTTGAGCCCCAAATCAAGCACTGATAAAACTTCAAAAGGCCCTAACTTCTATACAGTACGTCCTACACCAATCAAAGTTTGCAAACATACTTGCAAATTTTTACTGGAGCGTCATAAAACCTTGAAATTTTGTAACAAAAAAGTACTCGAGCCTCTTGTCAATTTAAGCAATCGCTCAAAGCTATGCTACCCTTGAGTCCCAAATCAAACACTGATAAAACTTCAGATGGCAATAACTTCTATACGGTACGTCCTACACCTATCAAAGTTTGCTATATACAAATTGTTTCGAATCGACATGAAGCTATCACAATACTTACAGCAATTCGATGGAAATACAACCCAATCTGTTTAACTGGAAAAAGCTTATGAAAAAACCACTTTTTATTTCTACTTAACTGAGCTCAACAGATTACTGGGAACTATGCGATGCATGTATACAAAATATAATTGGAAACAAAACATTACTAGCAGATACAGATATACATGTATATAAATATATAGAAAGACATATATTCAGCGAATATATGTCTACAGAAATTGGCTCTAGGAATACCTGTGGCACCGCTCATACTTGCTCTTGTGTATAGGCTCTGTATAGGCTCTTGCTCTGCACTGCTCTCCTGACTCAGCTCCCTGCACATAGATTGCACTCTCTCCTGGCTCTGCTCCCTGCCCATAGATTGCACTCTCTCCTGGCTCAGCTCCCTGCACATAGTTTACACTCTCTCCTGGCTCAGCTCCCTGCTCATATATTGCACCGCACTGCTCCTTGTACTCTCACGCACTGCCCCATTGGCACAACCGCACAGCTCCATCGTCCGAAACGAACTAACTCCTAAAATCACTCGCTGAACTTATTTTTGCTATGCGAAACTCAAACGCATGGTTGCATTTGATACAGTCCCCACGAGCAAGAGAAGGACCTCCTGTCCATGCTTTAATAAAGTCGCCCTCTATTCGCTCGGCGCAATTGGAAGCACAATCTTCTGAACAGGCCTTTCAGAGGGTTTGTGGCTGTCTGCACAATGACTGAACGTATAAGCCCATCTCGGCTACTTATTAGCTCACAAATTCTGCCCAAAGCCCATTGCGGTGGTGGAAACAGTTCACTCTTGATCAGCACTAATTAACCCAGGCTCATTGGCTCTCGTTCTCTGCGCCATTTTTTACGCTCTTGCAGCGTCGTCAAATATTCCACCTCTGCCAGAAATGCTCAACCATTTTCTGGCGTGCTCTCCACAAACTTGCCCCTTTCAGGTTTGACTGCTGCTCGCTCACAAATGGTAAGGGAATGATTAATGGCTCCCATATCAAAAAATGCCCGGGAGTCAAGGCCTGAATATCTTCCGCATCATCACTCAAGGGTGTCAAAGGCCTTGAGTTCAAAATTGCTTCTATCTCTACTAGGAGGGTAGATAGCTGCTCTTGTGTTAAAATCTTTTGCCCAGCAATACGCGTGAAGTGGTACTTCATTGACTTCACAGCAGCTTCATAAATTCTGCCTTGATGCGGCGCTGCTGGCGTCATAAATATCCAATCTGTCCCCTTGTTGCTCAGATGCTCAAAAACTTCTTTTACTTGCCAGCTCTCTCGTGCTCTTCTCAGCTCTCTTGCCGCCCCTACAAATGATGTACCATTGTCACTGTATATTCGCTCACATCTCCCTCTTCTGCAAATAAAGCGCTCATAACAAGCAATAAAGGCTATAGACGTTAATCAGAAACAATGTCAATATGAATGGCCTTTGTTTTTTGGCATACAAAAATGGCCACCCAGCACTTACGCTCCTGCATTCGCTCTCCAGCTCTATCCGGTGCCTTTATTCTAAAAGGACCAGCATAACCAATACCTGTGTGTAGAAAAGGCTTGCCCACTTGCGCCCTGTCGCCTGGCAATTCAGACATCAGCTGTTGCTCAAATCTGTGATTATAGGGCGCGCACACCACGCACTTGTGGAGAAAAGCTCTTAATTGGCTTCGTAGTTTTGGAATCCAAAACTTTTATCTGATGAATTGCATCATCACTTGCACAGCACCATGCTTAGTCATACGATGAGCGTGGTCCATTATCAGCCATGCTGTTCGAGAACCATCCTTCACTATCACCGGATGCACCATCTCATAGGCTTCTTCTGATCTCCCCAATCGCCCGCCCACTCTCAATAGGCCCTTGCTGTCCATTATTGGATTCAACGCACTAATTTTGCTCCCTTCTTGCACCTGCCCAATCTCTCTTAGTTTGTCTATCTCTTGTCTGTAATCGCTCTCCTCCGACTGCTTAAGCAGGAGTTCCGTTGCTTCACATTTCTCTTCCACTGTTGGCGCTTGCACTACTCGGTTGTTCTGCCGAGTTCTGCGCCTTCTCTTTCTGTGCCTTGCTCTTCGCACAAACCTGATGATGTAGCTCAATATGTTGATGTTCTTCTCTAGACTTCGCGCATAGTCAATCAGCGCCATGCTCTTGCCCCTGCTCGGTATAAATATTTGCAAAAACTCGCGTGAATGTGTCACGTGATACGCTCCCAGCTCGTTAAGCCCTTCAGTTGGTTTTTCCGGCTCAAAAATGTTGGCTGGCCAACTGATTTCTGATTTACGTAACCAATCCGGTCCATATAACCAGAGCTTATTACCAACTAACTCTCTCGCTGTTAAGCCTCTAGTTAACAAATCTGCTGGATTTTGTTTCGTGTTTACATAGTGCCAACGCCCAATCTCTGTGTGAGTCTGTATCTCTGAAACTCTATTTGCTTCATACATCTTCAGCTCACATGGTAGTTTTCTGATCCAGTGCAGAACAACCTGTGAATCTGTCCACAAGCTGTACTCACATTTTGCCCATTCCATTTCTTTGCTCACGCTGTATAGCAGCTGTGGCAGTAATTTGGCTGCTGACAGTTCAAGCTTTGGTACTGTAATCGTCTGCAAAGGAGCTACGCGCGCCTTAGACGTCAGTAAATTGGGCTCCACTTGCTGGTTGCTATAATCAATTCGCACATAAATTGCTGCACCATACGCGTTCATCGATGCGTCCGCAAATCCATGAATCTGGACCTTAGCATCTGTTGTGGTACCAATCCACCTGCTAATTTTAAATTGCTCTAAATGCCCTATCTCTTCCCAAAAGTCTTCCCATCTTTTCAGTATCTCTGATGGTACTATTGTGTCCCAGTCTAGGCTCAATCTCCATAAATATTGTATAATAATTTTCCCCCTAATAGTGACTGGAGTTATAAACCCGTCAGGATCGTATAGTTGTGCCACACAACTTACTATCTTTCTTTTAGTCACCTCACCGACCAATGCAGGAGTCTTCACCACAAATGTGAATTTGTCTTCTTCTATCAGCCATTTCAGGCCTAGCACAGACATCTCGTCTTCTCTCGGGAATAACATCTCTTCTTCTCTCTCCGCTCTCATTGCCCTGAGTAGTCTTTTTGAGTTCGACTTCCATTTGCACAGCTCGAAACCGCCGCCTTTTAGGACAGTGTCTATTTCTTTCGCGAGCACTATTGCTTCTTGCTCAGATCGTCCGCCTGTAGCACAGTCATCCATATAGAAGTCACTCTCTATGATGTCCGCTGCTCTTGGGTATGCATCTTTCGCCTCCCTAGCACATTGTATTAAAGCTCGCACAGCATTATAAGCGGAGGAAATCATTCCATACGTTACAACCGTTAACCAGTATTCTCGTAAAGGCTCACCATTATGCTCTCGCCAAAAGATTCTTTGCAAATTCCATTGCCTTTCGGCAACACGCACTTGTCGGAACATCTTCTTGATATCGGCACATATCGCAATCTTGTGACGCCTAAATGTTATGACAATTTCGTAAAGATCCTTTTGTAACTTCTCGCCTAAACATTGCACTTGATTCAGAGAGATGCCACGATTCGTTTGGCAGCTAGCAGCAAAAACCACCCGAAATTTTTTGGTGACACAGTGATGTGGGATATAATACTACTATATAACTGGCTCCTCCACTCTTGGTGGTTGTATAGCGCACTTCATATGCCCTAATCTCTCATACTCTCTCATGAATTCTACGTATTGCTCTCTCAGCTCTGAGTCTTTCTCTAATTTCCGCTCCAAGTACATAAACCTGCGCAATGCTATTGCTCTTGAAGTGCCTAAACCTTGCACCGTGTCTTTCACTGGAATTGTCACAATAAAACGCCCTGTTTCATCTCTAGTATAAGTCTCCATAAAATTTTGCTCCACTTCCTGCTCCTCATCTGTTCTCCAGCGAGTTATCGTCTCCACCTGATCTATCTGCCACAGGCGCTGAAGTAACTCGTCCAACCTTTTGTTATCGATACATTCTATCGAAGCAACTATAGCATCGGACCCTCTATCTCTCTCACAGGGTTGTGCCCCGAAAATGACTTGCCCAAACATGCTCTCATATATGGCAATGCCTCGCACCTCATTTGGCATTATCGCCGTAATGGTTCTAGCCACCATATTTGCTCCTAACAGTAGCTCGACTGGTCTCGCCTTCCAAAACTCAGGATCCGCCCATAAACCCTCATTCTTAAAATGCATTGGTATATCCACTAAATCTCTTGCTGGCAAAACTGGGCACCAGTTACATTCTCTTGGCAGCACCCAAAACTCAGTCTCTAAATAATCATTCTCGCTCTTCATAGGGTAACAAGAAAACACCTTGGCACTCAAACAGTGCTTTATGTCAAATGATTTACCTTCTATTCCTATCATTTTGCTGCTCTGTGATCGTATTGGCAACTGGTACTTTCGCCGGAATTCGGCACTCATTAAATTTGGCTGCGCTCCAGTGTCCATAAGTGCTCGCAATGGCCCATATAGCATTCCTGCAATCTCGACACGCACCATAACTGTTGGTAACAAGGCCTCTTGCATCTCTAAATTACAATGAAAAGACTTATAGGAAGTTGCACAATTAGGAATATCTCGCTCTTTTTTTAATGTTCTAATATGTTTTAGAAATTTTAGGCTCTTAAATCTATCACTTCGTCCAGGCTCTGTTACCCTCGCACGCTTTGCAAGGTTGCTATGCCGTCAATCGCTCTTGACCTTCGGCATTGTTGTCGCGGCGGCTTCCCGCTTTGGCTGCTGTGCCACCAACACCTGTTGCTGTGGCTCTTTTTTTGCACATAGGACGCTATTGAGTGCGAAAAGCAGTCCGACGCCTTATGCCCCTTCTTCAGGCAGTTGTGGCACAGGTTACGTTTGCCAACTAGCCTTTGCCTAGCTCTCAAATTGAGTGACAGGAAGTCTGGGCATCGACACAATGAGTGATCTGCGCTGCATATCTCGCACAGCTTGCATTGGCTTGCTCGTATCGGTGCTGCTCCTGTTGCACTCACACCGTGGCCCATTCTCTCCCTGCTCTTGGGTACTGCGCCCGTTGCTCGATCGCGCCCGTGCTCCAATAGATGCGCTCGCTTGACTTCCCGTGCTGGTAGAGCTGAGGCCTGCTTCTCCAGGAAAGCCAACATCTCATTCACCTTTGGAGAGTCAGAGCTCCTCTGTAGCTCCTATTGCTTGGCAGTGTCGCTGTCCAGTCGCTCGTGGAGCATATGCACAACGAACATGTCCCAATGTTCCACTGGTACCCCCTGTGCCTTTAGTTGGCGAATATTCAGCGAATATGTGTCTACAAAAATTGGCTCTAGGAATACCTGTGGCACCGCTCATACTTGCTCTTGTGTATAGGCTCTGTATAGGCTCTTGCTCTGCACTGCTCTCCTGACTCAGCTACCTGCACATAGATTGCACTCTCTCCTGGCTCTGCTCCCTGCCCATAGATTACACTCTCTCCTGGCTCAGCTCCCTGCTCATATATTGCACCGCACTGCTCCTTGTGCTCTCACGCACTGCCCCATTGGTACAACCGCACAGCTCCATCATCCGAAACGAACTAACTCCTAAAATCACTCGCTGAACTTATTTTTGCTATGCGAAACTCAAACGCATGGTTGCATTTGATACACAAATGCATGTAACTTTTTACTGGAGCGTCATAAAACCTTGAAATTTTTGTAACAATAAAGTACTCGAGCCTCTTGTCAATTTAAGCTATCGCTCAAAACTATGCTACCCTTGGTGCCAAATCAAACACTGATAAAACTTCAAATGGCCCTAACTTCTATACGGTACGTCCTACACCTATCAAAGTATGCAACATACAAATGCTTGTAACTTTTAACTGGAGCGTCATAAAATCTTGAAATTTTGTAACAATAAAGTACTCGAGCCTCTTGTCAATTTAAGCTATCGCTCAGATCTATGCTACCCTTGAGTCCCAAATCAAACACTGATAAAACTTCAAAAGGCCCTAACTTCTATACGGTACGTCCTACACCTATCAAAGTTTCCAAACATACAAATGCTTGCAACTTTTTACTGGAGCGACATAAAACCTTGAAATTTTGTAACAAAAAAGTACTCGAGCCTCTTGTCAATTTATGCTATCGCTCAAAACTATGCTACCCTTTAGTCCCAAATCAAACACTAATAAAACTTGAAATGGCCCTAACTTCTATACGGCACGTCCTACACCTATCAAAGTTTGCAACATACAAATGCTTGTAACTTTTTACTGGAGCGTCATAAAACCTTGAAATTTTTGTAACAATAAAGTACTCGAGCCTCTTGTCAATTTAAGCTATCGCTCAAAACTATGCTACCCTTGGTGCCAAATCTAACACTGATAAAACTTCAAATGGCCCTAACTTCTATACGGTACGTCCTACACCTATCAAAGTTTGCAATATACAAATGCATGTAACTTTTTACTGGAGCGTCATAAAATCTTGGAATTTTGTAACAATAAAGTACTCGAGCCTCTTGTCAATTTAAGCTATCGATCAAAGCTATGCTACCCTTGAGTCCCAAATCAAACACTGATAAAAATTCAAGTGGCCCTAACTTCTATACGGTACGTCCTACACCTATCAAAGTATGCAACATACACATGCTTGTAACTTTTAACTGGAGCGTCATAAAATCTTGAAATTTTGTAACAATAAAGTACGCGAGCCTCTTGTCAATTTAAGCTATCGCTCAGATCTATGCTACCCTTGAGTCCCAAATCAAACACTGATAAAACTTCAAAAGGCCCTAACTTATATACGGTACGTCCTACACCTATCAAAGTTTCCAAACATACAAATGCTTGCACCTTTTTACTGGAGCGACATAAAACCTTGAAATTTTGTAACAAAAAAGTACTTGAGCCTCTTGTCAATTTAAGCTATCGCTGAAAGCTATGTTACAGTTGACTCCCAAATCAAACACTAATAAAACTTCAAGTGGCCCTAACTTCTATACGGTACGTTCTACACCTACCAAAGTTTGCAACATACAAATGCTTGTAACTTTTAACTGGAGCGTCATAAAACCTTGAAATTTTGTAACAATAAAGTACTCGAGCCTCTTGTCAATTTAAACTATCGCTGAAAGCTCTGCTACCCTTGAGTCCCAAATCAAACACTAATAAAACTTCAAGTGGCCCTAACTTCTATACGGTACGTCCTACACCTACCAAAGTTTGCAACATACAAATGCTTGTAACTTTTAACAGGAGCGTCATAAAACCTTGAAATTTTGTAACAATAAAGTACTCGAGCCTCTTGTCAATTTAAGCTATCGCTCAGATATATGCTACCCCTGAGTCCCAAATTAAACACTGATAAAACTTCAAAAGGCCCTAACTTCTATACGGTAATCCTACACCTATCAAAGTTTCCAAACATACAAATGCTTGCACCTTTTTACTGGAGCGACATAAAACCTTGAAATTTTGTAACAAAAAAGTACTCGAGCCTCTTGTCAATTTATGCTATCGCTCAAAACTATGCTACCCTTTAGTCCCAAATCAAACACTGAAAAAACTTCAAATGGCCGTACCTTCTATATGGTACGTCCTACACCTATCAAAGTTTTCAACATACAAATGCTTGTAACTTTTTACTGGAGCTTCATAAAACCTTGAAATTTTGTAACAATAAAGTACTCGAGCCTCTTGTCAATTTAAACTATCGCTGAAAGCTCTGCTACCCTTGAGTCCCAAATCAAACACTAATAAGACTTGAAATGGCCCTAACTTCTATACGGTACGTCCTACACCTATCAAAGTTTGCAACATACAAATGCTTGTAACTTTTTACTGGAGCGTCATAAAACCTTGAAATTTTTGTAACAATAAAGTACTCGAGCCTCTTGTCAATTTAAGCTATCGCTCAAAACTATGCTACCCTTGGTGCCAAATCAAACACTGATAAAACTTCAAATGGCCCTAACTTCTATACGGTACGTCCTACACCTATCAAAGTTTGCAATATACAAATGCATGTAACTTTTTACTGGAGCGTCATAAAATCTTGAAATTTTGTAACAATAAAGTACTCGAGCATCTTGTCAATTTAAGCTATCGCTGAAAGCTATGCTACCCTTGACTCCCAAATGAAACACTAATAAAACTTCAAGTGGCCCTAACTTCTATACGGTACGTCCTACACCTATCAAAGTTTGCAACATACAAATGCTTGTAACTTTTTACTGGAGCGTCATCAAACCTTGAAATTTTTGTAACAATAAAGTACTCGAGCCCCTTGTCAATTTAAGCTATCGCTCAAAACTATGCTACCCTTGGGTGCCAAATCAAACACTGATAAAACTTCAGATGGCCCTAACTTCTATACGGTACGTCCTACACCTATCAAAGTATGCAACATACAAATGCTTGTAACTTTTAACTGGAGCGTCATAAAATCTTGAAATTTTGTAACAATAAAGTACTCGAGCCTCTTGTCAATTTAAGCTATCGCTCAGATCTATGCTACCCTTGAGTCCCAAATCAAACACTGATAAAACTTCAAAAGGCCCTAACTTCTATACGGTACGTCCTAGACCTATCAAAGTTTCCAAACATACAAATGCTTGCAACTTTTTACTGGAGCGACATAAAACATTGAAATTTTGTAACAAAAAAGTACTCGAGCCTCTTGTCAATTTATGCTATCGCTCAAAACTATGCTACCCTTTAGTCCCAAATCAAACACTGAAAAAACTTCAAATGGCCGTAACTTCTATACGGTACGTCCTACACCTATCAAAGTTTTCAACATACAAATGCTTGTAACTTTTTACTGGAGCTTCATAAAACCTTTAAATTTTGTAACAATAAAGTACTCGAGCCTCTTGTCAATTTAAATTATCGCTGAAAGCTATGCTACCCTTGAGTCCCAAATCATACACTAATAAAACTTGAAATGGCCCTAACTTCTATACGGCACGTCCTACACCTATCAAAGTTTGCAACATACAAATGCTTGTAACTTTTTACTGGAGCGTCATAAAACCTTGAAATTTTTGTAACAATAAAGTACTCGAGCCTCTTGTCAATTTAAGCTATCGCTCAAAACTATGCTACCCTTGGTGCCAAATCAAACACTGATAAAACTTCAAATGGCCCTAACTTCTATACGGTACGTCCTACACCTATCAAAGTTTGCAATATACAAATGCATGTAACTTTTTACTGGAGCGTCATAAAATCTTGGAATTTTGTAACAATAAAGTACTTGAGCCTCTTGTCAATTTAAGCTATCGATCAAAGCTATGCTACCCTTGAGTCCCAAATCAAACACTGATAAAAATTCAAGTGGCCCTAACTTCTATACGGTACGTCCTACACCTATCAAAATTTGCACCATACAAATGCTTGTAACTTTTTACTGGAGCTTCATAAAACCTTGAAATTTTGTAACAATAAAGTACTCGAGCCTCTTGTCAATTTAAGCTATCGCTGAAAGCTATGCTACAGTTGACTCCCAAATCAAACACTAATAAAACTTCAAGTGGCCCTAACTTCTATACGGTACGTCCTACACCTACCAAAGTTTGCAATATACAAATGCTTGTAACTTTTAACTGGCGCGTCATAAAACCTTGAAATTTTGTAACAATAAAGTACTCGAGCCTCTTGTCAATTTAAGCTATCGCTCAGATCTATGCTACCCTTGAGTCCCAAATTAAACACTGATAAAACTTCAAAAGGCCCTAACTTCTATACGGTACGTCCTACACCTATCAAAGTTTCCAAGCATACAAATGCTTGCACCTTTTTACTGGAGCGACATAAAACCTTGAAATTTTGTAACAAAAAAGTACTCGAGCCTCTTGTCAATTTATGCTATCGCTCAAAACTATGCTACCCTTTAGTCCCAAATCAAACACTGAAAAAACTTCAAATGGCCGTAACTTCTATATGGTACGTCCTACACCTATCAAAGTTTTCAACATACAAATGCTTGTAACTTTTTACTGGAGCTTCATAAAACCTTGAAATTTTGTAACAATAAAGTACTCGAGCCTCTTGTCAATTTAAACTATCGCTGAAAGCTCTGCTACCCTTGAGTCCCAAATCAAACACTAATAAGACTTGAAATGGCCCTAACTTCTATACGGTACGTCCTACACCTATCAAAGTTTGCAACATACAAATGCTTGTAACTTTTTACTGGAGCGTCATAAAACCTTGAAATTTTTGTAACAATAAAGTACTCGAGCCTCTTGTCAATTTAAGCTATCGCTCAAAACTATGCTACCCTTGGTGCCAAATCAAACACTAATAAAACTTCAAATGGCCCTAACTTCTATACGGTACGTCCTACACCTATCAAAGTTTGCAATATACAAATGCATGTAACTTTTTACTGGAGCGTCATAAAATCTTGAAATTTTGTAACAATAAAGTACTCGAGCCTCTTGTCAATTTAAACTATCGCTGAAAGCTCTGCTACCCTTGAGTCCCAAATCAAACACTAATAAAACTTCAAGTGGCCCTAACTTCTATACGGTACGTCCTACACCTACCAAAGTTTGCAACATACAAATGCTTGTAACTTTTAACAGGAGCGTCATAAAACCTTGAAATTTTGTAACAATAAAGTACTCGAGCCTCTTGTCAATTTAAGCTATCGCTCAGATATATGCTACCCCTGAGTCCCAAATTAAACACTGATAAAACTTCAAAAGGCCCTAACTTCTATACGGTAATCCTACACCTATCAAAGTTTCCAAACATACAAATGCTTGCACCTTTTTACTGGAGCGACATAAAACCTTGAAATTTTGTAACAAAAAAGTACTCGAGCCTCTTGTCAATTTATGCTATCGCTCAAAACTATGCTACCCTTTAGTCCCAAATCAAACACTGAAAAAACTTCAAATGGCCGTACCTTCTATATGGTACGTCCTACACCTATCAAAGTTTTCAACATACAAATGCTTGTAACTTTTTACTGGAGCTTCATAAAACCTTGAAATTTTGTAACAATAAAGTACTCGAGCCTCTTGTCAATTTAAACTATCGCTGAAAGCTCTGCTACCCTTGAGTCCCAAATCAAACACTAATAAGACTTGAAATGGCCCTAACTTCTATACGGTACGTCCTACACCTATCAAAGTTTGCAACATACAAATGCTTGTAACTTTTTACTGGAGCGTCATAAAACCTTGAAATTTTTGTAACAATAAAGTACTCGAGCCTCTTGTCAATTTAAGCTATCGCTCAAAACTATGCTACCCTTGGTGCCAAATCAAACACTGATAAAACTTCAAATGGCCCTAACTTCTATACGGTACGTCCTACACCTATCAAAGTTTGCAATATACAAATGCATGTAACTTTTTACTGGAGCGTCATAAAATCTTGAAATTTTGTAACAATAAAGTACTCGAGCATCTTGTCAATTTAAGCTATCGCTGAAAGCTATGCTACCCTTGACTCCCAAATCAAACACTAATAAAACTTCAAGTGGCCCTAACTTCTATACGGTACGTCCTACACCTATCAAAGTTTGCAACATACAAATGCTTGTAACTTTTAACTGGAGCGTCATAAAATCTTGAAATTTTGTAACAATAAAGTACTCGAGCCTCTTGTCAATTTAAGCTATCGCTCAGATCTATGCTACCCTTGAGTCCCAAATGAAACACTGATAAAACTTCAAAAGGCCCTAACTTCTATACGGTACGTCCTAGACCTATCAAAGTTTCCAAACATACAAATGCTTGCAACTTTTTACTGGAGCGACATAAAACATTGAAATTTTGTAACAAAAAAGTACTCGAGCCTCTTGTCAATTTATGCTATCGCTCAAAACTATGCTACCCTTTAGTCCCAAATCAAACACTGAAAAAACTTCAAATGGCCGTAACTTCTATACGGTACGTCCTACACCTATCAAAGTTTTCAACATACAAATGCTTGTAACTTTTTACTGGAGCTTCATAAAACCTTTAAATTTTGTAACAATAAAGTACTCGAGCCTCTTGTCAATTTAAATTATCGCTGAAAGCTATGCTACCCTTGAGTCCCAAATCATACACTAATAAAACTTGAAATGGCCCTAACTTCTATACGGCACGTCCTACACCTATCAAAGTTTGCAACATACAAATGCTTGTAACTTTTTACTGGAGCGTCATAAAACCTTGAAATTTTTGTAACAATAAAGTACTCGAGCCTCTTGTCAATTTAAGCTATCGCTCAAAACTATGCTACCCTTGGTGCCAAATCAAACACTGATAAAACTTCAAATGGCCCTAACTTCTATACGGTACGTCCTACACCTATCAAAGTTTGCAATATACAAATGCATGTAACTTTTTACTGGAGCGTCATAAAATCTTGGAATTTTGTAACAATAAAGTACTTGAGCCTCTTGTCAATTTAAGCTATCGATCAAAGCTATGCTACCCTTGAGTCCCAAATCAAACACTGATAAAAATTCAAGTGGCCCTAACTTCTATACGGTACGTCCTACACCTATCAAAATTTGCACCATACAAATGCTTGTAACTTTTTACTGGAGCTTCATAAAACCTTGAAATTTTGTAACAATAAAGTACTCGAGCCTCTTGTCAATTTAAGCTATCGCTGAAAGCTATGCTACAGTTGACTCCCAAATCAAACACTAATAAAACTTCAAGTGGCCCTAACTTCTATACGGTACGTCCTACACCTACCAAAGTTTGCAACATACAAATGCTTGTAACTTTTAACTGGAGCGTCATAAAACCTTGAAATTTTGTAACAATAAAGTACTCGAGCCTCTTGTCAATTTAAGCTATCGCTCAGATCTATGCTACCCTTGAGTCCCAAATTAAACACTGATAAAACTTCAAAAGGCCCTAACTTCTATACGGTACGTCCTACACCTATCAAAGTTTCCAAGCATACAAATGCTTGCACCTTTTTACTGGAGCGACATAAAACCTTGAAATTTTGTAACAAAAAAGTACTCGAGCCTCTTGTCAATTTATGCTATCGCTCAAAACTATGCTACCCTTTAGTCCCAAATCAAACACTGAAAAAACTTCAAATGGCCGTAACTTCTATATGGTACGTCCTACACCTATCAAAGTTTTCAACATACAAATGCTTGTAACTTTTTACTGGAGCTTCATAAAACCTTGAAATTTTGTAACAATAAAGTACTCGAGCCTCTTGTCAATTTAAACTATCGCTGAAAGCTCTGCTACCCTTGAGTCCCAAATCAAACACTAATAAGACTTGAAATGGCCCTAACTTCTATACGGTACGTCCTACACCTATCAAAGTTTGCAACATACAAATGCTTGTAACTTTTTACTGGAGCGTCATAAAACCTTGAAATTTTTGTAACAATAAAGTACTCGAGCCTCTTGTCAATTTAAGCTATCGCTCAAAACTATGCTACCCTTGGTGCCAAATCAAACACTAATAAAACTTCAAATGGCCCTAACTTCTATACGGTACGTCCTACACCTATCAAAGTTTGCAATATACAAATGCATGTAACTTTTTACTGGAGCGTCATAAAATCTTGAAATTTTGTAACAATAAAGTACTCGAGCATCTTGTCAATTTAAACTATCGCTGAAAGCTATGCTACCCTTGACTCCCAAATCAAACACTAATAAAACTTCAAGTGGCCCTAACTTCTATACGGTACGTCCTACACCTATCAAAGTTTGCAACATACAAATGCTTGTAACTTTTTACTGGAGCGTCATCAAACCTTGAAATTTTTGTAACAATAAAGTACTCGAGCCCCTTGTCAATTTAAGCTATCGCTCAAAACTATGCTACCCTTGGGTGCCAAATCAAACACTGATAAAACTTCAGATGGCCCTAACTTCTATACGGTATGTCCTGCACCTATCAAAGTTTGCAAACATAAAAATGCTTGCAGCTTTTTATTGGAGCGTCATAAAACCTTGAAATTTTGTAACAAAAAAATACTCAAGCCTCTTGTCAATTTAAGCTATCGCTCAAAGCTATGCTACCCTTGAGTCCCAAATCAAACACTGATAAAACTTCAAAAGGCCCTAACTTCTATACGGTACGTCCTACACCTATCAAAGTTTCCAAACATACAAATGCTTGCAACTTTTTACTGGAGCGACATAAAACCTTGAAATTTTGTTACAAAAAATTACTCGAGCCTCTTGTCAATTTATGCTATCGCTCAAAACTATGCTACCCTTTAGTCCCAAATCAAACACTGAAAAAACTTCAAATGGCCGTAACTTCTATACGGTACGTCCTACACCTATCAACGTTTTCAACATACAAATGCTTGTAACTTTTTACTGGAGCTTCATAAAACCTTGAAATTTTGTAACAATAACGTACTCGAGCCTCTTGTCAATTTAAATTATCGCTGAAAGCTATGCTACCCTTGAGTCCCAAATCAAACACTAATAAAACTTGAAATGGCCCTAACTTCTATACGGCACGTCCTACACCTATCAAAGTTTGCAACATACAAATGCTTGTAACTTTTTACTGGAGCGTCATAAAACCTTGAAATTTTTGTAACAATAAAGTACTCGAGCCTTTTGTCAATTTAAGCTATCGCTCAAAACTATGCTACCCTTGGTGCCAAATCAAACACTGATAAAACTTCAAATGGCCCTAACTTCTATACGGTACGTCCTCCACCTATCAAAGTTTGCAATATACAAATGCATGTAACTTTTTACTGGAGCGTCATAAAATCTTGGAATTTTGTAACAATAAAGTACTCGAGCCTCTTGTCAATTTAAGCTATCGATCAAAGCTATGCTACCCTTGGTGCCAAATCAAACACTGATAAAACTTCAAATGGCCCTAACTTCTATACGGTACGTCCTCCACCTACCAAAGTTTGCAACATACAAATGCTTGTAACTTTTAACTGGAGCGTCATAAAACCTTGAAATTTTGTAACAATAAAGTACTCGAGCCTCTTGTCAATTTAAGCTATCGCTCAGATCTATGCTACCCTTGAGTCCCAAATTAAACACTGATAAAACTTCAGAAGGCCCTAACTTCTATACGGTACGTCCTACACCTATCAAAGTTTCCAAACATACAAATGCTTGCACCTTTTTACTGGAGCGACGTAAAACCTTGAAATTTTGTAACAAAAAAGTACTCGAGCCTCTTGTCAATTTATGCTATCGCTCAAAACTATGCTACCCTTTAGTCCCAAATCAAACACTGGAAAAACTTCAAATGGCCGTAACTTCTATATGGTACGTCCTACACCTATCAAAGTTTTCAACATACAAATGCTTGTAACTTTTTACTGGAGCTTCATAAAACCTTGAAATTTTGTAACAATAAAGTACTCGAGCCTCTTGTCAATTTAAATTATCGCTGAAAGCTCTGCTACCCTTGAGTCCCAAATCAAACACTAATAAGACTTGAAATGGCCCTAACTTCTATATGGTACGTCCTACACCTATCAAAGTTTGCAACATACAAATGCTTGTAACTTTTTACTGGAGCGTCATAAAACCTTGAAATTTTTGTAACAATAAAGTACTCGAGCCTCTTGTCAATTTAAGCTATCGCTCAAAACTATGCTACCCTTGGTGCCAAATCAAACACTGATAAAAATTCAAATGGCCCTAACTTCTATACGGTACGTCCTACACCTATCAAAGTTTGCAATATACAAATGCATGTAACTTTTTAGTGGAGCGTCATAAAATCTTGAAATTTTGTAACAATAAAGTACTCGAGCATCTTGTCAATTTAAGCTATCGATCAAAGCTATGCTACCCTTGAGTCCCAAATCAAACACTGATGAAACTTCAAGTGGCCCTAACTTCTATACGGTACGTCCTACACCTATCAAAATTTGCAACATACAAATGCTTGTAACTTTTTACTGGAGCTTCATAAAACCTTGAAATTTTGTAACAATAAAGTACTCGAGCCTCTTGTCAATTTAAGCTATCGCTGAAAGCTATGCTACCCTTGACTCCCAAATCAAACACTAATAAAACTTAAAGTGGCCCTAACTTCTATACGGTACGTCCTACACCTATCAAAGTTTGCAACATACAAATGCTTGTAACTTTTTACTGGAGCGTCATCAAACCTTGAAATTTTTGTAACAATAAAGTACTCGAGCCCCTTGTCAATTTAAGCTATCGCTCAAAACTATGCTACCCTTGGGTGCCAAATCAAACACTGATAAAACTTCAGATGGCCCTAACTTCTATACGGTATGTCCTACACCTATCAAAGTTTCCAAACATACAAATGCTTGCAACTTTTTACTGGAGCGACATAAAACCTTGAAATTTTGTTACAAAAAATTACTCGAGCCTCTTGTCAATTTATGCTATCGCTCAAAACTATGCTACCCTTTAGTCCCAAATCAAACACTGAAAAAACTTCAAATGGCCGTAACTTCTATACGGTACGTCCTACACCTATCAAAGTTTTCAACATACAAATGCTTGTAACTTTTTACTGGAGCTTCATAAAACCTTGAAATTTTGTAACAATAACGTACTCGAGCCTCTTGTCAATTTAAGCTATCGCTGAAAGCTATGCTATCCTTGACTCCCAAATCAAACACTAATAAAACTTCAAGTGGCCCTAACTTCTATACGGTACGTCCTACACCTACCAAAGTTTGCAACATACAAATGCTTGTAACTTTTAACTGGAGCGTCATAAAACCTTGAAATTTTGTAACAATAAAGTACTCGAGCCTCTTGTCAATTTAAGCTATCGCTCAGATCTATGCTACCCTTGAGTCCCAAATTAAGCACTGATAAAACTTCAAAAGGCCCTAACTTCTATACGGTACGTCCTACACCTATCAAAGTTTCCAAACATACAAATGCTTGCACCTTTTTACTGGAGCGACATAAAACCTTGAAATTTTGTAACAAAAAAGTACTCGAGCCTCTTGTCAATTTATGCTATCGCTCAAAACTATGCTACCCTTTAGTCCCAAATCAAACACTGAAAAAACTTCAAATGGCCGTAACTTCTGTATGGTACGTCCTACACCTATCAAAGTTTTCAACATACAAATGCTTGTAACTTTTTACTGGAGCGTCATAAAACCTTGAAATTTTGTAACAATAAAGTACTCGAGCTTCTTGTCAATTTAAACTATCGCTGAAAGCTCTGCTACCCTTGAGTCCCAAATCAAACACTAATAAAACTTGAAATGGCCCTAACTTCTATACGGTACGTCCTACACCTATCAAAGTTTGCAACATACAAATGCTTGTAACTTTTTACTGGAGCGTCATCAAACCTTGAAATTTTTGTAACAATAAAGTACTCGAGCCCCTTGTCAATTTAAGCTATCGCTCAAAACTATGCTACCCTTGGGTGCCAAATCAAACACTGATAAAACTTCAGATGGCCCTAACTTCTATACGGTATGTCCTACACCTATCAAAGTTTCCAAACATACAAATGCTTGCAACTTTTTACTGGAGCGACATAAAACCTTGAAATTTTGTTACAAAAAATTACTCGAGCCTCTTGTCAATTTATGCTATCGCTCAAAACTATGCTACCCTTTAGTCCCAAATCAAACACTGAAAAAACTTCAAATGGCCGTAACTTCTATACGGTACGTCCTACACCTATCAAAGTTTTCAACATACAAATGCTTGTAACTTTTTACTGGAGCTTCATAAAACCTTGAAATTTTGTAACAATAACGTACTCGAGCCTCTTGTCAATTTAAGCTATCGCTGAAAGCTATGCTATCCTTGACTCCCAAATCAAACACTAATAAAACTTCAAGTGGCCCTAACTTCTATACGGTACGTCCTACACCTACCAAAGTTTGCAACATACAAATGCTTGTAACTTTTAACTGGAGCGTCATAAAACCTTGAAATTTTGTAACAATAAAGTACTCGAGCCTCTTGTCAATTTAAGCTATCGCTCAGATCTATGCTACCCTTGAGTCCCAAATTAAGCACTGATAAAACTTCAAAAGGCCCTAACTTCTATACGGTACGTCCTACACCTATCAAAGTTTCCAAACATACAAATGCTTGCACCTTTTTACTGGAGCGACATAAAACCTTGAAATTTTGTAACAAAAAAGTACTCGAGCCTCTTGTCAATTTATGCTATCGCTCAAAACTATGCTACCCTTTAGTCCCAAATCAAACACTGAAAAAACTTCAAATGGCCGTAACTTCTGTATGGTACGTCCTACACCTATCAAAGTTTTCAACATACAAATGCTTGTAACTTTTTACTGGAGCTTCATAAAACCTTGAAATTTTGTAACAATAAAGTACTCGAGCTTCTTGTCAATTTAAACTATCGCTGAAAGCTCTGCTACCCTTGAGTCCCAAATCAAACACTAATAAAACTTGAAATGGCCCTAACTTCTATACGGTACGTCCTACACCTATCAAAGTTTGCAACATACAAATGCTTGTAACTTTTTACTGGAGCGTCATCAAACCTTGAAATTTTTGTAACAATAAAGTACTCGAGCCCCTTGTCAATTTAAGCTATCGCTCAAAACTATGCTACCCTTGGGTGCCAAATCAAACACTGATAAAATTTCAGATGGCCCTAACTTCTATACGGTATGTCCTACACCTATCAAAGTTTGCAAACATACAAATGCTTGCAGCTTTTTATTGGAGCGTCATAAAACCTTGAAATTTTGTAACAAAAAAATACTCAAGCCTTTTGTCAATTTAAGCTATCGCTCAAAGCTATGCTACCCTTGAGTCCCAAATCAAACACTGATAAAACTTCAAAAGGCCCTAACTTATATACGGTACGTCCTACACCTATCAAAGTTTTCAACATACAAATGCTTGTAACTTTTTACTGGAGCTTCATAAAACCTTGAAATTTTGTAACAATAAAGTACTCGAGCCTCTTGTCAATTTAAACTATCGCTGAAAGCTCTGCTACCCTTGAGTCCCAAATCAAACACTAATAAAACATGAAACGGCCCAAACTTCTATACGGTACGTCCTACACCTATCAAAGTTTGCAACATACAAATGCTTGTAACTTTTTACTGGAGCGTCATAAAACCTTGAAATTTTTGTAACAATAAAGTACTCGAGCCTCTTGTCAATTTAAGCTATCGCTCAAAACTATGCTACCCTTGGTGCCAAATCAAACACTGATAAAACTTCAAATGGCCCTAACTTCTATACGGTATGTCCTACACCTATCAAAGTTTGCAATATACAAATGCATGTAACTTTTTACTGGAGCGTCATAAAATCTTGAAATTTTGTGACAATAAAGTACTCGAGCCTCTTGTCAATTTAAGCTATCGCTCAAAACTATGCTACCCTTGGGTGCCAAATCAAACACTGATAAAACTTCAGATGGCCCTAACTTCTATACGGTATGTCCTACACCTATCAAAGTTTGCAAACATAAAAATGCTTGCAGCTTTTTATTGGAGCGTCATAAAACCTTGAAATTTTGTAACAAAAAAATACTCAAGCCTCTTGTCAATTTAAGCTATCGCTCAAAGCTATGCTACCCTTGAGTCCCAAATCAAACACTGATAAAACTTCAAAAGGCCCTAACTTCTATACGGTACGTCCTACACCTATCAAAGTTTCCAAACATACAAATGCTTGCAACTTTTTACTGGAGCGACATAAAACCTTGAAATTTTGTTACAAAAAATTACTCGAGCCTCTTGTCAATTTATGCTATCGCTCAAAACTATGCTACCCTTTAGTCCCAAATCAAACACTGAAAAAACTTCAAATGGCCGTAACTTCTATACGGTACGTCCTACACCTATCAAAGTTTTCAACATACAAATGCTTGTAACTTTTTACTGGAGCTTCATAAAACCTTGAAATTTTGTAACAATAACGTACTCGAGCCTCTTGTCAATTTAAGCTGTCGCTGAAAGCTATGCTATCCTTGACTCCCAAATCAAACACTAATAAAACATGAAACGGCCCTAACTTCTATACGGTACGTCCTACACCTATCAAAGTTTGCAACATACAAATGCTTGTAACTTTTTACTGGAGCGTCATAAAACCTTGAAATTTTTGTAACAATAAAGTACTCGAGCCTTTTGTCAATTTAAGCTATCGCTCAAAACTATGCTACCCTTGGTGCCAAATCAAACACTGATAAAACTTCAAATGGCCCTAACTTCTATACGGTACGTCCTCCACCTATCAAAGTTTGCAATATACAAATGCATGTAACTTTTTACTGGAGCGTCATAAAATCTTGGAATTTTGTAACAATAAAGTACTCGAGCCTCTTGTCAATTTAAGCTATCGATCAAAGCTATGCTACCCTTGGTGCCAAATCAAACACTGATAAAACTTCAAATGGCCCTAACTTCTATACGGTACGTCCTCCACCTACCAAAGTTTGCAACATACAAATGCTTGTAACTTTTAACTGGAGCGTCATAAAACCTTGAAATTTTGTAACAATAAAGTACTCGAGCCTCTTGTCAATTTAAGCTATCGCTCAGATCTATGCTACCCTTGAGTCCCAAATTAAACACTGATAAAACTTCAGAAGGCCCTAACTTCTATACGGTACGTCCTACACCTATCAAAGTTTCCAAACATACAAATGCTTGCACCTTTTTACTGGAGCGACGTAAAACCTTGAAATTTTGTAACAAAAAAGTACTCGAGCCTCTTGTCAATTTATGCTATCGCTCAAAACTATGCTACCCTTTAGTCCCAAATCAAACACTGGAAAAACTTCAAATGGCCGTAACTTCTATATGGTACGTCCTACACCTATCAAAGTTTTCAACATACAAATGCTTGTAACTTTTTACTGGAGCTTCATAAAACCTTGAAATTTTGTAACAATAAAGTACTCGAGCCTCTTGTCAATTTAAATTATCGCTGAAAGCTCTGCTACCCTTGAGTCCCAAATCAAACACTAATAAGACTTGAAATGGCCCTAACTTCTATATGGTACGTCCTACACCTATCAAAGTTTGCAACATACAAATGCTTGTAACTTTTTACTGGAGCGTCATAAAACCTTGAAATTTTTGTAACAATAAAGTACTCGAGCCTCTTGTCAATTTAAGCTATCGCTCAAAACTATGCTACCCTTGGTGCCAAATCAAACACTGATAAAAATTCAAATGGCCCTAACTTCTATACGGTACGTCCTACACCTATCAAAGTTTGCAATATACAAATGCATGTAACTTTTTAGTGGAGCGTCATAAAATCTTGAAATTTTGTAACAATAAAGTACTCGAGCATCTTGTCAATTTAAGCTATCGATCAAAGCTATGCTACCCTTGAGTCCCAAATCAAACACTGATGAAACTTCAAGTGGCCCTAACTTCTATACGGTACGTCCTACACCTATCAAAATTTGCAACATACAAATGCTTGTAACTTTTTACTGGAGCTTCATAAAACCTTGAAATTTTGTAACAATAAAGTACTCGAGCCTCTTGTCAATTTAAGCTATCGCTGAAAGCTATGCTACCCTTGACTCCCAAATCAAACACTAATAAAACTTAAAGTGGCCCTAACTTCTATACGGTACGTCCTACACCTATCAAAGTTTGCAACATACAAATGCTTGTAACTTTTTACTGGAGCGTCATCAAACCTTGAAATTTTTGTAACAATAAAGTACTCGAGCCCCTTGTCAATTTAAGCTATCGCTCAAAACTATGCTACCCTTGGGTGCCAAATCAAACACTGATAAAACTTCAGATGGCCCTAACTTCTATACGGTATGTCCTACACCTATCAAAGTTTCCAAACATACAAATGCTTGCAACTTTTTACTGGAGCGACATAAAACCTTGAAATTTTGTTACAAAAAATTACTCGAGCCTCTTGTCAATTTATGCTATCGCTCAAAACTATGCTACCCTTTAGTCCCAAATCAAACACTGAAAAAACTTCAAATGGCCGTAACTTCTATACGGTACGTCCTACACCTATCAAAGTTTTCAACATACAAATGCTTGTAACTTTTTACTGGAGCTTCATAAAACCTTGAAATTTTGTAACAATAACGTACTCGAGCCTCTTGTCAATTTAAGCTATCGCTGAAAGCTATGCTATCCTTGACTCCCAAATCAAACACTAATAAAACTTCAAGTGGCCCTAACTTCTATACGGTACGTCCTACACCTACCAAAGTTTGCAACATACAAATGCTTGTAACTTTTAACTGGAGCGTCATAAAACCTTGAAATTTTGTAACAATAAAGTACTCGAGCCTCTTGTCAATTTAAGCTATCGCTCAGATCTATGCTACCCTTGAGTCCCAAATTAAGCACTGATAAAACTTCAAAAGGCCCTAACTTCTATACGGTACGTCCTACACCTATCAAAGTTTCCAAACATACAAATGCTTGCACCTTTTTACTGGAGCGACATAAAACCTTGAAATTTTGTAACAAAAAAGTACTCGAGCCTCTTGTCAATTTATGCTATCGCTCAAAACTATGCTACCCTTTAGTCCCAAATCAAACACTGAAAAAACTTCAAATGGCCGTAACTTCTGTATGGTACGTCCTACACCTATCAAAGTTTTCAACATACAAATGCTTGTAACTTTTTACTGGAGCTTCATAAAACCTTGAAATTTTGTAACAATAAAGTACTCGAGCTTCTTGTCAATTTAAACTATCGCTGAAAGCTCTGCTACCCTTGAGTCCCAAATCAAACACTAATAAAACTTGAAATGGCCCTAACTTCTATACGGTACGTCCTACACCTATCAAAGTTTGCAACATACAAATGCTTGTAACTTTTTACTGGAGCGTCATCAAACCTTGAAATTTTTGTAACAATAAAGTACTCGAGCCCCTTGTCAATTTAAGCTATCGCTCAAAACTATGCTACCCTTGGGTGCCAAATCAAACACTGATAAAATTTCAGATGGCCCTAACTTCTATACGGTATGTCCTACACCTATCAAAGTTTGCAAACATACAAATGCTTGCAGCTTTTTATTGGAGCGTCATAAAACCTTGAAATTTTGTAACAAAAAAATACTCAAGCCTTTTGTCAATTTAAGCTATCGCTCAAAGCTATGCTACCCTTGAGTCCCAAATCAAACACTGATAAAACTTCAAAAGGCCCTAACTTATATACGGTACGTCCTACACCTATCAAAGTTTTCAACATACAAATGCTTGTAACTTTTTACTGGAGCTTCATAAAACCTTGAAATTTTGTAACAATAAAGTACTCGAGCCTCTTGTCAATTTAAACTATCGCTGAAAGCTCTGCTACCCTTGAGTCCCAAATCAAACACTAATAAAACATGAAACGGCCCAAACTTCTATACGGTACGTCCTACACCTATCAAAGTTTGCAACATACAAATGCTTGTAACTTTTTACTGGAGCGTCATAAAACCTTGAAATTTTTGTAACAATAAAGTACTCGAGCCTCTTGTCAATTTAAGCTATCGCTCAAAACTATGCTACCCTTGGTGCCAAATCAAACACTGATAAAACTTCAAATGGCCCTAACTTCTATACGGTATGTCCTACACCTATCAAAGTTTGCAATATACAAATGCATGTAACTTTTTACTGGAGCGTCATAAAATCTTGAAATTTTGTGACAATAAAGTACTCGAGCCTCTTGTCAATTTAAGCTATCGCTCAAAACTATGCTACCCTTGGGTGCCAAATCAAACACTGATAAAACTTCAGATGGCCCTAACTTCTATACGGTATGTCCTACACCTATCAAAGTTTGCAAACATACAAATGCTTGCAGCTTTTTATTGGAGCGTCATAAAACCTTGAAATTTTGTAACAAAAAAATACTCAAGCCTCTTGTCAATTTAAGCTATCGCTCAAAGCTATGCTACCCTTGAGTCCCAAATCAAACACTGATAAAACTTCAAAAGGCCCTAACTTCTATACGGTACGTCCTACACCTATCAAAGTTTCCAAACATACAAATGCTTGCAACTTTTTACTGGAGCGACATAAAACCTTGAAATTTTGTTACAAAAAATTACTCGAGCCTCTTGTCAATTTATGCTATCGCTCAAAACTATGCTACCCTTTAGTCCCAAATCAAACACTGAAAAAACTTCAAATGGCCGTAACTTCTATACGGTACGTCCTACACCTATCAAAGTTGTCAACATACAAATGCTTGTAACTTTTTACTGGAGCTTCATAAAACCTTGAAATTTTGTAACAATAACGTACTCGAGCCTCTTGTCAATTTAAGCTGTCGCTGAAAGCTATGCTATCCTTGACTCCCAAATCAAACACTAATAAAACATGAAACGGCCCTAACTTCTATACGGTACGTCCTACACCTATCAAAGTTTGCAACATACAAATGCTTGTAACTTTTTACTGGAGCGTCATAAAACCTTGAAATTTTTGTAACAATAAAGTACTCGAGCCTCTTGTCAATTTAAGCTATCGCTCAAAACTATGCTACCCTTGGTGCCAAATCAAACACTGATAAAACTTCAAATGGCCCTAACTTCTATACGGTATGTCCTACACCTATCAAAGTTTGCAATATACAAATGCATGTAACTTTTTACTGGAGCGTCATAAAATCTTGAAATTTTGTAACAATAAAGTACTCGAGCCTCTTGTCAATTTAAGCTATCGCTCAAAACTATGCTACCCTTGGGTGCCAAATCAAACACTGATAAAACTTCAGATGGCCCTAACTTCTATACGGTATGTCCTACACCTATCAAAGTTTGCAAACATACAAATGCTTGCAGCTTTTTATTGGAGCGTCATAAAACCTTGAAATTTTGTAACAAAAAAATACTCAAGCCTCTTGTCAATTTAAGCTATCGCTCAAAGCTATGCTACCCTTGAGTCCCAAATCAAACACTGATAAAACTTCAAAAGGCCCTAACTTCTATACGGTACGTCCTACACCTATCAAAGTTTCCAAACATACAAATGCTTGCAACTTTTTACTGGAGCGACATAAAACCTTGAAATTTTGTTACAAAAAATTACTCGAGCCGCTTGTCAATTTATGCTATCGCTCAAAACTATGCTACCCTTTAGTCCCAAATCAAACACTGAAAAAACTTCAAATGGCCGTAACTTCTATACGGTACGTCCTACACCTCTCAAAGTTTTCAACATACAAATGCTTGTAACTTTTTACTGGAGCTTCATAAAACCTTGAAATTTTGTAACAATAACGTACTCGAGCCTCTTGTCAATTTAAGCTGTCGCTGAAAGCTATGCTATCCTTGACTCCCAAATCAAACACTAATAAAACTTCAAGTGGCCCTAACTTCTATACGGTACGTCCTACACCTACCAAAGTTTGCAACATACAAATGCTTGTAACTTTTAACTGGAGCGACATAAAACCTTGAAATTTTGTAACAAAAAAGTACTCGAGCCTCTTGTCAATTTATGCTATCGCTCAAAACTATGCTACCCTTTAGTCCCAAATCAAACACTGAAAAAACTTCAAATGGCCGTAACTTCTATATGGTACGTCCTACACCTATCAAAGTTTCCAAACATACAAATGCTTGCACCTTTTTACTGGAGCGACATAAAACCTTGAAATTTTGTAACAAAAAAGTACTCGAGCCTCTTGTCAATTTATGCTATCGCTCAAAACTATGCTACCCTTTAGTCCCAAATCAAACACTGAAAAAACTTCAAATGGCCGTAACTTCTGTATGGTACGTCCTACACCTATCAAAGTTTTCAACATACAAATGCTTGTAACTTTTTACTGGAGCTTCATAAAACCTTGAAATTTTGTAACAATAAAGTACTCGAGCTTCTTGTCAATTTAAACTATCGCTGAAAGCTCTGCTACCCTTGAGTCCCAAATCAAACACTAATAAAACTTGAAATGGCCCTAACTTCTATACGGTACGTCCTACACCTATCAAAGTTTGCAACATACAAATGCTTGTAACTTTTTACTGGAGCGTCATAAAACCTTGAAATTTTTGTAACAATAAAGTACTCGAGCCTCTTGTCAATTTAAGCTATCGCTCAAAACTATGCTACCCTTGGTGCCAAATCAAACACTGATAAAACTTCAAATGGCCCTAACTTCTATACGGTACGTCCTACACCTATCAAAGTTTGCAATATACAAATGCATGTAACTTTTTACTGGAGCGTCATAAAATCTTGAAATTTTGTAACAATAAAGTACTCGAGCATATTGTCAATTTAAGCTATCGATCAAAGCTATGCTACCCTTGAGTCCCAAATCAAACACTGATAAAACTTCAAGTGGCCCTAACTTCTATACGGTACGTCCTACACCTATCAAAATTTGCAACATACAAATGCTTGTAACTTTTTACTGGAGCTTCATAAAACCTTGAAATTTTGTAACAATAAAGTACTCGAGCCTCTTGTCAATTTAAGCTATCGCTGAAAGCTATGCTACCCTTGACTCCCAAATCAAACACTAATAAAACTTCAAGTGGCCCTAACTTCTATACGGTACGTCCTACACCTATCAAAGTTTGCAACATACAAATGCTTGTAACTTTTTACTGGAGCGTCATCAAACCTTGAAATTTTTGTAACAATAAAGTACTCGAGCCCCTTGTCAATTTAAGCTATCGCTCAAAACTATGCTACCCTTGGGTGCCAAATCAAACACTGATAAAACTTCAGATGGCCCTAACTTCTATACGGTATGTCCTACACCTATCAAAGTTTGCAAACATACAAATGCTTGCAGCTTTTTATTGGAGCGTCATAAAACCTTGAAATTTTGTAACAAAAAAATACTCAAGCCTCTTGTCAATTTAAGCTATCGCTCAAAGCTATGCTACCCTTGAGTCCCAAATCAAACACTGATAAAACTTCAAAAGGCCCTAACTTCTATACGGTACGTCCTACACCTATCAAAGTTTCCAAACATACAAATGCTTGCAACTTTTTACTGGAGCGACATAAAACCTTGAAATTTTGTTACAAAAAATTACTCGAGCCTCTTGTCAATTTATGCTATCGCTCAAAACTATGCTACCCTTTAGTCCCAAATCAAACACTGAAAAAACTTCAAATGGCCGTAACTTCTATACGGTACGTCCTACACCTATCAAAGTTTTCAACATACAAATGCTTGTAACTTTTTACTGGAGCTTCATAAAACCTTGAAATTTTGTAACAATAACGTACTCGAGCCTCTTGTCAATTTAAGCTGTCGCTGAAAGCTATGCTATCCTTGACTCCCAAATCAAACACTAATAAAACATGAAACGGCCCTAACTTCTATACGGTACGTCCTACACCTATCAAAGTTTGCAACATACAAATGCTTGTAACTTTTTACTGGAGCGTCATAAAACCTTGAAATTTTTGTAACAATAAAGTACTCGAGCCTCTTGTCAATTTAAGCTATCGCTCAAAACTATGCTACCCTTGGTGCCAAATCAAACACTGATAAAACTTCAAATGGCCCTAACTTCTATACGGTATGTCCTACACCTATCAAGGTTTGCAATATACAAATGCATGTAACTTTTTACTGGAGCGTCATAAAATCTTGAAATTTTGTAACAATAAAGTACTCGAGCCTCTTGTCAATTTAAGCTATCGCTCAAAACTATGCTACCCTTGGGTGCCAAATCAAACACTGATAAAACTTCAGATGGCCCTAACTTCTATACGGTATGTCCTACACCTATCAAAGTTTGCAAACATACAAATGCTTGCAGCTTTTTATTGGAGCGTCATAAAACCTTGAAATTTTGTAACAAAAAAATACTCAAGCCTCTTGTCAATTTAAGCTATCGCTCAAAACTATGCTACCCTTTAGTCCCAAATCAAACACTGAAAAAACTTCAAATGGCCGTAACTTCTATATGGTACGTCCTACACCTATCAAAGTTTCCAAACATACAAATGCTTGCACCTTTTTACTGGAGCGACATAAAACCTTGAAATTTTGTAACAAAAAAGTACTCGAGCCTCTTGTCAATTTATGCTATCGCTCAAAACTATGCTACCCTTTAGTCCCAAATCAAACACTGAAAAAACTTCAAATGGCCGTAACTTCTGTATGGTACGTCCTACACCTATCAAAGTTTTCAACATACAAATGCTTGTAACTTTTTACTGGAGCTTCATAAAACCTTGAAATTTTGTAACAATAAAGTACTCGAGCTTCTTGTCAATTTAAACTATCGCTGAAAGCTCTGCTACCCTTGAGTCCCAAATCAAACACTAATAAAACTTGAAATGGCCCTAACTTCTATACGGTACGTCCTACACCTATCAAAGTTTGCAACATACAAATGCTTGTAACTTTTTACTGGAGCGTCATAAAACCTTGAAATTTTTGTAACAATAAAGTACTCGAGCCTCTTGTCAATTTAAGCTATCGCTCAAAACTATGCTACCCTTGGTGCCAAATCAAACACTGATAAAACTTCAAATGGCCCTAACTTCTATACGGTACGTCCTACACCTATCAAAGTTTGCAATATACAAATGCATGTAACTTTTTACTGGAGCGTCATAAAATCTTGAAATTTTGTAACAATAAAGTACTCGAGCATATTGTCAATTTAAGCTATCGATCAAAGCTATGCTACCCTTGAGTCCCAAATCAAACACTGATAAAACTTCAAGTGGCCCTAACTTCTATACGGTACGTCCTACACCTATCAAAATTTGCAACATACAAATGCTTGTAACTTTTTACTGGAGCTTCATAAAACCTTGAAATTTTGTAACAATAAAGTACTCGAGCCTCTTGTCAATTTAAGCTATCGCTGAAAGCTATGCTACCCTTGACTCCCAAATCAAACACTAATAAAACTTCAAGTGGCCCTAACTTCTATACGGTACGTCCTACACCTATCAAAGTTTGCAACATACAAATGCTTGTAACTTTTTACTGGAGCGTCATCAAACCTTGAAATTTTTGTAACAATAAAGTACTCGAGCCCCTTGTCAATTTAAGCTATCGCTCAAAACTATGCTACCCTTGGGTGCCAAATCAAACACTGATAAAATTTCAGATGGCCCTAACTTCTATACGGTATGTCCTACACCTATCAAAGTTTGCAAACATACAAATGCTTGCAGCTTTTTATTGGAGCGTCATAAAACCTTGAAATTTTGTAACAAAAAAATACTCAAGCCTTTTGTCAATTTAAGCTATCGCTCAAAGCTATGCTACCCTTGAGTCCCAAATCAAACACTGATAAAACTTCAAAAGGCCCTAACTTATATACGGTACGTCCTACACCTATCAAAGTTTTCAACATACAAATGCTTGTAACTTTTTACTGGAGCTTCATAAAACCTTGAAATTTTGTAACAATAAAGTACTCGAGCCTCTTGTCAATTTAAACTATCGCTGAAAGCTATGCTACCCTTGAGTCCCAAATCAAACACTAATAAAACATGAAAAGGCCCAAACTTCTATACGGTACGTCCTACACCTATCAAAGTTTGCAACATACAAATGCTTGTAACTTTTTACTGGAGCGTCATAAAACCTTGAAATTTTTGTAACAATAAAGTACTCGAGCCTCTTGTCAATTTAAGCTATCGCTCAAAACTATGCTACCCTTGGTGCCAAATCAAACACTGATAAAACTTCAAATGGCCCTAACTTCTATACGGTATGTCCTACACCTATCAAAGTTTGCAATATACAAATGCATGTAACTTTTTACTGGAGCGTCATAAAATCTTGAAATTTTGTAACAATAAAGTACTCGAGCCTCTTGTCAATTTAAGCTATCGCTCAAAACTATGCTACCCTTGAGTCCCAAATCAAACACTGATAAAACTTCAGATGGCCCTAACTTCTATACGGTATGTCCTACACCTATCAAAGTTTGCAAACATACAAATGCTTGCAGCTTTTTATTGGAGCGTCATAAAACCTTGAAATTTTGTAACAAAAAAATACTCAAGCCTCTTGTCAATTTAAGCTATCGCTCAAAGCTATGCTACCCTTGAGTCCCAAATCAAACACTGATAAAACTTCAAAAGGCCCTAACTTCTATACGGTACGTCCTACACCTATCAAAGTTTCCAAACATACAAATGCTTGCAACTTTTTACTGGAGCGACATAAAACCTTGAAATTTTGTTACAAAAAATTACTCGAGCCTCTTGTCAATTTATGCTATCGCTCAAAACTATGCTACCCTTTAGTCCCAAATCAAACACTGAAAAAACTTCAAATGGCCGTAACTTCTATACGGTACGTCCTACACCTATCAAAGTTTTCAACATACAAATGCTTGTAACTTTTTACTGGAGCTTCATAAAACCTTGAAATTTTGTAACAATAACGTACTCGAGCCTCTTGTCAATTTAAGCTGTCGCTGAAAGCTATGCTATCCTTGACTCCCAAATCAAACACTAATAAAACATGAAACGGCCCTAACTTCTATACGGTACGTCCTACACCTATCAAAGTTTGCAACATACAAATGCTTGTAACTTTTTACTGGAGCGTCATAAAACCTTGAAATTTTTGTAACAATAAAGTACTCGAGCCTCTTGTCAATTTAAGCTATCGCTCAAAACTATGCTACCCTTGGTGCCAAATCAAACACTGATAAAACTTCAAATGGCCCTAACTTCTATACGGTATGTCCTACACCTATCAAAGTTTGCAATATACAAATGCATGTAACTTTTTACTGGAGCGTCATAAAATCTTGAAATTTTGTAACAATAAAGTACTCGAGCCTCTTGTCAATTTAAGCTATCGCTCAAAACTATGCTACCCTTGGGTGCCAAATCAAACACTGATAAAACTTCAGATGGCCCTAACTTCTATACGGTATGTCCTACACCTATCAAAGTTTGCAAACATACAAATGCTTGCAGCTTTTTATTGGAGCGTCATAAAACCTTGAAATTTTGTAACAAAAAAATACTCAAGCCTCTTGTCAATTTAAGCTATCGCTCAAAGCTATGCTACCCTTGAGTCCCAAATCAAACACTGATAAAACTTCAAAAGGCCCTAACTTCTATACGGTACGTCCTACACCTATCAAAGTTTCCAAACATACAAATGCTTGCAACTTTTTACTGGAGCGACATAAAACCTTGAAATTTTGTTACAAAAAATTACTCGAGCCGCTTGTCAATTTATGCTATCGCTCAAAACTATGCTACCCTTTAGTCCCAAATCAAACACTGAAAAAACTTCAAATGGCCGTAACTTCTATACGGTACGTCCTACACCTATCAAAGTTTTCAACATACAAATGCTTGTAACTTTTTACTGGAGCTTCATAAAACCTTGAAATTTTGTAACAATAACGTACTCGAGCCTCTTGTCAATTTAAGCTGTCGCTGAAAGCTATGCTATCCTTGACTCCCAAATCAAACACTAATAAAACTTCAAGTGGCCCTAACTTCTATACGGTACGTCCTACACCTACCAAAGTTTGCAACATACAAATGCTTGTAACTTTTAACTGGAGCGACATAAAACCTTGAAATTTTGTAACAAAAAAGTACTCGAGCCTCTTGTCAATTTATGCTATCGCTCAAAACTATGCTACCCTTTAGTCCCAAATCAAACACTGAAAAAACTTCAAATGGCCGTAACTTCTATATGGTACGTCCTACACCTATCAAAGTTTTCAACATACAAATGCTTGTAACTTTTTACTGGAGCTTCATAAAACCTTGAAATTTTGTAACAATAAAGTACTCGAGCCTCTTGTCAATTTAAACTATCGCTGAAAGCTCTGCTACCCTTGAGTCCCAAATCAAACACTAATAAAACTTGAAATGGCCCTAACTTCTATACGGTACGTCCTACACCTATCAAAGTTTGCAACATACAAATGCTTGTAACTTTTTACTGGAGCGTCATAAAACCTTGAAATTTTTGTAACAATAAAGTACTCGAGCCTCTTGTCAATTTAAGCTATCGCTCAAAACTATGCTACCCTTGGTGCCAAATCAAACACTGATAAAACTTCAAATGGCCCTAACTTCTATACGGTACGTCCTACAGCTATCAAAGTTTGCAATATACAAATGCATGTAACTTTTTACTGGAGCGTCATAAAATCTTGAAATTTTGTAACAATAAAGTACTCGAGCATCTTGTCAATATAAGCTATCGATCAAAGCTATGCTACCCTTGACTCCCAAATCAAACACTAATAAAACTTCAAGTGGCCCTAACTTCTATACGGTACGTCCTACACCTATCAAAGTTTGCAACATACAAATGCTGGTAACTTTTTACTGGAGCGTCATCAAACCTTGAAATTTTTGTAACAATAAAGTACTCGAGCCCCTTGTCAATTTAAGCTATCGCTCAAAACTATGCTACCCTTGGGTGCCAAATCAAACACTGATAAAACTTCAGATGGCCCTAACTTCTATACGGTATGTCCTACACCTATCAAAGTTTGCAAACATACAAATGCTTGCAGCTTTTTATTGGAGCGTCATAAAACCTTGAAATTTTGTAACAAAAAAATACTCAAGCCTCTTGTCAATTTAAGCTATCGCTCAAAGCTATGCTACCCTTGAGTCCCAAATCAAACACTGATAAAACTTCAAAAGGCCCTAACTTATATACGGTCCGTCCTACACCTATCAAAGTTTCCAAACATACAAATGCTTGCAACTTTTTACTGGAGCGACATAAAACCTTGAAATTTTGTTACAAAAAATTACTCGAGCCTCTTGTCAATTTATGCTATCGCTCAAAACTATGCTACCCTTTAGTCCCAAATCAAACACTGAAAAAACTTCAAATGGCCGTAACTTCTATACGGTACGTCCTACACCTATCAAAGTTTTCAACATACAAATGCTTGTAACTTTTTACTGGAGCTTCATAAAACCTTGAAATTTTGTAACAATAACGTACTCGAGCCTCTTGTCAATTTAAGCTGTCGCTGAAAGCTATGCTATCCTTGACTCCCAAATCAAACACTAATAAAACTTCAAGTGGCCCTAACTTCTATACGGTACGTCCTACACCTACCAAAGTTTGCAACATACAAATGCTTGTAACTTTTAACTGGAGCGACATAAAACCTTGAAATTTTGTAACAAAAAAGTACTCGAGCCTCTTGTCAATTTATGCTATCGCTCAAAACTATGCTACCCTTTAGTCCCAAATCAAACACTGAAAAAACTTCAAATGGCCGTAACTTCTATATGGTACGTCCTACACCTATCAAAGTTTTCAACATACAAATGCTTGTAACTTTTTACTGGAGCTTCATAAAACCTTGAAATTTTGTAACAATAAAGTACTCGAGCCTCTTGTCAATTTAAACTATCGCTGAAAGCTCTGCTACCCTTGAGTCCCAAATCAAACACTAATAAAACTTGAAATGGCCCTAACTTCTATACGGTACGTCCTACACCTATCAAAGTTTGCAACATACAAATGCTTGTAACTTTTTACTGGAGCGTCATAAAACCTTGAAATTTTTGTAACAATAAAGTACTCGAGCCTCTTGTCAATTTAAGCTATCGCTCAAAACTATGCTACCCTTGGTGCCAAATCAAACACTGATAAAACTTCAAATGGCCCTAACTTCTATACGGTACGTCCTACAGCTATCAAAGTTTGCAATATACAAATGCATGTAACTTTTTACTGGAGCGTCATAAAATCTTGAAATTTTGTAACAATAAAGTACTCGAGCATCTTGTCAATTTAAGCTATCGATCAAAGCTATGCTACCCTTGACTCCCAAATCAAACACTAATAAAACTTCAAGTGGCCCTAACTTCTATACGGTACGTCCTACACCTATCAAAGTTTGCAACATACCAATGCTGGTAACTTTTTACTGGAGCGTCATCAAACCTTGAAATTTTTGTAACAATAAAGTACTCGAGCCCCTTGTCAATTTAAGCTATCGCTCAAAACTATGCTACCCTTGGGTGCCAAATCAAACACTGATAAAACTTCAGATGGCCCTAACTTCTATACGGTATGTCCTACACCTATCAAAGTTTGCAAACATACAAATGCTTGCAGCTTTTTATTGGAGCGTCATAAAACCTTGAAATTTTGTAAAAAAAAATACTCAAGCCTCTTGTCAATTTAAGCTATCGCTCAAAGCTATGCTACCCTTGAGTGCCAAATCAAACACTGAGAAAACTTCAAAAGGCCCTAACTTATATACGGTCCGTCCTACACCTATCAAAGTTTCCAAACATACAAATGCTTGCAACTTTTTACTGGAGCGACATAAAACCTTGAAATTTTGTAACAAAAAAGTACTCGAGCCTCTTGTCAATTTATGCTATCGCTCAAAACTATGCTACCCTTTAGTCCCAAATCAAACACTGAAAAAACTTCAAATGGCCGTAACTTCTATACGGTACGTCCTACACCTATCAAAGTTTTCAACATACAAATGCTTGTAACTTTTTACTGGAGCTTCATAAAACCTTGAAATTTTGTAACAATAAAGTACTCGAGCCTCTTGTCAATTTAAACTATCGCTGAAAGCTCTGCAACCCTTGAGTCCCAAATCAAACACTAATAAAACTTGAAATGGCCCTAACTTCTATACGGTACGTCCTACACCTATCAAAGTTTGCAACATACAAATGCTTGTAACTTTTTACTGGAGCGTCATAAAACCCTGAAATTTTTGTAACAATAAAGTACTCGAGCCTCTTGTCAATTTAAGCTATCGCTCAAAACTATGCTACCCTTGGTGCCAAATCAAACACTGATAAAACTTCAAATGGCCCTAACTTCTATACGGTATGTCCTACACCTATCAAAGTTTGCAATATACAAATGCATGTAACTTTTTACTGGAGCGTCATAAAATCTTGAAATTTTGTAACAATAAAGTACTCGAGCCTCTTGTCAATTTAAGCTATCGATCAAAGCTATGCTACCCTTGAGTCCCAAATCAAACACTGATAAAACTTCAAGTGGCCCTAACTTCTATACGGTACGTCCTACACCTATCAAAGTATGCAACATACAAATGCTTGTAACTTTTAACTGGAGCGTCATAAAATCTTGAAATTTTGTAACAATAAAGTACTCGAGCCTCTTGTCAATTTAAGCTATCGCTCAGATCTATGCAACCCTTGAGTCCCAAATCAAACACTGATAAAACTTCAAAAGGCCCTAACTTCTATACGGTACGTCCTACACCTATCAAAGTTTCCAAACATACAAATGCTTGCAACTTTTTACTGGAGCGACATAAAACCTTGAAATTTTGTAACAAAAAAGTACTCGAGCCTCTTGTCAATTTATGCTATCGCTCAAAACTATGCTACCCTTTAGTCCCAAATCAAACACTGAAAAAACTTGAAATGGCCGTAACTTCTATACGGTACGTCCTACACCTATCAAAGTTTTCAACATACAAATGCTTGTAACTTTTTACTGGAGCTTCATAAAACCTTGAAATTTTGTAACAATAAAGTACTCGAGCCTCTTGTCAATTTAAATTTTCGCTGAAAGCTATGCTACCCTTGAGTCCCAAATCAAACACTAATAAACCTTCAAGTGGCCCTAACTTCTATACGGTACGTCCTACACCTATCAAAGTTTGCAATATACAAATGCATGTAACTTTTTACTGGAGCGTCATAAAATCTTGAAATTTTGTAACAATAAAGTACTCGAGCCTCTTGTCAATTTCAGCTATCGATCAAAGCTATGCTACCCTTGAGTCCCAAATCAAACACTGATAAACCTTCAAGTGGCCCTTACTTCTATACGGTACGTCCTACACCTATCAAAGTATGCAACATACAAATGCTGTAAGTTTTAACTGGAGCGTCATAAAACCTTGAAATTTTGTAACAATAAAGTACTCGAGCCTCTTGTCAATTTAAGCTATCGCTCAGATCTATGCTACCCTTGAGTCCCAAATCAAACACTGATAAAAGTGCAAATGGCCCTAACTTCTATACGGTACGTCCTACACATATCAAAGTTTGCAACATACAAATGCTTGTAACTTTTTACTGGAGCGTCATCAAATCTTGAAATTTTTGTAACAATAAAGTACTCGAGCCTCTTGTCAATTTATGCTAACGCTCAAAACTATGCTACCCTTGGGTGCCAAATCAAATACTGATAAAACTTCAAATGGCCATAACTTCTATACGGTACGTCCTACACCTATCAAAGTTTGCAAACATACAAATGCTTGCAACTTTTTACTGGAGCGTCATAAAACCTTGAAATTTTGTAACAAAAAAGTACTCAAGCCTCTTGTCATATTAAACTATCGCTCAGAGCTCTGCTACCCTTGAGTCCCAAATCACACACTGATAAAACTTGAAAAGGCCCTAACTTCTATACGGTACGTCCAACACCTATCAAAGTTTGAAAACATACAAATGCTTGCAAATTTTTACTGGAGCGTCATAAAACATTGAAATTTTGTAACAAAAAAGTACTCGAGCCTCTTGTCAATTTAAGCTATCGCTCAAAACTATGCTTCCCTTGGTGCCAAATCAAACACTGATAAAACTTCAAATGGCCCTAACTTCTATTCGGTACGTCCTACACCTATCAAAGTTTGCAATATACAAATGCATGTAACTTTTTACTGGAGCGTCATAAAATCTTGGAATTTTGTAACAATAAAGTACTCGAGCCTCTTGTCAATTTAAGCTATCGATCAAAGCTATGCTACCCTTGAGTCCCAAATCAAACACTGATAAAACTTTAAGTGGCCCTAACTTCTATACGGTACGTCCTACACCTATCAAAATTTGCAACATACAAATGCTTGTAACTTTTTACTGGAGCTTCATAAAACCTTGAAATTTTGTAACAATAAAGTACTCGAGCCTCTTGTCAATTTAAGCTATCGCTGAAAGCTATTCTACCCTTGACTCCCAAATCAAACACTAATAAAACTTCAAGTGGCCCTAACTTCTATACGGTACCTCCTACACCTATCAAAGTTTGCAACATACAAATGCTTGTAACTTTTAACTGGAGCGTCATAAAACCTTGAAATTTTGTAACAAAAAAGTACTCGAGCCTCTTGTCAATTTAAGCTTTCGCTCAAAACTATGCTACCCTTGGTGCCAAATTAAACACTGATAAAACTTCAAAAGGCCCTAACTTCTATACGGTACGTCCTACACCTATCAAAGTTTCCAAACATACAAATGCTTGCAACTTTTTACTGGAGCGACATAAAACCTTGAAATTTTGTAACAAAAAAGTACTCGAGCCTCTTGTCAATTTATGCTATCGCTCAAAACTATGCTACCCTTTAGTCCCAAATCAAACACTGAAAAAACTTCAAATGGCCGTAACTTCTATACGGTACGTCCTACAGCTATCAAAGTTTGCAATATACAAATGCATGTAACTTTTTACTGGAGCGTCATAAAATCTTGAAATTTTGTAACAATAAAGTACTCGAGCATCTTGTCAATTTAAGCTATCGATCAAAGCTATGCTACCCTTGAATCCCAAATCAAACACTGATAAAACTTCAAGTAGCCCTAACTTCTATACGGTACGTCCTACACCTATCAAAATTTGCAACATACAAATGCTTGTAACTTTTTACTGGAGCTTCATAAAACCTTGAAATTTTGTAACAATAAAGTACTCGAGCCTCTTGTCAATTTAAGCTATCGCTGAAAGCTATGCTACCCTTGACTCCCAAATCAAACACTAATAAAACTTGAAATGGCCCTAACTTCTATACGGTACGTCCTACACCTATCAAAGTTTGCAACATACAAATGCTTGTAACTTTTTACTGGAGCTTCATAAAACCTTGAAATTTTGTAACAATAAAGTACTCGAGCCTCTTGTCAATTTAAGCTATCGCTGAAAGCTATACTACCCTTGACTCCCAAATCAAACACTAATAAAACTTCAAGTGGCCCTAACTTCTATACGGTACGTCCTACACCTATCAAAGTTTGCAACATACAAATGCTTGTAACTTTTTACTGGAGCGTCATCAAACCTTGAAATTTTTGTAACAATAAAGTACTCGAGCCTCTTGTCAATTTAAGCTATCGCTCAAAACTATGCTACCCTTGGGTGCCAAATCAAACACTGATACAACTTCAGATGGCCCTAACTTCTATACGGTATGTCCTACACCTATCAAAGTTTGCAAACATACAAATGCTTGCAGCTTTTTATTGGAGCGTCATAAAACCTTGAAATTTTGTAACAAAAAAGTACTCAAGCCTCTTGTCAATTTAAGCTATCGCTCAAAGCTATGCTACCCTTGAGTCCCAAATCAAACACTGATAAAATTTCAAATGACCCTAACTTCTGTACGGTACGTCCTACACCTATCAAAGTATGCAACATACAAATGCTTGTAACTTTTAACTGTAGCGTCATAAAACCTTGAAATTTTGTAACAATAAAGTACTCGAGCCTCTTGTCAATTTAAGCTATCGCTCAGATCTATGCTACCCTTGAGTCCCAAATCAAACACTGATAAAACTTCAAATGGCCCTAACTTCTATACGGTACGTCCTACACCTATCAAAGTTTGCAATATACAAATGCATGTAACTTTTTACTGGAGCGTCATAAAATCTTGAAATTTTGTAACAATAAAATACTCGAGCCTCTTGTCAATTTAAGCTATCGATCAAAGCTATGCTACCCTTGAGTCCCAAATCAAACACTGATAAAACTTGAAAAGGCCCTAACTTCTATACGGTACGTCCTACACCTATCAAAGTTTGCAAACATACAAATGCTTGCAACTTTTTACTGGAGCGTCATCAAACCTTGAAATTTTTGTAACAATAAAGTACTCGAGCCTCTTGTCAATTTAAGCTATCGCTCAAAACTATGCTACCCTTGGGTGCCAAATCAAACACTGATAAAACTTCAGATGGCCCTAACTTCTATACGGTATGTCCTACACCTATCAAAGTTTGCAAACATACAAATGCTTGCAGCTTTTTATTGGAGCGTCATAAAACCTTGAAATTTAGTAACAAAAAAGTACTCAAGCCTCTTGTCAATTTAAGCTATCGCTCAAAGCTATGCTACCCTTGAGTCCCAAATCAAACACTGATAAAATTTCAAATGACCCTAACTTCTGTACGGTACGTCCTACACCTATCAAAGTATGCAACATACAAATGCTTGTAACTTTTAACTGGAGCGTCATAAAACCTTGAAATTTTGTAACAATAAAGTACTCGAGCCTCTTGTCAATTTAAGCTATCGCTCAGATCTATGCTACCCTTGAGTCCCAAATCAAACACTGATAAAACTTCAAATGGCCCTAACTTCTATACGGTACGTCCTACACCTATCAAAGTTTGCAATATACAAATGCATGTAACTTTTTACTGGAGCGTCATAAAATCTTGAAATTTTGTAACAATAAAGTACTCGAGCCTCTTGTCAATTTAAGCTATCGATCAAAGCTATGCTACCCTTGAGTCCCAAATCAAACACTGATAAACCTTCAAGCGGCCCTTACTTCTATACGGTACGTCCTACACCTATCAAAGTTTGCAACATACAAATGCTTGTAACTTTTTACTGGAGCTTCATAAAACCTTGAAATTTTGTAACAATAAAGTACTCGAGCCTCTTGTCAATTTAAGCTATCGCTGAAAGCTATGCTACCCTTGACTCCCAAATCAAACACTAATAAAACTTCAAGTGGCCATAACTTCTATACGGTACGTCCTACACCTATCAAAGTTTGCAACATACAAATGCTTGTAACTTTTTACTGGAGCGTCATCAAACCTTGAAATTTTTGTAACAATAAAGTACTCGAGCCTCTTGTCAATTTATGCTAACCCTCAAAACTATGCTACCCTTGGGTGCCAAATCAAATACTGATAAAACTTCAAATGGCCATAACTTCTATACGGTACGTCCTACACCTATCAAAGTTTGCAAACATACAAATGCTTGCAACTTTTTACTGGAGCGTCATAAAACCTTGAAATTTAGTAACAAAAAAGTACTCAAGCCTCTTGTCAATTTAAACTATCGCTCAGAGCTCTGCTACCCTTGAGTCCCAAATCAAACACTGATAAAACTTGAAAAGGCCCTAACTTCTATACGGTACGTCCTACACCTATCAAAGTTTGCAAACATACAAATGCTTGCAACTTTTTACTGGAGCGTCATAAAACATTGAAATTTTGTAACAAAAAAGTACTCGAGCCTCTTGTCAATTTAAGCTATCGCTCAAAACTATGCTACCCTTGGTGCCAAATCACACACTGATAAAACTTCAAATGGCCCTAACTTCTATACGGTACCTCCTACACCTATCAAAGTTTGCAATATACAAATGCATGTAACTTTTTACTGGAGCGTCATAAAATCTTGGAATTTTGTAACAATAAAGTACTCGAGCCTCTTGTCAATTTAAGCTATCGATCAAAGCTATGCTACCCTTGAGTCCCAAATCAAACACTGATAAAACTTCAAGTGGCCCTAACTTCTATACGGTACGTCCTACACCTATCAAAATTTGCAACATACAAATGCTTGTAACTTTTTACTGGAGCTTCATAAAACCTTGAAATTTTGTAACAATAAAGTACTCGAGCCTCTTGTCAATTTAAGCTATCGCTGAAAGCTATGCTACCATTGACTCCCAAATCAAACACTAATAAAACTTCAAGTGGCCCTAACTTCTATACGGTACGTCCTACACCTATCAAAGTTTGCAACATACAAATGCTTGTAACTTTTAACTGGAGCGTCATAAAACCTTGAAATTTTGTAACAATAAAGTACTCGAGCCTCTTGTCAATTTAAGCTATCGCTCAGATCTATGCTACCCTTGAGTCCCAAATTAAACACTGATAAAACTTCAAAAGGCCCTAACTTCTATACGGTACGTCCTACACCTATCAAAGTTTCCAAACATACAAATGCTTGCACCTTTTTACTGGAGCGACATAAAACCTTGAAATTTTGTAACAAAAAAGTACTCGAGCCTCTTGTCAATTTATGCTATCGCTCAAAACTATGCTACCCTTTAGTCCCAAATCAAACACTGAAAAAACTTCAAATGGCCGTAACTTCTATACGGTACGTCCTACACCTATCAAAGTTTTCAACATACAAATGATTGTAACTTTTTACTGGAGCTTCATAAAACCTTGAAATTTTGTAACAATAAAGTACTCGAGCCTCTTGTCAATTTATGCTAACGCTCAAAACTATGCTACCCTTGGGTGCCAAATCAAATACTGATAAAACTTCAAATGGCCATAACTTCTATACGGTACGTCCTACACCTATCAAAGTTTGCAAACATACAAATGCTTGCAACTTTTTACTGGAGCGTCATAAAACCTTGAAATTTTGTAACAAAAAAGTACTCAAGCCTCTTGTCAATTTAAACTATCGCTCAGAGCTCTGCTACCCTTGAGTCCCAAATCAAACACTGATACAAATTGAAAAGGCCCTAACTTCTATACGGTACGTCCTACACCTATCAAAGTTTGCAAACGTACAAATGCTTGCAACTTTTTACTGGAGAGTCATAAAACATTGAAATTTTGTAACAAAAAAGTGCTCGAGCCTCTTGTCAATTTAAGCTATCGCTCAAAGCTATGCTACCCTTGAGTCCCAAATGGAACACTGAAAAAACTTCAAATGGCCCTAACTTCTATACGGTACGTCCTACACCTATCAAAGTTTGCAACATACAAATGCTTGTAACTTTTTACTGGAGCATCATAAAACCCTGAAATTTTGTAACAATAAAGTACTCGAGCCTCTTGTCAATTTAAGCTATCGCTGAAAGCTATGCATATACCCTTGAGTCCCAAATCAAACACTAATAAAACTTCAAATGGCCCTAACTTCTATATGGTACGTCCTACACCTATCAAAATTTGCAACATACAAATGCTTGTAACTTTTTACTGGAGCGTCATAAAGCCTTGAAATTTTGTAACAATAAAGTACTGGAGCCGCTTGTCAATTTAAGCCATCGCTCGAAGCTATGATACCCTTGAGTCCCAAATCAAACACTGATGAAACTTCAAATGGCCCTAACTTCTATGCGGTACATCCTACACCTATCACAGTTTGCAACATACAAATGCTTGTAACTTTTTACTGGAGCGTCATAAAACCTTGAAATTTTGTAACAATAAAGTATTCGAGCCTCTTGTCAATTTAAGCCATCGCTCAAAACTATGCTACCCTTTAGTCCCAAATCAAACACTGAAAAAACTTCAAATGGCTGTAACTTCTATACGGTACGTCCTACACCTATCAAAGTTTCCAACATACAAATGCATGTAACTTTTTACTGGAGCTTCATAAACCTTGAATAAAGTACTCGAGCCTCTTGTCAATTTAAGCTATCGCTGAAAGCTATGCTACCCTTGAGTCCCAAATCATAAACTGATAAAACTTCAAATGGCCCTAACTTCTATACGGTACGTCCTACACCTATCAAAGTTTGCAACATACAAATGCTTGTAACTTTTTACTGGAGCGTCATAAGACCTTGAAATTTTGTAACAATAAAGTACTCGAGCCACTTGTCAATTTAAGCTATCGCTCAGAGCTATGCTACCCTTGAGTCCCAAATCAAACACTGATACAAAGTTACACCTATCAAAGTTTGCAACATACAAATGCTTGTAACGTTTTACTGGAGCGTCATAAGAACTTGATATTTTGTAACAATAAAGTACTCGAGCCTCTTGTCAATTTAAGCTATCGCTCAGAGCTATGCTATCCTTGAGTCCCAAATCAAACACTGATAAAATTTCAAGTGGCCCTAACTTCTATACGGTACGTCCTACACCTATCAAAGTTTTCAACATACAAATGCTTGTAACTTTTTGCTGGAGCTTCATAAAACCTTGAAATTTTGTAACAATTAAGTACTCGAGCCGCTTGTCAATTTAAGCCATCGCAAAGCAATGCTACCCTTAAGTCCCAAATCAAACACTAATAAAACTTCAAATGGCCCTAACTTCTATACGGTACGTCCTACACCTATCAAAGTTTGCAACATACAAATGCTTGTAACGTTTTACTGGAGCGTCATAAGACCTTGAAATTTTGTAACAATAAAGTATTCGAGCCTCTTGTCAATTTAAGCCATCGCTCAAAACTATGCTACCCTTGAGTCCCAAATCAAACACTGACAAAACTTCAAATGGCCCTAACTTCTATACGGTACGTCCTACACCCTTCAACGTTTGCAATATACAAATGCTTGTAACTCTTTACTGGAGCGTCATAAAACCTTGAAATTTTGTAACAATAAAATACTTGAGCCTCTTTTCAATTTAAACTTTCGCTCAAAGCTATGCTACCCTTGAGTCCCAAATCAAACACTGATAAAACTTCAAATGGCCCTAACTTCTGTACGGTACGTCCTACACCTATCAAAGTATGCAACATACAAATGCTTGTAACTTTTAACTGGAGCGTCATAAAACCTTGAAATTGTGTAACACTAAAGTACTCGAGCCTCTTGTCAATTTAAGCTATCGCTCAGATCTATGCTACCCTTGAGTCCCAAATCAAACACTGATAAAACTTCAAATGGCCCTAACTTCTATACGGTACGTCCTACACCTATCAAAGTTTGCAATATACAAATGCATGTAACTTTTTACTGGAGCGTCATAAAATCTTGAAATTTTGTAACAATAAAGTACTCGAGCCTCTTGTCAATTTAAGCTATCGATCAAAGCTATGCTACCGTTGAGTCCCAAATCAAACACTGATAAACCTTCAAGTGGCCCTTACTTCTATACGGTACGTCCTACACCTATCAAAGTTTGCAACATACAAATGCTTGTAACTTTTTACTGGAGCTTCATAAAACCTTGAAATTTTGTAACAATAAAGTACTCGAGCCTCTTGTCAATTTAAGCTATCGCTGAAAGCTATGCTACCCTTGACTCCCAAATCAAACACTAATAAAACTTCACGTGGCCATAACTTCTATACGGCACGTCCTACACCTATCAAAGTTTGCAACATACAAATGCTTGTAACTTTTTACTGGAGCGTCATCAAACCTTGAAATTTTTGTAACAATAACGTACTCGAGCCTCTTGTCAATTTATGCTAACGCTCAAAACTATGCTACCCTTGGGTGCCAAATCAAATACTGATAAAACTTCAAATGGCCATAACTTCTATACGGTACGTCCTACACCTATCAAAGTTTGCAAACATACAAATGCTTGCAACTTTTTACTGGAGCGTCATAAAACCTTGAAATTTTGTAACAAAAAAGTACTGAAGCCTCTTGTCAATTTAAACTATCGCTCAGAGCTCTGCTACCCTTGAGTCCCAAATCAAACACTGATAAAACTTGAAAATGCCCTAACTTCTATACGGTACGTCCTACACCTATCAAAGTTTGCAAACATAAAAATGCTTGCAACTTTTTACTGGAGCGTCATAAAACATTGAAATTTTGTATCAAAAAAGTACTCGAGCCTCTTGTTAATTTAAGCTATCGCTCAAAGCTATGCTACCCTTGAGTTCCAAATGGAACACTGAAAAAACTTCAAATGGCCCTAACTTCTATACGGTACGTCCTACACCTATCAAAGTTTGCAACATACAAATGCTTGTAACTTTTTACTGGAGCATCATAAAACCCTGAAATTTTGTAACAATAAAGTACTCAAGCCTCGTGCAATTTAAGCTATCGCTCAAACCTATGCTACCCTTGAGTCCCAAATCAAACACTGATAAAACTTCAAATGGCCCTAACTTCTATACGGTACGTCCTACACCTATCAGAGTTTGCAACATACAAATGCTTGTAACTTTTTACTGGAGCTTCAAAAACCTTGAAATTTTGTAACAATAAAGTACTCGAGCCTCTTGTCAATTTAAGCTATCGCTGAAAGCTATGCTACCCTTGACTCCCAAATCAAACACTAATAAAACTTCAAGTGGCCATAACTTCTATACGGTACGTCCTACACCTATCAAAGTTTGCAACATACAAATGCTTGTAACTTTTTACTGGAGCGTCATCAAACCTTGAAATTTTTGTAACAATAAAGTACTCGAGCCTCTTGTCAATTTATGCTAACCCTCAAAACTATGCTACCCTTGGGTGCCAAATCAAATACTGATAAAACTTCAAGTGGCCCTAACTTCTATACGGTACGTCCTACACCTATCAAAATTTGCAACATACAAATGCTTGTAACTTTTTACTGGAGCTTCATAAAACCTTGAAATTTTGTAACAATAAAGTACTCGAGCCTCTTGTCAATTTAAGCTATCGCTGAAAGCTATGCTACCCTTGACTCCCAAATCAAACACTAATAAAACTTCAAGTGGCCATAACTTCTATACGGTACGTCCTACACCTATCAAAGTTTGCAACATACAAATGCTTGCAACTTTTTACTGGAGCGTCATAAAACATTGAAATTTTGTAACAAAAAAGTACTCGAGCCTCTTGTCAATTTAAGCTATCGCTCAAAACTATGCTACCCTTGGGTGCCAAATCAAACACTGATAAAACTTCAGATGGCCCTAACTTCTATACGGTATGTCCTACACCTATCAAAGTTTGCAAACATACAAATGCTTGCAGCTTTTTATTGGAGCGTCATAAAACCTTGAAATTTTGTAACAAAAAAGTACTCAAGCCTCTTGTCAATTTAAGCTATCGCTCAAAGCTATGCTACCCTTGAGTCCCAAATCAAACACTGATAAAATTTCAAATGACCCTAACTTCTGTACGGTACGTCCTACACCTATCAAAGTATGCAACATACAAATGCTTGTAACTTTTAACTGGAGCGTCATAAAACCTTGAAATTTTGTAACAATAAAGTACTCGAGCCTCTTGTCAATTTAAGCTATCGCTCAGATCTATGCTACCCTTGAGTCCCAAATCAAACACTGATAAAACTTCAAATGGCCCTAACTTCTATACGGTACGTCCTACACCTATCAAAGTTTGCAATATACAAATGCATGTAACTTTTTACTGGAGCGTCATAAAATCTTGAAATTTTGTAACAATAAAGTACTCGAGCCTCTTGTCAATTTAAGCTATCGATCAAAGCTATGCTACCCTTGAGTCCCAAATCAAACACTGATAAACCTTCAAGTGGCCCTTACTTCTATACGGTACGTCCTACACCTATCAAAGTTTGCAACATACAAATGCTTGTAACTTTTTACTGGAGCTTCATAAAACCTTGAAATTTTGTAACAATAAAGTACTCGAGCCTCTTGTCAATTTAAGCTATCGCTGAAAGCTATGCTACCCTTGACTCCCAAATCAAACACTAATAAAACTTCAAGTGGCCATAACTTCTATACGGTACGTCCTACACCTATCAAAGTTTGCTACATACAAATGCTTGTAACTTTTTACTGGAGCGTCATCAAACCTTGAAATTTTTGTAACAATAAAGTACTCGAGCCTCTTGTCAATTTATGCTAACCCTCAAAACTATGCTACCCTTGGGTGCCAAATCAAATACTGATAAAACTTCAAATGGCCATAACTTCTATACGGTACGTCCTACACCTATCAAAGTTTGCAAACATACAAATGCTTGCAACTTTTTACTGGAGCGTCATAAAACCTTGAAATTTTGTAACAAAAAAGTACTCAAGCCTCTTGTCAATTTAAACTATCGCTCAGAGCTCTGCTACCCTTTAGTCCCAAATCAAACACTGATAAAACTTCAAGTGGCCCTAACTTCTATACGGTACGTCCTACACCTATCAAAATTTGCAACATACAAATGCTTGTAACTTTTTACTGGAGCGTCATAAAACCTTGAAATTTTGTAACAATAAAGTACTCGAGCCTCTTGTCAATTTAAGCTATCGCTCAGATCTATGCTACCCTTGAGTCCCAAATTAAACACTGATAAAACTTCAAAAGGCCCTAACTTCTATACGGTACGTCCTACACCTATCAAAGTTTCCAAACATACAAATGCTTGCAACTTTTTACTGGAGCGACATAAAACCTTGAAATTTTGTAGCAAAAAAGTACTCGAGCCTCTTGTCAATTTATGCTATCGCTCAAAACTATGCTACCCTTTAGTCCCAAATCAAACACTGAAAAAACTTCAAATGGCCGTAACTTCTATACGGTACGTCCTACACCTATCAAAGTTTTCAACATACAAATGATTGTAACTTTTTACTGGAGCTTCATAAAACCTTGAAATTTTGTAACAATAAAGTACTCGAGCCTCTTGTCAATTTAAACTATCGCTGAAAGCTCTGCTACCCTTGAGTCCCAAATCAAACACTAATAAAACTTGAAATGGCCCTAACTTCTGTACGGTACGTCCTACACCTATCAAAGTTTGCAACATACAAATGCTTGTAACTTTTTACTGGAGCGTCATAAAATCTTGAAATTTTTGTAACAATAAAGTACTCGAGCCTCTTGTCAATTTAAGCTATCGCTCAAAACTATGCTACCCTTGGTGCCAAATCAAACACTGATAAAACTTCAAATGGCCCTAACTTCTATACGGTACGTCCTACACCTATCAAAGTTTGCAATATACAAATGCATGTAACTTTTTACTGGAGCGTCATAAAATCTTGCAATTTTGTAACAATAAAGTACTCGAGCATCTTGTCAATTTAAGCTATCGATCAAAGCTATGCTACCCTTGAGTCCCAAATCAAACACTGATAAAACTTCAAGTAGCCCTAACTTCTATACGGTACGTCCTACACCTATCAAAATTTGCAACATACAAATGCTTGTAACTTTTTACTGGAGCTTCATAAAACCTTGAAATTTTGTAACAATAAAGTACTCGAGCCTCTTGTCAATTTAAGCTATCGCTGAAAGCTATGCTACCCTTGACTCCCAAATCAAACACTAATAAAACTTCAAGTGGCCCTAACTTCTATACGGTACGTCCTACACCTATCAAAGTTTGCAACATACAAATGCTTGTAACTTTTTACTGGAGCGTCATCAAACCTTGAAATTTTTGTAACAATAAAGTACTCGAGCCTCTTGTCAATTTAAGCTATCGCTCAAAACTATGCTACCCTTGGGTGCCAAATCAAACACTGATAAAACTTCAGATGGCCCTAACTTCTATACGGTATGTCCTACACCTATCAAAGTTTGCAAACATACAAATGCTTGCAGCTTTTTATTGGAGCGTCATAAAACCTTGAAATTTTGTAACAGAAAAGTACTCAAGCCTCTTGTCAATTTAAGCTATCGCTCAAAGCTATGCTACCCTTGAGTCCCAAATCAAACACTGATAAAATTTCAAATGACCCTAACTTCTGTACGGTACGTCCTACACCTATCAAAGTATGCAACATACAAATGCTTGTAACTTTTAACTGGAGCGTCATAAAACCTTGAAATTTTGTAACAATAAAGTACTCGAGCCTCTTGTCAATTTAAGCTATCGCTGAAAGCTATGCTACCCTTGACTCCCAAATCAAACACTAATAAAACTTCACGTGGCCATAACTTCTATACGGCACGTCCTACACCTATCAAAGTTTGCAACATACAAATGCTTGTAACTTTTTACTGGAGCGTCATCAAACCTTGAAATTTTTGTAACAATAACGTACTCGAGCCTCTTGTCAATTTATGCTAACGCTCAAAACTATGCTACCCTTGGGTGCCAAATCAAATACTGATAAAACTTCAAATGGCCATAACTTCTATACGGTACGTCCTACACCTATCAAAGTTTGCAAACATACAAATGCTTGCAACTTTTTACTGGAGCGTCATAAAACCTTGAAATTTTGTAACAAAAAAGTACTGAAGCCTCTTGTCAATTTAAACTATCGCTCAGAGCTCTGCTACCCTTGAGTCCCAAATCAAACACTGATAAAACTTGAAAATGCCCTAACTTCTATACGGTACGTCCTACACCTATCAAAGTTTGCAAACATACAAATGCTTGCAACTTTTTACTGGAGCGTCATAAAACATTGAAATTTTGTATCAAAAAAGTACTCGAGCCTCTTGTTAATTTAAGCTATCGCTCAAAGCTATGCTACCCTTGAGTTCCAAATGGAACACTGAAAAAACTTCAAATGGCCCTAACTTCTATACGGTACGTCCTACACCTATCAAAGTTTGCAACATACAAATGCTTGTAACTTTTTACTGGAGCATCATAAAACCCTGAAATTTTGTAACAATAAAGTACTCAAGCCTCGTGCAATTTAAGCTATCGCTCAAACCTATGCTACCCTTGAGTCCCAAATCAAACACTGATAAAACTTCAAATGGCCCTAACTTCTATACGGTACGTCCTACACCTATCAGAGTTTGCAACATACAAATGCTTGTAACTTTTTACTGGAGCTTCATAAAACCTTGAAATTTTGTAACAATAAAGTACTCGAGCCTCTTGTCAATTTAAGCTATCGCTGAAAGCTATGCTACCCTTGACTCCCAAATCAAACACTAATAAAACTTCAAGTGGCCATAACTTCTATACGGTACGTCCTACACCTATCAAAGTTTGCAACATACAAATGCTTGTAACTTTTTACTGGAGTGTCATCAAACCTTGAAATTTTTGTAACAATAAAGTACTCGAGCCTCTTGTCAATTTATGCTAACCCTCAAAACTATGCTACCCTTGGGTGCCAAATCAAATACTGATAAAACTTCAAGTGGCCCTAACTTCTATACGGTACGTCCTACACCTATCAAAATTTGCAACATACAAATGCTTGTAACTTTTTACTGGAGCTTCATAAAACCTTGAAATTTTGTAACAATAAAGTACTCGAGCCTCTTGTCAATTTAAGCTATCGCTGAAAGCTATGCTACCCTTGACTCCCAAATCAAACACTAATAAAACTTCAAGTGGCCATAACTTCTATACGGTACGTCCTACACCTATCAAAGTTTGCAACATACAAATGCTTGCAACTTTTTACTGGAGCGTCATAAAACATTGAAATTTTGTAACAAAAAAGTACTCGAGCCTCTTGTCAATTTAAGCTATCGCTCAAAACTATGCTACCCTTGGGTGCCAAATCAAACACTGATAAAACTTCAGATGGCCCTAACTTCTATACGGTATGTCCTACACCTATCAAAGTTTGCAAACATACAAATGCTTGCAGCTTTTTATTGGAGCGTCATAAAACCTTGAAATTTTGTAACAAAAAAGTACTCAAGCCTCTTGTCAATTTAAGCTATCGCTCAAAGCTATGCTACCCTTGAGTCCCAAATCAAACACTGATAAAATTTCAATTGACCCTAACTTCTGTACGGTACGTCCTACACCTATCAAAGTATGCAACATACAAATGCTTGTAACTTTTAACTGGAGCGTCATAAAACCTTGAAATTTTGTAACAATAAAGTACTCGAGCCTCTTGTCAATTTAAGCTATCGCTCAGATCTATGCTACCCTTGAGTCCCAAATCAAACACTGATAAAACTTCAAATGGCCCTAACTTCTATACGGTACGTCCTACACCTATCAAAGTTTCCAAACATACAAATGCTTGCAACTTTTTACTGGAGCGACATAAAACCTTGAAATTTTGTAGCAAAAAAGTACTCGAGCCTCTTGTCAATTTATGCTATCGCTCAAAACTATGCTACCCTTTAGTCCCAAATCAAACACTGAAAAAACTTCAAATGGCCGTAACTTCTATACGGTACGTCCTACACCTATCAAAGTTTTCAACATACAAATGATTGTAACTTTTTACTGGAGCTTCATAAAACCTTGAAATTTTGTAACAATAAAGTACTCGAGCCTCTTGTCAATTTAAACTATCGCTGAAAGCTCTGCTACCCTTGAGTCCCAAATCAAACACTAATAAAACTTGAAATGGCCCTAACTTCTGTACGGTACGTCCTACACCTATCAAAGTTTGCAACATACAAATGCTTGTAACTTTTTACTGGAGCGTCATAAAATCTTGAAATTTTTGTAACAATAAAGTACTCGAGCCTCTTGTCAATTTAAGCTATCGCTCAAAACTATGCTACCCTTGGTGCCAAATCAAACACTGATAAAACTTCAAATGGCCCTAACTTCTATACGGTACGTCCTACACCTATCAAAGTTTGCAATATACAAATGCATGTAACTTTTTACTGGAGCGTCATAAAATCTTGCAATTTTGTAACAATAAAGTACTCGAGCATCTTGTCAATTTAAGCTATCGATCAAAGCTATGCTACCCTTGAGTCCCAAATCAAACACTGATAAAACTTCAAGTAGCCCTAACTTCTATACGGTACGTCCTACACCTATCAAAATTTGCAACATACAAATGCTTGTAACTTTTTACTGGAGCTTCATAAAACCTTGAAATTTTGTAACAATAAAGTACTCGAGCCTCTTGTCAATTTAAGCTATCGCTGAAAGCTATGCTACCCTTGACTCCCAAATCAAACACTAATAAAACTTCAAGTGGCCCTAACTTCTATACGGTACGTCCTACACCTATCAAAGTTTGCAACATACAAATGCTTGTAACTTTTTACTGGAGCGTCATCAAACCTTGAAATTTTTGTAACAATAAAGTACTCGAGCCTCTTGTCAATTTAAGCTATCGCTCAAAACTATGCTACCCTTGGGTGCCAAATCAAACACTGATAAAACTTCAGATGGCCCTAACTTCTATACGGTATGTCCTACACCTATCAAAGTTTGCAAACATACAAATGCTTGCAGCTTATTATTGGAGCGTCATAAAACCTTGAAATTTTGTAACAGAAAAGTACTCAAGCCTCTTGTCAATTTAAGCTATCGCTCAAAGCTATGCTACCCTTGAGTCCCAAATCAAACACTGATAAAATTTCAAATGACCCTAACTTCTGTACGGTACGTCCTACACCTATCAAAGTATGCAACATACAAATGCTTGTAACTTTTAACTGGAGCGTCATAAAACCTTGAAATTTTGTAACAATAAAGTACTCGAGCCTCTTGTCAATTTAAGCTATCGCTCAGATCTATGCTACCCTTGAGTCCCAAATCAAACACTGATAAAACTTCAAATGGCCCTAACTTCTATACGGTACGTCCTACACCTATCAAAGTTTGCAATATACAAATGCATGTAACTTTTTACTGGAGCGTCATAAAATCTTGAAATTTTGTAACAATAAAGTACTCGAGCCTCTTGTCAATTTAAGCTATCGCTCAGATCTATGCTACCCTTGAGTCCCAAATTAAACACTGATAAAACTTCAAAAGGCCCTAACTTCTATACGGTACGTCCTACACCTATCAAAGTTTCCAAACATACAAATGCTTGCAACTTTTTACTGGAGCGACATAAAACCTTGAAATTTTGTAACAAAAAAGTACTCGAGCCTCTTGTCAATTTATGCTATCGCTCAAAACTATGCTAGTTTTCAACATACAAATGATTGTAACTTTTTACTGGAGCGTCATAAAATCTTGAAATTTTGTAACAATAAAGTACTCGAGCCTCTTGTCAATTTAAGCTATCGCTCAGATCTATGCTACCCTTGAGTCCCAAATCAAACACTGATAAAACTTCAAATGGCCCTAACTTCTATACGGTACGTCCTACACCTATCAAAGTTTGCAATATACAAATGCATGTAACTTTTTACTGGAGCGTCATAAAATCTTGAAATTTTGTAACAATAAAGTACTCGAGCCTCTTGTCAATTTAAGTTATCGATCAAAGCTATGCTACCCTTGAGTCCCAAATCAAACACTGTTAAACCTTCAAGTGGCCCTTACTTCTATATGGTACGTCCTACACCTATCAAAGTTTGCAACATACAAATGCTTGTAACTTTTTACTGGAGTTTCATAAAACCTTGAAATTTTGTAACAATAAAGTACTCGAGCCTCTTGTCAATTTAAGCTATCGCTGAAAGCTATGCTACCCTTGACTCCCAAATCAAACACTAAAAAATCTTCAAGTGGCCATAACTTCTATACGGTACGTCCTACACCTATCAAAGTTTGCAACATACAAATGCTTGTAACTTTTTACTGGAGCGTCATCAAACCTTGAAATTTTTGTAACAATAAAGTACTCGAGCCTCTTGTCAATTTATGCTAACGCTCAAAACTATGCTACCCTTGGGTGCCAAATAAAATACTGATAAAACTTCAAATGGCCATAACTTCTATACGGTACGTCCTACACCTATCAAAGTTTTCAAACATACAAATGCTTGCAACTTTTTACTGGAGCGTCATAAAACCTTGAAATTTTGTAACAAAAAAGTACTCAAGCCTCTTGTCAATTTAAACTATCGCTCAGAGCTCTGCTACCCTTGAGTCCCAAATCAAACACTGATAAAACTTGAAAAGGCCCTAACTTCTATACGGTACGTCCTACACCTATCAAAGTTTGCAAACATACAAATGCTTGCAACTTTTTACTGGAGCGTCATAAAACATTGAAATTTTGTAACAAAAAAGTACTCGAGCCTCTTGTCAATTTAAGCTATCGCTCAAAGCTATGCTACCCTTGAGTCCCAAATGGAACACTGAAAAAACTTCAAATGGCCCTAACTTCTATACGGTACGTCCTACACCTATCAAAGTTTGCAACATACAAATGCTTGTAACTTTTTACTGGAGCATCATAAAACCCTGAAATTTTGTAACAATAAAGTACTCGAGCCTCGTGCAATTTAAGCTATCGCCCAAACCTATGCTACCCTTGAGTCCCAAATCAAACACTGATAAAACTTCAAATGGCCCTAACTTCTATACGGTACGTCCTACACCTATCAGAGTTTGCAACATACAAATGCTTGTAACTTTTTACTGGAGCGTCATCAAACCTTGAAATTTTTGTAACAACAAAGTACTCGAGCTACTTGTCAATTTAAGCTATCGCTCAAAACTATGCTACCCTTGGGTGCCAAATCAAACACTGATAAATCTTCAAATGGCCCTAACTTCTATACGGTACGTCCTACACCTATCAAAGTTTGTAATATACAAATGCATGTAACTTTTTACTGCTGCGTCATAAAACCTTGAAATTTTGTAACAATAAAGTTCTCGAGCCTCTTGTCAATTTAAGCTATCGATCAAAGCTATGCTACCCTTGAGTCCCAAATCAAACACTGATAAAACTTCAAGTGGCCCTAACTTCTATACGGTACGTCCTACACCTATCAAAGTTTGCAACATACAAATGCTTGTAACTTTTTACTGGAGCTTCATAAAACCTTGAAATTTTGTAACAATAAAGTACTCGAGCCTCTTGTCAATTTAAGCTATCGCTGAAAGCTATGCATATACCCTTGAGTCCCAAATCAAACACTAATAAAACTCCAAATGGCCCTAACTTCTATATGGTACGTCCTACACCTATCAAAATTTGCAACATACAAATGCTTGTAACTTTTTACTGGAGCGTCATAAAACCTTGAAATTTTGTAACAATAAAGTACTCGAGCCGCTTGTCAATTTAAGCCATCGCTCAAAGCTATGATACCCTTGAGTCCCAAATCAAACACTGATGAAACTTCAAATGGCCCTAACTTCTATGCGGTACGTCCTACACCTATCACAGTTTGCAACATACAAATGCTTGTAACTTTTTACTGGAGCGTCATAAAACCTTGAAATTTTGTAACAATAAAGTATTCGAGCCTCTTGTCAATTTAAGCCATCGCTCAAAACTATGCTACCCTTTAGTCCCAAATCAAACACTGAAAAAACTTCAAATGGCTGTAACTTCTATACGGTACGTCCTACACCTATCAAAGTTTCCAACATACAAATGCTTGTAACTTTTTACTGGAGCTTCATAAAACCTTGAAATTTTGTAACAATAAAGTACTCGAGACTCTTGTCAATTTAAGCTATCGCTGAAAGCTATGCTACCCTTGAGTCCCAAATCATAAACTGATAAAACTTCAAATGGCCCTAACTTCTATACGGTACGTCCTACACCTATCAAAGTTTGCAACATACAAATGCTTGTAACTTTTTACTGGAGCGTCATAAGACCTTGAAATTTTGTAACAATAAAGTACTCGAGCCACTTGTCAATTTAAGCTATCGCTCAGAGCTATGCTACCCTTGAGTCCCAAATCAAACACTGATACAAAGTTACACCTATCAAAGTTTGCAACATACAAATGCTTGTAACTTTTTACTGGAGCGTCATAAGACCTTGAAATTTTGTAACAATAAAGTACTCGAGCCTCTTGTTAATTTAAGCTATCGCTCAGAGCTATGCTTCCCTTGAGTCCCAAATCAAACACTGATAAAACTTCAAGTGGCCCTAACTTCTATATGGTACGTCCTACACCTATCAAAGTTTTCAACATACAAATGCTTGTAACTTTTTGCTGGAGCTTCATAAAACCTTGAAATTTTGTAACAATAAAGTACTCGAGCCGCTTGTCAATTTAAGCCATCGCAAAGCAATGCTACCCTTAAGTCCCAAATCAAACACTAATAAAACTTCAAATGGCCCTAACTTATATACGGTACGTCCTATACCTATCAACGTTTGCAACATACAAATGCTTGTAACTTTTTACTGGAGCTTCATAAAACCTTGAAATTTTGTAACAATTAAGTACTCGAGCTGCTTGTCAATTTAAGCCATCGCAAAGCAATGCTACCCTTAAGTCCCAAATCAAACACTAATAAAACTTCAAATGGCCCTAACTTCTATACGGTACGTCCTACACCTATCAAAGTTTGCAACATACAAATGCTTGTAACTTTTTACTGAAGCGTCATAAGACCTTGAAATTTTGTAACAATAAAATATTCGAGCCTCTTGTCAATTTAAGCCATCGCTCAAAACTATGCTACCCTTGAGTCCCAAATCAAACACTGATAAAACTTCAAATGGCCCTAACTTCTATACGGTACGTTCTACACCTTTCAAAGTTTGCAATATACAAATGCTTGTAACTCTTTACTGGAGCGTCATAAAACCTTGAAATTTTGTAACAATAAAATACTTGAGCCTCTTTTCAATTTAAACTTTCGCTCAAAGCTATGCTACCCTTGAGTCCCAAATCAAACACTGATAAAACTTCAAATGGCCCTAACTTCTGTACGGTACGTCCTACACCTATCAAAGTATGCAACATACAAATGCTTGTAACTTTTAACTGGAGCGTCATAAAACCTTGAAATTTTGTAACAATAAAGTACTCGAGCCTCTTGTCAATTTAAGCTATCGCTCAGATCTATGCTACCCTTGAGTCCCAAATCAAACACTGATAAAACTTCAAATGGCCCTAACTTCTATACGTTACGTCCTACACCTATCAAAGTTTGCAATATACAAATGCATGTAACTTTTTACTGGAGCGTCATAAAATCTTGAAATTTTGTAACAATAAAGTACTTGACCCTCTTGTCAATTTAAGCTATCGATCAAAGCTATGCTACCCTTGAGTCCCAAATCAAACACTGATAAACCTTCAAGTGGCCCTTACTTCTATACGGTACGCCCTACACCTATCAAAGTTTGCAACATACAAATGCTTGTAACTTTTTACTGGAGCTTCATAAAACCTTGAAATTTTCTAACAATAAAGTACTCGAGCCTCTTGTCAATTTAAGCTATCGCTGAAAGCTATGCTACCCTTGACTCCCAAATCAAACACTAATAAAACTTCAAGTGGCCATAACTTCTATACGGTACGTCGTACACCTATCAAAGTTTGCAATATACAAATGCTTGTAACTTTTAACTGGAGCGTCATAAAACCTTGAAATTTTGTAACAATAAAGTACTCGAGCCTCTTGTCAATTTAAGCTATCGCTCAGATCTATGCTACCCTTGAGTCCCAAATCAAACACTGATAAAACTTCAAATGGCCCTAACTTCTGTACGGTACGTCCTACACCTATCAAAGTATGCAACATACAAATGCTTGTAACTTTTAACTGGAGCGTCATAAAACCTTGAAATTTTGTAACAATAAAGTACTCGAGCCTCTTGTCAATTTAAGCTATCGCTCAGATCTATGCTACCCTTGAGTCCCAAATCAAACACTGATAAAACTTCAAATGGCCCTAACTTCTATACGTTACGTCCTACACCTATCAAAGTTTGCAACATACAAATGCTTGTAACTTTTTACTGGAGCGTCATCAAACCTTGAAATTTTTGTAACAATAACGTACTCGAGCCTCTTGTCAATTTATGCTAACGCTCAAAACTATGCTACCCTTGGGTGCCAAATCAAATACTGATAAAACTTCAAATGGCCATAACTTCTATACGGTACGTCCTACACCTATCAAAGTTTGCAAACATACAAATGCTTGCAACTTTTTACTGGAGCGTCATAAAACCTTGAAATTTTGTAACAAAAAATTACTCAAGCCTCTTGTCAATTTAAACTATCGCTCAGAGCTCTGCTACCCTTGAGTCCCAAATCAAACACTGATAAAACTTGAAAAGGCCCTAACTTCTATACGGTACGTCCTACACCTATCAAAGTTTGCAAACATACAAATGCTTGCAACTTTTTACTGGAGCGTCATAAAACATTGAAATTTTGTAACAAAAAAGTACTCGAGCCTCTTGTCAATTTAAGCTATCGCTCACAGCTATGCTACCCTTGAGTTCCAAATGGAACACTGAAAAAACTTCAAATGGCCCTAACTTCTATACGGTACGTCCTACACCTATCAAAGTTTGCAACATACAAATGCTTCTAACTTTTTACTGGAGCATCATAAAACCCTGAAATTTTGTAAAAATAAAGTACTCGAGCCTCGTGCAATTTAAGCTAACGCTCAAACCTATGGTACCCTTGAGTCCCAAATCAAACACTGATAAAACTTCAAATGGCCCTAACTTCTATACGGTACGTCCTACACCTATCAGAGTTTGCAACATACAAATGCTTGTAACTTTTTACTGGAGCGTCATCAAACCTTGAAATTTTTGTAACAACAAAGTACTCGAGCCTCTTGTCAATTTAAGCTATCGCTCAAAATTATGCTACCCTTGGGTGCCAAATCAAACACTGATAAAACTTCAAATGGCCCTAACTTCTATACGGTACGTCCTACACCTATCAAAGTTTGCAATATACAAATGCATGTAACTTTTTACTGCTGCGTCATAAAACCTTGAAATTTTGTAACAATAAAGTACTCGAGCCTCTTGTCAATTTAAGCTATCGATCAAAGCTATGCTACCCTTGAGTCCCAAATCAAACACTGATAAAACTTCAAGTGGCCCTAACTTCTATACGGTACGTCCTACACCTATCAAAGTTTGCAACATACAAATGCTTGTAACTTTTTACTGGAGCTTCATAAAACCTTGAAATTTTGTAACAATAAAGTACTCGAGACTCTTGTCAATTTAAGCTATCGCTGAAAGCTATGCTACCCTTTAGTCCCAAATCAAACACTGAAAAAACTTCAAATGGCTGTAACTTCTATACGGTACGTCCTACACCTATCAAAGTTTCCAACATACAAATGCTTGTAACTTTTTACTGGAGCTTCATAAAACCTTGAAATTTTGTAACAATAAAGTACTCGAGACTCTTGTCAATTTAAGCTATCGCTGAAAGCTATGCTACCCTTGAGTCCCAAATCATAAACTGATAAAACTTCAAATGGCCCTAACTTCTATACGGTACGTCCTACACCTATCAAAGTTTGCAACATACAAATGCTTGTAACTTTTTACTGGAGCGTCATAAGACCTTGAAATTTTGTAACAATAAAGTACTCGAGCCACTTGTCAATTTAAGCTATCGCTCAGAGCTATGCTACCCTTGAGTCCCAAATCAAACACTGATACAAAGTTACACCTATCAAAGTTTGCAACATACAAATGCTTGTAACTTTTTACTGGAGCGTCATAAGACCTTGAAATTTTGTAACAATAAAGTACTCGAGCCTCTTGTCAATTTAAGGTATCGCTCAGAGCTATGCTACCCTTGAGTCCCAAATCAAACACTGATAAAACTTCAAGTGGCCCTAACTTCTATACGGTACGTCCTACACCTATCAAAGTTTTCAACATACAAATGCTTGTAACTTTTTGCTGGAGCTTCATAAAACCTTGAAATTTTGTAACAATAAAGTACTCGAGCCGCTTGTCAATTTAAGCCATCGCAAAGCAATGCTACCCTTAAGTCCCAAATCAAACACTAATAAAACTTCAAATGGCCCTAACTTATATACGGTACGTCCTATACCTATCAACGTTTGCAACATACAAATGCTTGTAACTTTTTACTGGAGCTTCATAAAACCTTGAAATTTTGTAACAATTAAGTACTCGAGCCGCTTGTCAATTTAAGCCATCGCAAAGCAATGCTACCCTTAAGTCCCAAATCAAACACTAATAAAACTTCAAATGGCCCTAACTTCTATACGGTACGTCCTACACCTATCAAAGTTTGCAACATACAAATGCTTGTAACTTTTTACTGGAGCGTCATAAGACCTTGAAATTTTGTAACAATAAAGTACTCGAGCCTCTTGTCAATTTAAGCTATCGCTCAGAGCTATGCTACCCTTGAGTCCCAAATCAAACACTGATAAAACTTCAAGTGGCCCTAACTTCTATACGGTACGTCCTACACCTATCAAAGTTTGCAACATACAAATGCTTGTAACTTTTTACTGAAGCGTCATAAGACCTTGAAATTTTGTAACAATAAAATATTCGAGTCTCTTGTCAATTTAAGCCATCGCTCAAAACTATGCTACCCTTGAGTCCCAAATCAAGCACTGATAAAACTTCAAATGGCCCTAACTTCTATACGGTACGTTCTACACCTTTCAAAGTTTGCAATATACAAATGCTTGTAACTCTTTACTGGAGCGTCATAAAACCTTGAAATTTTGTAACAATAAAATACTTGAGCCTCTTTTCAATTTAAACTTTCGCTCAAAGCTATGCTACCCTTGAGTCCCAAATCAAACACTGATAAAACTTCAAATGGCCCTAACTTCTGTACGGTACGTCCTACACCTATCAAAGTATGCAACATACAAATGCTTGTAACTTTTAACTGGAGCGTCATAAAACCTTGAAATTTTGTAACAATAAAGTACTCGAGCCTCTTGTCAATTTAAGCTATCGCTCAGATCTATGCTACCCTTGAGTCCCAAATCAAACACTAATAAAACTTCAAATGGCCCTAACTTCTATACGTTACGTCCTACACCTATCAAAGTTTGCAATATACAAATGCATGTAACTTTTTACTGGAGCGTCATAAAATCTTGAAATTTTGTAACAATAAAGTACTCGACCCTCTTGTCAATTTAAGCTATCGATCAAAGCTATGCTACCCTTGAGTCCCAAATCAAACACTGATAAACCTTCAAGTGGCTTTTACTTCTATACGGTACGCCCTACACCTATCAAAGTTTGCAACATACAAATGCTTGTAACTTTTTACTGGAGCTTCATAAAACCTTGAAATTTTCTAACAATAAAGTACTCGAGCCTCTTGTCAATTTAAGCTATCGCTGAAAGCTATGCTACCCTTGACTCCCAAATCAAACACTAATAAAACTTCAAGTGGCCATAACTTCTATACGGTACGTCCTACACCTATCAAAGTTTGCAACATACAAATGCTTGTAACTTTTTACTGGAGCGTCATCAAACCTTGAAATTTTTGTAACAATAACGTACTCGAGCCTCTTGTCAATTTATGCTAACGCTCAAAACTATGCTACCCTTGGGTGCCAAATCAAATACTGATAAAACTTCAAATGGCCATAACTTCTATACGGTACGTCCTACACCTATCAAAGTTTGCAAACATACAAATGCTTGCAACTTTTTACTGGAGCGTCATAAAACCTTGAAATTTTGTAACAAAAAATTACTCAAGCCTCTTGTCAATTTAAACTATCGCTCAGAGCTCTGCTACCCTTGAGTCCCAAATCAAACACTGATAAAACTTGAAAAGGCCCTAACTTCTATACGGTACGTCCTACACCTATCAAAGTTTGCAAACATACAAATGCTTGCAACTTTTTACTGGAGCGTCATAAAACATTGAAATTTTGTAACAAAAAAGTACTCGAGCCTCTTGTCAATTTAAGCTATCGCTCACAGCTATGCTACCCTTGAGTTCCAAATGGAACACTGGAAAAACTTCAAATGGCCCTAACTTCTATACGGTACGTCCTACACCTATCAAAGTTTGCAACATACAAATGCTTCTAACTTTTTACTGGAGCATCATAAAACCCTGAAATTTTGTAAAAATAAAGTACTCGAGCCTCGTGCAATTTAAGCTAACGCTCAAACCTATGGTACCCTTGAGTCCCAAATCAAACACTGATAAAACTTCAAATGGCCCTAACTTCTATACGGTACGTCCTACACCTATCAGAGTTTGCAACATACAAATTCTTGTAACTTTTTACTGGAGCGTCATCAAACCTTGAAATTTTTGTAACAACAAAGTACTCGAGCCTCTTGTCAATTTAAGCTATCGCTCAAAACTATGCTACCCTTGAGTCCCAAATCAAACACTGATAAAACTTCAAATGGCCCTAACTACTATAATGTACGTCCTACGCCTATCAAAGTTTGCAACCTACAAATGCTTGTAACTTTTTACCGGAGCGTCATAAAACCTTGAAATTTTGTAACAATAAAGTACTCGAGCCTCTTGTCAATTTAAGCTATCGCTCAAAGCTATGCTACCCTTGAGTCCCAAATCAAGCATTTATAAAACTTCAAATGGCCCTAACTTCTATACGGTACGTTCTACACCTTTCAAAGTTTGCAATATACAAATGCTTGTAACTCTTTACTGGAGCGTCATAAAACCTTGAAATTTTGTAACAATAAAATACTTGAGCCTCTTTTCAATTTAAACTTTCGCTCAAAGCTATGCTACCCTTGAGTCCCAAATCAAACACTGATAAAACTTCAAATGGCCCTAACTTCTGTACGGTACGTCCTACACCTATCAAAGTATGCAACATACAAATGCTTGTAACTTTTAACTGGAGCGTCATAAAACCTTGAAATTTTGTAACAATAAAGTACTCGACCCTCTTGTCAATTTAAGCTATCGATCAAAGCTATGCTACCCTTGACTCCCAAGTCAAACACTAATAAAACTTCAAGTGGCCATAACTTCTATACGGTACGTCGTACACCTATCAAAGTTTGCAACATACAAATGCTTGTAACTTTTTACTGGAGCGTCATCAAACCTTGAAATTTTTGTAACAATAACGTACTCGAGCCTCTTGTCAATTTATGCTAACGCTCAAAACTATGCTACCCTTGGGTGCCAAATCAAATACTGATAAAACTTCAAATGGCCATAACTTCTATACGGTACGTCCTACACCTATCAAAGTTTGCAAACATACAAATGCTTGCAACTTTTTACTGGAGCGTCATAAAACCTTGAAATTTTGTAACAAAAAATTACTCAAGCCTCTTGTCAATTTAAACTATCGCTCAGAGCTCTGCTACCCTTGAGTCCCAAATCAAACACTGATAAAACTTGAAAAGGCCCTAACTTCTATACGGTACGTCCAACACCTATCAAAGTTTGCAAACATACAAATGCTTGCAACTTTTTACTGGAGCGTCATAAAACATTGAAATTTTGTAACAAAAAAGTACTCGAGCCTCTTGTCAATTTAAGCTATCGCTCACAGCTATGCTACCCTTGAGTTCCAAATGGAACACTGGAAAAACTTCAAATGGCCCTAACTTCTATACGGTACGTCCTACACCTATCAAAGTTTGCAACATACAAATGCTTCTAACTTTTTACTGGAACATCATAAAACCCTGAAATTTTGTAAAAATAAAGTACTCGAGCCTCGTGCAATTTAAGCTAACGCTCAAACCTATGGTACCCTTGAGTCCCAAATCAAACACTGATAAAACTTCAAATGGCCCTAACTTCTATACGGTACGTCCTACACCTATCAGAGTTTGCAACATACAAATGCTTGTAACTTTTTACTGGAGCGTCATCAAACCTTGAAATTTTTGTAACAACAAAGTACTCGAGCCTCTTGTCAATTTAAGCTATCGCTCAAAACTATGCTACCCTTGGGTGCCAAATCAAACACTGATAAAACTTCAAATGGCCCTAACTTCTATACGGTACGTCCTACACCTATCAAAGTTTGCAATATACAAATGCATGTAACTTTTTACTGCTGCGCATAAAACCTTGAAATTTTGTAACAATAAAGTACTCGAGCCTCTTGTCAATTTAAGCTATCGATCAAAGCTATGCTACCCTTGAGTCCCAAATCAAACACTGATGAAACTTCAAGTGGCCCTAACTTCTATACGGTACGTCCTACACCTATCAAAGTTTGCAACATACAAATGCTTGTAACTTTTTACTGGAGCTTCATAAAACCTTGAAATTTTGTAACAATAAAGTACTCGAGCCTCTTGTCAATTTAAGCTATCGCTGAAAGCTATGCATATACCCTTGAGTCCCAAATCAAACACTAATAAAACTTCAAATGGCCCTAACTTCTATATGGTACGTCCTACACCTCTCAAAATTTGCAACATACAAATGCTTGTAACTTTTTACTGGAGCGTCATAAAACCTTGAAATTTTGTAACAATAAATTACTCGAGCCGCTTGTCAATTTAAGCCATCGCTCAAAGCTATGATACCCTTGAGTCCCAAATCAAACACTGATGAAACTTCAAATGGCCCTAACTTCTATGCGGTACGTCCTACACCTATCACAGTTTGCAACATACAAATGCTTGTAACTTTTTACTGGAGCGTCATAAAACCTTGAAATTTTGTAACAATAAAGTATTCGAGCCTCTTGTCAATTTAAGCCATCGCTCAAAACTATGCTACCCTTTAGTCCCAAATCAAACACTGAAAAAACTTGAAATGGCTGTAACTTCTATACGGTACGTCCTACACCTATCAAAGTTTCCAACATACAAATGCTTGTAACTTTTTACTGGAGCTTCATAAAACCTTGAAATTTTGTAACAATAAAGTACTCGAGCCGCTTGTCAATTTAAGCTATCGATCAAAGCTATGCTACCCTTGAGTCCCAAATCAAACACTGATACAAAGTTACACCTATCAAAGTTTGCAACATACAAATGCTTGTAACTTTTTACTGTAGCGGCATAAGACCTTGAAATTTTGTAACAATAAAGTACTCGAGCCTCTTGTCAATTTAAGCTATCGCTCAGAGCTATGCTACCCTTGAGTCCCAAATCAAACACTAATAAAACTTCAAATGGCCCTAACTTATATACGGTACGTCCTATACCTATCAACGTTTGCAACATACAAATGCTTGTAACTTTTTACTGGAGCGTCATAAAACCTTGAAATTTTGTAACAATTAAGTACTCGAGCCGCTTGTCAATTTAAGCCATCGCAAAGCAATGCTACCCTTAAGTCCCAAATCAAACACTAATAAAACTTCAAATGGCCCTAACTTCTATACGGTACGTCCTACACCTATCAAAGTTTGCAACATACAAATGCTTGTAACTTTTTACTGGAGCGTCATAAGACCTTGAAATTTTGTAACAATAAAGTATTCGAGCCTCTTGCCAATTTAAGCCATCGCTCAAAACTATGCTACCCTTGAGTCCCAAATCAAACACTGATAAAACTTCAAATGGCCCTAACTTCTATACGGTACGTCCTACACCTTTCAAAGTTTGCAATATACAAATGCTTGTAACTCTTTACTGGAGCGTCATAAAACCTTGAAATTTTGTAACAATAAAATACTTGAGCCTCTTTTCAATTTAAACTTTCGCTCAAAGCTATGCTACCCTTGAGTCCCAAATCAAACACTGATAAAACTTCAAATGGCCCTAACTTCTGTACGGTACGTCCTACACCTATCAAAGTATGCAACATACAAATGCTTGTAACTTTTAACTGGAGCGTCATAAAACCTTGAAATTTTGTAACAATAAAGTACTCGAGCCTCTTGTCAATTTAAGCTATCGCTCAGATCTATGCTACCCTTGAGTCCCAAATCAAACACTGATAAAACTTCAAATGGACCTAACTTCTATACGGTACGTCCTATACCTATCAAAGTTTGCAATATACAAATGCATGTAACTTTTTACTGGAGCGTCATAAAATCTTGAAATTTTGTAACAATAAAGTACTCGAGCCTCTTGTCAATTTAAGCTATCGATCAAAGCTATGCTACCCTTGAGTCCCAAATCAAACACTGATAAACCTTCAAGTGGCCCTTACTTCTATACGGTACGTCCTACACCTATCAAAGTTTGCAACATACAAATGCTTGTAACTTTTTACTGGAGCTTCATAAAACCTTGAAATTTTGTAACAATAAAGTATTCGAGCCTCTTGTCAATTTAAGCCATCGCTCAAAACTATGCTACCCTTTAGTCCCAAATCAAACACTGAAAAAACTTGAAATGGCTGTAACTTCTATACGGTACGTCCTACACCTATCAAAGTTTCCAACATACAAATGCTTGTAACTTTTTACTGGAGCTTCATAAAACCTTGAAATTTTGTAACAATAAAGTACTCGAGCCTCTTGTCAATTTAAGCTATCGCGAAAGCTATGCTACCCTTGAGTCCCAAATCAAACACTAATAAAACTTCAAATGGCCCTAACTTCTATACGGTACGTCCTACACCTATCAAAGTTTGCAACATACAAATGCTTGTAACTTTTTACTGTAGCGGCATAAAACCTTGAAATTTTGTAACAATAAAGTACTCGAGCCGCTTGTCAATTTAAGCTATCGATCAAAGCTATGCTACCCTTGAGTCCCAAATCAAACACTGATAAAACTTCAAGTGGCCCTAACTTCTATACGGTACGTCCTACACCTATCAAAGTTTGCAACATACAAATGCTTGTAACTTTTTACTGGAGCTTCATAAAACCTTGAAATTTTGTAACAATAAAGTACTCGAGCCTCTTGTCAATTTAAACTATCGCTGAAAGCTATGCTACCCTTGAGTCCCAAATCAAACACTAATAAAACTTCAAATGGCCCTAACTTCTATATGGTACGTCCTACACCTATCAAAATTTGCATCATACAAATGCTTGTAACTTTTTACTGGAGCGTCATAAGACCTTGAAATTTTGTAACAATAAAGTACTCGAGCCGCTTGTCAATTTAAGCTATCGATCAAAGCTATGCTACCCTTGAGTCCCAAATCAAACACTGATAAACCTTCAAGTGGCCCTTACTTCTATACGGTACGTCCTACACCTATCAAAGTTTGCAACATACAAATGCTTGTAACTTTTTACTGGAGCTTCATAAAACCTTGAAATTTTGTAACAATAAAGTATTCGAGCCTCTTGTCAATTTAAGCCATCGCTCAAAACTATGCTACCCTTTAGTCCCAAATCAAACACTGAAAAAACTTGAAATGGCTGTAACTTCTATACGGTACGTCCTACACCTATCAAAGTTTCCAACATACAAATGCTTGTAACTTTTTACTGGAGCTTCATAAAACCTTGAAATTTTGTAACAATAAAGTACTCGAGCCTCTTGTCAATTTAAGCTATCGCGAAAGCTATGCTACCCTTGAGTCCCAAATCAAACACTGAAAAAACTTCAAATGGCTGTAACTTCTATACGGTACGTCCTACACCTATCAAAGTTTTCAACATACAAATGCTTGTAACTTTTTACTGGAGCTTCATAAAACCTTGAAATTTTGTAACAATAAAGTACTCGAGCCGCTTGTCAATTTAAGCAATCGCTCAAAGCTATGCTACCCTTGAGTCCCAAATCATAAACTGATAAAACTTCAAATGGCCCTAACTTCTATACGGTACGTCCTACACCTATCAAAGTTTGCAACATACAAATGCTTGTAACTTTTTACTGGAGCGTCATAAGACCTTGAAATTTTGTAACAATAAAGTACTCGAGCCACTTGTCAATTTAAGTTATCGCTCAGAGCTATGCTACCCTTGAGTCCCAAATCAAACACTGATACAAAGTTACACCTATCAAAGTTTGCAACATACAAATGCTTGTAACTTTTTACTGGAGCGTCATAAGACCTTGAAATTTTGTAACAATAAAGTACTCGAGCCTCTTGTCAATTTAAGCTATCGCTCAGAGCTATGCTACCCTTGAGTCCCAAATCAAACACTGATAAAACTTCAAGTGGCCCTAACTTCTATACGGTACGTTCTACACCTATCAAAGTTTTCAACATACAAATGCTTGTAACTTTTTGCTGGAGCTTCATAAAAGCTTGAAATTTTGTAACAATAAAGTACTCGAGCCGCTTGTCAATTTAAGCCATCGCAAAGCAATGCTACCCTTAAGTCCCAAATCAAACACTAATAAAACTTCAAATGGCCCTAACTTCTATACGGTACGTCCTATACCTATCAACGTTTGCAACATACAAATGCTTGTAATTTTTTACTGGAGCGTCATAAAACCTAGAAATTTTGTAACAATTAAGTACTCGAGCCGCTTGTCAATTTAAGCCATCGCAAAGCAATGCTACCCTTAAGTCCCAAATCAAACACTAATAAAACTTCAAATGGCCCTAACTTCTATACGGTACGTCCTACACCTATCAAAGTTTGCAACATACAAATGCTTGTAACTTTTTACTGGAGCGTCATAAGACCTTGAAATTTTGTAACAATAAACTATTCGAGCCTCTTGTCAATTTAAGCCATCGCTCAAAACTATGCTACCCTTGAGTCCCAAATCAAACACTGATAAAACTTCAAATGGCCCTAACTTCTATACGGTACGTCCTACACCTTTCAAAGTTTGCAATATACAAATGCTTGTAACTCTTTACTGGAGCGTCATAAAACCTTGAAATTTTGTAAAAATAAAATACTTGAGCCTCTTTTCAATTTAAACTTTCGCTCAAAGCTATGCTACCCTTGAGTCCCAAATCAAACACTGATAAAACTTCAAATGGCCCTAACTTCTATACGGTAAGTCCTACACCTATCAAAGTTTGCAACATACAAATGCTTGTAACTTTTTACTGGAGCTTCATAAAACCTTGAAATTTTGTAACAATTAAGTAGTCGAGCCCCTTGTCAATTTAAGTTATCGCTCAAAGCTAGGCTACCCTTGAGTCCCAAATCAAACACTGATAAAACTTCAAATGGCCCTAACTTCTATAAGGTACGTCCTACAACTATCAAAGTTTGCAACATACAAATGCTTGTAACTTTTTACTGGAGCGTCATAAAACCTTGAAATTTTGTAACTATAAAGTACTCGAGCCTCCTGTCAATTTAAGCTATCGCTCAAAGCTATGCTACCCTTGAGTCCCAAATCAAACACTGATAAAACTTCAAATGGCCCTAGCTTCTATACGGTACGTCCCACACCTATCAAAGTTTGCAACATACAAATGCTTGTAACTGTTTACTGGAGCGTCATAAGACCTTGAAATTTTGTAACAATAAAGTAATCGAGCCTCTTGTCAATTTAAGCCATCGCTCAAACCTATGCTACCCTTGAGTCCCAAATCAAACACTGATAAAACTTCAAATGGCCCTAACTTCTATACGGTACGTCCTACACCTATCAAAGTTTGCAAACATACAAATGCTTGCAACTTTTTACTGGAGCGTCATAAAACATTGAAATTTTGTAACAAAAAAGTACTCGAGCCTCTTGTCAATTTAAGCTATCGCTCAAAGCTATGCTACCCTTGAGTTCCAAATGGAACACTGAAAAAACTTCAAATGGCCCTAACTTCTATACGGTACGTCCTACACCTATCAAAGTTTGCAACATACAAATGCTTGTAACTTTTTACTGGAGCATCATAAAACCCTGAAATTTTGTAACAATAAAGTACTCGAGCCTCGTGCAATTTAAGCTATCGCTCAAACCTATGCTACCCTTGAGTCCCAAATCAAACACTGATAAAACTTCAAATGGCCCTAACTTCTATACGGTACGTCCTACACCTATCAGAGTTTGCAACATACAAATGCTTGTAACTTTTTACTGGAGCGTCATCAAACCTTGAAATTTTTGTAACAACAAAGTACTCGAGCCTCTTGTCAATTTAAGCTATCGCTCAAAACTATGCTACCCTTGGGTGCCAAATCAAACACTGATAAAACTTCAAATGGCCCTAACTTCTATACGGTACGTCCTAAACCTATCAAAGTTTGCAATATACAAATGCATGTAACTTTTTACTGCTGCGTCATAAAACCTTGACATTTTGTAACAATAAAGTACTCGAGCCTCTTGTCAATTTAAGCTATCGATCAAAGCTATGCTACCCTTGAGTCCCAAATCAAACACTGATAAAACTTCAAGTGGCCCTAACTTCTATACGGTACGTCCTACACCTATCAAAGTTTGCAACATACAAATGCTTGTAACTTTTTACTGGAGCTTCATAAAACCTTGAAATTTTGTAACAATAAAGTACTCGAGCCTCTTGTCAATTTAAGCTATCGCTGAAAGCTATGCATATACCCTTGAGTCCCAAATCAAACACTAATAAAACTTCAAATGGCCCTAACTTCTATATGGTATGTCCTACACCTATCAAAATTTGCAACATACAAATGCTTGTAACTTTTTACTGGAGCGTCATAAAACCTTGAAATTTTGTAACAATAAAGTACTCGAGCCGCTTGTCAATTTAAGCCATCGCTCAAAGCTATGATACCCTTGAGTCCCAAATCAAACACTGATGAAACTTCAAATGGCCCTAACTTTTATGCGGTATGTCCTACACCTATCACAGTTTGCAACATACAAATGCTTGTAACTTTTTACTGGAGCGTCATAAAACCTTGAAATTTTGTAACAATAAAGTATTCGAGCCTCTTGTCAATTTAAGCCATCGCTCAAAACTATGCTACCCTTTAGTCCAAAATCAAACACTGAAAAAACTTGAAATGGCTGTAACTTCTATACGGTACGTCCTACACCTATCAAAGTTTCCAACATACAAATGCTTGTAACTTTTTACTGGAGCTTCATAAAACCTTGAAATTTTGTAACAATAAAGTACTCGAGCCTCTTGTCAATTTAAGCTATCGCGAAAGCTATGCTACCCTTGAGTCCCAAATCAAACACTAATAAAACTTCAAATGGCCCTAACTTCTATACGGTACGTCCTACACCTATCAAAGTTTGCAACATACAAATGCTTGTAACTTTTTACTGTAGCGGCATAAAACCTTGAAATTTTGTAACAATAAAGTACTCGAGCCGCTTGTCAATTTAAGCCATCGCTCAAAGCTATGATACCCTTGAGTCCCAAATCAAACACTGATGAAACTTCAAATGGCCCTAACTTCTATGCGGTACGTCCTACACCTATCAAAGTTTGCAACATACAAATGCTTGTAACTTTTTACTGGAGCGTCATAAAACCTTGAAATTTTGTAACAATAAAGTATTCGAGCCTCTTGTCAATTTAAGCCATCGCTCAAAACTATGCTACCTTTTAGTCCCAAATCAAACACTGAAAAAACTTCAAATGGCTGTAACTTCTATACGGTACGTCCTACACCTATCAAAGTTTTCAACATACAAATGCTTGTAACTTTTTACTGGAGCTTCATAAAACCTTGAAATTTTGTAACAATAAAGTACTCGAGCCGCTTGTCAATTTAAGCAATCGCTCAAAGCTATGCTACCCTTGAGTCCCAAATCATAAACTGATAAAACTTCAAATGGCCCTAACTTCTATACGGTACGTCCTACACCTATCAAAGTTTGCAACATACAAATGCTTGTAACTTTTTACTGGAGCGTCATAAGACCTTGAAATTTTGTAACAATAAAGTACTCGAGCCACTTGTCAATTTAAGTTATCGCTCAGAGCTATGCTACCCTTGAGTCCCAAATCAAACACTGATACAAAGTTACACCTATCAAAGTTTGCAACATACAAATGCTTGTAACTTTTTACTGGAGCGTCATAAGACCTTGAAATTTTGTAACAATAAAGTACTCGAGCCTCTTGTCAATTTAAGCTATCGCTCAGAGCTATGCTACCCTTGAGTCCCAAATCAAACACTGATAAAACTTCAAGTGGCCCTAACTTCTATACGGTACGTCCTACACCTATCAAAGTTTTCAACATACAAATGCTTGTAACTTTTTGCTGGAGCTTCATAAAAGCTTGAAATTTTGTAACAATAAAGTACTCGAGCCGCTTGTCAATTTAAGCCATCGCAAAGCAATGCTACCCTTAAGTCCCAAATCAAACACTAATAAAACTTCAAATGGCCCTAACTTCTATACGGTACGTCCTATACCTATCAACGTTTGCAACATACAAATGCTTGTAATTTTTTACTGGAGCGTCATAAAACCTAGAAATTTTGTAACAATTAAGTACTCGAGCCGCTTGTCAATTTAAGCCATCGCAAAGCAATGCTACCCTTAAGTCCCAAATCAAACACTAATAAAACTTTAAATGGCCCTAACTTCTATACGGTACGTCCTACACCTATCAAAGTTTGCAACATACAAATGCTTGTAACTTTTTACTGGAGCGTCATAAGACCTTGAAATTTTGTAACAATAAACTATTCGAGCCTCTTGTCAATTTAAGCCATCGCTCAAAACTATGCTACCCTTGAGTCCCAAATCAAACACTGATAAAACTTCAAATGGCCCTAACTTCTATACGGTACGTCCTACACCTTTCAAAGTTTGCAATATACAAATGCTTGTAACTCTTTACTGGAGCGTCATAAAACCTTGAAATTTTGTAAAAATAAAATACTTGAGCCTCTTTTCAATTTAAACTTTCGCTCAAAGCTATGCTACCCTTGAGTCCCAAATCAAACACTGATAAAACTTCAAATGGCCCTAACTTCTATACGGTAAGTCCTACACCTATCAAAGTTTGCAACATACAAATGCTTGTAACTTTTTACTGGAGCGTCATAAAACCTTGAAATTTTGTAACAATTAAGTAGTCGAGCCCCTTGTCAATTTAAGTTATCGCTCAAAGCTAGGCTACCCTTGAGTCCCAAATCAAACACTGATAAAACTTCAAATGGCCCTAACTTCTATAAGGTACGTCCTACAACTATCAAAGTTTGCAACATACAAATGCTTGTAACTTTTTACTGGAGCGTCATAAAACCTTGAAATTTTGTAACAATAAAGTAATCGAGCCTCTTGTCAATTTAAGCCATCGCTCAAAACTATGCTACCCTTGAGTCCCAAATAAAACACTGATAAAACTTCAAATGGCCCTAACTTCTATACGGTACGTCCTACACCTTTCAAAGTTTGCAATATACAAATACTTGTAACTCTTTACTGGAGCGTCATAAAACCTTGAAATTTTGTAACAATAAAATACTTGAGCCTCTTTTCAATTTAAACTTTCGCTCAAAGCTATGCTACCCTTGAGTCCCAAATCAAACACTGATAAAACTTCAAATGGCCCTAACTTCTATACGGTACGTCCTACACCTATCAAAGTTTTCAACATACAAATGCTTGTAACTTTTTACTGGAGCGTCATAAGACCTTGAAATTTTGTAACAATAAAGTACTCGAGCCTCTTGTCAATTTAAGCTATCGCTCAGAGCTATGCTACCCTTGAGTCCCAAATCAAACACTGATAAAACTTCAAGTGGCCCTAACTTCTAGACGGTACGTCCTACACCTATCAAAGTTTTCAACATACAAATGCTTGTAACTTTTTGCTGGAGCTTCATAAAACCTTGAAATTTTGTAACAATAAAGTACTCGAGCCTATTGTTAATTAAGCTATCGCTGAAAGCTATGCTACCCTTGAGTCCCAAATCAAACACTAATAAAACTTCAAATGGCCCTAACTTCTATACGGTACGTCCTACACCTATCAAAGTTTGCAACATACAAATGCTTGTAACTTTTTACTGGAGCGTCATAAAACCTAGAAATTTTGTAACAATTAAGTACTCGAGCCGCTTGTCAATTTAAGCCATCGCAAAGCAATGCTACCCTTAAGTCCCAAATCAAACACTAATAAAACTTTAAATGGCCCTAACTTCTATACGGTACGTCCTACACCTATCAAAGTTTGCAACATACAAATGCTTGTAACTTTTTACTGGAGCGTCATAAGACCTTGAAATTTTGTAACAATAAACTATTCGAGCCTCTTGTCAATTTAAGCCATCGCTCAAAACTATGCTACCCTTGAGTCCCAAATCAAACACTGATAAAACTTCAAATGGCCCTAACTTCTATACGGTACGTCCTACACCTTTCAAAGTTTGCAATATACAAATGCTTGTAACTCTTTACTGGAGCGTCATAAAACCTTGAAATTTTGTAAAAATAAAATACTTGAGCCTCTTTTCAATTTAAACTTTCGCTCAAAGCTATGCTACCCTTGAGTCCCAAATCAAACACTGATAAAACTTCAAATGGCCCTAACTTCTATACGGTAAGTCCTACACCTATCAAAGTTTGCAACATACAAATGCTTGTAACTTTTTACTGGAGCGTCATAAAACCTTGAAATTTTGTAACAATTAAGTAGTCGAGCCCCTTGTCAATTTAAGTTATCGCTCAAAGCTAGGCTACCCTTGAGTCCCAAATCAAACACTGATAAAACTTCAAATGGCCCTAACTTCTATAAGGTACGTCCTACAACTATCAAAGTTTGCAACATACAAATGCTTGTAACTTTTTACTGGAGCGTCATAAAACCTTGAAATTTTGTAACAATAAAGTAATCGAGCCTCTTGTCAATTTAAGCCATCGCTCAAAACTATGCTACCCTTGAGTCCCAAATAAAACACTGATAAAACTTCAAATGGCCCTAACTTCTATACGGTACGTCCTACACCTTTCAAAGTTTGCAATATACAAATACTTGTAACTCTTTACTGGAGCGTCATAAAACCTTGAAATTTTGTAACAATAAAATACTTGAGCCTCTTTTCAATTTAAACTTTCGCTCAAAGCTATGCTACCCTTGAGTCCCAAATCAAACACTGATAAAACTTCAAATGGCCCTAACTTCTATACGGTACGTCCTACACCTATCAAAGTTTTCAACATACAAATGCTTGTAACTTTTTACTGGAGCGTCATAAGACCTTGAAATTTTGTAACAATAAAGTACTCGAGCCTCTTGTCAATTTAAGCTATCGCTCAGAGCTATGCTACCCTTGAGTCCCAAATCAAACACTGATAAAACTTCAAGTGGCCCTAACTTCTAGACGGTACGTCCTACACCTATCAAAGTTTTCAACATACAAATGCTTGTAACTTTTTGCTGGAGCTTCATAAAACCTTGAAATTTTGTAACAATAAAGTACTCGAGCCTATTGTTAATTAAGCTATCGCTGAAAGCTATGCTACCCTTGAGTCCCAAATCAAACACTAATAAAACTTCAAATGGCCCTAACTTCTATACGGTACGTCCTACACCTATCAAAGTTTGCAACATACAAATGCTTGTAACTTTTTACTGGAGCGTCATAAAACCTTGAAATTTTGTAACAATAAAGTATTCGAGCCGCTTGTCAATTTAAGCCATCGCTCAAAGCTATGATACCCTTGAATTCCAAATCAAACACTGATGAAACTTCAAATGGCCCTAACTTCTATGCGGTACGTCCTACACCTATCAAAGTTTGCAACATACAAATGCTTGTAACTTTTTACTGGAGCGTCATAAAACCTTGAAATTTTGTAACAATAAAGTATTCGAGCCTCTTGTCAATTTAAGCCATCGCTCAAAACTATGCTACCCTTTAGTCCCAAATCAAACACTGAAAAAACTTCAAATGGCTGTAACTTCTATACGGTACGTCCTACACCTATCAAAGTTTTCAACATACAAATGCTTGTAACTTTCTACTGGAGCTTCATAAAACCTTGAAATTTTGTAACAATAAAGTACTCGAGCCTCTTGTCAATTTAAGCTATCGCTGAAAGCTATGCTACCCTTGAGTCCCAAATCAAACACTAATAAAACTTCAAATGGTCCTAAGTTCTATACGGTACGTCCTACATCTATCAAAGTTTGCAACATTCAAATGCTTGTAACTTTATACTGGAGCGTCATAAAACCTTGAAATTTTGTAACAATAAAGTACTCGAGCCGCTTGTCAATTTAAGCAATCGCTCAAAGCTATGCTACCCTTGAGTCCCAAATCATACACTGATAAAACTTCAAATGGCCCTAACTTCTATACGGTACGTCCTACACCTATCAAAGTTTGCAACATACAAATGCTTGTAACTTTTTACTGGAGCGTCATAAGACCTTGAAATTTTGTAACAATAAAGTACTCGAGCCTCTTGTCAATTTAAGCTATCGCTCAGAGCTATACTACCCTTGTGTCCCAAATCAAACACTGATAAAACTTCAAGTGGGCCTAACTTCTATACGGTACGTCCTACACCTATCAAAGTTTTCACCATACAAATGCTTGTAACTTTTTGCTGGAGCTTCATAAAACCTTGAAATTTTGTAACAATAAAGTACTCGAGCCGCTTGTCAATTTAAGCCATCGCAAAGCAATGCTACCCTTAAGTCCCAAATCAAACACTAATAAAACTTCAAATGGCCCTAACTTCTATACGGTACATCCTATACCTATGAACGTTTGCAACATACAAATGCTTGTAACTTTTTACTGGAGCGCCATAAAACCTTGAAATTTTGTAACAATTAAGTACTCGAGCCGCTTGTCAATTTAAGCCATCGCAAAGCAATGCTACCCTTAAGTCCCAAATCAAACACTAATAAAACTTCAAATGGCCCTAACTTCTATACGGTACGTACTACTCCTATCAAAGTTTGCAACATACAAATGCTCGTAACTTTTTACTGGAGCGTCATAAGACCTTGAAATTTTGTAACAATAAAGTATTCGAGCCTCTTGTCAATTTAAGCCATCGCTCAAAACTATGCTACCCTTGAGTCCCAAATCAAACACTGATAAAACTTCAAATGGCCCTAACTTCTATACGGTACGTCCTACACCTTTCAAAGTTTGCAATATATGTACAAATGCTTGTAACTCTTTACTGGAGCGTCATAAAACCTTGAAATTTTGTAACAATAAAATACTTGAGCCTCTTTTCAATTTAAACTTTCGCTCAAAGCTATGCTACCCTTGAGTCCCAAATCAAACACTGATAAAACTTCAAATGGCCCTAACTTCTATACGGTAAGTCCTACACCTATCAAAGTTTGCAACATACAAATGCTTGTAACTTTTTACTGGAGCGTCATAAAACCTTGAAATTTTGTAACAATAAAGTAGTCGAGCCCCTTGTCAATTTAAGTTATCGCTCAAAGCTATGCTACCCTTGAGTCCCAAATCAAACACTGATAAAACTTCAAATGGCCCTAACTTCTATACGGTACATCCTACACCTATCAGAGTTTGCAACATACAAATGCTTGTAACTTTTTACTGGAGCGTCATAAAACCTTGAAATTTTGTAACAATAAAATACTTGAGCCTCTTGTCAATTTAAACTTTCCCTTAAAACTATGCTACCCTTGAGTCCCAAATCAAACACTGATAAAACTTCAAATGGCCCTAACTTCTATACGGTAAGTCCTACACCTATCAAAGTTTGCAACATACAAATGCTTGTAACTTTTTACTGGAGCGTCATAAAACATTGAAATTTTGTAACAATAAAGTACTCGAGCCTCTTGTCAATTTAAGCTATCGTTCAAAGCTATGCTACCCTTGAGTCCCAAATCAAACACTGATAAAACTTCAAATGGCCCTAACTTCTATAAGGTACGTCCTACAACTATCAAAGTTTGCAACATACAAATGCTTGTAACTTTTTACTGGAGCGTCATAAAACCTTGAAATTTTGTAACAATAAAGTACTCGAGCCTCTTTTCAATTTAAGTTATCGCTCAAAGCTATGCTAACTTTGAGTCCCAAATCAAACACTGATAAAACTTCAAATGGCCCTAACTTCTATACGGTACGTCCTACACCTATCAAAGTTTGCAACATACAAATGCTTGTAACTTTTTACTGGAGCGTTATAAAACCTTTAAATTTTGTAACAATAAAGTATTCGAGCCTCTTGTCAATTTAAGCCATCGCTCAAAACTATGCTACCCTTGAGTCCCAAATCAGACACTGATAAAACTTCAAATGGCCCTAACTTCTATAAGGTACGTCCTACACCTTTCAAAGTTTGCAATATACAAATGCTTGTAACTTTTTACTGGAGCGTCATAAGACCTTGAAATTTTGTAACAATAAAGTACTCGAGCCTCTTGTCAATTTAAGCTATCGCTCAGTGCTATGCTATCCTTGAGTCCCAAATCAAACACTGATAAAACTTCAAGTGGCCCCAAGTTCTATACGGTACATCCTACACCTATCAAAGTTTTCAACATACAAATGCTTGTAACTTTTTGCTGGAGCTTCATAAAACCTTGAAATTTTGTAACAATAAAGTACTCGAGCCTCTTGTCAATTTAAGCTATCGCTCAAAGGTGTGCTACCCTTGAGTCCCAAATCAAACACTGATAAAGCTTCAAATGGCCCTAACTTCTATACGGTACGTCCTACACCTATCAAAGTTTGCAACTTACAAATGCTTGTAACTTTTTACTGGAGCTTCATAGAACCTTGAAATTTTGTAACAATAAAGTACTCGAGCCTCTTGTCAATTTAAGCTATCGCTCAAAGCTATGCTACCCTTGAGTCCCAAATCAAACACTAATAAAACTTCAAATGGCCCTAACTTCTATACGGTACGTACTATACCTATTAAAGTTTGCAACATACAAATGCTTGTAACTTTTTACTGGAGCGTCATAAAACCTTGAAATTTTGTAACAATAAAGTGCACGAGCCTCTTGTCAATTTAAGCTATCGCTCAAAGGTGTGCTACCCTGGAGTCCCAAATCAAACACTGATAAAACTTCAAATGGCCCTAACTTCTATACGGTACATCCTACATCTATCAGAGTTTGCAACATACAAATGCTTGTAACTTTTTACTGGAGCGTCATAAAACATTGAAATTTTGTAACAATAAAGTACTCGAGCCTCTTGTCAATTTAAGCTATCGTTCAAAGCTATGGTACCCTTGAGTCCCAAATCAAACACTGATAAAACTTCAAATGGCCCTAACTTCTATAAGGTACGTCCTACAACTATCAAAGTTTGCAACATACAAATGCTTGTAACTTTTTACTGGAGCGTCATAAAACCTTGAAATTTTGTAACAATAAAGTACTCGAGCCTCCTGTCAATTTAAGCTATCGCTCAAAGGTGTGCTACCCTTGAGTCCCAAATCAAACACTGATAAAACTTCAAATGGCCCTAACTTCTATACGGTACGTCCTATACCTATCAAAGTTTGCAACATACAAATGCTTGTAACTTTTTACTGGAGCGCCATAAAACCTTGAAATTTTGTAACAATAAAGTGCTCGAGCCTCTTGTCAATTTAAGCTATCGCTCAAAGGTGTGCTACCCTTGAGTCCCAAATCAAACACTGATAAAACTTCAAATGGCCCTAACTTCTATACGGTACGTCCTACACCTATCAAAGTTTGCAACTTACAAATGCTTGTAACTTTTTACTGGAGCTTCATAAAACCTTGAAATTTTGTAACAATAAAGTACTCGAGGCTCTTGTCAATTTAAGCTATCGCTCAAAGCTATGCTACCCTTGAGTCCCAAATCAAACTCTAATAAAACTTCAAAAAGCCCTAACTTCTATACGGTACGTCCTATACCTATTAAAGTTTGCAACACATGACGCTCCAGTAAAAAGTTACAAGCATTTGTATGTTGCAAATTTTGATAGGTGTAGGACGTACCGCATAGAAGTTAGGGCCATTTGAAGTTTTATCAGTGTTTTATTTGGGACTCAAGGGTAGCATAGCTTTGAGCGATAGCTTAAATTGACAAGAGGCTCGAGTACGTTATTGTTACAGAATTTCAATGTTTTATGACACTCCAGTAAAAAGTTAAACACATTTGTATGTTGCAAACTTTGATAGGCGTAGGACGTACCGTATATAAGTTAGGGCCATTTGAAGTTTTATCAGTGTTTGATTTGGGACTCAAGTGCAGCATAGCTTTGAGCGATAGCTTAAATTGACAAGAGGCTCCAGTACTTTATTGTTACAAAATTTCAAGGTTTTATGACGCTCCAGTAAAAAGTTACAAGCATTTGCATGTTGCAAACTTTGATAGGTGTAGGGCGTATCGTATAGAAGTTAGGGCCATTTGAAGTTTTATCAGTGTTTGATTTGGGACTCAATGGTAGCATAGCTTTGACCGATAGCTTAAATTGACGAGAGGCTCGAGTACTTTATTGTTACAAAATTTCAAGGTTTTATGACGCTCCAGTAAAAAGTTACAATCATTTGTATGTTGCAAACTTTGATAGGTGTAGGACGTACCGTATAGAAGTTAGGGCCATTTGAAGTTTATTCAGTGTTTGATTTGGGACTCAAGGGTAGCATAGCTTTGAGCGATAGCTTAAATTGAGAAGAGGCTCGAGTACTTTATTGTTACAAAATTTCAAGGTTTTATGACGCTCCAGTAAAAAGTTACAAGCATTTGTATGTTGCTAACTTTGATAGGTGTAGGACGTACCGTATAGAAGTTAGGGCCATTTGAAGTTTTATCAGTGTTTGATTTGGGAGTCAAGGGTAGCATAGCTTTGAGCGATAGCTTAAATCGACAAGAGGCTCGTGTACTTTATTGTTACAAAATTTCAAGGTTTTATGACGCTCCAGTAAAAAGTTACAAGCATTTGTATGTTGCAAACTTTGATAGGTGTAGGGCGTATCGTATAGAAGTTAGGGCCATTTGAAGTTTGATCAGTGTTTGATTTGGGACTCAATGGTAGCATATCTTTGAGCGATAGCTTAAATTGACGAGAGGCTCGAGTACTTTATTGTTACAAAATTTCAAGGTTTTATGACGCTCCAGCAAAAAGTTACAAGCATTTGTATGTTGCAAACTTTGATAGGTGTAGGACGTACCGTATAGAAGCTAGGGCCATTTGAAGTTTTTTCAATGTTTGATTTGGGACTCAAGGGTAGCATAGCTTTGAGCGATAGCTTAAATTGACAAGAGGCTCGAGTACTTTATTGTTACAAAATTTCAAGGTTTTATGACGCTCCAGTAAAAAGTTACAAGCATTTGTTTGTTGCAAACTTTGATAGGTGTATGACGTACCGTATAGAAGTTAGGGCCATTTGAAATTTTTGCAGTGTTTGACTCAAGGGTAGCATACCTTTGAGCGATAGCTTAAATAGACAAGAGGCTCGAGTACTTTATTGTTAGAAAATTTCAAGGTTTTATGACGCTCCAGAAAAAAGTTACAAGCATTTGTATGTTGCATATTTTGATAGGTGTAGGACGTACCGCATAGAAGTTAGGGCCATTTGAAGTTTTATCAGTGTTTTATTTGGGACTCAAGGGTAGCATAGCTTTGAGCGATAGCTTAAATTGACAAGAGGCTCGAGTACGTTATTGTTACAGAATTTCAAGATTTTATGACACTCCAGTAAAAAGTTAAAAACATTTGTATGTTGCAAACTTTGATAGGCGTAGGACGTACCGTATAGAAGTTAGGGCAATTTGAAGTTTTATCAGTGTTTGATTTGGGACTCAAGTGCAGCATAGCTTTGAGCGATAGCTTAAATTGACAAGAGGCTAAAGTACTTTATTGTTACAAAATTTCAAGGTTTTATGACGCTCCAGTAAAAAGTTACAAGCATTTGTATGTTGCAAACTTTGATAGGTGTAGGGCGTATCGTATAGAAGTTAGGGCCATTTGAAGTTTTATCAGTGTTTGATTTGGGACTCAATGGTAGCATAGCTTTGACCGATAGCTTAAATTGACGAGAGGCTCGAGTACTTTATTGTTACAAAATTTCAAGGTTTTATGACGCTCCAGTAAAAAGTTACAAACATTTGTATGTTGCAAACTTTGATAGGTGTAGGACGTACCGTATAGAAGTTAGGGCCATTTGAAGTTTATTCAGTGTTTGATTTGGGACTCAAGGGTCTTATAGCTTTGAGCGATAGCTTAAATTGACAAGAGGCTCGAGTACTTTATTGTTACAAAATTTCAAGGTTTTATGACGCTCCAGTAAAAAGTTACAAGCATTTGTTTGTTGCAATTTGTTAGGGCCATTTGAAGTTTTTTCAGTGTTTGATTTGGGACTCAAGGGTAGCATAGCTTTGAGCGATAGCTTAAATAGACAAGAGGCTCGAGTACTTTATTGTTACAAAATTTCAAGGTTTTATGCCGCTCCAGAAAAAAGTTACAAGCATTTGTATGTTGCAAACTTTGATAGGTGTAGGACGTACCGCATAGAAGTTAGGGCCATTTGAAGTTTTATCAGTGTTTTATTTGGGACTCAAGGGTAGCATAGCTTTGAGCGATAGCTTAAATTGACAAGAGGCCCGAGTACTTTATTGTTACAAAATTTAAAGGTTTTATGACGCTCCAGTAAAAAGTTACAAGCATTTGTATGTTGGAAACTTTGATAGGCGTAGGACGTACCGTATAGGAGTTAGGGCCATTTGAAGTTTTATCAGTGTTTGATTTGGGACTCAAGGGTAGCATAGCTTTGAGCGATAGCTTAAATTGACAAGAGGCTCGAGTACTTTATTGTTACAAAATTTCAAGGTTTTATGACGCTCCAGTAAAAAGTTACAAGCATTTGTTTGTTGCAATTTGTTAGGGCCATTTGAAGTTTTTTCAGTGTTTGATTTGGGACTCAAGGGTAGCATAGCTTTGAGCGATAGCTTAAATTGACAAGAGGCTCGAGTACTTTATTGTTACAAAATTTCAAGGTTTTATGACGCACCAGTAAAAAGTTACAAGCATTTGTATGTTGCAAACTTTGATAGGTGAAGGACGTACCGTATAGAAGTTAGAGCCATTTCAAGTTTTATCAGTGTTTGATTTGGGACTCTAGGGTAGCATAGCTTTGAGCGATAGCTTAAATTGACAAGAGGCTCGAGTACTTTATTGTTACAAAATTTCAAGATTTTAGGACGCTCCAGTAAAAACTTACAAGCATTTGCATGTTGCAAACTTTGATAGGTGTAGGATGTACCGTATAGAAGTTAGGGCCACTTGAAGTTTTATCAGTGTTTGATTTGGGACTCAAGGTTTGCATAGCTTTGAGCGATACCTTAAATTGACAAGAGGCTCAAGTACTTTATTGATACAAAATTTCAAGTTTTTAGACGCTCCAGTAAAAAGTTACAAGCATTTGTATGTTACAAACTTTGATAGGTGTAGGACGTACCGTATAGAAGTAAGGGGCATTTGAAGTTTTTTCAGTGTTTGATTTGGGACTCAAGGGTAGCATAGCTTTGAGCGATAGCTTAAATAGACAAGAGGCTCAAGTACTTTATTGTTACAAAATTTCAAGGTTTTATGCCGCTCCAGTAAAAAGTTACAAGCATTTGTAAGTTGCAATCTTTGATAGGTGTAGGACGTACCGCATAGAAGTTAGGGCCGTTTGAAGTTTTGTCAGTGTTTGATTTGGGACTCAAGGGTAGCATAGCTTTGAGCGATAGCTTAAATTGACAAGAGGCCCGAGTACTTTATTGTTACAAAATTTCAAGGTTTTATGACGCTCCAGTAAAAAGTTACAAGCATTTGTATGTTGGAAACTTTGATAGGCGTAGGACGTACCGTATAGGAGTTAGGGCCATTTGAAGTTTTATCAGTGTTTGATTTGGGACTCAAGGGTAGCATAGCTTTGAGCGATAGCTTAAATTGACAAGAGGCTCGAGTACTTTATTGTTACAAAATTTCAAGGTTTTATGACGCTCCAGTAAAAAGTTACAAGCATTTGTTTGTTGCAATTTGTTAGGGCCATTTGAAGTTTTTGCAGTGTTTGATTTGGGACTCAAGGGTAGCATAGCCTTGAGCGATAGCTTAAATAGACAAGAGGCTCGAGTACTTTATTGTTACAAAATATCAAGGTTTTATGCCGCTCCAGAAAAAAGTTACAAGCATTTGTATGTTGCAAACTTTGATAGGTGTAGGACGTACCGCATAGAAGTTAGGGCCATTTGAAGTTTTATCAGTGTTTTATTTGGGACTCAAGGGTAGCATAGCTTTGAGCGATAGCTTAAATTGACAAGAGGCCCGAGTACTTTATTGTTACAAAATTTCAAGGTTTTATGACGCTCCAGTAAAAAGTTACAAGCATTTGTATGTTGGAAACTTTGATAGGCGTAGGACGTACCGCATAGAAGTTAGGGCCATTTGAAGTTTTATCAGTGTTTGATTTGGGACTCAAGTGTAGCATAGCTTTGAGCGATAGCTTAAATTGACAAGAGGCTCGAGTACTTTATTGTTACAAAATTTCAAGGTTTTATGACACTCCAGTAAAAAGTTACAAGCATTTGTAGGTTGAAAACTTTGATAGGTGTAGGACGTACCCTATAGAAGTTAGGGCCATTTGAAGTTTTATCAGTGTTTTATTTGGGACTCAAGTGTAGCATAGCTTTGAGCGATAGCTTAAATTGACAAGAGGCTCGAGTACTTTATTGTTACAAAATTTCAAGGTTTTGTGACACTCCAGTAAAAAGTTACAAGCATTTGTATGTTGCAAACTTTGATAGGTGCAGGACGTACTGTATGGAAGTTAGAGCCATTTGAAGTTTTATCAGTGTTTGATTTGGGACTCAAGGGTAGCATAGCTTTGAGCGATAGCTTAAATTGACAAGAGGCTCGAGTACTTTATTGTTACAAAATTTCAAGGTTTTATGACGCACCAGTAAAAAGTTACAAGCATTTGTAGGTTGCAAACTTTGATAGGTGAAGGACGTAACGTATAGAAGTTAGATCCATTTCAAGTTTTATCAGTGTTTGATTTGGGACTCAAGTGTAGCATAGCTTTGAGCGATAGCTTAAATTGACAAGAGGCTCGAGTACTTTATTGTTACAGAATTTCAAGGTTTTATGACACTCCAGTAAAAAGTTAAAAACATTTGTATGTTGCAAACTTTGATAGGCGTAGGACGTACCGTATAGAAGTTAGGGCAATTTGAAGTTTTATCAGTGTTTGATTTGGGACTCAAGTGCAGCATAGCTTTGAGCGATAGCTTAAATTGACAAGAGGCTCGAGTACTTTATTGTTACAAAATTTCAAGGTTTTATGACGCACCAGTAAAAAGTTACAAGCATTTGTAGGTTGCAAACTTTTATAGGTGAAGGACGTAACGTATAGAAGTTAGATCCATTTCAAGTTTTATCAGTGTTTGATTTGGGACTCAATGGTAGCATAGCTTTGACCGATAGCTTAAATTGACGAGAGGCTCGAGTACTTTATTGTTACAAAATTTCAAGGTTTTATGACGCTCCAGTAAAAAGTTACAATCATTTGTATGTTGCAAACTTTGATAGGTGTAGGACTACCGTATAGAAGTTAGGGCCATTTGAAGTTTATTCAGTGTTTGATTTGGGACTCAAGGGTAGCATAGCTTTGAGCGATAGCTTAAATTGACAAGAGGCTCGAGTACTTTATTGTTACAAAATTTCAAGGTTTTATGACGCTCCAGTAAAAAGTTACAAGCATTTGTTTGTTGCAATTTGTTAGGGCCATTTGAAGTTTTTTCAGTGTTTGATTTGGGACTCAAGGGTAGCATAGCTTTGAGCGATAGCTTAAATAGACAAGAGGCTCGAGTACTTTATTGTTACAAAATTTCAAGGTTTTATGCCGCTCCAGAAAAAAGTTACAAGCATTTGTATGTTGCAAACTTTGATAGGTGTAGGACGTACCGCATAGAAGTTAGGGCCATTTGAAGTTTTATCAGTGTTTTATTTGGGACTCAAGGGTAGCATAGCTTTGAGCGATAGCTTAAATTGACAAGAGGCCCGAGTACTTTATTGTTACAAAATTTCAAGGTTTTATGACGCTCCAGTAAAAAGTTACAAGCATTTGTATGTTGGAAACTTTGATAGACGTAGGACGTACCGTATAGGAGTTAGGGCTATTTGAAGTTTTATCAGTGTTTGATTTGGGACTCAAGGGTAGCATAGCTTTGAGCGATAGCTTAAATTGACAAGAGGCTCGAGTACTTTATTGTTACAAAATTTCAAGGTTTTATGACGCTCCAGTAAAAAGTTACAAGCATTTGTTTGTTGCAATTTGTTAGGGCCATTTGAAGTTTTTTCAGTGTTTGATTTGGGACTCAAGGGTAGCATAGCTTTGAGCGATAGCTTAAATAGACAAGAGGCTCGAGTACTTTATTGTTACAAAATTTCAAGGTTTTATGACGCACCAGTAAAAAGTTACAAGCATTTGTATGTTGCAAACTTTGATAGGTGAAGGACGTACCGTATAGAAGTTAGAGCCATTTCAAGTTTTATCAGTGTTTGATTTGGGACTCTAGGGTAGCATAGCTTTGAGCGATAGCTTAAATTGACAAGAGGCTCGAGTACTTTATTGTTACAAAATTTCAAGATTTTAGGACGCTCCAGTAAAAACTTACAAGCATTTGTATGTTGCAAACTTTGATAGGTGTAGGATGTACCGTATAGAAGTTAGGGCCACTTGAAGTTTTATCAGTGTTTGATTTGGGACTCAAGGTTGGCATAGCTTTGAGCGATACCTTAAATTGACAAGAGGCTCGAGTACTTTATTGATACAAAATTTCAAGGTTTTATGCCGCTCCAGAAAAAAGTTACAAGCATTTGTATGTTGCAAACTTTGATAGGTGTAGGACGTACCGCATAGAAGTTAGGGCCATTTGAAGTTTTATCAGTGTTTTATTTGGGACTCAAGGGTAGCATAGCTTTGAGCGATAGCTTAAATTGACAAGAGGCCCGAGTACTTTATTGTTACAAAATTTCAAGGTTTTATGACGCTCCAGTAAAAAGTTACAAGCATTTGTATGTTGGAAACTTTGATAGGCGTAGGACGTACCGTATAGGAGTTAGGGCCATTTGAAGTTTTATCAGTGTTTGATATGGGACTCAAGGGTAGCATAGCTTTGAGCGATAGCTTAAATTGACAAGAGGCTCGAGTACTTTATTGTTACAAAATTTCAAGGTTTTATGACGCTCCAGTAAAAAGTTACAAGCATTTGTTTGTTGCAATTTGTTAGGGCCATTTGAAGTTTTTTCAGTGTTTGATTTGGGACTCAAGGGTAGCATAGCTTTGAGCGATAGCTTAAATAGACAAGAGGCTCGAGTACTTTATTGTTACAAAATTTCAAGGTTTTATGACGCACCAGTAAAAAGTTACAAGCATTTGTATGTTGCAAACTTTGATAGGTGAAGGACGTACCGTATAGAAGTTAGAGCCATTTCAAGTGTTATCAGTGTTTGATTTGGGACTCTAGGGTAGCATAGCTTTGAGCGATAGCTTAAATTGACAAGAGGCTCGAGTACTTTATTGTTACAAAATTTCAAGATTTTAGGACGCTCCAGTAAAAACTTACAAGCATTTGTATGTTGCAAACTTTGATAGGTGTAGGATGTACCGTATAGAAGTTAGGGCCACTTGAAGTTTTATCAGTGTTTGATTTGGGACTCAAGGTTGGCATAGCTTTGAGCGATACCTTAAATTGACAAGAGGCTCGAGTACTTTATTGATACAAAATTTCAAGTTTTTAGACGCTCCAGTAAAAAGTTACAAGCATTTGTATGTTACAAACTTTGATAGGTGTAGGACGTACCGTATAAAAGTTAGGGGCATTTGAAGTTTTTTCAGTGTTTGATTTGGGACTCAAGGGTAGCATAGCTTTGAGCGATAGCTTAAATAGACAAGAGGCTCGAGTACTTTATTGTTACAAAATTTCAAGGTTTTATGCCGCTCCAGTAAAAAGTTACAAGCATTTGTATGTTGCAATCTTTGATAGGTGTAGGACGTACCGCATAGAAGTTAGGGCCGTTTGAAGTTTTGTCAGTGTTTAATTTGGGACTCAAGGGTAGCATAGCTTTGAGCGATAGCTTAAATTGACAAGAGGCCCGAGTACTTTATTGTTACAAAATTTCAAGGTTTTATGACGCTCCAGTAAAAAGTTACAAGCATTTGTATGTTGGAAACTTTGATAGGCGTAGGACGTACCGTATAGGAGTTAGGGCCATTTGAAGTTTTATCAGTGTTTGATTTGGGACTCAAGGGTAGCATAGCTTTGAGCGATAGCTTAAATTGACAAGAGGCTCGAGTACTTTATTGTTACAAAATTTCAAGGTTTTATGACGCTCCAGTAAAAAGTTACAAGCATTTCTTTGTTGCAATTTGTTAGGGCCATTTGAAGTTTTTTCAGTGTTTGATTTGGGACTCAAGGGTAGCATAGCCTTGAGCGATAGCTTAAATAGACAAGAGGCTCGAGTACTTTATTGTTACAAAATATCAAGGTTTTATGCCGCTCCAGAAAAAAGTTACAAGCATTTGTATGTTGCAAACTTTGATAGGTGTAGGACGTACCGCATAGAAGTTAGGGCCATTTGAAGTTTTATCAGTGTTTTATTTGGGACTCAAGGGTAGCATAGCTTTGAGCGATAGCTTAAATTGACAAGAGGCCCGAGTACTTTATTGTTACAAAATTTCAAGGTTTTATGACGCTCCAGTAAAAAGTTACAAGCATTTGTATGTTGGAAACTTTGATAGGCGTAGGACGTACCCTATAGAAGTTAGGGCCATTTGAAGTTTTATCAGTGTTTGATTTGGGACTCAAGTGTAGCATAGCTTTGAGCGATAGCTTAAATTGACAAGAGGCTCGAGTACTTTATTGTTACAAAATTTCAAGGTTTTGTGACACTCCAGTAAAAAGTTACAAGCATTTGCATGTTGCAAACTTTGATAGGTGCAGGACGTACTGTATGGAAGTTAGAGCCATTTGAAGTTTTATCAGTGTTTGATTTGGGACTCAAGGGTAGCATAGCTTTGAGCGATAGCTTAAATTGACAAGAGGCTCGAGTACTTTATTGTTACAGAATTTCAAGGTTTTATGACACTCCAGTAAAAAGTTAAAAACATTTGTATGTTGCAAACTTTGATAGGCGTAGGACGTACCGTATAGAAGTTAGGGCAATTTGAAGTTTTATCAGTGTTTGATTTGGGACTCAAGTGCAGCATAGCTTTGCGCGATAGCTTAAATTGACAAGAGGCTAAAGTACTTTATTGTTACAAAATTTCAAGGTTTTATGACGCTCCAGTAAAAAGTTACAAGCATTTGTATGTTGCAAACTTTGATAGGTGTAGGGCGTATCGTATAGAAGTTAGGGCCATTTGAAGTTTTATCAGTGTTTGATTTGGGACTCAATGGTAGCATAGCTTTGACCGATAGCTTAAATTGACGAGAGGCTCGAGTACTTTATTGTTACAAAATTTCAAGGTTTTATGACGCTCCAGTAAAAAGTTACAATCATTTGTATGTTGCAAACTTTGATAGGTGTAGGACGTACCGTATAGAAGTTAGGGCCATTTGAAGTTTATTCAGTGTTTGATTTGGGACTCAAGGGTAGCATAGCTTTGAGCGATAGCTTAAATTGACAAGAGGCTCGAGTACTTTATTGTTACAAAATTTCAAGGTTTTATGACGCTCCAGTAAAAAGTTACAAGCATTTGTTTGTTGCAATTTGTTAGGGCCATTTGAAGTTTTTTCAGTGTTTGATTTGGGACTCAAGGGTAGCATAGCTTTGAGCGATAGCTTAAATAGACAAGAGGCTCGAGTACTTTGTTGTTACAAAATTTCAAGGTTTTATGCCGCTCCAGTAAAAAGTTACAAGCATTTGTATGTTGGAAACTTTGATAGACGTAGGACGTACCGTATAGGAGTTAGGGCTATTTGAAGTTTTATCAGTGTTTGATTTGGGACTCAAGGGTAGCATAGCTTTGAGCGATAGCTTAAATTGACAAGAGGCTCGAGTACTTTATTGTTACAAAATTTCAAGGTTTTATGACGCTCCAGTAAAAAGTTACAAGCATTTGTTTGTTGCAATTTGTTAGGGCCATTTGAAGTTTTTTCAGTGTTTGATTTGGGACTCAAGGGTAGCATAGCTTTGAGCGATAGCTTAAATAGACAAGAGGCTCGAGTACTTTATTGTTACAAAATTTCAAGGTTTTATGACGCACCAGTAAAAAGTTACAAGCATTTGTATGTTGCAAACTTTGATAGGTGAAGGACGTACCGTATAGAAGTTAGAGCCATTTCAAGTTTTATCAGTGTTTGATTTGGGAATCTAGGATAGCATAGCTTTGAGCGATAGCTTAAATTGACAAGAGGCTCGAGTACTTTATTGTTACAAAATTTCAAGATTTTAGGACGCTCCAGTAAAAACTTACAAGCATTTGTATGTTGCAAACTTTGATAGGTGTAGGATGTACCGTATAGAAGTTAGGGCCACTTGAAGTTTTATCAGTGTTTGATTTGGGACTCAAGGTTGGCATAGCTTTGAGCGATACCTTAAATTGACAAGAGGCTCGAGTACTTTATTGATACAAAATTTCAAGTTTTTAGACGCTCCAGTAAAAAGTTACAAGCATTTGTATGTTACAAACTTTGATAGGTGTAGGACGTACCGTATAGAAGTTAGGGGCATTTGAAGTTTTTTCAGTGTTTGATTTGGGACTCAAGGGTAGCATAGCTTTGAGCGATAGCTTAAATAGACGAGAGGCTCGAGTACTTTATTGTTACAAAATTTCAAGGTTTTATGCCGCTCCAGTAAAAAGTTACAAGCATTTGTATGTTGCAATCTTTGATAGGTGTAGGACGTACCGCATAGAAGTTAGGGCCGTTTGAAGTTTTGTCAGTGTTTGATTTGGGACTCAAGGGTAGCATAGCTTTCAGCGATAGCTTAAATTGACAAGAGGCCCGAGTACTTTATTGTTACAAAATTTCAAGGTTTTATGACGCTCCAGTCAAAAGTTACAAGCATTTGTATGTTGGAAACTTTGATAGGCGTAGGACGTACCGTATAGGAGTTAGGGCCATTTGAAGTTTTATCAGTGTTTGATTTGGGACTCAAGGGTAGCATAGCTTTGAGCGAAAGCTTAAATTGACAAGAGGCTCGAGTACTTTATTGTTACAAAATTTCAAGGTTTTATGACGCTCCAGTAAAAAGTTACAAGCATTTGTTTGTTGCAATTTGTTAGGGCCATTTGAAGTTTTATCAGTGTTTGATTTGGGACTCAAGGGTAGCATAGCTTTGAGCGATAGCTTAAATTGACAAGAGGCTCGAGTACTTTATTGTTACAAAATTTCAAGGTTTTATGCCGCTCGAGAAAAAAGTTACAAGCATTTGTATGTTGCAAACTTTGATAGGTGTAGGACGTACCGCATAGAAGTTAGGGCCATTTGAAGTTTTATCAGTGTTTTATTTGGGACTCAAGGGTAGCATAGCTTTGAGCGATAGCTTAAATTGACAAGAGGCCCGAGTACTTTATTGTTACAAAATTTCAAGGTTTTATGACGCTCCAGTAAAAAGTTACAAGCATTTGTATGTTGGAAACTTTGATAGGCGTAGGACGTACCGTATAGGAGTTAGGGCCATTTGAAGTTTTATCAGTGTTTGATTTGGGACTCAAGTGTAGCATAGCTTTGAGCGATAGCTTAAATTGACAAGAGGCTCGAGTACTTTATTGTTACAAAATTTCAAGGTTTTATGACACTCCAGTAAAAAGTTACAAGCATTTGTAGGTTGCAAACTTTGATAGGTGTAGGACGTACCCTATAGAAGTTAGGGCCATTTGAAGTTTTATCAGTGTTTGATTTGGGACTCAAGTGTAGCATAGCTTTGAGCGATAGCTTAAATTGACAAGAGGCTCGAGTACTTTATTGTTACAAAATTTCAAGGTTTTGTGACACTCCAGTAAAAAGTTACAAGCATTTGCATGTTGCAAACTTTGATAGGTGCAGGACGTACTGTATGGAAGTTAGAGCCATTTGAAGTTTTATCAGTGTTTGATTTGGGACTCAAGGGTAGCATAGCTTTGAGCGATACCTTAAATTGACAAGAGGCTCGAGTACTTTATTGATACAAAATTTCAAGGTTTTATGACGCACCAGTAAAAAGTTACAAGAATTTGTAGGTTGCAAACTTTGATAGGTGAAGGACGTACCGTATAGAAGTTAGAGCCATTTCAAGTTTTATCAGTGTTTGATTTGGGACTCTAGGGTAGCATAGCTTTGAGCGATAGCTTAAATTGACAAGAGGCTCGAGTACTTTATTGTTACAAAATTTCAAGATTTTAGGACGCTCCAGTAAAAAGTTACAAGCATTTGTATGTTACAAACTTTGATATGTGTAGGACGTACCGTATAGAAGTTAGGGGCATTTGAAGTTTTATCAGTGTTTGATTTGGGACTCAAGGGTAGCATAGCTTTGAGCGATAGCTTAAATTGACAAGATACACAATTTCAAGGTTTTATGACGCTCCAGTAAAAAGTTACAAGCATTTGTATGTTGCAATCTTTGATAGGTGTAGGACATACCGCATAGAAGTTAGGGCCGTTTGAAGTTTTGTCAGTGTTTGATTTGGGACTCAATGGTAGCATAGCTTTGAGCGATAGCTTAAATTGACAAGAGGCTCGAGTACTTTATTGTTACAAAATTTCAAGGTTTTATGACGCTCCAGTAAAAAGTTACAAGCATTTGTATGTTGCAAACTTTGATAGGTGTAGGACGTACCGTATAGAAGTTAGGGCCATTTCAAGGTTTTATGACGCTCCAGTAAAAAGTTACAAGCATTTGTATGTTGCAAAATTTGATAGGTGTAGGGCGTATCGTATAGAAGTTAGGGCCATTTGAAGTTTTACCAGTGTTTGATTTGGGACTCAATGGTAGCATAGCTTTGAGGGATAGCTTAAATTGACGAGAGGCTCGAGTACTTTATTGTTACAAAATTTCAAGGTTTTATGACGCTCCAGTAAAAAGTTACAAGCATTTGTATGTTGCAAACTTTGATAGGTGTAGGACGTACCGTATAGAAGTTAGGGCCCTTTGAAGTTTTTTCAGTGTTTGATTTGGAACTCAAGGGTAGCACAGCTTTGAGCGATAGCTTAAATCGACAAGAGGCTCGAGTACTTTATTGTTACAAAATTTCAAGGTTCTATGACGCTCCAGTAAAAAGTTACAAGCATTTGTTTGTTGCAAACTCTGATAGGTGTATGACATACCGTATATAAGTTAGGGCCATTTGAAATTTTTTCAGTGTTTGATTTGGGACTCAAGGGTAGCATAGCTTTGAGCGTTAGCTTAAATAGACGAGAGGCTCGAGTACTTTATTGTTACAAAATTTCAAGGTTTTATGCCGCTCCAGTAAAAAGTTACAAGCATTTGTATGTTGCAATCTTTGATAGGTGTAGGACGTACCGCATAGAAGTTAGGGCCGTTTGAAGTTTTGTCAGTGTTTGATTTGGGACTCAAGGTTGGCATAGCTTTGAGCGATACCTTAAATTGACAAGAGGCTCGAGTACTTTATTGATACAAAATTTCAAGTTTTTAGACGCTCCAGTAAAAAGTTACAAGCATTTGTATGTTACAAACTTTGATAGGTGTAGGACGTACCGTATAGAAGTTAGGGGCATTTGAAGTTTTTTCAGTGTTTGATTTGGGACTCAAGGGTAGCATAGCTTTGAGCGATAGCTTAAATAGACGAGAGGCTCGAGTACTTTATTGTTACAAAATTTCAAGGTTTTATGCCGCTCCAGTAAAAAGTTACAAGCATTTGTATGTTGCAATCTTTGATAGGTGTAGGACGTACCGCATAGAAGTTAGGGCCGTTTGAAGTTTTGTCAGTGTTTGATTTGGGACTCAAGGGTAGCATAGCTTTCAGCGATAGCTTAAATTGACAAGAGGCCCGAGTACTTTATTGTTACAAAATTTCAAGGTTTTATGACGCTCCAGTCAAAAGTTACAAGCATTTGTATGTTGGAAACTTTGATAGGCGTAGGACGTACCGTATAGGAGTTAGGGCCATTTGAAGTTTTATCAGTGTTTGATTTGGGACTCAAGGGTAGCATAGCTTTGAGCGATAGCTTAAATTGACAAGAGGCTCGAGTACTTTATTGTTACAAAATTTCAAGGTTTTATGACGCTCCAGTAAAAAGTTACAAGCATTTGTTTGTTGCAATTTGTTAGGGCCATTTGAAGTTTTTTCAGTGTTTGATTTGGGACTCAAGGGTAGCATAGCTCTGAGCGATAGCTTAAATTGACAAGAGGCTCGAGTACTTTATTGTTACAAAATTTCAAGGTTTTATGCCGCTCGAGAAAAAAGTTACAAGCATTTGTATGTTGCAAACTTTGATAGGTGTAGGACGTACCGCATAGAAGTTAGGGCCATTTGAAGTTTTATCAGTGTTTTATTTGGGACTCAAGGGTAGCATAGCTTTGAGCGATAGCTTAAATTGACAAGAGGCCCGAGTACTTTATTGTTACAAAATTTCAAGGTTTTATGACGCTCCAGTAAAAAGTTACAAGCATTTGTATGTTGGAAACTTTGATAGGCGTAGGACGTACCGTATAGGAGTTAGGGCCATTTGAAGTTTTATCAGTGTTTGATTTGGGACTCAAGTGTAGCATAGCTTTGAGCGATAGCTTAAATTGACAAGAGGCTCGAGTACTTTATTGTTACAAAATTTCAAGGTTTTATGACACTCCAGTAAAAAGTTACAAGCATTTGTAGGTTGCAAACTTTGATAGGTGTAGGACGTACCCTATAGAAGTTAGGGCCATTTGAAGTTTTATCAGTGTTTGATTTGGGACTCAAGTGTAGCATAGCTTTGAGCGATAGCTTAAATTGACAAGAGGCTCGAGTACTTTATTGTTACAAAATTTCAAGGTTTTGTGACACTCCAGTAAAAAGTTACAAGCATTTGCATGTTGCAAACTTTGATAGGTGCAGGACGTACTGTATGGAAGTTAGAGCCATTTGAAGTTTTATCAGTGTTTGATTTGGGACTCAAGGGTAGCATAGCTTTGAGCGATACCTTAAATTGACAAGAGGCTCGAGTACTTTATTGATACAAAATTTCAAGGTTTTATGACGCACCAGTAAAAAGTTACAAGCATTTGTAGGTTGCAAACTTTGATAGGTGAAGGACGTACCGTATAGAAGTTAGAGCCATTTCAAGTTTTATCAGTGTTTGATTTGGGACTCTAGGGTAGCATAGCTTTGAGCGATAGCTTAAATTGACAAGAGGCTCGAGTACTTTATTGTTACAAAATTTCAAGATTTTAGGACGCTCCAGTAAAAAGTTACAAGCATTTGTATGTTACAAACTTTGATAGGTGTAGGACGTACCGTATAGAAGTTAGGGGCATTTAAAGTTTTATCAGTGTTTGATTTGGGACTCAAGGGTAGCATAGCTTTGAGCGATAGCTTAAATTGACAAGATACACAATTTCAAGGTTTTATGACGCTCCAGTAAAAAGTTACAAGCATTTGTATGTTGCAATCTTTGATAGGTGTAGGACATACCGCATAGAAGTTAGGGCCGTTTGAAGTTTTGTCAGTGTTTGATTTGGGACTCAATGGTAGCATAGCTTTGAGCGATAGCTTAAATTGACAAGAGGCTCGAGTACTTTATTGTTACAAAATTTCAAGGTTTTATGACGCTCCAATAAAAAGTTACAAGCATTTGTATGTTGCAAACTTTGATAGGTGTAGGACGTACCGTATAGAAGTTAGGGCCATTTCAAGGTTTTATGACGCTCCAGTAAAAAGTTACAAGCATTTGTATGTTGCAAAATTTGATAGGTGTAGGGCGTATCGTATAGAAGTTAGGGCCATTTGAAGTTTTACCAGTGTTTGATTTGGGACTCAATGGTAGCATAGCTTTGAGGGATAGCTTAAATTGACGAGAGGCTCGAGTACTTTATTGTTACAAAATTTCAAGGTTTTATGACGCTCCAGTAAAAAGTTACAAGCATTTGTATGTTGCAAACTTTGATAGGTGTAGGACGTACCGTATAGAAGTTAGGGCCCTTTGAAGTTTTTTCAGTGTTTGATTTGGAACTCAAGGGTAGCACAGCTTTGAGCGATAGCTTAAATCGACAAGAGGCTCGAGTACTTTATTGTTACAAAATTTCAAGGTTCTATGACGCTCCAGTAAAAAGTTACAAGCATTTGTTTGTTGCAAACTCTGATAGGTGTATGACATACCGTATATAAGTTAGGGCCATTTGAAATTTTTTCAGTGTTTGATTTGGGACTCAAGGGTAGCATAGCTTTGAGCGTTAGCTTAAATAGACGAGAGGCTCGAGTACTTTATTGTTACAAAATTTCAAGGTTTTATGCCGCTCCAGTAAAAAGTTACAAGCATTTGTATGTTGCAATCTTTGATAGGTGTAGGACGTACCGCATAGAAGTTAGGGCCGTTTGAAGTTTTGTCAGTGTTTGATTTGGGACTCAAGGTTTGCATAGCTTTGAGCGATACCTTAAATTGACAAGAGGCTCGAGTACTTTATTGATACAAAATTTCAAGTTTTTAGACGCTCCAGTAAAAAGTTACAAGCATTTGTATGTTACAAACTTTGATAGGTGTAGGACGTACCGTATAGAAGTTAGGGGCATTTGAAGTTTTTTCAGTGTTTGATTTGGGACTCAAGGGTAGCATAGCTTTGAGCGATAGCTTAAATAGACGAGAGGCTCGAGTACTTTATTGTTACAAAATTTCAAGGTTTTATGCCGCTCCAGTAAAAAGTTACAAGCATTTGTATGTTGCAATCTTTGATAGGTGTAGGACGTACCGCATAGAAGTTAGGGCCGTTTGAAGTTTTGTCAGTGTTTGATTTGGGACTCAAGGGTAGCATAGCTTTCAGCGATAGCTTAAATTGACAAGAGGCCCGAGTACTTTATTGTTACAAAATTTCAAGGTTTTATGACGCTCCAGTCAAAAGTTACAAGCATTTGTATGTTGGAAACTTTGATAGGCGTAGGACGTACCGTATAGGAGTTAGGGCCATTTGAAGTTTTATCAGTGTTTGATTTGGGACTCAAGGGTAGCATAGCTTTGAGCGATAGCTTAAATTGACAAGAGGCTCGAGTACTTTATTGTTACAAAATTTCAAGGTTTTATGACGCTCCAGTAAAAAGTTACAAGCATTTGTTTGTTGCAATTTGTTAGGGCCATTTGAAGTTTTTTCAGTGTTTGATTTGGGACTCAAGGGTAGCATAGCTTTGAGCGATAGCTTAAATTGACAAGAGGCTCGAGTACTTTATTGTTACAAAATTTCAAGGTTTTATGCCGCTCGAGAAAAAAGTTACAAGCATTTGTATGTTGCAAACTTTGATAGGTGTAGGACGTACCGCATAGAAGTTAGGGCCATTTGAAGTTTTATCAGTGTTTTATTTGGGACTCAAGGGTAGCATAGCTTTGAGCGATAGCTTAAATTGACAAGAGGCCCGAGTACTTTATTGTTACAAAATTTCAAGGTTTTATGACGCTCCAGTAAAAAGTTACAAGCATTTGTATGTTGGAAACTTTGATAGGCGTAGGACGTACCGTATAGGAGTTAGGGCCATTTGAAGTTTTATCAGTGTTTGATTTGGGACTCAAGTGTAGCATAGCTTTGAGCGATAGCTTAAATTGACAAGAGGCTCGAGTACTTTATTGTTACAAAATTTCAAGGTTTTATGACACTCCAGTAAAAAGTTACAAGCATTTGTAGGTTGCAAACTTTGATAGGTGTAGGACGTACCCTATAGAAGTTAGGGCCATTTGAAGTTTTATCAGTGTTTGATTTGGGACTCAAGTGTAGCATAGCTTTGAGCGATAGCTTAAATTGACAAGAGGCTCGAGTACTTTATTGTTACAAAATTTCAAGGTTTTGTGACACTCCAGTAAAAAGTTACAAGCATTTGCATGTTGCAAACTTTGATAGGTGCAGGACGTACTGTATGGAAGTTAGAGCCATTTGAAGTTTTATCAGTGTTTGATTTGGGACTCAAGGGTAGCATAGCTTTGAGCGATACCTTAAATTGACAAGAGGCTCGAGTACTTTATTGATACAAAATTTCAAGGTTTTATGACGCACCAGTAAAAAGTTACAAGCATTTGTAGGTTGCAAACTTTGATAGGTGAAGGACGTACCGTATAGAAGTTAGAGCCATTTCAAGTTTTATCAGTGTTTGATTTGGGACTCTAGGGTAGCATAGCTTTGAGCGATAGCTTAAATTGACAAGAGGCTCGAGTACTTTATTGTTACAAAATTTCAAGATTTTAGGACGCTCCAGTAAAAAGTTACAAGCATTTGTATGTTACAAACTTTGATAGGTGTAGGACGTACCGTATAGAAGTTAGGGGCATTTAAAGTTTTATCAGTGTTTGATTTGGGACTCAAGGGTAGCATAGCTTTGAGCGATAGCTTAAATTGACAAGATACACAATTTCAAGGTTTTATGACGCTCCAGTAAAAAGTTACAAGCATTTGTATGTTGCAATCTTTGATAGGTGTAGGACATACCGCATAGAAGTTAGGGCCGTTTGAAGTTTTGTCAGTGTTTGATTTGGGACTCAATGGTAGCATAGCTTTGAGCGATAGCTTAAATTGACAAGAGGCTCGAGTACTTTATTGTTACAAAATTTCAAGGTTTTATGACGCTCCAGTAAAAAGTTACAAGCATTTGTAGGTTGCAAACTTTGATAGGTGTAGGACGTACCGTATAGAAGTTAGGGCCATTTCAAGGTTTTATGACGCTCCAGTAAAAAGTTACAAGCATTTGTATGTTGCAAACTTTGATAGGTGTAGGACGTACCGTATAGAAGTTAGGGCCATTTGAAGTTTTATCAGTGTTTGATTTGGGACTCAATGGTAGCATAGCTTTGAGGGATAGCTTAAATTGACGAGAGGCTCGAGTACTTTATTGTTACAAAATTTCAAGGTTTTATGACGCTCCAGTAAAAAGTTACAAGCATTTGTATGTTGCAAACTTTGATAGGTGTAGGACGTACCGTATAGAAGTTAGGGCCCTTTGAAGTTTTTTCAGTGTTTGATTTGGAACTCAAGGGTAGCACAGCTTTGAGCGATAGCTTAAATCGACAAGAGGCTCGAGTACTTTATTGTTACAAAATTTCAAGGTTCTATGACGCTCCAGTAAAAAGTTACAAGCATTTGTTTGTTGCAAACTCTGATAGGTGTATGACATACCGTATATAAGTTAGGGCCATTTGAAATTTTTTCAGTGTTTGATTTGGGACTCAAGGGTAGCATAGCTTTGAGCGTTAGCTTAAATAGACGAGAGGCTCGAGTACTTTATTGTTACAAAATTTCAAGGTTTTATGCCGCTCCAGTAAAAAGTTACAAGCATTTGTATGTTGCAATCTTTGATAGGTGTAGGACGTACCGCATAGAAGTTAGGGCCGTTTGAAGTTTTGTCAGTGTTTGATTTGGGACTCAAGGTTGGCATAGCTTTGAGCGATACCTTAAATTGACAAGAGGCTCGAGTACTTTATTGATACAAAATTTCAAGTTTTTAGACGCTCCAGTAAAAAGTTACAAGCATTTGTATGTTACAAACTTTGATAGGTGTAGGACGTACCGTATAGAAGTTAGGGGCATTTGAAGTTTTTTCAGTGTTTGATTTGGGACTCAAGGGTAGCATAGCTTTGAGCGATAGCTTAAATAGACGAGAGGCTCGAGTACTTTATTGTTACAAAATTTCAAGGTTTTATGCCGCTCCAGTAAAAAGTTACAAGCATTTGTATGTTGCAATCTTTGATAGGTGTAGGACGTACCGCATAGAAGTTAGGGCCGTTTGAAGTTTTGTCAGTGTTTGATTTGGGACTCAAGGGTAGCATAGCTTTCAGCGATAGCTTAAATTGACAAGAGGCCCGAGTACTTTATTGTTACAAAATTTCAAGGTTTTATGACGCTCCAGTAAAAAGTTACAAGCATTTGTATGTTGGAAACTTTGATAGGCGTAGGACGTACCGTATAGGAGTTAGGGCCATTTGAAGTTTTATCAGTGTTTGATTTGGGACTCAAGGGTAGCATAGCTTTGAGCGATAGCTTAAATTGACAAGAGGCTCGAGTACTTTATTGTTACAAAATTTCAAGGTTTTATGACGCTCCAGTAAAAAGTTACAAGCATTTGTTTGTTGCAATTTGTTAGGGCCATTTGAAGTTTTTTCAGTGTTTGATTTGGGACTCAAGGGTAGCATAGCTTTGAGCGATAGCTTAAATTGACAAGAGGCTCGAGTACTTTATTGTTACAAAATTTCAAGGTTTTATGCCGCTCCAGAAAAAAGTTACAAGCATTTGTATGTTGCAAACTTTGATAGGTGTAGGACGTACCGCATAGAAGTTAGGGCCATTTGAAGTTTTATCAGTGTTTTATTTGGGACTCAAGGGTAGCATAGCTTTGAGCGATAGCTTAAATTGACAAGAGGCCCGAGTACTTTATTGTTACAAAATTTCAAGGTTTTATGACGCTCCAGTAAAAAGTTACAAGCATTTGTATGTTGGAAACTTTGATAGGCGTAGGACGTACCGTATAGGAGTTAGGGCCATTTGAAGTTTTATCAGTGTTTGATTTGGGACTCAAGTGTAGCATAGCTTTGAGCGATAGCTTAAATTGACAAGAGGCTCGAGTACTTTATTGTTACAAAATTTCAAGGTTTTATGACACTCCAGTAAAGAGTTACAAGCATTTGTAGGTTGCAAACTTTGATAGGTGTAGGACGTACCCTATAGAAGTTAGGGCCATTTGAAGTTTTATCAGTGTTTGATTTGGGACTCAAGTGTAGCATAGCTTTGAGCGATAGCTTAAATTGACAAGAGGCTCGAGTACTTTATTGTTACAAAATTTCAAGGTTTTGTGACACTCCAGTAAAAAGTTACAAGCATTTGCATGTTGCAAACTTTGATAGGTGCAGGACGTACTGTATGGAAGTTAGAGCCATTTGAAGTTTTATCAGTGTTTGATTTGGGACTCAAGGGTAGCATAGCTTTGAGCGATACCTTAAATTGGCAAGAGGCTCGAGTACTTTATTGATACAAAATTTCAAGGTTTTATGACGCACCAGTAAAAAGTTAGAAGCATTTGTAGGTTGCAAACTTTGATAGGTGAAGGACGTACCGTATAGAAGTTAGAGCCATTTCAAGTTTTATCAGTGTTTGATTTGGGACTCTAGGGTAGCATAGCTTTGAGCGATAGCTTCAATTGACAAGAGGCTCGAGTACTTTATTGTTACAAAATTTCAAGATTTTAGGACGCTCCAGTAAAAACTTACAAGCATTTGTATGTTGCAAACTTTAATAGGTGTAGGATGTACCGTATAGAAGTTAGGGCCACTTGAAGTTTTATCAGTGTTTGATTTGGGACTCAAGGTTGGCATAGCTTTGAGCGATACCTTAAATTGACAAGAGGCTCGAGTACTTTATTGATACAAAATTTCAAGTTTTTAGACGCTCCAGTAAAAAGTTACAAGCATTTGTTTGTTGCAATTTGTTAGGGCCATTTGAAGTTTTTTCAGTGTTTGATTTGGGACTCAAGGGTAGCATAGCTTTGAGCGATAGCTTAAATTGACAGGAGGCTCGAGTACTTTATTGTTACAAAATTTCAAGGTTTTATGCCGCTCCAGAAAAAAGTTACAAGCATTTGTATGTTGCAAACTTTGATAGGTGTAGGACGTACCGCATAGAAGTTAGGGCCATTTGAAGTTTTATCAGTGTTTTATTTGGGACTCAAGGGTAGCATAGCTTTGAGCGATAGCTTAAATTGACAAGAGGCCCGAGTACTTTATTGTTACAAAATTTCAAGGTTTTATGACGCTCCAGTAAAAAGTTACAAGCATTTGTATGTTGGAAACTTTGATAGGCGTAGGACGTACCGTATAGGAGTTAGGACCATTTGAAGTTTTATCAGTGTTTGATTTGGGACTCAAGTGTAGCATAGCTTTGAGCGATAGCTTAAATTGACAAGAGGCTCGAGTACTTTATTGTTACAAAATTTCAAGGTTTTATGACACTCCAGTAAAAAGTTACAAGCATTTGTAGGTTGCAAACTTTGATAGGTGTAGGACGTATCCTATAGAAGTTAGGGCCATTTGAAGTTTTATCAGTGTTTGATTTGGGACTCAAGTGTAGCATAGCTTTGAGCGATAGCTTAAATTGACAAGAGGCTCGAGTACTTTATTGTTACAAAATTTCAAGGTTTTGTGGCACTCCAGTAAAAAGTTACAAGCATTTGCATGTTGCAAACTTTGATAGGTGCAGGACGTACTGTATGGAAGTTAGAGCCATTTGAAGTTTTATCAGTGTTTGATTTGGGACTCAAGGGTAGCATAGCTTTGAGCGATACCTTAAATTGACAAGAGGCTCGAGTACTTTATTGATACAAAATTTCAAGGTTTTATGACGCACCAGTAAAAAGTTAGAAGCATTTGTAGGTTGCAAACTTTGATAGGTGAAGGACGTACCGTATAGAAGTTAGAGCCATTTCAAGTTTTATCAGTGTTTGATTTGGGACTCTAGGGTAGCATAGCTTTGAGCGATAGCTTAAATTGACAAGAGGCTCGAGTACTTTATTGTTACAAAATTTCAAGATTTTAGGACGCTCCAGTAAAAACTTACAAGCATTTGTATGTTGCAAACTTTGATAGGTGTAGGATGTACCGTATAGAAGTTAGGGCCACTTGAAGTTTTATCAGTGTTTGATTTGGGACTCAAGGTTGGCATAGCTTTGAGCGATACCTTAAATTGACAAGAGGCTCGAGTACTTTATTGATACAAAATTTCAAGTTTTTAGACGCTCCAGTAAAAAGTTACAAGCATTTGTATGTTACAAACTTTGATAGGTGTAGGACGTACCGTATAGAAGTTAGGGGCATTTGAAGTTTTATCAGTGTTTGATTTGGGACTCAAGGGTAGCATAGCTTTGAGCGATAGCTTAAATTGACAAGATACACAATTTCAAGGTTTTATGACGCTCCAGTAAAAAGTTACAAGCATTTGTATGTTGCAATCTTTGATAGGTGTAGGACATACCGCATAGAAGTTAGGGCCGTTTGAAGTTTTGTCAGTGTTTGATTTGGGACTCAATGGTAGCATAGCTTTGAGCGATAGCTTAAATTGACAAGAGGCTCGAGTACTTTATTGTTACAAAATTTCAAGGTTTTATGACGCTCCAGTAAAAAGTTACAAGCATTTGTAGGTTGCAAACTTTGATAGGTGTAGGACGTACCGTATAGAAGTTAGGGCCATTTCAAGGTTTTATGACGCTCCAGTAAAAAGTTACAAGCATTTGTATGTTGCAAACTTTGATAGGTGTAGGACGTACCGTATAGAAGTTAGGGCCATTTGAAGTTTTATCAGTGTTTGATTTGGGACTCAATGGTAGCATAGCTTTGAGGGATAGCTTAAATTGACGAGAGGCTCGAGTACTTTATTGTTACAAAATTTCAAGGTTTTATGACGCTCCAGTAAAAAGTTACAAGCATTTGTATGTTGCAAACTTTGATAGGTGTAGGACGTACCGTATAGAAGTTAGGGCCCTTTGAAGTTTTTTCAGTGTTTGATTTGGAACTCAAGGGTAGCACAGCTTTGAGCGATAGCTTAAATCGACAAGAGGCTCGAGTACTTTATTGTTACAAAATTTCAAGGTTTTATGACGCTCCAGTAAAAAGTTACAAGCATTTGTTTGTTGCAAACTCTGATAGGTGTATGACGTACCGTATATAAGTTAGGGCCATTTGAAATTTTTTCAGTGTTTGATTTGGGACTCAAGGGTAGCATAGCTTTGAGCGTTAGCTTAAATAGACAAGAGGCTCGAGTACTTTATTGTTACAAAATTTCAAGGTATTATGACGCTCCAGAAAAAAGTTACAAGCATTTGTATATTGCAAATTTTGATAGGTGTAGGGCGTACCGCATAGAAGTTAGGGCCATTTGAAGTTTTATTAGTGTTTGATTTGGGACTCAAGGGTAGCATAGTTTTGAGCGATGGCTTAAATTGACAAGAGGCTCGAATACTTTATTGTTACAAAATTTCAAGGTCTTATGACGCTCCAGTAAAAAGTTACAAGCATTTGTATGTTGCAAACTTTGATAGGTGTAGGACGTACCGTATAGTAGTTAGGGCCATTTGAAGTTTTATCAGTGTATGATTTGGGACTCAAGGGTAGCATAGCTTTGAGCGATTGCTTAAATTGACAAGCGGCTCGAGTACTTTATTGTTACAAAATTTCAAGGTTTTATGACGCTCCAGTAAAAAGTTACAAGCATTTGAATGTTGCAAACTTTGATAGGTGTAGGACGTACCGTATAGAAGTTAGAGCCGTTTGAAGTTTTGTCAGTGTTTGATTTGGGACTCAAGGGTAGCATAGCTTTGAGCGATAGCTTAAATTGACAAGAGGCTCGAGTACTTTATTGTTACAAAATTTCAAGGTTTTATGACGCTCCAGTAAAAAGTTACAAGCATTTGTATGTTGCTAACTTTGATAGGTGTAGGACGTACCGTATAGAAGTTAGGGCCATTTGAAGTTTTATCAGTGTTTGATTTGGGAGTCAAGGGTAGCATAGCTTTGAGCGATAGCTTAAATCGACAAGAGGCTCGAGTACTTTATTGTTACAAAATTTCAAGGTTTTATGACGCTCCAGTAAAAAGTTACAAGCATTTGTTTGTTGCAAACTTTGATAGGTGTATGACGTACCGTATAGAAGTTAGGGCGATTTGAAATTTTTTCAGTGTTTGACTCAAAAGTAGCATACCTTTGAGCGATAGCTTAAATTGACAAGAGGCTCGAGTACTTTCTTGTTACAAAATTTCAAGGTTTTATGACGGTCCAGAAAAAAGTTACAAGCATTTGTATGTTGCAAATTTTGATAGGTGTAGGACGTACCGCATAGAAGTTGGGGCCATTTGAAGTTTTATCAGTGTTTTATTTGGGACTCAAGGGTAGCATAGCTTTGAGCGATAGCTTAAATTGACAAGAGGCTCGAGTACGTTATTGTTACAGAATTTCAAGGTTTTATGACACTCCAGTAAAAAGTTAAAAGCATTTGTATGTTGCAAACTTTGATAGGCGTAGGACGTACCGTATAGAAGTTAGGGCCATTTGAAGTTTTATCAGTGTATGATTTGGGACTCAAGGGTAGCATAGCTTTGAGCAATTGCTTAAATTGACAAGCGGCTCGAGTACTTTATTGTTACAAAATTTCAAGGTTTTATGACGCTCCAGTAAAAAGTTACAAGCATTTGAATGTTGCAAACTTTGATAGGTGTAGGACGTACCGTATAGAAGTTAGAGCCATTTGAAGTTTTATCAGTGTTTGATTTTTGACTCAAGGGTAGTATAGCTTTGAGCGATAGCTTAAATTGACAAGAGGCTCGAGTACTTTATTGTTACAAAATTTCAAGGTTTTATGACGCTCCAGTAAAAAGTTACAAGCATTTGTATGTTGCAAATTTGATAGGTGTAGGGCGTATCGTATAGAAGTTAGGGCCATTTGAAGTTTTACCAGTGTTTGATTTGGGACTCAATGGTAGCATAGCTTTGAGTGATAGCTTAAATTGACGAGAGGCTCGAGTACTTTATTGTTACAAAATTTCAAGGTTTTATGACGCTCCAGTAAAAAGTTACAAGCATTTGTATGTTGCTAACTTTGATAGGTGTAGGACGTACCGTATAGAAGTTAGGGCCATTTGAAGTTTTATCAGTGTTTGATTTGGGAGTCAAGGGTAGCATAGCTTTGAGCGATAGCTTAAATCGACAAGAGGCTCGAGTACTTTATTGTTACAAAATTTCAAGGTTTTATGACGCTCCAGTAAAAAGTTACAAGCATTTGTATGTTGCAAATTTGATAGGTGTAGGGCGTATCGTATAGAAGTTAGGGCCATTTGAAGTTTTACCAGTGTTTGATTTGGGACTCAATGGTAGCATAGCTTTGAGTGATAGCTTAAATTGACGAGAGGCTCGAGTACTTTATTGTTACAAAATTTCAAGGTTTTATGACGCTCCAGTAAAAAGTTACAAGCATTTGTATGTTGCAAACTTTGATAGGTGTAGGACGTACCGTATAGAAGTTAGGGCCATTTGAAGTTTTTTCAGTGTTTGATTTGGAACTCAAGGGTAGCATAGCTTTGAGCGACAGCTTAAATTGACAATAGGCTCGAGTACTTTATTGTTACAAAATTTCAAGGTTTTATGACGCTCCAGTAAAAAGTTACAAGCACTTGTTTGTTGCAAACTTTGATAGGTGTATGACGTACCGTATAGAAGTTAGGGCCATTTGAAGTTTTTTCAGTGTTTGACCTGGGACTCAAGGGTAGCATAGCTTTGAGCGATAGCTTAAATTGACAAGAGGCTCGAGTACTTTATTGTTACAAAATTTCAAGGTTTTATGACGCTCCAGTAAAAAGTTACAAGCATTTGTTTGTTGCAAACTTTGATAGGTGTATGACGTACCGTATAGAAGTTAGGGCCATTTGAAGTTTTTTCAGTGTTTGACTTGGGACTCAAGGGAAGCATAGCTTTGAGCGATAGCTTAAATAGACAAGAGGCTCGAGTACTTTATTGTTACAATATTTCAAGGTTTTATGACGCACCAGTAAAAAGTTACAAGCATTTGTATGTTGCAAACTTTGATAGGTGTAGGACGTACCGTATAGAAGTTAGAGCCATTTGAAGTTTTATCAGTGTTTCATTTGGGACTCAAGGGTAGCATAGCTTTGAGCGATAGCTTAAGTTGACAAGAGGCTCGAGTACTTTATTGTTACAAAATTTCAAGGTTTTAGGACGCTCCAGTAAAAACTTACAAGCATTTGTATGTTGCAAACTTTGATAGGTGTAGGATGTACCGTATAGAAGTTAGGGCCACTTGAAGTTTTATCAGTGTTTGATTTGGGACTCAAGGTTGGCATAGCTTTCAGCGATAGCTTAAATTGACAAGAGGCTCGAGTACTTTATTGATACAAAATTTCAAGTTTTTATGACGCTCCAGTAAAAAGTTACAAGCATTTGTATGTTTGCAAACTTTGATAGGTGTAGGACGTACCGTATGGAAGTTAGGGGCATTTGAAGTTTTATCAGTGTTTGATTTGGGACTCAAGGGTAGCATAGCTTTGAGCGATAGCTTAAATTGACAAGATGATAGGTGTAGGACGTACCGTATAGAAGTTAGGGCCATTTGAAGTTTTTTCAGTGTTTGATTTGGAACTCAAGGGTAGCATAGCTTTGAGCGACAGCTTAAATTGACAATAGGCTCGAGTACTTTATTGTTACAAAATTTCAAGGTTTTATGACGCTCCAGTAAAAAGTTACAAGCACTTGTTTGTTGCAAACTTTGATAGGTGTATGACGTACCGTATAGAAGTTAGGGCCATTTGAAGTTTTTTCAGTGTTTGACCTGGGACTCAAGGGTAGCATAGCTTTGAGCGATAGCTTAAATTGACAAGAGGCTCGAGTACTTTATTGTTACAAAATTTCAAGGTTTTATGACGCTCCAGTAAAAAGTTACAAGCATTTGTTTGTTGCAAACTTTGATAGGTGTATGACGTACCGTATAGAAGTTAGGGCCATTTGAAGTTTTTTCAGTGTTTGACTTGGGACTCAAGGGAAGCATAGCTTTGAGCGATAGCTTAAATAGACAAGAGGCTCGAGTACTTTATTGTTACAAAATTTCAAGGTTTTATGACGCACCAGTAAAAAGTTACAAGCATTTGTATGTTGCAAACTTTGATAGGTGTAGGACGTACCGTATAGAAGTTAGAGCCATTTGAAGTTTTATCAGTGTTTCATTTGGGACTCAAGGGTAGCATAGCTTTGAGCGATAGCTTAAATTGACAAGAGGCTCGAGTACTTTATTGTTACAAAATTTCAAGGTTTTAGGACGCTCCAGTAAAAACTTACAAGCATTTGTATGTTGCAAACTTTGATAGGTGTAGGATGTACCGTATAGAAGTTAGGGCCACTTGAAGTTTTATCAGTGTTTGATTTGGGACTCAAGGTTGGCATAGCTTTCAGCGATAGCTTAAATTGACAAGAGGCTCGAGTACTTTATTGATACAAAATTTCAAGTTTTTATGACGCTCCAGTAAAAAGTTACAAGCATTTGTATGTTTGCAAACTTTGATAGGTGTAGGACGTACCGTATGGAAGTTAGGGGCATTTGAAGTTTTATCAGTGTTTGATTTGGGACTCAAGGGTAGCATAGCTTTGAGCGATAGCTTAAATTGACAAGATAGTCGAGTACTTTATTGATACAAAATTTCAAGTTTTTATGACGCTCCAGTAAAAAGTTACAAGCATTTGTATGTTGCAAACTTTGATAGGTGTAGGACGTACCGTATGGAAGTTAGGGGCATTTGAAGTTTTATCAGTGTTTGATTTGGGACTCAAGGGTAGCATAGCTTTGAGCGATAGCTTAAATTGACAAGATACTCGAGTACTTTATTGTTACAAACTTTCAAGGTTTTATGACGCTCCAGTAAAAAGTTACAAGCATTTGTATGTTGCAATCTTTGATAGGTGTAGGACGTACCGCATAGAAGTTAGGGCCGTTTGAAGTTATGTCAGTGTTTGATTTGGGACTCAAGGGTAGCATAGCTTTGAGCGATAGCTTAAATTGACAAGAGGCTCGACTACTTTATTGTTACAAAATTTCAAGGTTTTATGACGCTCCAGTAAAAAGTTACAAGCATTTGTATGTTGCTAGCTTTGATAGGTGTAGGACGTACCGTATAGAAGTTAGGGCCATTTGAAGTTTTATCAGTGTTTGATTTGGGAGTCAAGGGTAGCATAGCTTTGAGCGATAGCTTAAATCGACAAGAGGCTCGAGTACTTTATTGTTACAAAATTTCAAGGTTTTATGACGCTCCAGTAAAAAGTTACAAGCATTTGTATGTTGCAAATTTGATAGGTGTAGGGCGTATCGTACAGAAGTTAGGGCCATTTGAAGTTTTACCAGTGTTTGATTTGGGACTCCATGGTAGCATAGCTTTGAGTGATAGCTTAAATTGACGAGAGGCTCGAGTACTTTATTGTTACAAAATTTCAAGGTTTTATGACGCTCCAGTAAAAAGTTACAAGCATTTGTATGTTGCAAACTTTGATAGGTGTAGGACGTACCGTATAGAAGTTAAGGCCATTTGAAGTTTTTTCAGTGTTTGATTTGGAACTCAAGGGTAGCATAGCTTTGAGCGATAGCTTAAATTGACAATAGGCTCGAGTACTTTATTGTTACAAAATTTCAAGGTGGTTTTATGACGCTCCAGTAAAAAGTTACAAGCACTTGTTTGTTGCAAACTTTGATAGGTGTATGACGTACCGTATAGAAGTTAGGGCCATTTGAAATTTTTTCAGTGTTTGATTTGGGACTCAAGGGTAGCATAGCTTTGAGCTTTAGCTTAAATAGACAAGAGGCTCGAGTACTTTATTGTTACACAATTTCAAGGTTTTATGACGCTCCAGAAAAAAGTTACAAGCATTTGTATGTTGCAAATTTTGATAGGTGTAGGGCGTACCGCATAGAAGTTAGGGCCATTTGAAGTTTTATCAGTGTTTGATTTGGGACTCAAGGGTAGCATAGTTTTGAGCGATGGCTTAAATTGACAAGAGGCTCGAATACTTTATTGTTACAAAATTTCAAGGTCATATGACGCTCCAGTAAAAAGTTGCAAGCATTTGTATGTTGCAAACTTTGATAGGTGTAGGACGTACCGTATAGAAGTTAGGGCCATTTGAAGTTTTATCAGTGTATGATTTGGGACTCAAGGTTAGCATAGCTTTAAGCGATTGCTTAAATTGACAAGCGGCTCGAGTACTTTATTGTTACAAAATTTCAAGGTTTTATGACGCTCCAGTAAAAAGTAACAAGCATTTGAATGTTGCAAACTTTGATAGGTGTAGGACGTACCGTATAGAAGTTAGAGCCGTTTGAAGATTTGTCAGTGTTTGATTTGGGACTCAAGGGTAGTATAGCTTTGAGCGATAGCTTAAATTGACAAGAGGCTCGAGTACTTTATTGTTACAAAATTTCAAGGTTTTATGACGCTCCAGTAAAAAGTTACAAGCAGTTGTATGTTGCAAACTTTGATAGGTGTAGGACGTACCGTATAGAAGTTAGGGCCATTTGAAGTTTTATCAGTGTTTGATTTGGGAGTCAAGGGTAGCATACCTTTGAGCGATAGCTTAAATTGACAAGAGGCTCGAGTACTTTATTGTTACAAAATTTCAAGGTTTTATGACGCTCCAGAAAAAAGTTACAAGCATTTGTATGTTGCAAATTTTGATAGGTGTAGGACGTACCGCATAGAAGTTAGGGCCATTTGAAGTTTTATCAGTGTTTTATTTGGGACTCAAGGGTAGCATAGCTTTGAGCGATAGCTTAAATTGACAATAGGCTCGAGTACGTTATTGTTACAGAATTTCAAGGTTTTATGACACTCCAGTAAAAAGTTAAAAGCATTTGTATGTTGCAAACTTTGATAGGCGTAGGACGTACCGTATAGAAGTTAGGGCCATTTGAAGTTTTATCAGTGTTTGATTTGGGACTCAAGTGCAGCATAGCGTTGAGCGATAGCTTAAATTGACAAGAGGCTCCAGTACTTTATTGTTACAAAATTTCAAGGTTTTATGACGCTCCAGTAAAAAGTTACAAGCATTTGTATGTTGCAAACTTTGATAGGTGTAGGGCGTATCGTATAGAAGTTAGGGCCATTTGAAGTTTTATCAGTGTTTGATTTGGGTCTCAATGGTAGCATAGCTTTGAGCGATAGCTTAAATTGACGAGAGGCTCGAGTACTTTATTGTTACAAAATTTCAAGGTTTTATGACGCTCCAGTAAAAAGTTACAAGCATTTGTATGTTGCAAACTTTGATAGGTGTAGGACGTACCGTAAGAAGTTAGGGCCATTTGAAGTTTATTCAGTGTTTGATTTGGGAGTCAAGGGTAGCATAGCTTTGAGCGATAGCTTAAATTGACAAGAGGCTCGAGTACTTTATTGTTACAAAATTTCAAGGTTTTATGACGCTCCAGTAAAAAGTTACAAGCATTTGTTTGTTGCAAACTTTGATAGGTGTATGACGTACCGTATAGAAGTTAGGGCCATTTGAAGTTTTTTCAGTGTTTGACTTGGGACTCAAGGGTAGCATAGCTTTGAGCGATAGCTTAAATAGACAAGAGGCTCGAGAACTTTATTGTTACAAAATTTCAAGGTTTTATGCCGCTCCAGAAAAAAGTTACAAGCATTTGTATGTTGCAAACTTTGATAGGTGTAGGACGTAATGCATATAAGTTAGGGCCATTTGAAGTTTTATCAGTGTTTTATTTGGGACTCAAGGGTAGCATAGCTTTGACCGATAGCTTAAATTGACAAGAGGCTCGAGTACTTTATTGTTACAAAATTTCAAGGTTTTATGACGCTCCAGTAAAAAGTTACAAGCATTTGTATGTTGGAAACTTTGATAGGCGTAGGACGTACCGTATAGAAGTTAGGGCCATTTGAAGTTTTATCAGTGTTTGATTTGGGACTCAAGTGTAGCATAGCTTTGAGCGATAGCTTAAATTGACAAGAGGCTCGAGTACTTTATTGTTACAAAATTTCAAGGTCTTATGACACTCCAGTAAAAAGTTACAAGCATTTGTAGGTTGCAAACTTTGATAGGTGTAGGACGTACCGTATAGAAGTTAGGGCCATTTGAAGTTTTATCAGTGTTTGATTTGGGACTCAAGTGTAGCATAGCTTTGAGCGATAGCTTAACTTGACAAGAGGCTCGAGTACTTTATTGTTACAAAATTTCAAGGTTTTGTGACACTCCAGTAAAAAGTTACAAGCATTTGCATGTTGCAAACTTTGATAGGTGTAGGGCGTATCGTATAGAAGTTAGGGCCATTTGAAGTTTTATCAGTGTTTGATTTGGGTCTCAATGGTAGCATAGCTTTGAGCGATAGCTTAAATTGACGAGAGGCTCGAGTACTTTATTGTTACAAAATTTCAAGGTTTTATGACGCTCCAGTAAAAAGTTACAAGCATTTGTATGTTGCAAACTTTGATAGGTGTAGGACGTACCGTATAGAAGTTAGGGCCATTTGAAGTTTATTCAGTGTTTGATTTGGGAGTCAAGGGTAGCATAGCTTTGAGCGATAACTTAAATTGACAAGAGGCTCGAGTACTTTATTGTTACAAAATTTCAAGGTTTTATGACGCTCCAGTAAAAAGTTACAAGCATTTGTTTCTTGCAAACTTTGATAGGTGTATAACGTACCGTATAGAAGTTATGGCCATTTGAAGTTTTTTCAGTGTTTGACTTGGGACTCAAGGGTAGCATAGCTTTGAGCGATAGCTTAAATAGACAAGAGGCTCGAGTACTTTATTGTTACAAAATTTCAAGGTTTTATGCCGCTCCAGAAAAAAGTTACAAGCATTTGTATGTTGCAAACTTTGATAGGTGTAGGACGTAATGCATAGAAGTTAGGGCCATTTGAAGTTTTATCAGTGTTTTATTTGGGACTCAAGGGTAGCATACCTTTGACCGATAGCTTAAATTGACAAGAGGCTCGAGTACTTTATTGTTACAAAATTTCAAGGTTTTATGACGCTCCAGTAAAAAGTTACAAGCATTTGTATGTTGGAAATTTTGATAGGCGTAGGACGTACCGTATAGAAGTTAGGGCCATTTGAAGTTTTATCAGTGTTTGATTTGGGACTCAAGTGTAGCATAGCTTTGAGCGATAGCTTAAATTGACAAGAGGCTCGAGTACTTTATTGTTACAAAATTTCAAGGTTTTATGACACTCCAGTAAAAAGTTACAAGCATTTGTAGGTTGCAAACTTTGATAGGTGTAGGACGTACCGTATAGAAGTTAGGGCCATTTGAAGTTTTATCAGTGTTTGATTTGGGACTCAAGTGTAGCATAGCTTTGAGCGATAGCTTAAATTGACAAGAGGCTCGAGTACTTTATTGATACAAAATTTCAAGTTTTTATGACGCTCCAGTAAAAAGTTACAAGCATTTGTATGTTGCAAACTTTGATAGGTGTAGGACGTACCGTATGGAAGTTAGGGGCATTTGAAGTTTTATCAGTGTTTGATTTAGGACTCAAGGGTAGCATAGCTTTGAGCGATAGCTTAAATTGACAAGATACTCGAGTACTTTATTGATACAAAATTTCAAGTTTTTATGACGCTCCAGTAAAAAGTTACAAGCATTTGTATGTTGCAAACTTTGATAGGTGTAGGACGTACCGTATGGAAGTTAGGGGCATTTGAAGTTTTATCAGTGTTTGATTTGGGACTCAAGGGTAGCATAGCTTTGAGCGATAGCTTAAATTGACAAGAGGCTCGAGTACTTTATTGTTACAAAATTTCAAGGTTTTATGACGCTCCAGTAAAAAGTTACAAGCATTTGTATGTTGCTAACTTTGATAGGTGTAGGACGTACCGTATAGAAGTTAGGGCCATTTGAAGTTTTATCAGTGTTTGATTTGGGAGTCAAGGGTAGCATAGCTTTGAGCGATAGCTTAAATCGACAAGAGGCTCGAGTACTTTATTGTTACAAAATTTCAAGGTTTTATGACGCTCCAGTAAAAAGTTACAAGCATTTGTATGTTGCAAATTTGATAGGTGTAGGGCGTATCGTATAGAAGTTAGGGCCATTTGAAGTTTTACCAGTGTTTGATTTGGGACTCAATGGTAGCATAGCTTTGAGTGATAGCTTAAATTGACGAGAGGCTCGAGTACTTCATTGTTACAAAATTTCAAGGTTTTATGACGCTCGTGTAAAAAGTTACAAGCATTTGTATGTTGCAGACTTTGATAGGTGTAGGACGTACCGTATAGAAGTTAGGGCCATTTGAAGTTTTTTCAGTGTTTGATTTGGAACTCAAGGGTAGCATAGCTTTGAGCGATAGCTTAAATTGACAAGAGGCTCGAGTACTTTATTGTTACAAAATTTCAAGGTTTTATGACGCTCCAGAAAAAAGTTACAAGCATTTGTATGTTGCAAACTTTGATAGGTGTAGGACGTAATGCATAGAAGTTAGGGCCATTTGAAGTTTTATCAGTGTTTTATTTGGGACTCAAGGGTAGCATAGCTTTGACCGATAGCTTAAATTGACAAGAGCCTCGAGTACTTTATTGTTACAAAATTTCAAGGTTTTATGACGCTCCAGTAAAAAGTTACAAGCATTTGTATGTTGGAAACTTTGATAGGCGTAGGACGTACCGTATAGAAGTTAGGGCCATTTGAAGTTTTATCCGTGTTTGATTTGGGACTCAAGTGTAGCATAGCTTTGAGCGATAGCTTAAATTGACAAGAGGCTCGAGTACTTTATTGTTACAAAATTTCAAGGTTTTATGACACTCCAGTAAAAAGTTACAAGCATTTGTAGGTTGCAAACTTTGATAGGTGTAGGACGTACCGTATAGAAGTTAGGGCCATTTGAAGTTTTATCAGTGTTTGATTTGGGACTCAAGTGTAGCATAGCTTTGAGCGATAGCTTAACTTGACAAGAGGCTCGAGTACTTTATTGTTACAAAATTTCAAGGTTTTGTGACACTCCAGTAAAAAGTTACAAGCATTTGCATGTTGCAAACTTTGATAGGAGCAGGATGTACTGTATGGAAGTTAGAGCCATTTGAAGTTTTATCAGTGTTTGATTTGGGACTCAAGGGTAGCATAGCTTAAATTGACAAGAGGCTCGAGTACTTTATTGTTACAAAATTTCAAGGTTTTATGACGCACCAGTAAAAAGTTACAAGCATTTGTAGGTTGCAAACTTTGATAGGTGTAGGACGTACCGTATAGAAGTTAGAGCCATTTGAAGTTTTATCAGTGTTTGATTTGGGACTCAAGGGTAGCATAGCTTTGAGCGATAGCTTAAATTGACAAGAGGCTCGAGTACTTTATTGTTACAAAATTTCAAGGTTTTAGGACGCTCCAGTAAAAACTTACAAGCATTTGTATGTTGCAAACTTTGATAGGTGTAGGATGTACCGTATAGAAGTTAGGGCCACTTGAAGTTTTATCAGTGTTTGATTTGGGACTCAAGATTGGCATAGCTTTGAGCGATAGCTTAAATTGACAAGAGGCTCGAGTACTTTATTGATACAAAATTTCAAGTTTTTATGACGCTCCAGTAAAAAGTTACAAGCATTTGTATGTTGCAAACTTTGATAGGTGTAGGACGTACCGTATGGAAGTTAGGGGCATTTGAAGTTTTATCAGTGTTTGATTTGGGACTCAAGGGTAGCATAGCTTTGAGCGATAGCTTAAATTGACAAGATACTCGAGTACTTTATTGATACAAAATTTCAAGTTTTTATGACGCTCCAGTAAAAATTTACAAGCATTTGTATGTTGCAAACTTTGATAGGTGTAGGACGTACCGTATGGAAGTTAGGGGCATTTGAAGTTTTATCAGTGTTTGATTTGGGACTCAAGGGTAGCATAGCTTTGAGCGATAGCTTACATTGACAAGATACTCGAGTACTTTATTGTTACAAAATTTCAAGGTTTTATGACGCTCCAGTAAAATGTTACAAGCATTTGTATGTTGCAATCTTTGATAGGTGTAGGACGTACCGCATAGAAGTCAGGGCCGTTTGAAGTTATGTCAGTGTTTGATTTGGGACTCAAGGGTAGCATAGCTTTGAGCGATAGCTTAAATTGACAAGAGGCTCGAGTACTTTATTGTTACAAAATTTCAAGGTTTTATGACGCTCCAGTAAAAAGTTACAAGCATTTGTATGTTGCTAACTTTGATAGGTGTAGGACGTACCGTATAGAAGTTAGGGCCATTTGAAGTTTTATCAGTGTTTGATTTGGGAGTCAAGGGTAGCATAGCTTTGAGCGATAGCTTAAATCGACAAGAGGCTCGAGTACTTTATTGTTACAAAATTTCAAGGTTTTATGACGCTCCAGTAAAAAGTTACAAGCATTTGTATGTTGCAAATTTGATAGGTGTAGGGCGTATCGTATAGAAGTTAGGGCCATTTGAAGTTTTACCAGTGTTTGATTTGGGACTCAATGGTAGCATAGCTTTGAGTGATAGCTTAAATTGACGAGAGGCTCGAGTACTTTATTGTTACAAAATTTCAAGGTTTTATGACGCTCCAGTAAAAAGTTACAAGCACTTGTATGTTGCAAACTTTGATAGGTGTAGGACGTACCGTATGGAAGTTAGGGGCATTTGAAGTTTTATCAGTGTTTGATTTAGGACTCAAGGGTAGCATAGCTTTGAGCGATAGCTTAAATTGACAAGATACTCGAGTACTTTATTGATACAAAATTTCAAGTTTTTATGACGCTCCAGTAAAAAGTTACAAGCATTTGTATGTTGCAAACTTTGATAGGTGTAGGACGTACCGTATGGAAGTTAGGGGCATTTGAAGTTTTATCAGTGTTTGATTTGGGACTCAAGGGTAGCATAGCTTTGAGCGATAGCTTAAATTGACAAGAGGCTCGAGTACTTTATTGTTACAAAATTTCAAGGTTTTATGACGCTCCAGTAAAAAGTTACAAGCATTTGTATGTTGCTAACTTTGATAGGTGTAGGACGTACCGTATAGAAGTTAGGGCCATTTGAAGTTTTATCAGTGTTTGATTTGGGAGTCAAGGGTAGCATAGCTTTGAGCGATAGCTTAAATCGACAAGAGGCTCGAGTACTTTATTGTTACAAAATTTCAAGGTTTTATGACGCTCCAGTAAAAAGTTACAAGCATTTGTATGTTGCAAATTTGATAGGTGTAGGGCGTATCGTATAGAAGTTAGGGCCATTTGAAGTTTTACCAGTGTTTGATTTGGGACTCAATGGTAGCATAGCTTTGAGTGATAGCTTAAATTGACGAGAGGCTCGAGTACTTCATTGTTACAAAATTTCAAGGTTTTATGACGCTCCAGTAAAAAGTTACAAGCATTTGTATGTTGCAGACTTTGATAGGTGTAGGACGTACCGTATAGAAGTTAGGGCCATTTGAAGTTTTTTCAGTGTTTGATTTGGAACTCAAGGGTAGCATAGCTTTGAGCGATAGCTTAAATTGACAAGAGGCTCGAGTACTTTATTGTTACAAAATTTCAAGGTTTTATGACGCTCCAGAAAAAAGTTACAAGCATTTGTATGTTGCAAACTTTGATAGGTGTAGGACGTAATGCATAGAAGTTAGGGCCATTTGAAGTTTTATCAGTGTTTTATTTGGGACTCAAGGGTAGCATAGCTTTGACCGATAGCTTAAATTGACAAGAGGCTCGAGTACTTTATTTTTACAAAATTTCAAGGTTTTATGACGCTCCAGTAAAAAGTTACAAGCATTTGTATGTTGGAAACTTTGATAGGCGTAGGACGTACCGTATAGAAGTTAGGGCCATTTGAAGTTTTATCCGTGTTTGATTTGGGACTCAAGTGTAGCATAGCTTTGAGCGATAGCTTAAATTGACAAGAGGCTGGAGTACTTTATTGTTACAAAATTTCAAGGTTTTATGACACTCCAGTAAAAAGTTACAAGCATTTGTAGGTTGCAAACTTTGATAGGTGTAGGACGTACCGTATAGAAGTTAGGGCCATTTGAAGTTTTATCAGTGTTTGATTTGGGACTCAAGTGTAGCATAGCTTTGAGCGATAGCTTAACTTGACAAGAGGCTCGAGTACTTTATTGTTACAAAATTTCAAGGTTTTGTGACACTCCAGTAAAAAGTTACAAGCATTTGCATGTTGCAAACTTTGATAGGTGCAGGACGTACTGTATGGAAGTTAGAGCCATTTGAAGTTTTATCAGTGTTTGATTTGGGACTCAAGGGTAGCATAGCTTAAATTGACAAGAGGCTCGAGTACTTTATTGTTACAAAATTTCAAGGTTTTATGACGCTCAGTAAAAAGTTACAAGCACTTGTTTGTTGCAAACTTTGATAGGTGTATGACGTACCGTATAGAAGTTAGGGCCATTTGAAATTTTTTCAGTGTTTGATTTGGGACTCAAGGGTAGCATAGCTTTGAGCGTTAGCTTAAATAGACAAGAGGCTCGAGTACTTTATTGTTACAAAATTTCAAGGTTTTATGACGCTCCAGAAAAAAGTTACAAGCATTTGTATGTTGCAAACTTTGATAGGTGTAGGACGTACCGTATGGAAGTTAGGGGCATTTGAAGTTTTATCAGTGTTTGATTTGGGACTCAAGGGTAGCATAGCTTTGAGCGATAGCTTAAATTGACAAGAGGCTCGAGTACTTTATTGTTACAAAATTTCAAGGTTTTAGGACGCTCCAGTAAAAACTTACAAGCATTTGTATGTTGCAAACTTTGATAGGTGTAGGATGTACCGTATAGAAGTTAGGGCCACTTGAAGTTTTATCAGTGTTTGATTTGGGACTCAAGATTGGCATAGCTTTGAGCGATAGCTTAAATTGACAAGAGGCTCGAGTACTTTATTGATACAAAATTTCAAGTTTTTATGACGCTCCAGTAAAAAGTTACAAGCATTTGTATGTTGCAAACTTTGATAGGTGTAGGACGTACCGTATGGAAGTTAGGGGCATTTGAAGTTTTATCAGTGTTTGATTTGGGACTCAAGGGTAGCATAGCTTTGAGCGATAGCTTAAATTGACAAGATACTCGAGTACTTTATTGATACAAAATTTCAAGTTTTTATGACGCTCCAGTAAAAATTTACAAGCATTTGTATGTTGCAAACTTTGATAGGTGTAGGACGTACCGTATGGAAGTTAGGGGCATTTGAAGTTTTATCAGTGTTTGATTTGGGACTCAAGGGTAGCATAGCTTTGAGCGATAGCTTACATTGACAAGATACTCGAGTACTCTATTGTTACAAAATTTCAAGGTTTTATGACGCTCCAGTAAAATGTTACAAGCATTTGTATGTTGCAATCTTTGATAGGTGTAGGACGTACCGCATAGAAGTTAGGGCCGTTTGAAGTTATGTCAGTGTTTGATTTGGGAGTCAAGGGTAGCATAGCTTTGAGCGATAGCTTAAATCGACAAGAGGCTCGAGTACTTTATTGTTACAAAATTTCAAGGTTTTATGACGCTCCAGTAAAAAGTTACAAGCATTTGTATGTTGCAAATTTGATAGGTGTAGGGCGTATCGTATAGAAGTTAGGGCCATTTGAAGTTTTACCAGTGTTTGATTTGGGACTCAATGGTAGCATAGCTTTGAGTGATAGCTTAAATTGACGAGAGGCTCGAGTACTTTATTGTTACAAAATTTCAAGGTTTTATGACGCTCAGTAAAAAGTTACAAGCACTTGTTTGTTGCAAACTTTGATAGGTGTATGACGTACCGTATAGAAGTTAGGGCCATTTGAAATTTTTTCAGTGTTTGATTTGGGACTCAAGGGTAGCATAGCTTTGAGCGTTAGCTTAAATAGACAAGAGGCTCGAGTACTTTATTGTTACAAAATTTCAAGGTTTTATGACGCTCCAGAAAAAAGTTACAAGCATTTGTATGTTGCAAATTTTGATAGGTGTAGGGCGTACCGCATAGAAGTTAGGGCCATTTGAAGTTTTATCAGTGTTTGATTTGGGTTTCAAGGGTAGCATAGTTTTGAGCGATGGCTTAAATTGACAAGAGGCTCGAATACTTTATTGTTACAAAATTTCAAGGTCACATGACGCTCCAGTAAAAAGTTGCAAGCATTTGTATGTTGCAAACTTTGATAGGTGTAGGACGTACCGTATAGAAGTTAGGGCCATTTGAAGTTTTATCAGTGTATGATTTGGGACTCAAGGTTAGCATAGCTTTGAGCGATTGCTTAAATTGACAAGCGGCTCGAGTACTTTATTGTTACAAAATTTCAAGGTTTTATGACGCTCCAGTAAAAAGTAACAAGCATTTGAATGTTGCAAACTTTGATAGGTGTAGGACGTACCGTATAGAAGTTAGAGCCGTTTGAAGTTTTGTCAGTGTTTGATTTGGGACTCAAGGGTAGTATAGCTTTGAGCGATAGCTTAAATTGACAAGAGGCTCGAGTACTTTATTGTTACAAAATTTCAAGGTTTTATGACGCTCCAGTAAAAAGTTACAAGCATTTGTACGTTGCAAACTTTGATAGGTGTAGGGCGTATCGTATAGAAGTTAGGGCCATTTTAAGTTTTATCAGTGTTTGATTTGTGACTCAATGGTAGCATAGCTTTGAGTGATAGCTTAAATTGACGAGAGGCTCGAGTACTTTATTGTTACAAAATTTCAAGGTTTTATGACGCTCCAGTAAAAAGTTACAAGCATTTGTATGTTGCAAACTTTGATTTGTGTAGGACGTACCTTATAGAAGTTAGGGCCATTTGAAGTTTTTTCAGTGTTTGATTTGGAACTCAAGGGTAGCATAGCTTTGAGCGATAGCTTAAATTGACAAGAGGTTCGAGTACTTTATTGTTACAAAATTTCAAGGTTTTATGACGCTCCAGTAAAAAGTTACAAGCATTTGTTTGTTGCAAACTTTGATAGGTGTATGACGTACCGTGTAGAAGTTAGGGCCATTTGAAATTTTTTCAGTGTCTGATTTGGGACACAAGGGTAGCATAGCTTTGAGCGTTAGCTTAAATAGACAAGAGGCTCGAGTACTTTATTGTTACAAAATTTCAAGGTTTTATGACGATCCAGAAAAAAGTTACAAGCATTTGTATGTTGCAAATTTTGATAGGTGTAGGGCGTACCGCATAGAAGTTAGGGCCATTTGAAGTTTTATCAGTGTTTTATTTGGGACTCAAGGGTAGCATAGCTTTGAGCAATAGCTTAAATTGACAAGAGGCTCGAGTACTTTATTGTTACAAATTTTCAAGGTTTTATGACGCTCCAGTAAAAACTTACAAGCATTTGTATGTTGCAAACTTTGATAGGTGTAGGACGTACCATATAGAAGTTAGGGCCATTTGAAGTTTTATCACTGTTTGATTTGGGAATCAAGGGTAGCATAGCTTTGAGCGATAACTTAAATTGACAAGAGGCTCGAGTAATTTATTGTTACAAAATTTCAAGGTTTTATGACGCTCCAGTAAAAAGTTACAAGCATTTCTATGTTGCAAACTTTGATAGGTGTAGGACGTACCGTGTAGGAGTTAGGGCCATTTGAAGTTTTATCAGTGTTTGATTTGCGAGTCAAGGGTAGCATAGGTTTGCGCGATAACTTAAATTGGAAAAGAGGCTCGAGTACTTTATTGTTACAAAATTTCAAGGTTTTATGACGCTCCACTAAAAAGTTACAAGCACTTGTATGTTGCAAACTTTGATAGGTGTAGGACGTACCGTATAGAATTTAGGGCCATTTGAAGTTTTATCAATGTTTGATTTGAGACTCAATGGTAGCATAGCTTTGAGCGATAGCTTAAATTGACAAGAGGCTCGAGTACTTTATTGTTACAAAATTTCAAGGTTTTATGACGCTCCAGTAAAAAGTTACAAGCAGTTGTATGTTGCAAACTTTGATAGGTGTATTACGTACCGTATAGGAATTACGGCCATTGGAAGTTTTATCAGTGTTTGATTTGGGACTCAAAGGTAGCATAGCTTTGAGCGATAACTTAAATTGAAAAATAGGCTCGAGTACTTTATTGTTACAAAATTTCAAGGTTTTATGACGCTCCAGTAAAAAGTTACAAGCATTTGTATGTTGCAAACTTTGATAGGTGTAGGACGTACCGTATAGAAGTTAGGGCCATTTGAAGTTTTCTCAGTGTTTGCTTCTGGACTCAAGGGTAGCATAGCTTTGAGCGATCACTTAAATTGACAAGAGGCTCGAGTACTTTATGGTTACAAAATTTCAAGGTTTTATGACGCTCCAGTAAAAAGTTGAAAGCATTTCTATGTTGCAAACTTTGATAGGTGTAGGACGTACCGTATGGGAGTTAGGGCCATTTGAAGTTTTATCAGTGTTTGATATGGGACTCAAGGGTAGCATAGCTTTGAGCGATAGCTTAAATTGACAAGAGGCTCGAGTACTTTATTGTTACAAAATTTCAAGGTTTTTATGACGCTCCAGTAAAAAGTTACAAGCAGTTGTATGTTGCAAACTTTGATAGGTGTATTACGTGCCGTATAGGAGTTAGGGCCATTTGAAGTTTTATCAGTGTTTGATTTGGGACTCAATGGTAGCATAGCTTTGAGCGATAACTTAAATGGAAAAATAGGCTCGAGTACTTTATTGTTACAAAATTTCAAGGTTTTATGACGCTCCACTAAAAAGATACAAGCACTTGTATGTTGCAAACTTTGATAGGTGTAGGACGTACCGTATAGAATTTAGGGCCATTTGAAGTTTAATCAATGTTTGATTTGGGACTCAATGGTAGCATAGCTTTGAGCGATAGCTTAAACTGACAAGAGGCTCGAGTACTTTATTGTTACAAAATTTCAATGTTTTATGACGCTCCAGTAAAAAGTTACAAGCAGTTGTATGTTGCAAACTTTGATAGGTGTATTACGTACCGTATAGGAGTTAGGGCCATTTGAAGTTTTATCAGTGTTTGATTTGGGACTCAAGGGTAGCATAGCTTTGAGCGATAACTTAAATTGAAAAATAGGCTCGAGTACTTTATTGTTACAAAATTTCAAGGTTTTATGACGCTCCAGTAAAAAGTTACAAGCATTTGTATGTTGCAAACTTTGATAGGTGTAGGACATACCGTATAGGAGTTAGGGCCATTTGAAGTTTTATCAGTGTTTGATTTGGGACTCAAGGGTAACATAGCTTTGTGCGATAACTTAAATTGAAAAAGAGGCTCGAGTACTTTATTGTTACAAAATTTCAAGGTTTTATGACGCTCCAGTAAAAAGTTACAAGCACTTGTATGTTGCAAACTTTGATAGGTGTAGGACGTACCGTATAGAAGTTATGGCCATTTGAAGCTTTATCTGTGTTTGATTTGGGACTCAAGTGTAGAATAGCTTTGTGCGATAACTTAAATTGAAAAATAGGCTCGAGTACTTTATTGTTACTAAATTTCAAGGTTTTATGACGCTCCAGTAAAAAGTTACAAGCACTTGTATGTTGCAAACTTTGATAGGTGCAGGACGTACCGTATAGAAGTTATGGCCATTTGAAGCTTTATCTGTCTTTGATTTGGGACGCAAGGGTAGAATAGCTTTGTGCGATAACTTAAATTGAAAAAGAGGCTCGAGTACTTTATTGTTACAAAATTTCAAGGTTTTATGACGCTCCAGTAAAAAGTTACAAGCACTTGTATGTTGCAAACTTTGATTTGTGTAGGACGTACCTTATAGAAGTTAGGGCCATTTGAAGTTTTTTCAGTGTTTGGTTTGGAACTCAAGGGTAGCATAGCTTTGAGCGATAGCTTAAATTGACAAGAGGCTCGAGTACTTTATTGTTACAAAATTTCAAGGTTTTATGACGCTCCAGTAAAAAGTTACAAGCATTTGTTTGTTGCAAACGTTGATAGGTGTATGACGTACCGTGTAGAAGTTAGGGCCATTTGAAATTTTTTCAGTGTTTGATTTGGGACACAAGGGTAGCATAGCTTTGAGCGTTAGCTTAAATAGACAAGAGGCTCGAGTACTTTATTGTTACAAAATTTCAAGGTTTTATGACGATCCAGAAAAAAGTTACAAGCATTTGTATGTTGCAAATTTTGATAGGTGTAGGGCGTACCGCATAGAAGTTAGGGACATTTGAAGTTTTATCAGTGTTTTATTTGGGACTCAAGGGTAGCATAGCTTTGAGCGATAGCTTAAATTGACAAGAGGCTCGAGTACTTTATTGTTACAAAATTTCAAGGTTTTATGACGCTCCAGTAAAAACTTACAAGCATTTGTATGTTGCAAACTTTGATAGGTGTAGGACGTACCATATAGAAGTTAGGGCCATTTGAAGTTTTATCACTGTTTGATTTGGGACTCAAGGGTAGCATAGCTTTGAGCGATAACTTAAATTGACAAGAGGCTCGAGTAATTTATTGTTACAAAATTTCAAGGTTTTATGACGCTCCAGTAAAATTTACAAGCATTTCTATGTTGCAAACTTTGATAGGTGTAGGACGTACCGTGTAGGAGTTAGGGCCATTTGAAGTTTTATCAGTGTTTGATTTGCGAGTCAAGGGTAGCATAGGTTTGCGCGATAACTTAAATTGGAAAAGAGGCTCGAGTACTTTATTGTTACAAAATTTCAAGGTTTTATGACGCTCCACTAAAAAGTTACAAGCACTTGTCTGTTGCAAACTTTGATAGGTGTAGGACGTACCGTATAGAATTTAGGGCCATTTGAAGTTTTATCAATGTTTGATTTGAGACTCAATGGTAGCATAGCTTTGAGCGATAGCTTAAATTGACAAGAGGCTCGAGTACTTTATTGTTACAAAATTTCAAGGTTTTATGACGCTCCAGTAAAAAGTTACAAGCAGTTGTATGTTGCAAACTTTGATAGGTGTATTACGTACCGTATAGGAATTACGGCCATTTGAAGTTTTATCAGTGTTTGATTTGGGACTCAAAGGTAGCATAGCTTTGAGCGATAACTTAAATTGAAAAATAGGCTCGAGTACTTTATTGTTACAAAATTTCAAGGTTTTATGACGCTCCACTAAAAAGTTACAAGCACTTGTATGTTGCAAACTTTGATAGGTCTAGGACGTACCGTATAGAATTTAGGGCCATTTGAAGTTTTATCAATGTTTGATTTGAGACTCAATGGTAGCATAGCTTTGAGCGATAGCTTAAATTGACAAGAGGCTCGAGTACTTTATTGTTACAAAATTTCAAGGTTTTATGACGCTCCAGTAAAAAGTTACAAGCAGTTGTATGTTGCAAACTTTGATAGGTGTATTACGTACCGTATAGGAATTACGGCCATTGGAAGTTTTATCAGTGTTTGATTTGGGACTCAAAGGTAGCATAGCTTTGAGCGATAACTTAAATTGAAAAATAGGCTCGAGTACTTTATTGTTACAAAATTTCAAGGTTTTATGACGCTCCAGTAAAAAGTTACAAGCATATGTATGTTGCAAACTTTGATAGGTGTAGGACGTACCGTATAGAAGTTAGGGCCATTTGAAGTTTTCTCAGTGTTTGCTTCTGGACTCAAGGGTAGCATAGCTTTGAGCGATCACTTAAATTGACAAGAGGCTCGAGTACTTTATGGTTACAAAATTTCAAGGTTTTATGACGCTCCAGTAAAAAGTTGAAAGCATTTCTATGTTGCAAACTTTGATAGGTGTAGGACGTACCGTATGGGAGTTAGGGCCATTTGAAGTTTTATCAGTGTTTGATTTGGGACTCAAGGGTAACATAGCTTTGTGCGATAACTTAAATTGAAAAAGAGGCTCGAGTACTTTATTGTTACAAAATTTCAAGGTTTTATGACGCTCCAGTAAAAAGTTACAAGCACTTGTATGTTGCAAACTTTGATAGGTGTAGGACGTACCGTATAGAAGTTATGGCCATTTGAAGCTTTATCTGTGTTTGATTTGGGACTCAAGTGTAGAATAGCTTTGTGCGATAACTTAAATTGAAAAATAGGCTCGAGTACTTTATTGTTACTAAATTTCAAGGTTTTATGACGCTCCAGTAAAAAGTTACAAGCACTTGTATGTTGCAAACTTTGATAGGTGCAGGACGTACCGTATAGAAGTTATGGCCATTTGAAGCTTTATCTGTCTTTGATTTGGGACGCAAGGGTAGAATAGCTTTGTGCGATAACTTAAATTGAAAAAGAGGCTCGAGTACTTTATTGTTACAAAATTTCAAGGTTTTATGACGCTCCAGTAAAAAGTTACAAGCACTTGTATGTTGCAAACTTTGATTTGTGTAGGACGTACCTTATAGAAGTTAGGGCCATTTGAAGTTTTTTCAGTGTTTGGTTTGGAACTCAAGGGTAGCATAGCTTTGAGCGATAGCTTAAATTGACAAGAGGCTCGAGTACTTTATTGTTACAAAATTTCAAGGTTTTATGACGCTCCAGTAAAAAGTTACAAGCATTTGTTTGTTGCAAACTTTGATAGGTGTATGACGTACCGTGTAGAAGTTAGGGCCATTTGAAATTTTTTCAGTGTTTGATTTGGGACACAAGGGTAGCATAGCTTTGAGCGTTAGCTTAAATAGACAAGAGGCTCGAGTACTTTATTGTTACAAAATTTCAAGGTTTTATGACGATCCAGAAAAAAGTTACAAGCATTTGTATGTTGCAAATTTTGATAGGTGTAGGGCGTACCGCATAGAAGTTAGGGACATTTGAAGTTTTATCAGTGTTTTATTTGGGACTCAAGGGTAGCATAGCTTTGAGCGATAGCTTAAATTGACAAGAGGCTCGAGTACTTTATTGTTACAAAATTTCAAGGTTTTATGACGCTCCAGTAAAAACTTACAAGCATTTGTATGTTGAAAACTTTGATAGGTGTAGGACATACCATATAGAAGTTAGGGCCATTTGAAGTTTTATCACTGTTTGATTTGGGACTCAAGGGTAGCATAGCTTTGAGCGATAACTTAAATTGACAAGAGGCTCGAGTAATTTATTGTTACAAAATTTCAAGGTTTTATGACGCTCCAGTAAAAAGTTACAAGCATTTCTATGTTGCAAACTTTGATAGGTGTAGGACGTACCGTGTAGGAGTTAGGGCCATTTGAAGTTTTATCAGTGTTTGATTTGCGAGTCAAGGGTAGCATAGGTTTGCGCGATAACTTAAATTGGAAAAGAGGCTCGAGTACTTTATTGTTACAAAATTTCAAGGTTTTATGACGCTCCAGTAAAAAGTTACAAGCATTTGTATGTTGCAAACTTTGATAGGTGTAGGACGTACCGTATAGAAGTTAGGGCCATTTGAAGTTTTCTCAGTGTTTGCTTCTGGACTCAAGGGTAGCATAGCTTTGAGCGATCACTTAAATTGACAAGAGGCTCGAGTACTTTATGGTTACAAAATTTCAAGGTTTTATGACGCTCCAGTAAAAAGTTGAAAGCATTTCTATGTTGCAAACTTTGATAGGTGTAGGACGTACCGTATGGGAGTTAGGGCCATTTGAAGTTTTATCAGTGTTTGATTTGGGACTCAAGGGTAGCATAGCTTTGAGCGATAGCTTAAATTGACAAGAGGCTCGAGTACTTTATTGTTACAAAATTTCAAGGTTTTATGACGCTCCAGTAAAAAGTTACAAGCAGTTGTATGTTGCAAACTTTGATAGGTGTATTACGTACCGTATAGGAGTTAGGGCCATTTGAAGTTTTATCAGTGTTTGATTTGGGACTCAAGGGTAGCATAGCTTTGAGCGATAACTTAAATTGAAAAATAGGCTCGAGTACTTTATTGTTACAAAATTTCAAGGTTTTATGACGCTCCAGTAAAAAGTTACAAGCATTTGTATGTTGCAAATTTTGATAGGTGTAGGACGTACCGTATAGGAGTTAGGGCCATTTGAAGTTTTATCAGTGTTTGATTTGGGACTCAAGGGTAACATAGCTTTGTGCGATAACTTAAATTGAAAAAGAGGCTCGAGTACTTTATTGTTACAAAATTTCAAGGTTTTATGACGCTCCAGTAAAAAGTTACAAGCACTTGTATGTTGCAAACTTTGATAGGTGTAGGACGTACCGTATAGAAGTTATGGCCATTTGAAGCTTTATCTGTGTTTGATTTGGGACTCAAGTGTAGAATAGCTTTGTGCGATAACTTAAATTGAAAAATAGGCTCGAGTACTTTATTGTTACTAAATTTCAAGGTTTTATGACGCTCCAGTAAAAAGTTACAAGTACTTGTATGTTGCAAACTTTGATAGGTGCAGGACGTACCGTATAGAAGTTATGGCCATTTGAAGCTTTATCTGTGTTTGATTTGGGACGCAAGGGTACAATAGCTTTGTGCGATAACTTAAATTGAAAAAGAGGCTCGAGTACTTTATTGTTACAAAATTTCAAGGTTTTATGACGCTCCAGTAAAAAGTTACAAGCACTTGTATGTTGCAAACTTTGATAGGTGTAGGACGTACCGTATAGAAGTTATGGCCATTTGAAGTTTTATCAGTGTTTGATTTGGGACTCAAGGGTAACATAGCTTTGTGCGATAACTTAAATTGAAAAAGAGGCTCGAGTACTTTATTGTTACAAAATTTCAAGGTTTTATGACGCTCCAGTAAAAAGTTACAAGCACTTGTATGTTGCAAACTTTGATAGGTGTAGGACGTACCGTATAGAAGTTATGGCCATTTGAAGCTTTATCTGTGTTTGATTTGGGCCTCAAGGGTAGAATAGCTTTGTGCGATAACTTAAATTGAAAAAGAGGCTCGAGTACTTTATTGTTACAAAATTTCAAGGTTTTATGACGCTCCAGTAAAAAGTTACAAGCATTTGTTTGTTGCAAACTTTGATAGGTGTATGACGTACCGTGTAGAAGTTAGGGCCATTTGAAATTTTTTCAGTGTCTGATTTGGGACACAAGGGTAGCATAGCTTTGAGCGTTAGCTTAAATAGACAAGAGGCTCGAGTACTTTATTGTTACAAAATTTCAAGGTTTTATGACGATCCAGAAAAAAGTTACAAGCATTTGTATGTTGCAAATTTTGATATTTGTAGGGCGTACCGCATAGAAGTTAGGGCCATTTGAAGTTTTATCAGTGTTTTATTTGGGACTCAAGGGTAGCATAGCTTTGAGCGATAGCTTAAATTGACAAGAGGCTCGAGTACTTTATTGTTACAAAATTTCAAGGTTTTATGACGCTCCAGTAAAAACTTGCAAGCATTTGTATGTTGCAAACTTTGATAGGTGTAGGACGTACCATATAGAAGTTAGGGCCATTTGAAGTTTTATCACTGTTTGATTTGGGACTCAAGGGTAGCATAGCTTTGAGCGATAACTTAAATTGACAAGAGGCTCGAGTAATTTATTGTTACAAAATTTCAAGGTTTTATGACGCTCCAGTAAAAAGTTACAAGCATTTCTATGTTGCAAACTTTGATAGGTGTAGGACGTACCGTGTAGGAGTTAGGGCCATTTGAAGTTTTATCAGTGTTTGATTTGCGAGTCAAGGGTAGCATAGGTTTGCGCGATAACTTAAATTGGAAAAGAGGCTCGAGTACTTTATTGTTACAAAATTTCAAGGTTTTATGACGCTCCACTAAAAAGTTACAAGCACTTGTATGTTGCAAACTTTGATAGGTGTATTACGTACCGTATAGGAGTTAGGGCCATTTGAAGTTTTATCAGTGTTTGATTTGGGACTCAAGGGTAGCATAGCTTTGAGCGATAACTTAAATTGAAAAATAGGCTCGAGTACTTTATTGTTACAAAATTTCAAGGTTTTATGACGCTCCAGTAAAAACTTACAAGCATTTGTATGTTGCAAACTTTGATAGGTGTAGGACGTACCATATAGAAGTTAGGGCCATTTGAAGTTTTATCACTGTTTGATTTGGGACTCAAGGGTAGCATAGCTTTGAGCGATAACTTAAATTGACAAGAGGCTCGAGTAATTTATTGTTACAAAATTTCAAGGTTTTATGACGCTCCAGTAAAAAGTTACAAGCATTTCTATATTGCAAACTTTGATAGGTGTAGGACGTACCGTGTAGGAGTTAGGGCCATTTGAAGTTTTATCAGTGTTTGATTTGCGAGTCAAGGGTAGCATAGGTTTGCGCGATAACTTAAATTGGAAAAGAGGCTCGAGTACTTTATTGTTATAAAATTTCAAGGTTTTATGACGCTCCACTAAAAAGTTACAAGCACTTGTATGTTGCAAACTTTGATAGGTGTAGGACGTACCGTATAGAATTTAGGGCCATTTGAAGTTTTATCAATGTTTGATTTGAGACTCAATGGTAGCATAGCTTTGAGCGATAGCTTAAATTGACAAGAGGCTCGAGTACTTTATTGTTACAAAATTTCAAGGTTTTATGACGCTCCAGTAAAAAGTTACAAGCAGTTGTATGTTGCAAACTTTGATAGGTGTATTACGTACCGTATAGAAGTTATGGCCATTTGAAGTTTTATCAGTGTTTGATTTGGGACTCAAGGGTAACATAGCTTTGTGCGATAACTTAAATTGAAAAAGAGGCTCGAGTACTTTATTGTTACAAAATTTCAAGGTTTTATGACGCTCCAGTAAAAAGTTACAAGCACTTGTATGTTGCAAACTTTGATAGGTGTAGGACGTACCGTATAGAAGTTATGGCCATTTGAAGCTTTATCTGTGTTTGATTTGGGCCTCAAGGGTAGAATAGCTTTGTGCGATAACTTAAATTGAAAAAGAGGCTCGAGTACTTTATTGTTACAAAATTTCAAGGTTTTATGACGCTCCAGTAAAAAGTTACAAGCATTTGTTTGTTGCAAACTTTGATAGGTGTATGACGTACCGTGTAGAAGTTAGGGCCATTTGAAATTTTTTCAGTGTCTGATTTGGGACACAAGGGTAGCATAGCTTTGAGCGTTAGCTTAAATAGACAAGAGGCTCGAGTACTTTATTGTTACAAAATTTCAAGGTTTTATGACGATCCAGAAAAAAGTTACAAGCATTTGTATGTTGCAAATTTTGATAGGTGTAGGGCGTACCGCATAGAAGTTAGGGCCATTTGAAGTTTTATCAGTGTTTTATTTGGGACTCAAGGGTAGCATAGCTTTGAGCGATAGCTTAAATTGACAAGAGGCTCGAGTACTTTATTGTTACAAAATTTCAAGGTTTTATGACGCTCCAGTAAAAACTTGCAAGCATTTGTATGTTGCAAACTTTGATAGGTGTAGGACGTACCATATAGAAGTTAGGGCCATTTGAAGTTTTATCACTGTTTGATTTGGGACTCAAGGGTAGCATAGCTTTGAGCGATAACTTAAATTGACAAGAGGCTCGAGTAATTTATTGTTACAAAATTTCAAGGTTTTATGACGCTCCAGTAAAAAGTTACAAGCATTTCTATGTTGCAAACTTTGATAGGTGTAGGACGTACCGTGTAGGAGTTAGGGCCATTTGAAGTTTTATCAGTGTTTGATTTGGGACTCAAGGGTAGCATAGCTTTGAGCGATAACTTAAATTGAAAAATAGGCTCGAGTACTTTATTGTTACAAAATTTCAAGGTTTTATGACGCTCCAGTAAAAACTTACAAGCATTTGTATGTTGCAAACTTTGATAGGTGTAGGACGTACCATATAGAAGTTAGGGCCATTTGAAGTTTTATCACTGTTTGATTTGGGACTCAAGGGTAGCATAGCTTTGAGCGATAACTTAAATTGACAAGAGGCTCGAGTAATTTATTGTTACAAAATTTCAAGGTTTTATGACGCTCCAGTAAAAAGTTACAAGCATTTCTATGTTGCAAACTTTGATAGGTGTAGGACGTACCGTGTAGGAGTTAGGGCCATTTGAAGTTTTATCAGTGTTTGATTTGCGAGTCAAGGGTAGCATAGGTTTGCGCGATAACTTAAATTGGAAAAGAGGCTCGAGTACTTTATTGTTATAAAATTTCAAGGTTTTATGACGCTCCACTAAAAAGTTACAAGCACTTGTATGTTGCAAACTTTGATAGGTGTAGGACGTACCGTATAGAATTTAGGGCCATTTGAAGTTTTATCAATGTTTGATTTGAGACTCAATGGTAGCATAGCTTTGAGCGATAGCTTAAATTGACAAGAGGCTCGAGTACTTTATTGTTACAAAATTTCAAGGTTTTATGACGCTCCAGTAAAAAGTTACAAGCAGTTGTATGTTGCAAACTTTGATAGGTGTATTACGTACCGTATAGGAATTACGGCCATTTGAAGTTTTATCAGTGTTTGATTTGGGACTCAAAGGTAGCATAGCTTTGAGCGATAACTTAAATTGAAAAATATACTCGAGTACTTTATTGTTACAAAATTTCAAGGTTTTATGACGCTCCAGTAAAAAGTTACAAGCATTTGTATGTTGCAAACTTTGATAGGTGTAGGACGTACCGTATAGAAGTTAGGGCCATTTGAAGTTTTCTCAGTGTTTGCTTCTGGACTCAAGGGTAGCATAGCTTTGAGCGATCACTTAAATTGACAAGAGGCTCGAGTACTTTATGGTTACAAAATTTCAAGGTTTTATGACGCTCCAGTAAAAAGTTGAAAGCATTTCTATGTTGCAAACTTTGATAGGTGTAGGACGTACCGTATGGGAGTTAGGGCCATTTGAAGTTTTATCTGTGTTTGATTTGGGACTCAAGGGTAGCATAGCTTTGAGCGATAGCTTAAATTGACAAGAGGCTCGAGTACTTTATTGTTACAAAATTTCAAGGTTTTTATGACGCTCCAGTAAAAAGTTACAAGCAGTTGTATGTTGCAAACTTTGATAGGTGTATTACGTACCGTATAGGAGTTAGGGCCATTTGAAGTTTTATCAGTGTCTGATTTGGGACTCAATGGTAGCATAGCTTTGAGCGATAACTTAAATGGAAAAATAGGCTCGAGTACTTTATTGTTACAAAATTTCAAGGTTTTATGACGCACCACTAAAAAGATACAAGCACTTGTATGTTGCAAACTTTGATAGGTGTAGGACGTACCGTATAGAATTTAGGGCCATTTGAAGTTTAATCAATGTTTGATTTGGGACTCAATGGTAGCATAGCTTTGAGCGATAGCTTAAATTGACAAGAGGCTCGAGTACTTTATTGTTACAAAATTTCAAGGTTTTATGACGCTCCAGTAAAAAGTTACAAGCAGTTGTATGTTGCAAACTTTGATAGGTGTATTACGTACCGTATAGGAGTTAGGGCCATTTGAAGTTTTATCAGTGTTTGATTTGGGACTCAAGGGTAGCATAGCTTTGAGCGATAACTTAAATTGAAAAATAGGCTCGAGTACTTTATTGTTACAAAATTTCAAGGTTTTATGACGCTCCAGTAAAAAGTTACAAGCATTTGTATGTTGCAAACTTTGATAGGTGTAGGACGTACCGTATAGGAGTTAGGGCCATTTGAAGTTTTATCAGTGTTTGATTTGGGACTCAAGGGTAACATAGCTTTGTGCGATAACTTAAATTGAAAAAGAGGCTCGAGTACTTTATTGTTACAAAATTTCAAGGTTTTATGACGCTCCAGTAAAAAGTTACAAGCACTTGTATGTTGCAAACTTTGATAGGTGTAGGACGTACCGTATAGAAGTTATGGCCATTTGAAGCTTTATCTGTGTTTGATTTGGGACTCAAGTGTAGAATAGCTTTGTGCGATAACTTAAATTGAAAAATAGGCTCGAGTACTTTATTGTTACTAAATTTCAAGGTTTTATGACGCTCCAGTAAAAAGTTACAAGCACTTGTATGTTGCAAACTTTGATAGGTGCAGGACGTACCGTATAGAAGTTATGGCCATTTGAAGCTTTTTCTGTCTTTGATTTGGGACGCAAGGGTAGAATAGCTTTGTGCGATAACTTAAATTGAAAAAGAGGCTCGAGTACTTTATTGTTACAAAATTTCAAGGTTTTATGACGCTCCAGTAAAAAGTTACAAGCACTTGTATGTTGCAAACTTTGATTTGTGTAGGACGTACCTTATAGAAGTTAGGGCCATTTGAAGTTTTTTCAGTGTTTGATTTGGAACTCAAGGGTAGCATAGCTTTGAGCGATAGCTTAAATTGACAAGAGGCTCGAGTACTTTATTGTTACAAAATTTCAAGGTTTTATGACGCTCCAGTAAAAAGTTACAAGCATTTGTTTGTTGCAAACTTTGATAGGTGTATGACGTACCGTGTAGAAGTTAGGGCCATTTGAAATTTTTTCAGTGTTTGATTTGGGACACAAGGGTAGCATAGCTTTGAGCGTTAGCTTAAATAGACAAGAGGCTCGAGTACTTTATTGTTACAAAATTTCAAGGTTTTATGACGATCCAGAAAAAAGTTACAAGCATTTGTATGTTGCAAATTTTTATAGGTGTAGGGCGTACCGCATAGAAGTTAGGGACATTTGAAGTTTTATCAGTGTTTTATTTGGGACTCAAGGGTAGCATAGCTTTGAGCGATAGCTTAAATTGACAAGAGGCTCGAGTACTTTATTGTTACAAAATTTCAAGGTTTTATGACGCTCCAGTAAAAACTTACAAGCATTTGGATGTTGCAAACTTTGATAGGTGTAGGACGTACCATATAGAAGTTAGGGCCATTTGAAGTTTTATCACTGTTTGATTTGGGACTCAAGGGTAGCATAGCTTTGAGCGATAACTTAAATTGACAAGAGGCTCGAGTAATTTATTGTTACAAAATTTCAAGGTTTTATGACGCTCCAGTAAAAGTTACAAGCATTTCTATGTTGCAAACTTTGATAGGTGTAGGACGTACCGTGTAGGAGTTAGGGCCATTTGAAGTTTTATCAGTGTTTGATTTGCGAGTCAAGGGTAGCATAGGTTTGCGCGATAACTTAAATTGGAAAAGAGGCTCGAGTACTTTATTGTTACAAAATTTCAAGGTTTTATGACGCTCCACTAAAAAGTTACAAGCACTTGTATGTTGCAAACTTTGATAGGTGTATTACGTACCGTATAGGAATTACGGCCATTTGAAGTTTTATCAGTGTTTGATTTGGGACTCAAAGGTAGCATAGCTTTGAGCGATAACTTAAATTGAAAAATAGGCTCGAGTACTTTATTGTTACAAAATTTCAAGGTTTTATGACGCTCCAGTAAAAAGTTACAAGCATTTGTATGTTGCAAACTTTGATAGGTGTAGGAAGTACCGTATAGAAGTTAGGGCCATTTGAAGTTTTCTCAGTGTTTGTTTCTGGACTCAAGGGTAGCATAGCTTTGAGCGATCACTTAAATTGACAAGAGGCTCGAGTACTTTATGGTTACAAAATTTCAAGGTTTTATGACGCTCCAGTAAAAAGTTGAAAGCATTTCTATGTTGCAAACTTTGATAGGTGTAGGACGTACCGTATGGGAGTTAGGGCCATTTCAAGTTTTATCAGTGTTTGATTTGGGACTCAAGGGTAGCATAGCTTTGAGCGATAGCTTAAATTGACAAGAGGTTCGAGTACTTTATTGTTACAAAATTTCAAGGTTTTATGACGCTCCAGTAAAAAGTTACAAGCAGTTGTATGTTGCAAACTTTGATAGGTGTATTACGTACCGTATAGGAGTTAGGGCCATTTGAAGTTTTATCAGTGTTTGATTTGGGACTCAAGGGTAGCATAGCTTTGAGCGATAACTTAAATTGAAAAATAGGCTCGAGTACTTTATTGTTACAAAATTTCAAGGTTTTATGACGCTCCAGTAAAAAGTTACAAGCATTTGTATGTTGCAAACTTTGATAGGTGTAGGACGTACCGTATAGGAGTTAGGGCCATTTGAAGTTTTATCAGTGTTTGATTTGGGACTCAAGGGTAACATAGCTTTGTGCGATAACTTAAATTGAAAAAGAGGCTCGAGTACTTTATTGTTACAAAATTTCAAGGTTTTATGACGCTCCAGTAAAAAGTTACAAGCACTTGTATGTTGCAAACTTTGATAGGTGTAGGACGTACCGTATAGAAGTTATGGCCATTTGAAGCTTTATCTGTGTTTGATTTGGGACTCAAGTGTAGAATAGCTTTGTGCGATAACTTAAATTGAAAAATAGGCTCGAGTACTTTATTGTTACAAAATTTCAAGGTTTTATGACGCTCCACTAAAAAGATACAAGTACTTGTATGTTGCAAACTTTGATATGTGTAGGACGTACCGTATAGAATTTAGGGCCATTTGAAGTTTTATCAATGTTTGATTTGGGACTCAGTGGTAGCATAGCTTTGAGCGATAGCTTAAATTGACAAGAGGCTCGAGTACTTTATTGTTACAAAATTTCAAGGTTTTATGACGCTCCAGTAAAAAGTTACAAGCAGTTTTATGTTGCAAACTTTGATAGGTGTATTACGTACCGTATAGGAGTTAGGGCCATTTGAAGTTTTATCAGTGTTTGATTTGGGACTCAAGGGTAGCATAGCTTTGAGCGATAACTTAAATTGAAAAATAGGCTCGAGTACTTTATTGTTACAAAATTTCAAGGTTTTATGACGCTCCAGTAAAAAGTTACAAGCATTTGTATGTTGCAAACTTTGATAGGTGTAGGACGTACCGTATAGGAGTTAGGGCCATTTGAAGTTTTATCAGTGTTTGATTTGGGACTCAAGGGTAACATAGCTTTGTGCGATAACTTAAATGGAAAAAGAGGCTCGAGTACTTTATTGTTACAAAATTTCAAGGTTTTATGACGCTCCAGTAAAAAGTTACAAGCACTTGTATGTTGCAAACTTTGATAGGTGTAGGACGTACCGTATAGAAGTTATGGCCATTTGAAGCTTTATCTGTGTTTGATTTGGGACTCAAGGGTAGAATAGCTTTGTGCGATAACTTAAATTGAAAAAGAGGCTCGAGTACTTTATTGTTACAAAATTTCAAGGTTTTATGACGCTCCTGTAAAAAGTTACAAGCAGTTGTATGTTGCAAACTTTGATAGATGTATTACGTACCGTATAGGAGTTAGGGCCATTTGAAGTTTTATCAGTGTTTGATTTGGGACTCAAGGGTAGCATAGCTTTGTGCGATAACTTAAATTGAAAAAGAGGCTCGAGTACTTTATTGTTACAAAATTGCAAGGTTTTATGACGCTCCAGTAAAAAGTTACAAGCACTTGTTTGTTGCAAACTTTGATAGGTGTAGGACGTACCGTATAGAAGTTATGGCCATTTGAAGCTTTATCTGTGTTTGATTTGGGACTCAAGGGTAGAATAGCTTTGAGCGACAGCTTAAATTGACAAGAGGCTCGAGTACTTTATTGTTACAAAATTTCAAGGTTTTATGACGCTCCAGTAAAAAGTTACAAGCACTTGTATGTTGCAAACTTTGATAGGTGTAGGACGTACCGTATAGAAGTTATGGCCATTTGAAGCTTTATCTGTGTTTGATTTGGGACTCAAGGGTAGAATAGCTTTGAGCGATAGCTTAAATTGACAAGAGGCTCGAGTACTTTATTGTTACAAAATTTCAAGGTTTTATGACGCTCCAGTAAAAAGTTACAAGCATTTCTATGTTGCAAACTTTGATAGGTGTAGGACGTACCGTATAGGAGTTAGGGCCATTTGAAGTTTTATCAGTGTTTGATTTGGGACTCTAGGGTAGCATAGCTTTGCGCGATAACTTAAATTGACACGAGACTCGAGTAATTTATTGTTACAAAATTTCAAGGTTTTATGACGCTCCACTAAAAAGATACAAGCACTTGTATGTTGCAAACGTTGATAGGTGTAGGACGTACCGTATAGAATTTAGGGCCATTTGAAGTTTTATCAATGTTTGATTTGGGAGTCAATGGTAGCATAGCTTTGAGCGATAGCTTAAATTGACAAGAGGCTCGAGTACTTTATTGTTACAAAATTTCAAGGTTTTATGACGCTCCAGTAAAAAGTTACAAGCAGTTGTATGTTGCAAACTTTGATAGGTGTATTACGTACCGTATAGGAGTTAGGGCCATTTGAAGTTTTATCAGTGTTTGATTTGGGACTCAAGGGTAGCATAGCTTTGAGCGATAACTTAAATTGAAAAATAGGCTCGAGTACTTTATTGTTACAAAATTTCAAGGTTTTATGACGCTCCAGTAAAAAGTTACAAGCATTTGTATGTTGCAAACTTTGATAGGTGTAGGACTACCGTATAGGAGTTAGGGCCATTTGAAGTTTTATCAGTGTTTGATTTGGGACTCAAGGGTAACATAGCTTTGTGCGATAACTTAAATTGAAAAAGAGGCTCGAGTACTTTATTGTTACAAAATTTCAAGGTTTTATGACGCTCCAGTAAAAAGTTACAAGCACTTGTATGTTGCAAACTTTGATAGGTGTAGGACGTACCGTATAGAAGTTATGGCCACTTGAAGCTTTATCTGTGTTTGATTTGGGACTCAAGGGTAGAATAGCTTTGTGCGATAACTTAAATTGAAAAAGAGGCTCGAGTACTTTATTGTTACAAAATTTCAAGGTTTTATGACGCTCCAGTAAAAAGTTACAAGCAGTTGTATGTTGCAAACTTTGATAGGTGTATTACGTACCGGATAGGAGTTAGGGCCATTTGAAGTTTTATCAGTGTTTGATTTGGGACTCAAGGGTAGCATAGCTTTGTGCGATAACTTAAATTGAAAAAGAGGCTCGAGTACTTTATTGTTACAAAATTTCAAGGTTTTATGACGCTCCAGTAAAAAGTTAGAAGCACTTGTATGTTGCAAACTTTGATAGGTGTAGGACGTACCGTATAGAAGTTATGGCCATTTGAAGCTTTATCTGTGTTTGATTTGGGACTCAAGGGTAGAATAGCTTTGAGCGATAGCTTAAATTGACAAGAGGCTCGAGTACTTTATTGTTACAAAATTTCAAGGTTTTATGACGCTCCAGTAAAAAGTTACAAGCATTTCTATGTTGCAAACTTTGATAGGTGTAGGACGTACCGTATAGGAGTTAGGGCCATTTGAAGTTTTATCAGTGTTTGATTTGGGACTCTAGGGTAGCATAGCTTTGCGCGATAACTTAAATTGACAAGAGGCTCGAGTAATTTATTGTTACAAAATTTCAAGGTTTTATGACGCTGCAGTAAAAAGTTACAAGCACTTGTATGTTGCAAACTTTGATAGGTGTAGGACGTACCGTATAGAAGTTATGGCCACTTGAAGCTTTATCTGTGTTTGATTTGGGACTCAAGGGTAGAATAGCTTTGTGCGATAACTTAAATTGAAAAAGAGGCTCGAGTACTTTATTGTTACAAAATTTCAAGGTTTTATGACGCTCCAGTAAAAAGTTACAAGCAGTTGTATGTTGCAAACTTTGATAGGTGTATTACGTACCGTATAGGAGTTAGGGCCATTTGAAGTTTTATCAGTGTTTGATTTGGGACTCAAGGGTAGCATAGCTTTGTGCGATAACTTAAATTGAAAAAGAGGCTCGAGTACTTTATTGTTACAAAATTTCAAGGTTTTATGACGCTCCAGTAAAAAGTTAGAAGCACTTGTATGTTGCAAACTTTGATAGGTGTAGGACGTACCGTATAGAAGTTATGGCCATTTGAAGCTTTATCTGTGTTTGATTTGGGACTCAAGGGTAGAATAGCTTTGAGCGATAGCTTAAATTGACAAGAGGCTCGAGTACTTTATTGTTACAAAATTTCAAGGTTTTATGACGCTCCAGTAAAAAGTTACAAGCATTTCTATGTTGCAAACTTTGATAGGTGTAGGACGTACCGTATAGGAGTTAGGGCCATTTGAAGTTTTATCAGTGTTTGATTTGGGACTCTAGGGTAGCATAGCTTTGCGCGATAACTTAAATTGACAAGAGGCTCGAGTAATTTATTGTTACAAAATTTCAAGGTTTTATGACGCTCCAGTAAAAAGTTACAAGCATTTCTATGTTGCAAACTTTGATAGGTGTAGGACGTACCGTGTAGGAGTTAGGGCCATTTGAAGTTTTATCAGTGTTTGATTTGCGACTCAAGGGTAGCATAGGTTTGCGCGATAACTTAAATTGGAAAAGAGGCTCGAGTACTTTATTGTTACAAAATTTCAAGGTTTTATGACGCTCCAGTAAAAAGTTACAAGCAGTTGTATGTTGCAAACTTTGATAGGTGTATTACGTACCGTATAGGAGTTAGGGCCATTTGAAGTTTTATCAGTGTTTGATTTGGGACTCAAGGGTAGCATAGCTTTGAGCGATAACTTAAATTGAAAAATAGGCTCGAGTACTTTATTGTTACAAAATTTCAAGGTTTTATGACGCTCCAGTAAAAAGTTACAAGCACTTGTATGTTGCAAACTTTGATAGGTGTAGGACGTACCGTATAGGAGGTAGGACCATTTGAAGTTTTATCAGTATTTGATTTGGGACTCAAGGGTAACATAGCTTTGTGCGATAACTTAAATTGAAAAAGAGGCTCGAGTACTTTATTGTTACAAAATTTCAAAGTTTTATGACGCTCCAGTAAAAAGTTACAAGCACTTGTATGTTGCAAACTTTGATAGGTGTAGGACGTACCGTATAGAAGTTATGGCCATTTGAAGCTTTATCTGTGTTTGATTTGGGACTCAAGGGTAGAATAGCTTTTTGCGATAACTTAAATTGAAAAAGAGGCTCGAGTACTTTATTGTTACAAAATTTCAAGGTTTTATGACGCTCCAGTAAAAAGTTACAAGCAGTTGTATGTTGCAAACTTTGATAGGTGTATTACGTACCGTATAGGAGTTAGGGCCATTTGAAGTTTTATTAGTGTTTGATTTGGGACTCAAGGGTAGCATAGCTCTGTGCGATAACTTAAATTGAAAAAGAGGCTCGAGTACTTTATTGTTACAAAATTTCAAGGTTTTATGACGCTCCAGTAAAAAGTTACAAGCACTTGTATGTTGCAAACTTTGATAGGTGTAGGACGTACCGTATAGAAGTTATGGCCATTTGAAGCTTTATCGTGTTTGATTTGGGACTCAAGGGTAGAATAGCTTTGAGCGATAGCTTAAATTGACAAGAGGCTCGAGTACTTTATTGTTACAAAATTTCAAGGTTTTATGACGCTCCAGTAAAAAGTTACAAGCATTTCTATGTTGCAAACTTTGATAGGTGTAGGACGTACCGTATAGGAGTTAGGGCCATTTGAAGTTTTATCAGTGTTTGATTTGGGACTCTAGGGTAGCATAGCTTTGCGCGATAACTTAAATTGACAAGAGGCTCGAGTAATTTATTGTTACAAAATTTCAAGGTTTTATGACGCTCCAGTAAAAAGTTACAAGCATTTCTATGTTGCAAACTTTGATAGGTGTAGGACGTACCGTGTAGGAGTTAGGGCCATTTGATGTTTTATCAGTGTTTGATTTGCGACTCAAGGGCAGCATAGGTTTGCGCGATAACTTAAATTGGAAAAGAGGCTCGAGTACTTTATTGTTACAAAATTTCAAGGTTTTATGACGCTCCACTAAAAAGATACAAGCACTTGTATGTTGCAAACGTTGATAGGTGTAGGACGTACCGTATAGAATTTAGGGCCATTTGAAGTTTTATCAATGTTTGATTTGGGACTCAATGGTAGCATAGCTTTGAGCGATAGCTTAAATTGACAAGAGGCTCGAGTACTTTATTGTTACAAAATTTCATGGTTTTATGACGCTCCAGTAAAAAGGTACAAGCAGTTGTATGTTGCAAACTTTGATAGGTGTATTACGTACCGTATAGGAGTTAGGGCCATTTGAAGTTTTATCAGTGTTTGATTTGGGACTCAAGGGTAGCATAGCTTTGAGCGATAACTTAAATTGAAAAATAGGCTCGAGTACTTTATTGGTACAAAATTTCAAGGTTTTATGACGCTCCAGTAAAAAGTTACAAGCATTTGTATGTTGCAAACTTTGATAGGTGTAGGACGTACCGTATAGGAGTTAGGGCCATTTGAAGTTTTATCAGTGTTTGATTTGGGACTCAAGGGTAACATAGCTTTGTGCGATAACTTAAATTGAAAAAGAGGCTCGAGTACTTTATTGTTACAAAATTTCAAGATTTTATGACGCTCCAGTAAAAAGTTGCAAGCACTTGTATGTTGCAAACTTTGATAGGTGTAGGACGTACCGTATAGAAGTTATGGCCATTTGAAGCTTTATCTGTGTTTGATTTGGGACTCAAGGGTAGAATAGCTTTGTGCGATAACTTAAATTGAAAAAGAGGCTCGAGTACTTTATTGTTACAAAATTTCAAGGTTTAATGACGCTCCAGTAAAAAGTTACAAGCAGTTGTATGTTGCAAACTTTGATAGGTGTATTACGTACCGTATAGGAGTTAGGGCCATTTGAAGTTTTATCAGTGTTTGATTTGGGACTCAAGGGTAGCATAGCTTTGTGCGATAACTTACATTGAAAAAGAGGCTCGAGTACTTTATTGTTACAAAATTTCAAGATTTTATGACGCTCCAGTAAAAAGTTACAAGCACTTGTATGTTGCAAACTTTGATAAGTGTAGGATGTACCGTATAGAAGTTATGGCCATTTGAAGCTTTATCTGTGTTTGATTTGGGACTCAAGGGTAGAATAGCTTTGAGCGATCGCTTAAATTGACAAGAGGCTCGAGTACTTTATTGTTACAAAATTTCAAGGTTTTATGACGCTCCAGTAAAAAGTTACAAGCATTTCTATGTTGCAAACTTTGATAGGTGTAGGACGTACCGTATAGGAGTTAGGGCCATTTGAAGTTTTATCAGTGTTTGATTTGGGACTCTAGGGTAGCATAGCTTTGCGCGATAACTTAAATTGACAAGAGGCTCGAGTAATTTATTGTTACAAAATTTCAAGGTTTTATGACGCTCCACTAAAAAGATACAAGCACTTGTATGTTGCAAACTTTGATAGGTGTAGGACGTACCGTATAGAATTTAGGGCCATTTGAAGTTTTATCAATGTTTGATTTGGGACTCAATGGAAGCATAGCTTTGAGCGATACCTTAAATTGACAAGAGGCTCGAGTACTTTATTGTTACAAAATTTCAAGGTTTTATGACGCTCCAGTAAAAAGTTACAAGCAGCCGTATGTTGCAAACTTTGATAGGTGTATTACGTGCCGTATAGGAATTAGGGCCATTTGAAGTTTTATCAGTGTTTGCTTTGGGACTCAAGGGTAGCATAGCTTTGAGCGATCACTTAAATTGACAAGAGGCTCGAGTACTTTATGGTTACAAAATTTCAAGGTTTTATGACGCTCCAGTAAAAAGTTGAAAGCATTGATATGTTGCAAACTTTGATAGGTGTAGGACGTACCGTATAGGAGTTAGGGTCATTTGAAGTTTTATCGGTGTTTGATTTGGGACTCAAGGGTAGCATAGCTTTGAGCGATAACTTAAATTGAAAAAGAGGCTCGAGTACTTTATTGTTACAAAATTTCAAGGTTTTATGACGCTCCAGTAAAAAGTTGAAAGCATTTCTATGTTGCAAACTTTGATAGGTGTAGGACGTACCGTATAGGAATTAGGGCCATTTCAAGTTTTATCAGTGTTTGATTTGGGAATCTAGGGTAGCATAGCTTTGCGCGATAACTTAAATTGACAAGAGGCTCGAGTAATTTATTGTTACAAAATTTCAAGGTTTTATGACGCTCCAGTAAAAAGTTACAAGCATTTGTATGTTGCAAACTTTGATAGGTGTAGGACGTACCGTATAGGAGTTAGGGCCATTTGAAGTTTTATCAGTGTTTGATTTGGGACTCAAGGGTAACATAGCTTTGTGCGATAACTTAAATTGAAAAAGAGGCTCGAGTACTTTATTGTTACAAAATTTCAAGGTTTTATGACGCTCCAGTAAAAAGTTGCAAGCACTTGTATGTTGCAAACTTTGATAGGTGTAGGACGTACCGTATAGAAGTTATGGCCATTTGAAGCTTTATCTGTGTTTGATTTGGGACTCAAGGGTAGAATAGCTTTGTGCGATAACTTAAATTGAAAAAGAGGCTCGAGTACTTTATTGTTACAAAATTTCAAGGTTTAATGACGCTCCAGTAAAAAGTAAAAGCAGTTGTATGTTGCAAACTTTGATAGGTGTATTACGTACCGTATAGGAGTTAGGGCCATTTGAAGTTTTATCAGTGTTTGATTTGGGACTCAAGGGTAGCATAGCTTTGTGCGATAACTTACATTGAAAAAGAGGCTCGAGTACTTTATTGTTACAAAATTTCAAGGTTTTATGACGCTCCAGTAAAAAGTTACAAGCACTTGTATGTTGCAAACTTTGATAAGTGTAGGATGTACCGTATAGAAGTTATGGCCATTTGAAGCTTTATCTGTGTTTGATTTGGGACTCAAGGGTAGAATAGCTTTGAGCGATAGCTTAAATTGACAAGAGGCTCGAGTACTTTATTGTTACAAAATTTCAAGGTTTTATGACGCTCCAGTAAAAAGTTACAAGCATTTCTATGTTGCAAACTTTGATAGGTGTAGGACGTACCGTATAGGAGTTAGGGCCATTTGAAGTTTTATCAGTGTTTGATTTGGGACTCTAGGGTAGCATAGCTTTGCGCGATAACTTAAATTGACAAGAGGCTCGAGTAATTTATTGTTACAAAATTTCAAGGTTTTATGACGCTCCAGTAAAAAGTTACAAGCATTTCTATGTTGCAAACTTTGATAGGTGTACGACGTACCGTGTAGGAGTTAGGGCCATTTGAAGTTTTATCAGTGTTTGATTTGCGACTCAAGGGTAGCATGGGTTTGCGCGATAACTTAAATTGGAAAAGAGGCTCGAGTACTTTATTGTTACAAAATTTCAAGGTTTTATGACGCTCCACTAAAAAGATACAAGCACTTGTATGTTGCAAACTTTGATAGGTGTAGGACGTACCGTATAGAATTTAGGGCCATTTGAAGTTTTATCAATGTTTGATTTGGGACTCAATGGAAGCATAGCTTTGAGCGATAGCTTAAATTGACAAGAGGCTCGAGTACTTTATTGTTACAAAATTTCAAGGTTTTATGACGCTCCAGTAAAAAGTTACAAGCAGCTGTATGTTGCAAACTTTGATAGGTGTATTACGTACCGTATAGGAATTAGGGCCATTTGAAGTTTTATCAGTGTTTGATTTGGGACTCAAAGGTAGCATAGCTTTGAGCGATAACTTAAATTGAAAAATAGGCTCGAGTACTTTATTGTTACAAAATTTCAAGGTTTTATGACGCTCCAGTAAAAAGTTACAAGCATTTGTATGTTGCAAACTTTGATAGGTGTAGGACGTACCGTATAGAAGTTAGGGCCATTTGAAGTTTTCTCAGTGTTTGCTTTGGGACTCAAGGGTAGCATAGCTTTGAGCGATCACTTAAATTGACAAGAGGCTCGAGTACTTTATGGTTACAAAATTTCAAGGTTTTATGACGCTCCAGTAAAAAGTTGAAAGCATTGATATGTTGCAAACTTTGATAGGTGTAGGACGTACCGTATAGGAGTTAGGGTCATTTGAAGTTTTATCGGTGTTTGATTTGGGACTCAAGGGTAGCATAGCTTTGAGCGATAACTTAAATTGAAAAAGAGGCTCGAGTACTTTATTGTTACAAAATTTCAAGGTTTTATGACGCTCCAGTAAAAAGTTGAAAGCATTTCTATGTTGCAAACTTTGATAGGTGTAGGACGTACCGTATAGGAATTAGGGCCATTTGAAGTTTTATCAGTGTTTGATTTGGGAATCTAGGGTAGCATAGCTTTGCGCGATAACTTAAATTGACAAGAGGCTCGAGTAATTTATTGTTACAAAATTTCAAGGTTTTATGACGCTCCAGTAAAAAGTTACAAGCATTTCTATGTTGCAAACTTTGATAGGTGTAGGACGTACCGTGTAGGAGTTAGGGCCATTTGAAGTTTTATCAGTGTTTGATTTGCGACTCAAGGGTAGCATAGGTTTGCGCGATAACTTAAATTGGAAAAGAGGCTCGAGTACTTTATTGTTACAAAATTTCAAGGTTTTATGACGCTCCAGTAAAAAGTTGAAAGCATTTCTATGTTGCAAACTTTGATCGGTGTAGGACGTACCGTATAGGAATTAGGGCCATTTGAAGTTTTATCAGTGTTTGATTTGGGACTCTAGGGTAGCATAGCTTTGCGCGATAACTTAAATTGACAAGAAGCTCGAGTAATTTATTGTTACAAAATTTCAAGGTTTTATGACGCTCCAGTAAAAAGTTACAAGCATTTCTATGTTGCAAACTTTGATAGGTGTAGGACGTACCGTGTAGGAGTTAGGGCCATTTGAAGTTTTCTTAGTGTTTGCTTTGGGACTCAAGGGTAGCATAGGTTTGCGCGATAACTTAAATTGGAAAAGAGGCTCGAGTACTTTATTGTTACAAAATTTCAAGGTTTTATGAGGCTCCACTAAAAAGATACAAGCACTTGTATGTTGCAAACTTTGATAGGTGTAGGACGTACTGTATAGAATTTAGGGCCATTTGAAGTTTTATCAATGTTTGATTTGGGACTCAATGGTAGCATAGCTTTGAGCGATAGCTTAAATTGACAAGAGGCTCGAGTACTTTATTGTTACAAAATTTCAAGGTTTTATGACGCTCCACTAAAAAGTTACAAGCACTTGTATGTTGCAAACTTTGATAGGTGTAGGACGTACCGTATATAATTTAGGGCCATTTGAAGTTTTATCAATGTTTGATTTGGGTCTCAATGGTAGCATAGCTATGAGCGATAGCTTAAATTGACAAGAGGCTCGAGTACTTTATTGTTACAAAATTTCAAGGTTTTGTGATGCTCCAGTAAAAAGTTACAAGCAGTTGTATGTTGCAAACTTTGATAGGTGTATTACGTACCGTATAGGAATTAGGGCCATTTGAAGTTTTATCAGTGTTTGATTTGGGACTCAAAGGTAGCATAGCTTTGAGCGATAACTTAAATTGAAAAATAGGCTCGAGTACTTTATGGTTACAAAATTTCAAGGTTTTATGACGCTCCAGTAAAAAGTTGAAAGCATTTCTATGTTGCAAACTTTGATAGGTGTAGGACGTACCGTATAGGAGTTAGGGCCATTTGAAGTTTTCTTAGTGTATGCTTTGGGACTCAAGGGTAGCATAGCTTTGAGCGATAACTTAAATTGAAAAAGAGGCTCGAGTACTTTATTGTTACAAAATTTCAAGGTTTTATGACGCTCCAGTAAAAAGTTGAAAGCATTTCTATGTTGCAAACTTTGATAGGTGTAGGACGTACCGTATAGGAGTTAGGGCCATTTGAAGTTTTATCAGTGTTTGATTTGGGACTCTAGGGTAGCATAGCTTTGCGCGATAACTTAAATTGACAAGAGGCTCGAGTAATTTATTGTTACAAAATTTCAAGGTTTTATGACGCTCCAGTAAAAAGTTACAAGCATTTCTATGTTGCAAACTTTGATAGGTGTAGGACGTACCGTGTAGGAGTTAGGGCCATTTGAAGTTTTATCAGTGTTTGATTTGCGACTCAAGGGTTGCATAGGTTTGCGCGATAACTTAAATTGGAAAAGAGGCTCGAGTACTTTTTTGTTACAAAATTTCAAGGTTTTATGAGGCTCCACTAAAAAGATACAAGCACTTGTATGTTGCAAACTTTGATAGGTGTAGGACGTACCGTATAGAATTTAGGGCCATTTGAAGTTTTATCAATGTTTGATTTGGGAATCAATGGTAGCATAGCTTTGAGCGATAGCTTAAATTGACAAGAGGCTCGAGTACTTTATTGTTACAAAATTTCAAGGTTTTATGACGCTCCAGTAAAAAGTTACAAGCAGTTGTATGTTGCAAACTTTGATAGGTGTATAACGTACCGTATAGGAATTAGGGCCATTTGAAGTGTTATCAGTGTTTGATTTTGGACTCAAAGGTAGCATAGCTTTGAGCGATAACTTAAATTGAAAAATAGGCTCGAGTACTTTATTGTTACAAAATTTCAAGGTTTTATGACGCTCCAGTAAAAAGTTACAAGCATTTGTATGTTGCAAACTTTGATAGGTGTAGGACGTACCGTATAGAAGTTAGGGCCATTTGAAGTTTTCTCAGTGTTTGCTTTTTGACTCAAGGGTAGCATAGCTTTGAGCGATCACTTAAATTGACAAGAGGCTCGAGTACTTTATGGTTACAAAATTTCAAGGTTTTATGACGCTCCAGTAAAAAGTTGAAAGCACTTGTATGTTGCAAACTTTGATAGGTGTAGGACGTACCGTATAGAAGTTATGGCCATTTGAAGCTTTATCTGTGTTTGATTTGGGACTCAACGGTAGATAGGTGTAGGACGTACCGTATAGAATTTAGGGCCATTTGAAGTTTTATAAATGTTTGATTTGGGACTCAATGGTAGCATAGCTTTGAGCGATAGCTTAAATTGACAAGAGGCTCGAGTACTTTATTGTTACAAAATTTCAAGGTTTTATGACGCTCCAGTAAAAAGTTGAAAGCATTGATAGGTTGCAAACTTTGATAGGTGTAGGACGTACCGTATAGGAGTTAGGGTCATTTGAAGTTTTATCGGTGTTTGATTTGGGACTCAAGGGTAGCATAGCTTTGAGCGATAACTTAAATTGAAAAAGAGGCTCGAGTACTTTATTGTTACAAAATTTCAAGGTTTTATGACGCTCCAGTAAAAAGTTGAAAGCATTTCTATGTTGCAAACTTTGATAGGTGTAGGACGTACCGTATAGGAATTAGGGCCATTTGAAGTTTTATCAGTGTTTGATTTGGGAATCTAGGGTAGCATAGCTTTGCGCGATAACTTAAATTGACAAGAGGCTCGAGTAATTTATTGTTACAAAATTTCAAGGTTTTATGACGCTCCAGTAAAAAGTTACAAGCATTTCTATGTTGCAAACTTTGATAGGTGTAGGACGTACCGTGTAGGAGTTAGGGCCATTTGAAGTTTTATCAGTGTTTGATTTGCGACTCAAGGGTAGCATAGGTTTGCGCGATAACTTAAATTGGAAAAGAGGCTCGAGTACTTTATTGTTACAAAATTTCAAGGTTTTATGACACTCCAGTAAAAAGTTGAAAGCATTTCTATGTTGCAAACTTTGATAGGTGTAGGACGTACCGTATAGGAGTTAGGGCCATTTGAAGTTTTATCAGTGTTTGATTTGGGACTCTAGGGTAGCATAGCTTTGCGCGATAACTTAAATTGACAAGAGGCTCGAGTAATTTATTGTTACAAAATTTCAAGGTTTTATGACGCTCCAGTAAAAAGTTACAAGCATTTCTATGTTGCAAACTTTGATAGGTGTAGGACGTACCGTGTAGGAGTTAGGGCCATTTGAAGTTTTCTTACTGTTTGCTTTGGGACTCAAGGGTAGCATAGGTTTGCGCGATAACTTAAATTGGAAAAGAGGCTCGAGTACTTTATTGTTACAAAATTTCAAGGTTTTATGAGGCTCCACTAAAAAGATACAAGCACTTGTATGTTGCAAACTTTGATAGGTGTAGGACGTACCGTATAGAATTTAGGGCCATTTGAAGTTTTATCAATGTTTGATTTGGGACTCAATGGTAGCATAGCTTTGAGCGATACCTTAAATTGACAAGAGGCTCGAGTACTTTATTGTTACAAAATTTCAAGGTTTTATGACGCTCCAGTAAAAAGTTACAAGCAGTTGTATGTTGCAAACTTTGCTAGGTGTATTACGTAGCGTATAGGAATTAGGGCCATTTGAAGTGTTATCAGTGTTTGATTTTGGACTCAAAGGTAGCATAGCTTTGAGCGATAACTTAAATTGAAAAATAGGCTCGAGTACTTTATTGTTACAAAATTTCAAGGTTTTATGACGCTCCAGTAAAAAGTTACAAGCATTTGTATGTTGCAAACTTTGATAGGTGTAGGACGTACCGTATAGGAGTTAGGGCCATTTGAAGTTTTATCAGTGTTTGATTTGGGACTCAAGGGTAACATAGCTTTGTGCGATAACTTAAATTGAAAAAGAGGCTCGAGTACTTTATTGTTACAAAATTTCAAGGTTTTATGACGCTCCAGTAAAAAGTTACAAGCACTTGTATGTTGCAAACTTTGATAGGTGTAGGACGTACCGTATAGAAGTTATGGCCATTTGAAGCTTTATCTGTGTTTGATTTGGGACTCAAGTGTAGAATAGCTTTGTGCGATAACTTAAATTGAAAAATAGGCTCGAGTACTTTATTGTTACAAAATTTCAAGGTTTTATGAGGCTCCACTAAAAAGATACAAGCACTTGTATGTTGCAAACTTTGATAGGTGTAGGACGTACCGTATAGAATTTAGGGCCATTTGAAGTTTTATCAATGTTTGATTTGGGACTCAATGGTAGCATAGCTTTGAGCGATAGCTTAAATTGACAAGAGGCTCGAGTACTTTATTGTTACAAAATTTCAAGGTTTTATGACGCTCCAGTAAAAAGTTACAAGCAGTTGTATGTTGCAAACTTTGCTAGGTGTATTACGTACCGTATAGGAATTAGGGCCATTTGAAGTGTTATCAGTGTTTGATTTTGGACTCAAAGGTAGCATAGCTTTGAGCGATAACTTAAATTGAAAAATAGGCTCGAGTACTTTATTGTTACAAAATTTCAAGGTTTTATGACGCTCCAGTAAAAAGTTACAAGCATTTGTATGTTGCAAACTTTGATAGGTGTAGGACGTACCGTATAGAAGTTAGGGCCATTTGAAGTTTTCTCAGTGTTTGCTTTGGGACTCAAGGGTAGCATAGCTTTGAGCGATCACTTAAATTGACAAGAGGCTCGAGTACTTTATGGTTACAAAATTTCAAGGTTTTATGACGCTCCAGTAAAAAGTTGAAAGCACTTGTATGTTGCAAACTTTGATAGGTGTAGGACGTACCGTATAGAAGTTATGGCCATTTGAAGCTTTATCTGTGTTTGATTTGGGACTCAAGGGTAGAATAGCTTTGAGCGATAGCTTAAATTGACAAGAGGCTCGAGTACTTTATTGTTACAAAATTTCAAGGTTTTATGACGCTCCAGTAAAAAGTTACAATCATTTCTATGGTGCAAACTTTGATAGGTGTAGGACGTACCGTATAGGAGTTAGGGCCATTTGAAGTTTTATCAGTGTTTGATTTGGGGCTCTAGGGTAGCATAGGTTTGCGTGATAACTTAAATTGGAAAAGAGGCTCGAGTACTTTATTGTTACAAAATTTCAAGGTTTTATGACGCTCCACTAAAAAGTTACAAGCACTTGTATGTTGCAAACTTTGATAGGTGTAGGACGTACCGTATATAATTTAGGGCCATTTGAAGTTTTATCAATGTTTGATTTGGGACTCAATGGTAGCATAGCTATGAGCGATAGCTTAAATTGACAAGAGGCTCGAGTACTTTATTGTTACAAAATTTCACGGTTTTATGACGCTCCAGTAAAAAGTTACAAGCAGTTGTATGTTGCAAACTTTGATAGGTGTATTACGTACCGTATAGGAATTAGGGCCATTTGAAGTTTTATCAGTGTTTGATTTGGGACTCAAAGGTAGCATAGCTTTGAGCGATAACTTAAATTGAAAAATAGGCTCGAGTACTTTATGGTTACAAAATTTCAAGGTTTTATGACGCTCCAGTAAAAAGTTGAAAGCATTTCTATGTTGCAAACTTTGATAGGTGTAGGACGTACCGTATAGGAGTTAGGGCCATTTGAAGTTTTCTTAGTGTATGCTTTGGGACTCAAGGGTAGCATAGCTTTGAGCGATAACTTAAATTGAAAAAGAGGCTCGAGTACTTTATTGTTACAAAATTTCAAGGTTTTATGACGCTCCAGTAAAAAGTTGAAAGCATTTCTATGTTGCAAACTTTGATAGGTGTAGGACGTACCGTATAGGAGTTAGGGCCATTTGAAGTTTTATCAGTGTTTGATTTGGGACTCTAGGGTAGCATAGCTTTGCGCGATAACTTAAATTGACAAGAGGCTCGAGTAATTTATTGTTACAAAATTTCAAGGTTTTATGACGCTCCAGTAAAAAGTTACAAGCATTTCTATGTTGCAAACTTTGATAGGTGTAGGACGTACCGTGTAGGAGTTAGGGCCATTTGAAGTTTTATCAGTGTTTGATTTGCGACTCAAGGGTTGCATAGGTTTGCGCGATAACTTAAATTGGAAAAGAGGCTCGAGTACTTTATTGTTACAAAATTTCAAGGTTTTATGAGGCTCCACTAAAAAGATACAAGCACTTGTATGTTGCAAACTTTGATAGGTGTAGGACGTACCGTATAGAATTTAGGGCCATTTGAAGTTTTATCAATGTTTGATTTGGGAATCAATGGTAGCATAGCTTTGAGCGATAGCTTAAATTGACAAGAGGCTCGAGTACTTTATTGTTACAAAATTTCAAGGTTTTATGACGCTCCAGTAAAAAGTTACAAGCAGTTGTATGTTGCAAACTTTGATAGGTGTATAACGTACCGTATAGGAATTAGGGCCATTTGAAGTGTTATCAGTGTTTGATTTTGGACTCAAAGTTAGCATAGCTTTGAGCGATAACTTAAATTGAAAAATAGGCTCGAGTACTTTATTGTTACAAAATTTCAAGGTTTTATGACGCTCCAGTAAAAAGTTACAAGCATTTGTATGTTGCAAACTTTGATAGGTGTAGGACGTACCGTATAGAAGTTAGGGCCATTTGAAGTTTTCTCAGTGTTTGCTTTGGGACTCAAGGGTAGCATAGCTTTGAGCGATCACTTAAATTGACAAGAGGCTCGAGTACTTTATGGTTACAAAATTTCAAGGTTTTATGACGCTCCAGTAAAAAGTTGAAAGCACTTGTATGTTGCAAACTTTGATAGGTGTAGGACGTACCGTATAGAAGTTATGGCCATTTGAAGCTTTATCTGTGTTTGATTTGGGACTCAACGGTAGATAGGTGTAGGACGTACCGTATAGAATTTAGGGCCATTTGAAGTTTTATCAATGTTTGATTTGGGACTCAATGGTAGCATAGCTTTGAGCGATAGCTTAAATTGACAAGAGGCTCGAGTACTTTATTGTTACAAAATTTCAAGGTTTTATGACGCTCCAGTAAAAAGTTACAAGCAGTTGTATGTTGCAAACTTTGATAGGTGTATTACGTACCGTATAGGTAGGGCCATTTGAAGTTTTATCAGTGTTTGATTGGGACTCAAAGGTAGCATAGCTTTGAGCGATAACTTAAATTGAAAAATAGGCTCGAGTACTTTATGGTTACAAAATTTCAAGGTTTTATGACGCTCCAGTAAAAAGTTGAAAGCATTTCTATGTTGCAAACTTTGATAGGTGTAGGACGTACCGTATAGGAGTTAGGGCCATTTGAAGTTTTATCAGTGTTTGATTTGGGACTCTAGGGTAGCATAGCTTTGCGCGATAACTTAAATTGACAAGAGGCTCGAGTAATTTATTGTTACAAAATTTCAAGGTTTTATGACGCTCCAGTAAAAAGTTAGAAGCATTTCTATGTTGCAAAATTTGATAGGTGTAGGACGTACCGTGTAGGAGTTAGGGCCATTTGAAGTTTTATCAGTGTTTGATTTGCGACTCAAGGGTAGCATAGGTTTGCGCGATAACTTAAATTGGAAAAGAGGCTCGAGTACTTTATTGTTACAAAATTTCAAGGTTTTATGACACTCCACTAAAAAGTTACAAGCACTTATATGTTGCAAACTTTGATAGGTGTAGGACGTACCGTATAGAATTTAGGGCCATTTGAAGTTTTATCAATGTTTGATTTGGGACTCAATGGTAGCATAGCTTTGAGCGATAGCTTAAATTGACAAGAGGCTCGAGTACTTTATTGTTACAAAATTTCAAGGTTTGATGACGCTCCACTAAAAAGTTACAAGCAGTTGTATGTTGCAAACTTTGATAGGTGTATTACGTACCGTATAGGAATTAGGGCCATTTGAAGTTTTATCAGTGTTTGATTTGGGACTCAAAGGTAGCATAGCTTTGAGCGATAACTTAAATTGAAAAATAGACTCGAGTACTTTATGGTTACAAAATTTCAAGGTTTTATGACGCTCCAGTAAAAAGTTGAAAGCATTTCTATGTTGCAAACTTTTATAGGTGTAGGACGTACCGTATAGGAGTTAGGGCCATTTGAAGTTTTCTTAGTGTTTGCTTTGGGACTCAAGGGTAGCATAGCTTTGAGCGATAACTTAAATTGAAAAAGAGGCTCGAGTACTTTATTGTTACAAAATTTCAAGGTTTTATGACGCTCCAGTAAAAAGTTGAAAGCATTTCTATGTTGCAAACTTTGATAGGTGTAGGACGTACCGTATAGGAGTTAGGGCCATTTGAAGTTTTATCAGTGTTTGATTTGGGACTCTAGGGTAGCATAGCTTTGCGCGATAACTTAAATTGACAAGAGGCTCGAGTACTTTATTGTTACAAAATTTCAAGGTTTAATGACGCTCCAGTAAAAAGTTACAAGCATTTGTATGTTGCAAACTTTGATAGGTGTAGGACGTACCGTCTAGGAGGTAGGACAATTTGAAGTTTTATCAGTGTTTGATTTGGGACTCAAGGGTAACATAGCTTTGTGCGATAACTTAAATTGAAAAAGAGGCTCGAGTACTTTATTGTTACAAAATTTCAAGGTTTTATGACGCTCCAGTAAAAAGTTACAAGCACTTGTATGTTGCAAACTTTGATAGGTGTAGGACGTACCGTATAGAAGTTATGGCCATTTGAAGCTTTATCTGTGTTTGATTTGGGACTCAAGGGTAGAATAGCTTTGTGCGATAACTTAAATTGAAAAAGAGGCTCGAGTACTTTATTGTTACAAAATTTCAAGGTTTTATGACGCTCCAGTAAAAAGTTACAAGCAGTTGTATGTTGCAAACTTTGATAGGTGTATTACGTACCGTATAGGAGTTAGGGCCATTTGAAGTTTTATCAGTGTTTGATTTGGGACTCAAGGGTAGCATAGCTTTGTGCGATAACTTAAATTGAAAAAGAGGCTCGAGTACTTTATTGTTACAAAATTTCAAGGTTTTATGACGCTCCAGTAAAAAGTTACAAGCACTTGTATGTTGCAAACTTTGATAGGTGTAGGACGTACCGTATAGAAGTTATGGCCATTTGAAGCTTAATCTGTGTTTGATTTGGGACTCAAGGGTAGAATAGCTTTGAGCGATAGCTTAAATTTACAAGAGGCTCGAGTACTTTATTGTTAAAAAATTTCAAGGTTTTATGACGCTCCAGTAAAAAGTTGAAAGCATTTCTATGTTGCAAACTTTGATAGGTGTAGGACGTACCGTATAGGAGTTAGGGCCATTTGAAGTTTTATCAGTGTTTGATTTGAGACTCTAGGGTAGCATAGCTTTGCGCGATAACTTAAATTGACAAGAGGCTCGAGTAATTTATTGTTACAAAATTTCAAGGTTTTATGACGCTCCAGTAAAAAGTTACAAGCATTTCTATGTTGCAAACTTTGATAGGTGTAGGACGTACCGTGTAGGAGTTAGGGCCATTTGAAGTTTTATCAGTGTTTGATTTGCGACTCAAGGGTAGCATAGGTTTGCGCGATAACTTAAATTGGAAAAGAGGCTCGAGTACTTTATTGTTAAAAAATTTCAAGGTTTTATGAGGCTCCACTAAAAAGTTACAAGCACTTGTATGTTGCAAACTTTGATAGGTGTAGGACGTACCGTATAGAAGTTATGGCCATTTGAAGCTTTATCTATGTTTGATTTGGGACTCAAGGGTAGAATAGCTTTGAGCGATAGCTTAAATTGACAAGAGGCTCGAGTACTTTATTGTTACAAAATTTCAAGGTTTTATGACGCTCCAGTAAAAAGTTACAAGCATTTCTATGGTGCAAACTTTGATAGGTGTAGGACGTACCGTATAGGAGTTAGGGCCATTTGAAGTTTTATCAGTGTTTGATTTGGGGCTCTAGGGTAGCATAGCTTTGCGCGATAACTTAAATTGGAAAAGAGGCTCGAGTACTTTATTGTTAAAAAATTTCAAGGTTTTATGACGCTCCAGTAAAACGTTACAAGCACTTGTATGTTGTAAACTTTGATAGGTATAGGACGTACCGTATAGGAGTTAGGGCCATTTGAAGTTTTATCAGTGTTTGATTTGGGGCTCTAGGGTAGCATAGCTTTGCGCGATAACTTAAATTGGAAAAGAGGCTCGAGTACTTTATTGTTACAAAATTTCAAGGTTTTATGACGCTCCAGTAAAACGTTACAAGCATTTGTATGTTGCAAACTTTGATAGGTGTAGGACGTACCGTATAGAAGTTAGGGCCATTTGAAGTTTTCTCAGTGTTTGCTTTGGGACTCAAGGGTAGCATAGCTTTGAGCGATCACTTAAATTGACAAGAGGCTCGAGTACTTTATGGTTACAAAATTTCAAGGTTTTATGACGCTCCAGTAAAAAGTTGAAAGCATTTCTATGTTGCAAACTTTGATAGGTGTAGGACGTACCGTATAGGAGTTAGGGTCATTTGAAGTTTTATCAGTGTTTGATTTGGGACTCAAGATTGAAAAAGAGGCTCGAGTACTTTATTGTTACAAAATTTCAAGGTTTTATGACGCCTCAGTAAAAAGTTGAAAGCATTTCTATGTTGCAAACTTTGATAGGTGTAGTACGTACCGTATAGGAGTTAGGGCCATTTGAAGTTTTATCAGTGTTCGATTTGGGACTCTAGGGTAGCATAGCTTTGCGCGATAACTTAAATTGACAAGAGGCTCGAGTAATTTATTGTTACAAAATTTCAAGGTTTTATGACGCTCCAGTAAAAAGTTACAAGCATTTCTATGTTGCAAACTTTGATAGGTGTAGGACGTACCGTGTAGGAGTTAGGGCCATTTGAAGTTTTATCAGTGTTTGATTTGCGACTCAAGGGTAGCATAGGTTTGCGCGATAACTTAAATTGGAAAAGAGGCTCGAGTGCTTTATTGTTACAAAATTTCAAGGTTTTATGACGCTCCACTAAAAAGTTACAAGCACTTGTATGTTGCAAACTTTGATAGGTGTAGGACGTACCGTATAGAATTTAGGGCCATTTGAAGTTTTATCAATGTTTGATTTGGGACTCAAAGGTAGCATAGCTTTGAGCGATAACTTAAATTGAAAAATAGGCTCGAGTACTTTATGGTTACAAAATTTCAAGGTTTTATGACGCTCCAGTAAAAAGTTGAAAGCATTTCTATGTTGCAAACTTTGATAGGTGTAGGACGTACCGTATAGGAGTTAGGGCCATTTGAAGTTTTATCAGTGTTTGATTTGGGACTCTAGGGTAGCATAGCTTTGCGCGATAACTTAAATTGACAAGAGGCTCGAGTAATTTATTGTTACAAAATTTCAAGGTTTTATGACGCTCCAGAAAAAAGTTACAAGCATTTCTATGTTGCAAACTTTGATAGGTGTAGGACGTACCGTGTAGGAGTTAGGGCCATTTGAAGTTTTATCAGTGTTTGATTTGCGACTCAAGGGTAGCATAGGTTTGCGCGATAACTTAAATTGGAAAAGAGGCTCGAGTACTTTATTGTTACAAAATTTCAAGGTTTTATGACGCTCCACTAAAAAGTTACAAGCACTTGTATGTTGCAAACTTTGATAGGTGTAGGACGTACCGTATAGAATTTAGGGCCATTTGAAGTTTTATCAATGTTTGATTTGGGACTCAATGGTAGCATAGCTTTGAGCGATAGCTTAAATTGACAAGAGGCTCGAGTACTTTATTGTTAAAAAATTTCAAGGTTTGATGACGCTCCAGTAAAAAGTTACAAGCAGTTGTATGTTGCAAACTTTGATAGGTGTATTACGTACCGTATAGGAATTAGGGCCATTTGAAGTTTTATCAGTGTTTGATTTGGGACTCAAAGGTAGCATAGCTTTGAGCGATAACTTAAATTGAAAAATAGACTCGAGTACTTTATGGTTACAAAATTTCAAGGTTTTATGACGCTCCAGTAAAAAGTAGAAAGCATTTCTATGTTGCAAACTTTGATAGGTGTAGGACGTACCGTATAGCAGTTAGGGCCATTTGAAGTTTTCTTAGTGTTTGCTTTGGGACTCAAGGGTAGCATAGCTTTGAGCGATAACTTAAATTGGAAAAGAGGCTCGAGTACTTTATTGTTACAAAATTTCAAGGTTTTATGACGCTCCAGTAAAAAGTTACAAGCACTTGTATGTTGCAAACTTTGATAGGTGTAGGACGTACCGTATAGAAGTTATGGCCATTTGAAGCTTTATCTGTGTTTGATTTGGGACTCAAGGGTAGAATAGCTTTGAGCGATAGCTTAAATTGACAAGAGGCTCGAGTACTTTATTGTTACAAAATTTCAATGTTTTATGACGCTCCAGTAAAACGTTACAAGCACTTGTATGTTGCAAACTTTGATAGGTATAGGACATACCGTATAGAAGTTAGGGTCATTTGAAGTTATATCAGTGTTTGATTTGGGAATCAATGGTAGCATAGCTTTGAGCGATAGCTTAAATTGACAAGAGGCTCGAGTACTTTATTGTTACAAAATTTCAAGGTTTTATGACGCTCCAGTAAAAAGTTACAAGCAGTTGTATGTTGCAAACTTTGATAGGTGTATTACGTACCGTATAGGAGTTAGGGCCATTTGAAGTTTTATCAGTGTTTGATTTGGGACTCAATGCATAGCTTTGAGCGATAACTTATATTGAAAAAGAGGCTCGAGTACTTTATTGTTACAAAATTTCAAGGTTTTATGACGCCCCAGTAAAAAGTTACAAGCATTTGTATGTTACAAACTTTGATAGGTGTAGGACGTACCGTATAGAAGTAAGGGACATTTGAAGTTTTATCAGTGTTTGCTTTGGGACTCAAAGGTAGCATAGCTTTGAGCGATAACTTAAATTGACAAGAGGCTCGAGTATTGTATTGTTACAAAATTTCAAGGGCTTATGACGCTCCAGTAAAAAGTTACAAGCATTTCTATGTTGCAAACTTTGATAGGTGTAGGACGTACCGTATAGGAGTTAGGGCCATTTGAAGTTTTATCAGTGTTTGATTTGGGGTTCAAGGGTAGCATAGCTTTGAGCCATAACTTAAATTGAAAAACTGGCTCGAGTACTTTATTGTTACTAAATTTCAAAGTTTTATGACGCTCCAGTAAAAAGTTACAAGCATTTGTATGTTGCAAACTTTGATAGGTGTAGGACGTACCGTATGGAAGTTAGGGCCATTTGAAGTTTTATCAGTGTTTGATTTGGGACTCGTGGGTAGCATAGCTTTGAGCGATAGCTTAAATTGACAAGAGGCTCGAGTACTTTATTGTTACAAAATTTCAAGGTTTTATGACGCTCCAGTAAAAAGTTACAAGCATTTCTATGTTGCAAACTTTGATAGGTGTACGACGTACCGTATAGGAGTTAGGGCCATTTGAAGTTTTATCAGTGTTTGATTTGGGACTCATGGGTAGCATAGCTTTGAGCGATAACTTAAATTGAAAAAGAGGCTCGAGTACTTTATTGTTACAAAATTTCCAGGTTTTATGACGCTCCAGTAAAAAGTTACAAGCATTTGTATGTTGCAAACTTTGATAGGTGTAGGACGTACCGTATAGAAGTTAGGGCCATTTGAAGTTTTATCAGTGTTTGATTTGGGACTCGTGGGTAGCATAGCTTTTAGCGATAGCTTAAATTGACAAGAGGCTCGAGTACTTTATTGTTCCAAAATTTCAAGGTTTTATGACGCTCCAGTAAAAAGTTACAAGCAGTTGTATGTTGCAAACTTTGATAGGTGTAGGACGTACCGTATAGAAGTTAGGGCCATTTGAAGTTTTATCAGTGTTTGATTTGGGACTCATGGGTAGCATAGCTTTGAGCGATAACTTAAATTGAAAAAGAGGCTCTAGTACTTTATTGTTACAAAATTTCCAGGTTTTATGACGCTCCAGTAAAAAGTTACAAGCATTTGTATGTTGCAAACTTTGATAGGTGTAGGACGTACCGTATAGAAGTTAGGGCCATTTGAAGTTTTATCAGTGTTTGATTTGGGACTCAAGTGTAGCATAGCTTTGAGCGATAGCTTAAATTGACAAGAGGCTCGAGTACTTTATTGTTACAAAATTTCAAGGTTTTATGACACTCCAGTAAAAAGTTACAAGCATTTGTAGGTTGCAAACTTTGATAGGTGTAGGACGTACCGTATAGAAGTTAGGGCCATTTGAAGTTTTATCAGTGTTTGATTTGGGACTCAAGTGTAGCATAGCTTTGAGCGATAACTTAAATTGAAAAACTGGCTCGAGTACTTTATTGTTACTAAATTTCAAAGTTTTATGACGCTCCAGTAAAAAGTTACAAGCATTTGTATGTTGCAAACTTTGATAGGTGTAGGACGTACCGTATAGAAGTTAGGGCCATTTGAAGTTTTATCAGTGTTTGATTTGGGACTCGTGGGTAGCATAGCTTTGAGCGATAGCTTAAATTGACAAGAGGCTCGAGTACTTTATTGTTACAAAATTTCAAGGGTTTATGACGCTCCAGTAAAAAGTTACAAGCATTTCTATGTTGCAAACTTTGATAGGTGTAGGACGTACCGTATAGGAGTTAGGGCCATTTGAAGTTTTATCAGTGTTTGATTTGGGATTCAAGGGTAGCATAGCTTTGAGCGATAACTTAAATTGAAAAACTGGCTCGAGTACTTTATTGTTACTAAATTTAAAAGTTTTATGACGCTCCAGTAAAAAGTTACAAGCATTTGTATGTTGCAAACTTTGATAGGTGTAGGACGTACCGTATGGAAGTTAGGGCCATTTGAAGTTTTATCAGTGTTTGATTTGGGACTCGTGGGTAGCATAGCTTTGAGCGATAGCTTAAATTGACAAGAGGCTCGAGTACTTTATTGTTACAAAATTTCAAGGTTTTATGACGCTCCAGTAAAAAGTTACAAGCATTTCTATGTTGCAAACTTTGATAGGTGTACGACGTACCGTATAGGAGTTAGGGCCATTTGAAGTTTTATCAGTGTTTGATTTGGGACTCATGGGTAGCATAGCTTTGAGCGATAACTTAAATTGAAAAAGAGGCTCGAGTACTTTATTGTTACAAAATTTCCAGGTTTTATGACGCTCCAGTAAAAAGTTACAAGCATTTGTATGTTGCAAACTTTGATAGGTGTAGGACGTACCGTATAGAAGTTAGGGCCATTTGAAGTTTTATCAGTGTTTGATTTGGGACTCGTGGGTAGCATAGCTTTGAGCGATAGCTTAAATTGACAAGAGGCTCGAGTACTTTATTGTTCCAAAATTTCAAGGTTTTATGACGCTCCAGTAAAAAGTTACAAGCAGTTGTATGTTGCAAACTTTGATAGGTGTAGGACGTACCGTATAGAAGTTAGGGCCATTTGAAGTTTTATCAGTGTTTGATTTGGGACTCATGGGTAGCATAGCTTTGAGCGATAACTTAAATTGAAAAAGAGGCTCTTGTACTTTATTGTTACAAAATTTCCAGGTTTTATGACGCTCCAGTAAAAAGTTACAAGCATTTGTATGTTGCAAACTTTGATAGGTGTAGGACGTACCGTATAGAACTTAGGGCCATTTGAAGTTTTATCAGTGTTTGATTTGGGACTCGTGGGTAGCATAGCTTTGAGCGATAGCATAAATTGACAAGAGGCTCGAGTACTTTATTGTTACAAAATTTCAAGGTTTTATGACGCTCCAGTAAAAAGTTACAAGCATTTGTTTGTTGGAAACTTTGATAGGCGTAGGACGTACCGTATAGAAGTTAGGGCCATTTGAAGTTTTATCAGTGTTTGATTTGGGACTCAAGTGTAGCATAGCTTTGAGCGATAGCTTAAATTGACAAGAGGCTCGAGTACTTTATTGTTACAAAATTTCAAGGTTTTATGACACTCCAGTAAAAAGTTACAAGCATTTGTAGGTTGCAAACTTTGATAGGTGTAGGACGTACCGTATAGAAGTTAGGGCCATTTGAAGTTTTATCAGTGTTTGATTTGGGACTCAAGTGTAGCATAGCTTTGAGCGATAGCTTAAATTGACAAGAGGGTCGAGTACTTTATTGTTACAAAGTTTCAAGGTTTTATGACGCACCAGTAAAAAGTTACAAGCATTTGTAGGTTGCAAACTTTGATAGGTGTAGGACGTACCGTATAGAAGTTAGGGCCATTTGAAGTTTTATCAGTGATTGATTTGGGACTCAATGGTAGCATAGTTTTGAGCGATAGCTTAAATTGACAAGAGGCTCGAGTACTTTATTGTTACAAAATTTCAAGGTTTTATGACGCTCCAGTAAAAAGTTACAAGCATTTCTATGTTGCAAACTATGATAGGTGTACGACGTACCGTATAGGATTTAGGGCCATTTGAAGTTGTATCAGTGTTTGATTTGGGACACAAGGGTAGCAAAGCTTTGAGCGATAACTTAAATTGAAAACGAGGCTCGAGTACTTTATTGTTACAAAATTTCAAGGTTTTATGACGCTCCAGTAAAAAGGTACAAGCATTTGTATGTTGCAAACTTTGATAGGTGTATGACGTACCGTACAGAAGTTAGGGCCATTTGAAGTCTTATCAGTGTTTGCTTTGGGACTCAAGGGTAGCATAGCTTTGAGCGATAACTTAAATTGACAAGAGGCTCGAGTACTTTATTGTTACAAAATTTCAAGGTTTTATGACGCTCCAGTAAAAAGTTACAAGCATTTGTATGTTGCAAACTTTGATAGGTGTAGGACGTACCGTATAGAAGTTAGGGCCATTTGAAGTTTTATCAGTGTTTGATTTGAGACTCGTGGGTAGCATAGCTTTGAGCGATAGCTTAAATTGACAAGAGGCTCGAGTACTTTATTGTTACAAAATTTCAAGGTTTTATGACGCTCCAGTAAAAAGTTACAAGCAGTTGTATGTTGCAAACTTTGATAGGTGTAGGACGTACCGTATAGAAGTTAGGGCCATTTGAAGTTTTATCAGTGTTTGATTTGGGACTCAAGTGTAGCATAGCTTTGAGCGATAGCTTAAATTGACAAGAGGGTCGAGTACTTTATTGTTACAAAGTTTCAAGGTTTTATGACGCACCAGTAAAAAGTTACAAGCATTTGTAGGTTGCAAACTTTGATAGGTGTAGGACGTACCGTATAGAAGTTAGGGCCATTTGAAGTTTTATCAGTGATTGATTTGGGACTCAATGGTAGCATAGTTTTGAGCGATAGCTTAAATTGACAAGAGGCTCGAGTACTTTATTGTTACAAAATTTCAAGGTTTTATGACGCTCCAGTAAAAACTTACAAGCAGTTGTATGTTGCAAACTTTGATAGGTGTATTACGTACCGTATAGGAGTTAGGGCCATTTGAAGTTTTATCAGTGTTTGATTTGGGACTCAAGGGTAGCATAGCTTTGAGCGATAACTTAAATTGAAAAAGGGGCTCGAGTACTTTATTGTTACAAAATTTCAAGGTTTTATGACGCTCCAGTAAAAAGTTACAAGCATTTGTATGTTGCAAACTTTGATAGGTGTAGGACGTACCGTATAGAAGTTAGGGCCATTTGAAGTTTTATCAGTGTTTGCTTTGGGACTCAAGGGTAGCATAGCTTTGCGCGATAACTTAAATTGACAAGAGGCTCGAGTACTTTATTGTTACAAAATTTCAAGGTTTTATGACGCTCCAGTAAAAAGTTACAAGCATTTCTATGTTGCAAACTATGATAGGTGTACGACGTACCGTATAGGAGTTAGGGCCATTTAAAGTTGTATCAGTGTTTGATTTGGGACACAAGGGTAGCAAAGCTTTGAGCGATAACTTAAATTGAAAAAGAGGCTCGAGTCTTTTATTGTTACAAAATTTCAAGGTTTTATGACGCTCCAGTAAAAAGGTACAAGCATTTGTATGTTCCAAACTTTGATAGGTGTATGACGTACCGTACAGAAGTTAGGGCCATTTGAAGTCTTATCAGTGTTTGCTTTGGGACTCAAGGGTAGCATAGCTTTGAGCGATAACTTAAATTGACAAGAGGCTCGAGTACTTTATTCTTACAAAATTTCAAGGTTTTATGACGCTCCAGTAAAAAGTTACAAGCATTTGTATGTTGCAAACTTTGATAGGTGTAGGACGTACCGTATAGAAGTTAGGGCCATTTGAAGTTTTATCAGTGTTTGATTTGAGACTCGTGGGTAGCATAGCTTTGAGCGATAGCTTAAATTGACAAGAGGCTCGAGTACTTTATTGTTACAAAATTTCAAGGTTTTATGACGCTCCAGTAAAAAGTTACAAGCAGTTGTATGTTGCAAACTTTGATAGGTGTAGGACGTACCGTATAGAAGTTAGGGCCATTTGAAGTTTTATCAGTGTTTGATTTGGGACTCATGGGTAGCATAGCTTTGAGCGATAACTTAAATTGAAAAAGAGTCTCTAGTACTTTATTGTTACAAAATTTCCAGGTTGTATGACGCTCCAGTAAAAAGTTACAAGCATTTGTATGTTGCAAACTTTGATAGGTGTAGGACGTACCGTATAGAAGTTAGGGCCATTTGAAGTTTTATCAGTGTTTGATTTGGGACTCGTGGGTAGCATAGCTTTGAGCGATAGCTTAAATTGACAAGAGGCTCGAGTACTTTATTGTTACAAAATTTCAAGGTTTTATGACGCTCCAGTAAAAAGTTACAAGCATTTGTATGTTGGAAACTTTGATAGGCGTAGGACGTACCGTATAGAAGTTAGGGCCATTTGAAGTTTTATCAGTGTTTGATTTGGGACTCAAGTGTAGCATAGCTTTGAGCGATAACTTAAATTGAAAAAGGGGCTCGAGTACTTTATTGTCACAAAATTTCAAGGTTGTATGACGCTCCAGTAAAAAGTTACAAGCATTTGTATGTTGCAAACTTTGATAGGTGTAGGACGTACCGTATAGAAGTTAGGGCCATTTGAAGTTTTATCAGTGTTTGCTTTGGGACTCAAGGGTAGCATAGCTTTGCGCGATAACTTAAATTGACAAGAGGCTCGAGTACTTTATTGTTACAAAATTTCAAGGTTTTATGACGCTCCAGTAAAAAGTTACAAGCATTTCTATGTTGCAAACTATGATAGGTGTACGACGTACCGTATAGGAGTTAGGGCCATTTGAAGTTGTATCAGTGTTTGATTTGGGACACAAGGGTAGCAAAGCTTTGAGCGATAACTTAAATTGAAAAAGAGGCTCGAGTACTTTATTGTTACAAAATTTCAAGGTTTTATGACGCTCCAGTAAAAAGGTACAAGCATTTGTATGTTGCAAACTTTGATAGGTGTATGACGTACCGTACAGAAGTTAGGGCCATTTGAAGTTTTATCAGTGTTTGCTTTGGGACTCAAGGGTAGCATAGCTTTGAGCGATAACTTAAATTGACAAGAGGCTCGAGTACTTTATTGTTACAAAATTTCAAGGTTTTATGACGCTCCAGTAAAAAGTTACAAGCATTTCTATGTTGCAAACTATGATTGGTGTACGACGTACCGTATAGGAGTTAGGGCCATTTGAAGTTTTATCAGTGTTTGATTTGGGACACAAGGGTAGCAAAGCTTTGACCGATAACTTAAATTGAAAAAGAGGCTCGAGTACTTTATTGTTACAAAATTTCAAGGTTTTATGACGCTCCAGTAAAAAGGTACAAGCATTTGTATGTTGCAAACTTTGATAGGTGTATGACGTACCGTATAGAAGTTAGGGCCATTTGAAATTTTTTCAGTGTTTGATTTGGGACTCAAGGGTAGCATAGCTTTGAGCGAAAACTTAAATTGACAAGAGGCTCGAGTACTTTATTGTTACAAAATTTCAAGGTTTTATGACACTCCAGTAAAAAGTTACAAGCATTTGTAGGTTGCAAACTTTGATAGGTGTAGGACGTACCGTATAGAAGTTAGGGCCATTTGAAGTTTTATCAGTGTTTGATTTGGGACTCAAGTGTAGCATAGCTTTGAGCGATAGCTTAAATTGACAAGAGGCTCGAGTACTTTATTGTTACGAAATTTCAAGGTTTTATGACGCTCCAGTAAAAAGTTACAAGCATTTCTATGTTGCAAACTTTGATAGGTGTAGGACGTACCGTGTAGGAGTTAGGGCCATTTGAAGTTTTATCAGTCTTTGATTTGCGACTCAAGGGTAGCATAGCTTTGCGCGATAACTTAAATTGGAAAAGAGGCTCGAGTACTTTATTGTTACAAAATTTCAAGGTTTTATGACGCTCCACTAAAAAGTTACAAGCACTTGTATGTTGCAAACTTTGATAGGTGTAGGACGTACCGTATAGAATTTAGGGCCATTTGAAGTTTTATCAGTGTTTGATTTGGGACTCATGGGTAGCATAGCTTTGAGCGATAACTTAAATTGAAAAAGAGGCTCTAGTACTTTATTGTTACAAAATTTCCAGGTTTTATGACGCTCCAGTAAAAAGTTACAAGCATTTGTATGTTGCAAACTTTGATAGGTGTAGGACGTACCGTATAGAACTTAGGGCCATTTGAAGTTTTATCAGTGTTTGATTTGGGACTCGTGGGTAGCATAGCTTTGAGCGATAGCTTAAATTGACAAGAGGCTCGAGTACTTTATTGTTACAAAATTTCAAGGTTTTATGACGCTCCAGTTAAAAGTTACAAGCATTTGTATGTTGGAAACTTTGATAGGCGTAGGACGTACCGTATAGAAGTTAGGGCCATTTGAAGTTTTATCAGTGTTTGATTTGGGACTCAAGTGTAGCATAGCTTTGAGCGATAGCTTAAATTGACAAGAGGCTCGAGTACTTTATTGTTACAAAGTTTCAAGGTTTTATGACGCACCAGTAAAAAGTTACAAGCATTTGTAGGTTGCAAACTTTGATAGGTGTAGGACGTACCGTATAGAAGTTAGGGCCATTTGAAGTTTTATCAGTGATTGATTTGGGACTCAATGGTAGCATAGTTTTGAGCGATAGCTTAAATTGACAAGAGGCTCGAGTACTTTATTGTTACAAAATTTCAAGGTTTTATGACGCTCCAGTAAAAACTTACAAGCAGTTGTATGTTGCAAACTTTGATAGGTGTATTACGTACCGTATAGGAGTTAGAGCCATTTGAAGTTTTATCAGTGTTTGATTTGGGACTCAAGGGTAGCATAACTTTGAGCGATAACTTAAATTGAAAAAGGGGCTCGAGTACTTTATTGTTACAAAATTTCAAGGTTTTATGACGCTCCAGTAAAAAGTTACAAGCATTTGTATGTTGCAAACTTTGATAGGTGTAGGACGTACCGTATAGAAGTTAGGGCCATTTGAAGTTTTATCAGTGTTTGCTTTGGGACTCAAGGGTAGCATAGCTTTGCGCGATAACTTAAATTGACAAGAGGCTCGAGTACTTTATTGTTACAAAATTTCAAGGTTTTATGACGCTCCAGTAAAAAGTTACAAGCATTTCTATGTTGCAAACTATGATAGGTGTACGACGTACCGTATAGGAGTTAGGGCCATTTGAAGTTGTATAAGTGTTTCATTTGGGACACAAGGGTAGCAAAGCTTTGAGCGATAACTTAAATTGAAAAAGAGGCTCGAGTACTTTATTGTTACAAAATTTCAAGGTTTTATGACGCTCCAGTAAAAAGGTACAAGCATTTGTATGTTGCAAACTTTGATAGGTGTATGACGTACCGTACAGAAGTTAGGGCCATTTGAAGTTTTATCAGTGTTTGCTTTGGGACTCAAGGGTAGCATAGCTTTGAGCGATAACTTAAATTGACAAGAGGCTCGAGTACTTTATTGTTACAAAATTTCAAGGTTTTATGACGCTCCAGTAAAAAGTTACAAGCATTTGTATGTTGCAAAAATTGATAGGTGTAGGACGTACCGTATAGAAGTTAGGGCCATTTGAAGTTTTATCAGTGTTTGATTTGAGACTCGTGGGTAGCATAGCTTTGAGCGATAGCTTAAATTGACAAGAGGCTCGAGTACTTTATTGTTACAAAATTTCAAGGTTTTATGACGCTCCAGTAAAAAGTTACAAGCAGTTGTATGTTGCAAACTTTGATAGGTGTAGGACGTACCGTATAGAAGTTAGGGCCATTTGAAGTTTTATCAGTGTTTGATTTGGGACTCATGGGTAGCATAGCTTTGAGCGATAACTTAAATTGAAAAAGAGGCTCTAGTACTTTATTGTTACAAAATTTCCAGGTTGTATGACGCTCCAGTAAAAAGTTACAAGCATTTGTATGTTGCAAACTTTGATAGGTGTAGGACGTACCGTATAGAAGTTAGGGCCATTTGAAGTTTTATCAGTGTTTGATTTGGGACTCGTGGGTAGCATAGCTTTGAGCGATAGCTTAAATTGACAAGAGGCTCGAGTACTTTATTGTTACAAAATTTGAAGGTTTTATGACGCTCCAGTAAAAAGTTACAAGCATTTGTATGTTGGAAACTTTGATAGGCGTAGGACGTACCGTATAGAAGTTAGGGCCATTTGAAGTTTTATCAGTGTTTGATTTGGGACTCAAGTGTAGCATAGCTTTGAGCGATAGCTTAAATTGACAAGAGGCTCGAGGACTTTATTGTTACAAAATTTCAAGGTTTTATGACACTCCAGTAAAAAGTTACAAGCATTTGTAGGTTGCAAACTTTGATAGGTGTAGGACGTACCGTATAGAAGTTAGGGCCATTTGAAGTTTTATCAGTGTTTGATTTGGGACTCAAGTGTAGCATAGCTTTGAGCGATAGCTTAAATTGACAAGAGGGTCGAGTACTTTATTGTTACAAAGTTTCAAGGTTTTATGACGCACCAGTAAAAAGTTACAAGCATTTGTAGGTTGCAAACTTTGATAGGTGTAGGACGTACCGTATAGAAGTTAGGGCCATTTGAAGTTTTATCAGTGTTTGATTTGGGACTCAAGGGTAGCATAGCTTTGAGCGATAACTTAAATTGAAAAAGGGGCTCGAGTACTTTATTGTCACAAAATTTCAAGGTTGTATGACGCTCCAGTAAAAAGTTACAAGCATTTGTATGTTGCAAACTTTGATAGGTGTAGGACGTACCGTATAGAAGTTAGGGCCATTTGAAGTTTTATCAGTGTTTGCTTTGGGACTCAAGGGTAGCATAGCTTTGCGCGATAACTTAAATTGACAAGAGGCTCGAGTACTTTATTGTTACAAAATTTCAATGTTTTATGACGCTCCAGTAAAAAGTTACAAGCATTTCTATGTTGCAAACTATGATAGGTGTACGACGTACCGTATAGGAGTTAGGGCCATTTGAAGTTGTATCAGTGTTTGATTTGGGACACAAGGGTAGCAAAGCTTTGAGCGATAACTTAAATTGAAAAAGAGGCTCGAGTACTTTATTGTTACAAAATTTCAAGGTTTTTTGACGCTCCAGTAAAAAGGTACAAGCATTTGTATGTTGCAAACTTTGATAGGTGTATGACGTACCGTACAGAAGTTAGGGCCATTTGAAGTTTTATCAGTGTTTGCTTTGGGACTCAAGGGTAGCATAGCTTTGAGCGATAACTTAAATTGACAAGAGGCTCGAGTACTTTATTGTTACAAAATTTCAAGGTTTTATGACGCTCCAGTAAAAAGTTACAAGCATTTCTATGTTGCAAACTATGATTGGTGTACGACGTACCGTATAGGAGTTAGGGCCATTTGAAGTTTTATCAGTGTTTGATTTGGGACACAAGGGTAGCATAGCTTTGAGCGATAGCTTAAATTGACAAGAGGCTCGAGTACTTTATTGTTACAAAATTTCAAGGTTTTATGACGCTCCAGTAAAAAGTTACAAGCATTTGTATGTTGGAAACTTTGATAGGCGTAGGACGTACCGTATAGAAGTTAGGGCCATTTGAAGTTTTATCAGTGTTTGATTTGGGACTCAAGTGTAGCATAGCTTTGAGCGATAGCTTAAATTGACAAGAGGGTCGAGTATTTTATTGTTACAAAATTTCAAGGTTTTATGACACTCCAGTAAAAAGTTACAAGCATTTGTAGGTTGCAAACTTTGATAGGTGTAGGACGTACCGTATAGAAGTTAGGGCCATTTGAAGTTTTATCAGTGTTTGATTTGGGACTCAAGTGTAGCATAGCTTTGAGCGATAGCTTAAATTGACAAGAGGGTCGAGTACTTTATTGTTACAAAGTTTCAAGGTTTTATGACGCACCAGTAAAAAGTTACAAGCATTTGTAGGTTGCAAACTTTGATAGGTGTAGGACGTACCGTGTAGAAGTTAGGGCCATTTGAAGTTTTATCAGTGATTGATTTGGGACTCAATGGTAGCATAGTTTTGAGCGATAGCTTAAATTGACAAGAGGCTCGAGTACTTTATTGTTACAAAATTTCAAGGTTTTATGACGCTCCAGTAAAAACTTACAAGCAGTTGTATGTTGCAAACTTTGATAGGTGTATTACGTACCGTATAGGAGTTAGGGCCATTTGAAGTTTAATCAGTGTTTGATTTGGGACTCAAGGGTAGCATAGCTTTGAGCGATAACTTAAATTGAAAAAGGGGCTCGAGTACTTTATTGTTACAAAATTTCAAGGTTTTATGACGCTCCAGTAAAAAGTTACAAGCATTTGTATGTTGCAAACTTTGATAGGTGTAGGACGTACCGTATAGAAGTTAGGGCCATTTGAAGTTTTATCAGTGTTTGCTTTGGGACTCAAGGGTAGCATAGCTTTGCGCGATAACTTAAATTGACAAGAGGCTCGAGTACTTTATTGTTACAAAATTTCAAGGTTTTATGACGCTCCAGTAAAAAGTTACAAGCATTTCTATGTTGCAAACTATGATAGGTGTACGACGTACCGTATAGGAGTTAGGGCCATTTGAAGTTGTATCAGTGTTTGATTTGGGACACAAGGGTAGCAAAGCTTTGAGCGATAACTTAAATTGAAAAAGAGGCTCGAGTACTTTATTGTTACAAAATTTCAAGGTTTTATGACGCTCCAGTAAAAAGGTACAAGCATTTGTATGTTGCAAACTTAGATAGGTGTATGACGTACCGTACAGAAGTTAGGGCCATTTGAAGTTTTATCAGTGTTTGCTTTGAGACTCAAGGGTAGCATAGCTTTGAGCGATAACTTAAATTGACAAGAGGCTCGAGTACTTTATTGTTACAAAATTTCAAGGTTTTATGACGCTCCAGTAAAAAGTTACAAGCATTTGTATGTTGCAAACTTTGATAGGTGTAGGACGTACCGTATAGAAGTTAGGGCCATTTGAAGTTTTATCAGTGTTTGATTTGAGACTCGTGGGTAGCATAGCTTTGAGCGATAGCTTAAATTGACAAGAGGCTCGAGTACTTTATTGTTACAAAATTTCAAGGTTTTATGACGCTCCAGTAAAAAGTTACAAGCAGTTGTATGTTGCAAACTTTGATAGGTGTAGGACGTACCGTATAGAAGTTAGGGCCATTTGAAGTTTTATCAGTGTTTGATTTGGGACTCATGGGTAGCATAGCTTTGAGCGATAACTTAAATTGAAAAAGAGGCTCTAGTACTTTATTGTTACAAAATTTCCAGGTTGTATGACGCTCCAGTAAAAAGTTACAAGCATTTGTATGTTGCAAACTTTGATAGGTGTAGGACGTACCGTATAGAAGTTAGGGCCATTTGAAGTTTTATCAGTGTTTGATTTGGGACTCGTGGGTAGCATAGCTTTGAGCGATAGCTTAAATTGACAAGAGGCTCGAGTACTTTATTGTTACAAAATTTCAAGGTTTTATGACGCTCCAGTAAAAAGTTACAAGCATTTGTATGTTGGAAACTTTGATAGGCGTAGGACGTACCGTATAGAAGTTAGGGCCATTTGAAGTTTTATCAGTGTTTGATTTGGGACTCAAGTGTAGCATAGCTTTGAGCGATAGCTTAAATTGACAAGAGGCTCGAGGACTTTATTGTTACAAAATTTCAAGGTTTTATGACACTCCAGTAAAAAGTTACAAGCATTTGTAGGTTGCAAACTTTGATAGGTGTAGGACGTACCGTATAGAAGTTAGGGCCATTTGAAGTTTTATCAGTGTTTGATTTGGGACTCAAGTGTAGCATAGCTTTGAGCGATAGCTTAAATTGACAAGAGGGTCGAGTACTTTATTGTTACAATGTTTCAAGGTTTTATGACGCACCAGTAAAAAGTTACAAGCATTTGTAGGTTGCAAACTTTGATAGGTGTAGGACGTACCGTATAGAAGTTAGGGCCATTTGAAGTTTTATCAGTGATTGATTTGGGACTCAATGGTAGCATAGTTTTGAGCGATAACTTAAATTGACAAGAGGCTCGAGTACTTTATTGTTACAAAATTTCAAGGTTTTATGACGCTCCAGTAAAAAGGTACAAGCATTTGTATGTTGCAAACTTTGATAGGTGTATGACGTACCGTATAGAAGTTAGGGCCATTTGACATTTTTTCAGTGTTTGATTTGGGACTCAAGGGTAGCATAGCTTTGAGCGATAACTTAAATTGACAAGAGGCTCGAGTACTTTATTGTTACAAAATTTCAAGGTTTTATGACACTCCAGTAAAAAGTTACAAGCATTTGTAGGTTGCAAACTTTGATAGGTGTAGGACGTACCGTATAGAAGTTAGGGCCATTTGAAGTTTTATCAGTGTTTGATTTGGGACTCAAGTGTAGCATAGTTTTGAGCGATAGCTTAAATTGACAAGAGGCTCGAGTACTTTATTGTTACGAAATTTCAAGGTTTTATGACGCTCCAGTAAAAAGTTACAAGCATTTCTATGTTGCAAACTTTGATAGGTGTAGGACGTACCGTGTAGGAGTTAGGGCCATTTGAAGTTTTATCAGTCTTTGATTTGCGACTCAAGGGTAGCATAGCTTTGAGCGATAGCTTAAATTGACAAGAGGGTCGAGTACTTTATTGTTACAAAGTTTCAAGGTTTTATGACGCACCAGTAAAAAGTTACAAGCATTTGTAGGTTGCAAACTTTGATAGGTGTAGGACGTACCGTATAGAAGTTAGGGCCATTTGAAGTTTTATCAGTGTTTGCTTTGGGACTCAAGGGTAGCATAGCTTTGCGCGATAACTTAAATTGACAAGAGGCTCGAGTACTTTATTGTTACAAAATTTCAAGGTTTTATGACGCTCCAGTAAAAAGTTACAAGCATTTCTATATTGCAAACTATGATAGGTGTACGACGTACCGTATAGGAGTTAGGGCTATTTGAAGTTGTATCAGTGTTTGATTTGGGACACAAGGGTAGCAAAGCTTTGAGCGATAACTTAAATTGAAAAAGAGGCTCGAGTACTTTATTGTTACAAAATTTCAAGGTTTTATGACGCTCCAGTAAAAAGTTACAAGCATTTGTATGTTGCAAACTTTGATAGGTGTAGGACGTACCGTATAGAAGTTAGGGCCATTTGAAGTTTTATCAGTGCTTGATTTGAGACTCGTGGGTAGCATAGCTTTGAGCGATAGCTTAAATTGACAAGAGGCTCGAGTACTTTATTGTTACAAAATTTCAAGGTTTTATGACGCTCCAGTAAAAAGTTACAAGCAGTTGTATGTTGCAAACTTTGATAGGTGTATGACGTACCGTACAGAAGTTAGGGCCATTTGAAGTTTTATCAGTGTTTGCTTTGGGACTCAAGGGTAGCATAGCTTTGAGCGATAACTTAAATTGACAAGAGGCTCGAGTACTTTATTGTTACAAAATTTCAAGGTTTTATGACGCTCCAGTAAAAAGTTACAAGCATTTGTATGTTGCAAACTTTGATAGGTGTAGGACGTACCGTATAGAAGTTAGGGCCATTTGAAGTTTTATCAGTGTTTGATTTGAGACTCGTGGGTAGCATAGCTTTGAGCGATAGCTTAAATTGACAAGAGGCTCGAGTACTTTATTGTTACAAAATTTCAAGGTTTTATGACGCTCCAGTAAAAAGTTACAAGCAGTTGTATGTTGCAAACTTTGATAGGTGTAGGACGTACCGTATAGAAGTTAGGGCCATTTGAAGTTTTATCAGTGTTTGATTTGGGACTCATGGGTAGCATAGCTTTGAGCGATAACTTAAATTGAAAAAGAGGCTCTAGTACTTTATTGTTACAAAATTTCCAGCTTGTATGACGCTCCAGTAAAAAGTTACAAGCATTTGTATGTTGCAAACTTTGATAGGTGTAGGACGTACCGTATAGAAGTTAGGGCCATTTGAAGTTTTATCAGTGTTTGATTTGGGACTCGTGGGTAGCATAGCTTTGAGCGATAGCTTAAATTGACAAGAGGCTCGAGGACTTTATTGTTACAAAATTTCAAGGTTTTATGACACTCCAGTAAAAAGTTACAAGCATTTGTAGGTTGCAAACTTTGATAGGTGTAGGACGTACCGTATAGAAGTTAGGGCCATATGAAGTTTTATCAGTGTTTGATTTGGGACTCAAGTGTAGCATAGCTTTGAGCGATAGCTTAAATTGACAAGAGGGTCGAGTACTTTATTGTTACAAAGTTTCAAGGTTTTATGACGCACCAGTAAAAAGTTACAAGCATTTGTAGGTTGCAAACTTTGATAGGTGTAGGACGTACCGTATAGAAGTTAGGGCCATTTGAAGTTTTATCAGTGATTGATTTGGGACTCAATGGTAGCATAGTTTTGAGCGATAGCTTAAATTGACAAGAGGCTCGAGTACTTTATTGTTACAAAATTTCAAGGTTTTATGACGCTCCAGTAAAAAGTTACAAGCAGTTGTATGTTGCAAACTTTGATAGGTGTATTACGTACCGTATAGGAGTTAGGGCCATTTGAAATTTTATCAGTGTTTGATTTGGGACTCAAGGGTAGCATAGCTTTGAGCGATAACTTAAATTGAAAAAGGGGCTCGAGTACTTTATTGTCACAAAATTTCAAGGTTGTATGACGCTCCAGTAAAAAGTTACAAGCATTTGTATGTTGCAAACTTTGATAGGTGTAGGACGTACCGTATAGAAGTTAGGGCCATTTGTAGTTTTATCAGTGTTTGCTTTGGGACTCAAGGGTAGCATAGCTTTGCGCGATAACTTAAATTGACAAGAGGCTCGAGTACTTTATTGTTACAAAGTTTCAAGGTTTTATGACGCACCAGTAAAAAGTTACAAGCATTTGTAGGTTGCAAACTTTGATAGGTGTAGGACGTACCGTATAGAAGTTAGGGCCATTTGAAGTTTTATCAGTGTTTGCTTTGGGACTCAAGGGTAGCATAGCTTTGAGCGATAACTTAAATTGAAAAAGGGGCTCGAGTACTTTATTGTCACAAAATTTCAAGGTTGTATGACGCTCCAGTAAAAAGTTACAAGCATTTGTATGTTGCAAACTTTGATAGGTGTAGGACGTACCGTATAGAAGTTAGGGCCATTTGTAGTTTTATCAGTGTTTGCTTTGGGACTCAAGGGTAGCATAGCTTTGCGCGATAACTTAAATTGACAAGAGGCTCGAGTACTTTATTGTTACAAAATTTCAAGGTTTTATGACGCTCCAGTAAAAAGTTACAAGCATTTTTATGTTGCAAACTATGATTGGTGTACGACGTACCGTATAGGAGTTAGGGCCATTTGAAGTTTTATCAGTGTTTGATTTGGGACACAAGGGTAGCAAAGCTTTCACCGATAACTTAAATTGAAAAAGAGGCTCGAGTACTTTATTGTTACAAAATTTCAAGGTTTTATGACGCTCCAGTAAAAAGGTACAAGCATTTGTATGTTGCAAACTTTGATAGGTGTATGACGTACCGTACAGAAGTTAGGGCCATTTGAAGTTTTATCAGTGTTTGCTTTGGGACTCAAGGGTAGCATAGCTTTGAGCGATAACTTAAATTGACAAGAGGCTCGAGTACTTTATTGTTACAAAATTTCAAGGTTTTATGACGCTCCAGTAAAAAGTTACAAGCATTTCTATGTTGCAAACTATGATTGGTGTACGACGTACCGTATAGGAGTTAGGGCCATTTGAAGTTTTATCAGTGTTTGATTTGGGACACAAGGGTAGCAAAGCTTTCACCGATAACTTAAATTGAAAAAGAGGCTCGAGTACTTTATTGTTACAAAATTTCAAGGTTTTATGACGCTCCAGTAAAAAGGTACAAGCATTTGTATGTTGCAAACTTTGATAGGTGTATGACGTACCGTATAGAAGTTAGGGCCATTTGAAATTTTTTCAGTGTTTGATTTGGGACTCAAGGGTAGCATAGCTTTGAGCGATAACTTAAATTGACAAGAGGCTCGAGTACTTTATTGTTACAAAATTTCAAGGTTTTATGACACCCCAGTAAAAAGTTAAAAGCATTTGTAGGTTGCAAACTTTGATAGGTGTAGGACGTACCGTATAGAAGTTAGGGCCATTTGAAGTTTTATCAGTGTTTGATTTGGGACTCAAGTGTAGCATAGCTTTGAGCGATAGCTTCAATTGACAAGAGGCTCGAGTACTTTATTGTTACGAAATTTCAAGGTTTTATGACGCTCCAGTAAAAAGTTACAAGCATTTCTATGTTGCAAACTTTGATAGGTGTAGGACGTACCGTGTAGGTGTTAGGGCCATTTGAAGTTTTATCAGTTTTGATTTGGGACTCAAGTGTAGCATAGCTTTGAGCGATAGCTTAAATTGACAAGAGGGTCGAGTACTTTATTGTTACAAAGTTTCAAGGTTTTATGACGCACCAGTAAAAAGTTACAAGCATTTGTAGGTTGCAAACTTTGATAGGTGTAGGACGTACCGTATAGAAGTTAGGGCCATTTGAAGTTTTATCAGTGTTTGCTTTGGGACTCAAGGGTAGCATAGCTTTGCGCGATAACTTAAATTGACAAGAGGCTCGAGTACTTTATTGTTACAAAATTTCAAGGTTTTATGACGCTCCAGTAAAAAGTTACAAGCATTTCTATATTGCAAACTATGATAGGTGTACGACGTACCGTATAGGAGTTAGGGCCATTTGAAGTTGTATCAGTGTTTGATTTGGGACACAAGGGTAGCAAAGCTTTGAGCGATAACTTAAATTGACAAGAGGCTCGAGTACTTTATTGTTACAAAATTTCAAGGTTTTATGACGCTCCAGTAAAAAGTTACAAGCATTTGTATGTTGCAAACTTTGATAGGTGTAGGACGTACCGTATAGAAGTTAGGGCCATTTGAAGTTTTATCAGTGTTTGATTTGAGACTCGTGGGTAGCATAGCTTTGAGCGATAGCTTAAATTGACAAGAGGCTCGAGTACTTTATTGTTACAAAATTTCAAGGTTTTATGACGCTCCAGTAAAAAGTTACAAGCAGTTGTATGTTGCAAACTTTGATAGGTGTAGGATGTACCGTATAGAAGTTAGGGCCATTTGAAGTTTTATCAGTGTTTGATTTGGGACTCAGGGGTAGCATAGCTTTGAGCGATAACTTAAATTGAAAAAGAGGCTCTAGTACTTTATTGTTACAAAATTTCCAGGTTGTATGACGCTCCAGTAAAAAGTTACAAGCATTTGTATGTTGCAAACTTTGATAGGTGTAGGACGTACCGTATAGAAGTTAGGGCCATTTGAAGTTTTATCAGTGTTTGATTTGGGACTCGTGGGTAGCATAGCTTTGAACGATAGCTTAAATTGACAAGAGGCTCGAGTACTTTATTGTTACAAAATTTCAAGGTTTTATGACGCTCCAGTAAAAAGTTACAAGCATTTGTATGTTGGAAACTTTGATAGGCGTAGGACGTACCGTATAGAAGTTAGGGCCATTTGAAGTTTTATCAGTTTTTGATTTGGGACTCAAGTGTAGCATAGCTTTGAGCGATAGCTTAAATTGACAAGAGGCTCGAGGACTTTATTGTTACAAAATTTCAAGGTTTTATGACACTCCAGTAAAAAGTTACAAGCATTTGTAGGTTGCAAACTTTGATAGGTGTAGGACGTACCGTATAGAAGTTAGGGCCATATGAAGTTTTATCAGTGTTTGATTTGGGACTCAAGTGTAGCATAGCTTTGAGCGATAGCTTAAATTGACAAGAGGGTCGAGTACTTTATTGTTACAAAGTTTCAAGGTTTTATGACGCACCAGTAAAAAGTTACAAGCATTTGTAGGTTGCAAACTTTGATAGGTGTAGGACGTACCGTATAGAAGTTAGGGCCATTTGAAGTTTTATCAGTGATTGATTTGGGACTCAATGGTAGCATAGCTTTGAGCGATAACTTAAATTGAAAAAGGGGCTCGAGTACTTTATTGTCACAAAATTTCAAGGTTGTATGACGCTCCAGTAAAAAGTTACAAGCATTTGTATGTTGCAAACTTTGATAGGTGTAGGACGTACCGTATAGAAGTTAGGGCCATTTGAAGTTTTATCAGTGTTTGCTTTGGGACTCAAGGGTAGCATAGCTTTGCGCGATAACTTAAATTGACAAGAGGCTCGAGTACTTTATTGTTACAAAATTTCAAGGTTTTATGACGCTCCAGTAAAAAGTTACAAGCATTTCTATGTTGCAAACTATGATAGGTGTACGACGTACCGTATAGGAGTTAGGGCCATTTGAAGTTGTATCAGTGTTTGATTTGGGACACAAGGGTAGCAAAGCTTTGAGCGATAACTTAAATTGAAAAAGAGGCTCGAGTACTTTATTGTTACAAAATTTCAAGGTTTTATGACGCTCCAGTAAAAAGGTACAAGCATTTGTATGTTGCAAACTTTGATAGGTGTATGACGTACCGTACAGAAGTTAGGGCCATTTGAAGTTTTATCAGTGTTTGCTTTGGGACTCAAGGGTAGCATAGCTTTGAGCGATAACTTAAATTGACAAGAGGCTCGAGTACTTTATTGTTACAAAATTTCAAGGTTTTATGACGCTCCAGTAAAAAGTTACAAGCATTTCTATGTTGCAAACTATGATTGGTGTACGACGTACCGTATAGGAGTTAGGGCCATTTGAAGTTTTATCAGTGTTTGATTTGGGACACAAGGGTAGCAAAGCTTTGACCGATAACTTAAATTGAAAAAGAGGCTCGAGTACTTTATTGTTACAAAATTTCAAGGTTTTATGACGCTCCAGTAAAAAGGTACAAGCATTTGTATGTTGCAAACTTTGATAGGTGTATGACGTACCGTATAGAAGTTAGGGCCATTTGAAATTTTTTCAGTGTTTGATTTGGGACTCAAGGGTAGCATAGCTTTGAGCGATAACTTAAATTGACAAGAGGCTCGAGTACTTTATTGTTACAAAATTTCAAGGTTTTATGACACCCCAGTAAAAAGTTACAAGCATTTGTAGGTTGCAAACTTTGATAGGTGTAGGACGTACCGTATAGAAGTTAGGGCCATTTGAAGTTTTATCAGTGTTTGATTTGGGACTCAAGTGTAGCATAGCTTTGAGCGATAGCTTAAATTGACAAGAGGCTCGAGTACTTTATTGTTACGAAATTTCAAGGTTTTATGACGCTCCAGTAAAAAGTTACAAGCATTTCTATGTTGCAAACTTTGATAGGTGTAGGACGTACCGTGTAGGTGTTAGGGCCATTTGAAGTTTTATCAGTCTTTGATTTGCGACTCAAGGGTAGCATAGCTTTGCGCGATAACTTAAATTGGAAAAGAGGCTCGAGTACTTTATTGTTACAAAATTTCAAGGTTTTATGACGCTCCACTAAAAAGTTACAAGCACTTGTATGTTGCAAACTTTGATAGGTGTAGGACGTACCGTATAGAATTTAGGGCCATTTGAAGTTTTATCAATGTTTGATTTGGGACTCAATGGTAGCATAGCTTTGAGCGATAGCTTAAATTGACAAGAGGCTCGAGTACTTTATTGTTACAAAATTTCAAGGTTTTATGACGCTCCAGTAAAAAGTTACAAGCAGTTGTATGTTGCAAACTTTGATAGGTGTATTACGTACCGTATAGGAATTAGGGCCATTTGAAGTTTTATCAGTGTTTGATTTGGGACTCAAAGGTAGCATAGCTTTGAGCGATAACTTAAATTGAAAAATAGGCTCGAGTACTTTATTGTTACAAAATTTCAAGGTTTTATGACGCTCCAGTAAAAAGTTACAAGCATTTGCATGTTGCAAACTTTGATAGGTGTAGGACGTACCGTATAGAAGTTAGGGCCATTTGAAGTTTTATCAGTGTTTGCTTTGGGACTCAAGGGTAGCATAGCTTTGAGCGATCACTTAAATTGACAAGAGGCTCGAGTACTTTATGGTTACAAAATTTCAAGGTTTTATGACGCTCCAGTAAAAAGTTACAAGCATTTCTATGTTGCAAAGTATGATTGGTGTACGACGTACCGTATAGGAGTTAGGGCCATTTGAAGTTTTATCAGTGTTTGATTTGGGACACAAGGGTAGCAAAGCTTTGACCGATAAGTTAAATTGAAAAAGAGGCTCGAGTACTTTATTGTTACAAAATTTCAAGGTTTTATGACGCTCCAGTAAAAAGGTACAAGCATTTGTTTGTTGCAAACTTTGATAGGTGTAGGACGTACCGTATAGAAGTTAGGGCCATTTGAAGTTTTATCAGTGTTTGATTTGGGACTCAAGTGTAGCATAGCTTTGAGCGATAGCTTAAATTGACAAGAGGCTCGAGTACTTTATTGTTACGAAATTTCAAGGTTTTATGACGCTCCAGTAAAAAGTTACAAGCATTTCTATGTTGCAAACTTTGATAGGTGTAGGACGTACCGTGTAGGAGTTAGGGCCATTTGAAGTTTTATCAGTCTTTGATTTGCGACTCAAGGGTAGCATAGCTTTGCGCGATAACTTAAATTGGAAAAGAGGCTCGAGTACTTTATTGTTACAAAATTTCAAGGTTTTATGACGCTCCACTAAAAAGTTACAAGCACTTGTATGTTGCAAACTTTGATAGGTGTAGGACGTACCGTATAGAATTTAGGGCCATTTGAAGTTTTATCAATGTTTGATTTGGGACTCAATGGTAGCATAGCTTTGAGCGATAGCTTAAATTGACAAGAGGCTCGAGTACTTTATTGTTACAAAATTTCAAGGTTTTATGACGCTCCAGTAAAAAGTTACAAGCAGTTGTATGTTGCAAACTTTGATAGGTGTATTACGTACCGTATAGGAGTTAGGGCCATTTGAAGTTTTATCAGTGTTTGATTTGGGATTCAAGGCATAGCTTTGAGCGATAACTTAAATTTAAAAAGAGGCTCGAGTACTTTATTGTTACAAAATTTCAAGTTTTTATGACGCTCCAGTAAACAGTTACAAGCATTTGTATGTTGCAAACTTTGATAGGTGTAGGACGTACCGTATAGAAGTAAGGGCCATTTGAAGTTTTATCAGTGTTTGCTTTGGGACTCAAGGGTAGCATAGCTTTGAGCGATAACTTAAATTGACAAGAGGCTCGAGTACTTTATTGTTACAAAATTTCAAGGGTTTATGACGCTCCAGTAAAAAGTTACAAGCATTTCTATGTTGCAAACTTTGATAGGTGTAGGACGTACCGTATAGGAGTTAGGGCCATTTGAAGTTTTATCAGTGTTTGATTTGCGATTCAAGGGTAGCATAGCTTTGAGCGATAACTTAAATTGAAAAACAGGCTCGAATACTTTATTGTTACAAAATTTCAAGGTTTTATGACGCTCCAGTAAACAGTTACAAGCATTTGTATGTTGCAAACTTTGATAGGTGTAGGACGTACCGTATAGAAGTTAGGGCCATTTGAAGTTTTATCAGTGTTTGTTTTGGGACTCGTGGGTAGCATAGCTTTGAGCGATAGCTTAAATTGACAAGAGGCTCGAGTACTTTATTGTTACAAAATTTCAAGGTTTTATGACGCTCCAGTAAAAAGTTACAAGCATTTGTATGTTGGAAACTTTGATAGGCGTAGGACGTACCGTATAGAAGTTAGGGCCATTTGAAGTTTTATCAGTGTTTGATTTGGGACTCAAGTGTAGCTTAGCTTTGAGCGATAGCTTAAATTGACAAGAGGCTCGAGTACTTTATTGTTACAAAATTTCAAGGTTTTATAACGCTCCAGTAAAAAGTTACAAGCATTTCTATGTTGCAAACTTTGATAGGTGTAGGACGTACCGTATAGGAGTTAGGGCCATTTGAAGTTTTATCAGTGTTTGATTTGGGACTCATGGGTAGCATAGCTTTGAGCGATAACTTAAATTGAAAAAGAGGCTCGAGTACTTTATTGTTACAAAATTTCCAGGTTTTATGACGCTCCAGTAAAAAGTTACAAGCATTTGTATGTTGCAAACTTTGATAGGTGTAGGACGTACCGTATAGAAGTTAGGGCCATTTGAAGTTTTATCAGTGTTTGATTTGGGACTCGTGGGTAGCATAGCTTTGAGCGATAGCTTAAATTGACAAGAGGCTCGAGTACTTTATTGTTACAAAATTTCAAGGTTTTATGACGGTTTTATGTACTTTATTGTTACAAAATTTCCAGGTTTTATGACGCTCCAGTAAAAAGTTACAAGCATTTGTATGTTGCAAACTTTGATAGGTGTAGGACGTACCGTATAGAAGTTAGGGCCATTTGAAGTTTTATCAGTGTTTGATTTGGGACTCGTGGGTAGCATAGCTTTGAGCGATAGCTTAAATTGACAAGAGGCTCGAGTACTTTATTGTTACAAAATTTCAAGGTTTTATGATGCTCCAGTAAAAAGTTACAAGCATTTGTATGTTGGAAACTTTGATAGGCGTAGGACGTACCGTATAGAAGTTAGGGCCATTTGAAGTTTTATCAGTGTTTGATTTGGGACTCAAGTGTAGCATAGCTTTGAGCGATAGCTTAAATTGACAAGAGGCTTGAGTACTTTATTGTTACAAAATTTCAAAGTTTTATGACACTCCAGTAAAAAGTTACAAGCATTTGTAGGTTGCAAACTTTGATAGGTGTAGGACGTACCGTATAGAAGTTAGGGCCATTTGAAGTTTTATCAGTGTTTGATTTGGGACTCAAGTGTAGCATAGCTTTGAGCGATAGCTTAAATTGACAAGAGGGTCGAGTACTTTATTGTTACAAAGTTTCAAGGTTTTAAGACGCTCCAGTAAAAAGTTACAAGCAGTTGTATGTTGCAAACTTTGATAGGTGTATTACGTACCGTATAGGAGTTAGGGCCATTTGAAGTTTTATCAGTGTTTGATTTGGGACTCAAGGGTAGCATAGCTTTGAGCGGTAACTTAAATTGAAAAAGGGGCTCGAGTACTTTATTGTTACAAAATTTCAAGGTTTTATGACGCTCCAGTAAAAAGTTACAAGCATTTGTATGTTGCAAACTTTGGTAGGTGTAGGACGTACCGTATAGAAGTTAGGGCCATTTGAAGTTTTATCAGTGTTTGCTTTGGGACTCAAGTGTAGCATAGCTTTGCGCGATAACTTAAATTGACAAGAGGCTCGAGTACTTTATTGTTACAAAATTTCAAGGTTTTATGACGCTCCAGTAAAAAGTTACAATCATTTCTATGTTGCAAACTCTGATAGGTGTACGACGTACCGTATAGGAGTTAGGGCCATTTGAAGTTTTATCAGTGTTTGATTTGGGACACAAGGGTAGCAAAGCTTTGAGCGATAACTTAAATTGAAAAAGAGGCTCGAGTACTTTATTGTTACAAAATTTCAAGGTTTTATGACGCTCCACTAAAAAGTTACAAGCACTTGTATGTTGCAAACTTTGATAGGTGTAGGACGTACCGTATAGAATTTAGGGCCATTTGAAGTTTTATCAATGTTTGATTTGGGACTTAATGGTAGCATAGCTTTGAGCGATACCTTAAATTGACAAGAGGCTCGAGTACTTTATTGTTACAAAATTTCAAGGTTTTATGACGCTCCAGTAAAAACTTACAAGCAGTTTTATGTTGCAAACTTTGATAGGTGTATTACGTACCGTATAGGAATTAGGGCCATTTGAAGTTTTATCAGTGTTTGATTTGGGACTCAAAGGTAGCATAGCTTTGAGCGATAACTTAAATTGAAAAATAGGCTCGAGTACTTTATTGTTACAAAATTTCAAGCTTTTATGACGCTCCAGTAAAAAGTTACAAGCATTTGTATGTTGCAAACTTTGATAGGTGTAGGACGTACCGTATAGAAGTTAGGGCGATTTGAAGTTTTATCAGTGTTTGCTTTGGGACTCAAGGGTAGAATAGCTTTGAGCGATAGCTTAAATTGACAAGAGGCTCGAGTACTTTATTGTTACAAAATTTCAAGGTTTTATGACGCTCCAGTAAAAAGTTACAAGCATTTCTATGTTGCAAACTTTGATAGGTGTAGGACGTACCGTATAGGAGTTAGGGCCATTTGAAGTTTTATCAGTGTTTGATTTGGGATTCAAGGCATAGCTTTGAGCGATAACTTAAATTTAAAAAGAGGCTCGAGTACTTTATTGTTACAAAATTTCAAGGTTTTATGACGCTCCAGTAAAAAGTTACAAGCATTTGTATGTTGCAAACTTTGATAGGTATAGGACGTACCGTATAGAAGTAAGGGCCATTTGAAGTTTTATCAGTGTTTGCTTTGGGACTCAAGGGTAGCATAGCTTTGAGCGATAACTTAAATTGACAAGAGGCTCGAGTACTTTATTGTTACAAAATTTCAAGGGTTTATGACGCTCCAGTAAAAATTTACAAGCATTTCTATGTTGCAAACTTTGATAGGTGTAGGACGTACCGTATAGGAGTTAGGGTCATTTGAAGTTTTATCAGTGTTTGATTTGCGATGCAAGGGTAGCATAGCTTTGAGCGATAACTTAAATTGAAAAAGAGGCTCGAATACTTTATTGTTACAAAATTTCAAGGTTTTATGACGCTCCAGTAAACAGTTACAAGCATTTGTATGTTGCAAACTTTGATAGCTGTAGGACGTACCGTATAGAAGTTAGGGCCATTTGAAGTTTTATCAGTGTTTGATTTGGGACTCGTGGGTAGCATAGCTTTGAGCGATAGCTTAAATTGACAAGAGGCTCGAATACTTTATTGTTACAAAATCTCAAGGTTTTATGACGCTCCAGTAAAAAGTTACAAGCATTTCTATGTTGCAAACTTTGATAGGTGTAGGACGTACCGTATAGGAGTTAGGGCCATTTGAAGTTTTATCAGTGTTTGATTTGGGACTCAAGGGTAGCATAGCTTTGAGCGATAACTTAAATTGAAAAAGAGGCTCGAGTACTTTATTGTTACAAAATTTCAAGGTTTTATGACGCTCCAGTAAAAAGTTACAATCATTTGTATGTTGCAAACTTTGATAGGTGTAGGACGTTCCGTATAGAAGTTAGGGCCATTTGAAGTTTTATCAGTGTTTGATTTGGGACTCGTGGGTAGCATAGCTTTGAGCGATAACTTAAATTGAAAAATAGGCTCGAGTACTTTATTGTTACAAAATTTCAAGGTTTTATGACGCTCCAGTAAAAAGTTACAAGCATTTGTATGTTGCAAACTTTGATAGGTGTAGGACGTACCGTATAGAAGTTAGGGCCATTTGAAGTTTTATCAGTGTTTGCTTTGGGACTCAAGGGTAGAATAGCTTTGAGCGATAGCTTAAATTGACAAGAGGCTCGAGTACTTTATTGTTACAAAATTTCAAGGTTTTATGACGCTCCAGTAAAAAGTTACAAGCATTTCTATGTTGCAAACTTTGATAGGTGTAGGACGTACCGTATAGGAGTTAGGGCCATTTGAAGTTTTATCAGTGTTTGATTTGGGACTCTAGGGTAGCATAGCTTTGCGCGATCACTTAAATTGGAAAAGAGGCTCGAGTACTTTATTGTTACAAAATTTCAAGGTTTTATGACGCTCCTGTAAAACGTTACAAGCACTTGTATGTTGCAAACTTTGATAGGTATAAGACGTACCGTATAGAAGTTAGGGCCATTGGAAGTTTTATCAGTGTTTGATTTGGGAATCAATGGTAGCATAGCTTTGAGCGATAGCTTAAATTGACAAGAGGCTCGAGTACTGTATTGTTACAAAATTTCAAGGTTTTATGACGCTCCAGTAAAAAGTCACTAGCAGTTGTATGTTGCAAACTTTGATAGGTGTATTACGTACCGTATAGGAGTTAGGGCCATTTGAAGTTTTATCAGTGTTTGATTTGGGATTCAAGGCATAGCTTTGAGCGATAACTTAAATTTAAAAAGAGGCTCGAGTACTTTATTGTTACAAAATTTCAAGGTTTTATGACGCTCCAGTAAAAAGTTACAAGCATTTGTATGTTGCAAACTTTGATAGGTATAGGACGTACCGTATAGAAGTAAGGGCCATTTGACGTTTTATCAGTGTTTGCTTTGGGACTCAAGGGTAGCATAGCTTTGAGCGATAACTTAAATTGACAAGAGGCTCGAGTACTTTATTGTTACAAAATTTCAAGGGTTTATGACGCTCCAGTAAAAAGTTACAAGCATTTCTATGTTGCAAACTTTGATAGGTGTAGGACGTACCGTATAGGAGTTAGGGTCATTTGAAGTTTTATCAGTGTTTGATTTGCGATGCAAGGGTAGCATAGCTTTGAGCGATAACTTAAATTGAAAAAGAGGCTCGAATACTTTATTGTTACAAAATTTCAAGGTTTTATGACGCTCCAGTAAACAGTTACAAGCATTTGTATGTTGCAAACTTTGATAGGTGTAGGACGTACCGTATAGAAGTTAGGGCCATTTGAAGTTTTATCAGTGTTTGATTTGGGACTCGTGGGTAGCATAGCTTTGAGCGATAGCTTAAATTGACAAGAGGCTCGAATACTTTATTGTTACAAAATCTCAAGGTTTTATGACGCTCCAGTAAAAAGTTACAAGCATTTCTATGTTGCAAACTTTGATAGGTGTAGGACGTACCGTATAGGAGTTAGGGCCATTTGAAGTTTTATCAGTGTTTGATTTGGGACTCAAGGGTAGCATAGCTTTGAGCGATAACTTAAATTGAAAAAGAGGCTCGAGTACTTTATTGTTACAAAATTTCAAGGTTTTATGACGCTCCAGTAAAAAGTTACAATCATTTGTATGTTGCAAACTTTGATAGGTGTAGGACGTTCCGTATAGAAGTTAGGGCCATTTGAAGTTTTATCAGTGTTTGATTTGGGACTCGTGGGTAGCATAGCTTTGAGCGATAACTTAAATTGAAAAATAGGCTCGAGTACTTTATTGTTACAAAATTTCAAGGTTTTATGACGCTCCAGTAAAAAGTTACAAGCATTTGTATGTTGCAAACTTTGATAGGTGTAGGACGTACCGTATAGAAGTTAGGGCCATTTGAAGTTTTATCAGTGTTTGCTTTGGGACTCAAGGGTAGAATAGCTTTGAGCGATAGCTTAAATTGACAAGAGGCTCGAGTACTTTATTGTTACAAAATTTCAAGGTTTTATGACGCTCCAGTAAAAAGTTAGAAGCATTTCTATGTTGCAAACTTTGATAGGTGTAGGACGTACCGTATAGGAGTTAGGGCCATTTGAAGTTTTATCAGTGTTTGATTTGGGACTCTAGGGTAGCATAGCTTTGCGCGATCACTTAAATTGGAAAAGAGGCTCGAGTACTTTATTGTTACAAAATTTCAAGGTTTTATGACACTCCAGTAAAAAGTTACAAGCATTTGTAGGTTGCAAACTTTGATAGGTGTAGGACGTACCGTATAGAAGTTAGGGCCCTTTGAAGTTTTATCAGTGTTTGATTTGGGATTCAAGGCATAGCTTTGAGCGATAACTTAAATTTAAAAAGAGGCTCGAGTACTTTATTGTTACAAAATTTCAAGGTTTTATGACGCTCCAGTAAAAAGTCACTAGCAGTTGTATGTTGCAAACTTTGATAGGTGTATTACGTACCGTATAGGAGTTAGGGCCATTTGAAGTTTTATCAGTGTTTGATTTGGGATTCAAGGCATAGCTTTGAGCGATAACTTAAATTTAAAAAGAGGCTCGAGTACTTTATTGTTACAAAATTTCAAGGTTTTATGACGCTCCAGTAAAAAGTTACAAGCATTTGTATGTTGCAAACTTTGATAGGTATAGGACGTACCGTATAGAAGTAAGGGTCATTTGAAGTTTTATCAGTGTTTGCTTTGGGACTCAAGGGAAGCATAGCTTTGAGCGATAACTTAAATTGACAAGAGGCTCGAGTACTTTATTGTTACAAAATTTCAAGGGTTTATGACGCTCCAGTAAAAAGTTACAAGCATTTCTATGTTGCAAACTTTGATAGGTGTAGGACGTACCGTATAGGAGTTAGGGCCATTTGAAGTTTTATCAGTGTTTGATTTGCGATGCAAGGGTAGCATAGCTTTGAGCGATAACTTAAATTGAAAAAGAGGCTCGAATACTTTATTGTTACAAAATTTCAAGGTTTTATGACGCTCCAGTAAACAGTTACAAGCATTTGTATGTTGCAAACTTTGATAGGTGTAGGACGTACCGTATAGAAGTTAGGGCCATTTGAAGTTTTATCAGTGTTTGATTTGGGACTCGTGGGTAGCATAGCTTTGAGCGATAGCTTAAATTGACAAGAGGCTCGAATACTTTATTGTTACAAAATCTCAAGGTTTTATGACGCTCCAGTAAAAAGTTACAATCATTTGTATGTTGCAAACTTTGATAGGTGTAGGACGTTCCGTATAGAAGTTAGGGCCATTTGAAGTTTTATCAGTGTTTGATTTGGGACTCGTGGGTAGCATAGCTTTGAGCGATAGCTTAAATTGACAAGATGCTCGAGTACTTTATTGTTACAAAATTTCAAGGTTTTATGACGCTCCAGTAAAAAGTTACAAGCAGTTGTATGTTGCAAACTTTGATAGGTGTCGGACGTACCGTATAGAAGTTAGGGCCATTTGAAGTTTTATCAGTGTTTGATTTGGGACTCAAGGGTAGCATAGCTTTGAGCGATAGCTTAAATTGACAAGAGGCTCGAGTACGTTATTGTAACAAAATTTCAAGGTTTTATGACACTCCAGTAAAAAGTTACCAGCATTTGTATGTAGCAAACTTTGATAGGTGTAGGACGTACCGTATAGAAGTTAGAGCCATTGGAAGTTTTATCAGTGTTTGATTGGGGACTCAAGGGTAGCATAGCTTTGAGCGATAGCTTAAATTGACAAGAGGCTCGAGTACTTTATTGTTACAAAATTTCAAGGTTTTATGACGCTCCAGTAAAAAGTTACAAGCATTTGTATGTTGGAAACTTTGATGGGCGTAGGACGTACCGTATAGAAGTTAGGGCCATTTGAAGTTTTATCAGTGTTTGATTTGGGACTCAAGTGTAGCAAAGCTTTGAGCGATAGCTTAAATTGACAAGAGGCTCGAGTACTTTATTGTTACAAAATTTCAAGGTTTTATGACACTCCAGTAAAAAGTTACAAGCATTTGTAGGTTGCAAACTTTGATAGGTGTAGGACGTACCGTATAGAAGTTAGGGCCCTTTGAAGTTTTATCAGTGTTTGATTTGGGATTCAAGGCATAGCTTTGAGCGATAACTTAAATTTAAAAAGAGGCTCGAGTACTTTATTGTTACAAAATTTCAAGGTTTTATGACGCTCCAGTAAAAAGTTACAAGCATTTGTATGTTGCAAACTTTGATAGGTATAGGACGTACCGTATAGAAGTAAGGGCCATTTGAAGTTTTATCAGTGTTTGCTTTGGGACTCAAGGGTAGCATAGCTTTGAGCGATAACTTAAATTGACAAGAGGCTCGAGTACTTTATTGTTACAAAATTTCAAGGGTTTATGACGCTCCAGTAAAAAGTTACAAGCATTTCTATGTTGCAAACTTTGATAGGTGTAGGACGTACCGTATAGGAGTTAGGGCCATTTGAAGTTTTATCAGTGTTTGATTTGCGATTCAAGGGTAGCATAGCTTTGAGCGATAACTTAAATTGAAAAAGATGCTCGAATACTTTATTGTTACAAAATTTCAAGGTTTTATGACGCTCCAGTAAACAGTTACAAGCATTTGTATGTTGCAAACTTTGATAGGTGTAGGACGTACCGTATAGAAGTTAGGGCCATTTGAAGTTTTATCAGTGTTTGATTTGGGACTCGTGGGTAGCATAGCTTTGAGCGATAGCTTAAATTGACAAGAGGCTCGAGTACTTTATTGTTACAAAATTTCAAGGTTTTATGACGCTCCAGTAAAGAGTTACAAGCATTTCTATGTTGCAAACTTTGATAGGTGTAGGACGTACCGTATAGGAGTTAGGGCCATTTGAAGTTTTATCAGTGTTTGATTTGGGACTCAAGGGTAGCATAGCTTTGAGCGATAACTTAAATTGAAAAAGAGGCTCGAGTACTTTATTGTTACAAAATTTCAAGGTTTTATGACGCTCCAGTAAAAAGTTACAATCATTTGTATGTTGCAAACTTTGATAGGTGTAGGACGTTCCGTATAGAAGTTAGGGCCATTTGAAGTTTTATCAGTGTTTGATTTGGGACTCGTGGGTAGCATAGCTTTGAGCGATAGCTTAAATTGACAAGATGCTCGAGTACTTTATTGTTACAAAATTTCAAGGTTTTATGACGCTCCAGTAAAAAGTTACAAGCAGTTGTATGTTGCAAACTTTGATAGGTGTAGGACGTACCGTATAGAAGTTAGGGCCATTTGAAGTTTTATCAGTGTTTGATTTGGGACTCAAGGGTAGCATAGCTTTGAGCGATAGCTTAAATTGACAAGAGGCTCGAGTACGTTATTGTAACAAAATTTCAAGGTTTTATGACACTCCAGTAAAAAGTTACTAGCATTTGTATGTAGCAAACTTTGATAGGTGTAGGACGTACCGTATGGAAGTTAGAGCCATTGGAAGTTTTATCAGTGTTTGATTGGGGACTCAAGGGTAGCATAGCTTTGAGCGATAGCTTAAATTGACAAGAGGCTCGAGTACTTTATTGTTACAAAATTTCAAGGTTTTATGACGCTCCAGTAAAAAGTTACAAGCAGTTGTATGTTGCAAACTTTGATAGGTGTATTACGTACCGTATAGGAGTTAGGGCCATTTGAAGTTTCATCAGTGTTTGATTTGGGACTCAAGGTTAGCATAGCTTTGAGCGATAACTTAAATTTAAAAAGGGGCTCGAGTACTTTATTGTTACAAAATTTCAAGGTTTTATGACGCTCCAGTAAAAAGTTACAAGCATTTGTATGTTGCAAACTTTGATAGGTGTAGGACGTACCGTATAGAAGTTACGGCCATTTGAAGTTTTATCAGTGTTTGCTTTGGGACTCAAGGGTAGCATAGCTTTGAGCGATAACTTAAATTGACAAGAGGCTCGAGTACTTTATTGTTACAAAATTTCAAGGTTTTATGACGCTCCAGTAAAAAGTTACAAGCATTTCTATGTTGCAAACTATGATAGGTGTAGGACGTACCATATAGGAGTTAGGGCCATTTGAAGTTTTATCAGTGTTTGATATGGGACTCAAGGGTAGCATAGCTTTGAGCGATAACTTAAATTGAAAAAGAGGCTCGAGTACTTTATTGTTACAAAATTTCAAGGTTTTATGACGCTCCAGTAAAAAGTTACAAGCATTTGTATGTTGCAAACTTTGATAGGTGTAGGACGTACCGTATAGAAGTTAGGGCCATTTGAAGTTATATCAGTGTTTGATTTGGGACTCGTGGGTAGCATAGCTTTGAGCGATAGCTTAAATTGACAAGAGGCTCGAGTACTTAATTGTTACAAAATTTCAAGGTTTTATGACGCTCCAGTAAAAAGTTACAAGCAATTGTATGTTGCAAACTTTGATAGGTGTAGGACGTACCGTATAGAAGTTAGGGCCATTTGAAGTTTTATCAGTGTTTGATTTGGGACTCAAGGGTAGCATAGCTTTGAGCGATAGCTTAAATTGACAAGAGGCTCGAGTACGTTATTGTAACAAAATTTCAAGGTTTTATGACACTCCAGTAAAAAGTTACTAGCATTTGTATGTAGCAAACTTTGATAGGTGTAGGACGTACCGTATAGAAGTTAGAGCCATTGGAAGTTTTATCAGTGTTTGATTGGGGACTCAAGGGTAGCATAGCTTTGAGCGATAGCTTAAATTGACAAGAGGCTCGAGTACTTTATTGTTACAAAATTTCAAGGTTTTATGACGCTCCAGTAAAAAGTTACAAGCATTTGTATGTTGGAAACTTTGATGGGCGTAGGACGTACCGTATAGAAGTTAGGGCCATTTGAAGTTTTATCAGTGTTTGATTTGGGACTCAAGTGTAGCAAAGCTTTGAGCGATAGCTTAAATTGACAAGAGGATCGAGTACTTTATTGTTACAAAATTTCAAGGTTTTATGACACTCCAGTAAAAAGTTACAAGCATTTGTAGGTTGCAAACTTTGATAGGTGTAGGACGTACCGTATAGAAGTTAGGGCCATTTGAAGTTTTATCAGTGTTTGATTTTGGACTCAAGTGTAGCATAGCTTTGAGCGATAGCTTAAATTGACAAGAGGCTCGAGTACTTTATTGTTACAAAATTTCAAGGTTTTATGACGCTCCAGTAAAAAGTTACAAGCAGTTGTATGTTGCAAACTTTGATAGGTGTATTACGTACCGTATAGGAGTTAGGGCCATTTGAAGTTTCATCAGTGTTTGATTTGGGACTCAAGGTTAGCATAGCTTTGAGCGATAACTTAAATTGAAAAAGGGGCTCGAGTACTTTATTGTTACAAAATTTCAAGGTTTTATGACGCTCCAATAAAAAGTTACAAGCATTTGTATGTTGCAAACTTTGATAGGTGTAGGACGTACCGTATAGAAGTTACGGCCATTTGAAGTTTTATCAGTGTTTGCTTTGGGACTCAAGGGTAGCATAGCTTTGAGCGATAACTTAAATTGACAAGAGGCTCGAGTACTTTATTGTTACAAAATTTCAAGCTTTTATGACGCTCCAGTAAAAAGTTACAAGCATTTCTATGTTGCAAACTATGATAGGTGTAGGACGTACCGTATAGAAGTTAGGGCCATTTGAAGTTCTATCAGTGTTTGATTTGGGACTCGTGGGTAGCATAGCTTTGAGCGATAGCTTAAATTGACAAGAGGCTCGAGTACTTTATTGTTACAAAATTTCAAGGTTTTATGACGCTCCAGTAAAAAGTTACAAGCAATTGTATGTTGCAAACTTTGATAGGTGTAGGACGTACCGTATAGAAGTTAGGGCCATTTGAAGTTTTATCAGTGTTTGATTTGGGACTCAAGGGTAGCATAGCTTTGAGCGATAGCTTAAATTGACAAGAGGCTCGAGTACGTTATTGTAACAAAATTTCAAGGTTTTATGACACTCCAGTAAAAAGTTACTAGCATTTGTATGTAGCAAACTTTGATAGGTGTAGGACGTACCGTATAGAAGTTAGAGCCATTGGAAGTTTTATCAGTGTTTGATTGGGGACTCAAGGGTAGCATAGCTTTGAGCGATAGCTTAAATTGACAAGAGGCTCGAGTACTTTATTGTTACAAAATTTCAAGGTTTTATGACGCTCCAGTAAAAAGTTACAAGCATTTGTATGTTGGAAACTTTGATGGGCGTAGGACGTACCGTATAGAAGTTAGGGCCATTTGAAGTTTTATCAGTGTTTGATTTGGGACTCAAGTGTAGCAAAGCTTTGAGCGATAGCTTAAATTGACAAGAGGCTCGAGTACTTTATTGTTACAAAATTTCAAGGTTTTATGACACTCCAGTAAAAAGTTACAAGCATTTGTAGGTTGCAAACTTTGATAGGTGTAGGACGTACCGTATAGAAGTTAGGGCCATTTGAAGTTTTATCAGTATTTGATTTGGGACTCAAGTGTAGCACAGCTTTGAGCGATAGCTTAAATTGACAAGAGGGTCGAGTACTTTATTGTTACAAAATTTAAAGGTTTTATGACGCACCAGTAAAAAGTTACAAGCATTTGTAGGTTGCAAACTTTGATAGGTGTAGGACGTACCATATAGAAGTTAGGGCCATTTGAAGTTTTATCAGTGTTTGATTTGGGACTCAATGGTAGCATAGTTTTGAGCGATAGCTTAAATTGACAAGAGGCTCGACTACTTTATTGTTACAAAATTTCAAGGTTTTATGACGCTCCAGTAAAAAGTTACAAGCAGTTGTATGTTGCAAACTTTGATAGGTGTATTACGTACCGTATAGGAGTTAGGGCCATTTGAAGTTTCATCAGTGTTTGATTAGGGACTCAAGGTTAGCATAGCTTTGAGCGATAACTTAAATTGAAAAAGGGGCTCGAGTACTTTATTGTTACAAAATTTCAAGGTTTTATGACGCTCCAGTAAAAAGTTACAAGCATTTGTATGTTGCAAACTTTGATAGGTGTAGGACGTACCGTATAGAAGTTACGGCCATTTGAAGTTTTATCAGTGTTTGCTTTGGGACTCAAGGGTAGCATAGCTTTGAGCGATAACTTAAATTGACAAGAGGCTCGAGTACTTTATTGTTACAAAATTTCAAGCTTTTATGACGCTCCAGTAAAAAGTTAGAAGCATTTCTATGTTGCAAACTATGATAGGTGTAGGACGTACCGTATAGGAGTTAGGGCCATTTGAAGTTTTATCAGTGTTTGATTTGGGACTCAAGGGTAGCATAGCTTTGAGCGATAGCTTAAATTGACAAGAGGCTCGAGTACGTTATTGTTACAAAATTTCAAGGTTTTATGACGCTCCAGTAAAAAGTTACAAGCATTTGTATGTTGCAAACTTTGATAGGTGTAGGACGTACCGTATAGAAGTTAGGGCCATTTGAAGTTCTATCAGTGTTTGATTTGGGACTCGTGGGTAGCATAGCTTTGAGCGATAGCTTAAATTGACAAGAGGCTCGAGTACTTTATTGTTACAAAATTTCAAGGTTTTCTGACGCTCCAGTAAAAGGTTACAAACATTTGTATATTGGAAACTTTGATAGGCGTAGGACGTACCGTATAGAAGTTAGAGCCATTTGAAGTTTTATCAGTGTTTGATTTGGGACTCAAGTGTAGCATAGCTTTGAGCGATAGCTTATTGACAAGGGGCTCGAGTACTTTATTGTTACAAAATTTCATGGTTTTATGACACTCCAGTAAAAAGTTACAAGCATTTGTAGGTTGCAAACTTTGATAGGTGTAGGACGTACCGTATAGAAGTTAGGGCCATTTTAAGTTTTATCAGTGTTTGATTTGGGACTCAAGTGTAGCATAGCTCTGAGCGATAGCTTAAATTGACAAGAGGCTCGACTACTTTATTGTTACAAAATTTCAAGGTTTTATGACACTCCAGTAAAAAGTTACAAGCATTTGTATGTTGCAAACTATGATAGATGCAGGACGTACCGTATAGAAGTTAGAGCCATTTGAAGTTTTATCAGTGTTTGATTTGGGACTCAAGGGTAGCATAGCTTTGAGCGATAGCTTAAATTGACAAGAGGGTCGAGTACTTTATTGTTACAAAATTTCAAGGTTTTATGACGCACCAGTAAAAAGTTACAAGCATTTTTAGGTTGCAAACTTTGATAGGTGTAGGACGTACCGTATAGAAGTTAGAGCCATTTGAAGTTTTATCAGTGTTTGATTTGGGACTCAAGGGCAGCATAGCTTTGAGCGATAGCTTAAATAGACAAGAGGCTCGAGTACTTTATTGTTACAAAATTTCAAGATTTTATGACGCTCCAGTAAAAAGTTACAAGCATTTGTATGTTGCAAACTTTGATATTCGTAGGACGTACCGTATAGAAGTTAGAGCCATTTGAAGTTTTATCAGTGTTTGATTTGTGACTCAAGGGTAGCATAGCTTTGAGCGATAGCTTAAATTGACAAGAGGCTCGAGTACTTTATTGTTACAAAATTTCAAAGTTTTATGACGCTCCAGTAAAAAGTTACAAGCATTTGTATGTTGGAAACTTTGATGGGCGTAGGACGTACCGTATAGAAGTTAGGGCCATTTGAAGTTTTATCAGTGTTTGATTTGGGACTCAAGTGTAGCAAAGCTTTGAGCGATAGCTTAAATTGACAAGAGGCTCGAGTACTTTATTGTTACAAAATTTCAAGGTTTTATGACACTCCAGTAAAAAGTGACAAGCATTTGTAGGTTGCAAACTTTGATAGGTGTAGGACGTACCGTATAAAAGTTAGGGCCATTTGAAGTTTTATCAGTGTTTGATTTGGGACTCAAGTGTAGCACAGCTTTGAGCGATAGCTTAAATTGACAAGAGGGTCGAGTACTTTATTGTTACAAAATTTAAAGGTTTTATGACGCACCAGTAAAAAGTTACAAGCATTTGTAGGTTGCAAACTTTGATAGGTGTAGGACGTACCGTATAGAAGTTAGGGCCATTTGAAGTTTTATCAGTGTTTGATTTGGGACTCAAGGGTAGCATAGCTTTGAGCGATAGCTTAAATTGACAAGAGGCTCGAGTACGTTATTGTAACAAAATTTCAAGGTTTTATGACACTCCAGTAAAAAGTTACCAGCATTTGTATGTAGCAAACTTTGATAGGTGTAGGACGTACCGTATAGAAGTTAGAGCCATTGGAAGTTTTATCAGTGTTTGATTGGGGACTCAAGGGTAGCATAGCTTTGAGCGATAGCTTAAATTGACAAGAGGCTCGAGTACTTTATTGTTACAAAATTTCAAGGTTTTATGACGCTCCAGTAAAAAGTTACAAGCATTTGTATGTTGGAAACTTTGATGGGCGTAGGACGTACCGTATAGAAGTTAGGGCCATTTGAAGTTTTATCAGTGTTTGATTTGGGACTCAAGTGTAGCAAAGCTTTGAGCGATAGCTTAAATTGACAAGAGGCTCGAGTACTTTATTGTTACAAAATTTCAAGGTTTTATGACACTCCAGTAAAAAGTTACAAGCATTTGTAGGTTGCAAACTTTGATAGGTGTAGGACGTCCCGTATAGAAGTTAGGGCCCTGTGAAGTTTTATCAGTGTTTGATTTGGGATTCAAGGCATAGCTTTGAGCGATAACTTAAATTTAAAAAGAGGCTCGAGTACTTTATTGTTACAAAATTTCAAGGTTTTATGACGCTCCAGTAAAAAGTTACAAGCATTTGTATGTTGCAAACTTTGATAGGTATAGGACGTACCGTATAGAAGTAAGGGCCATTTGAAGTTTTATCAGTGTTTGCTTTGGGACTCAAGGGTAGCATAGCTTTGAGCGATAACTTAAATTGACAAGAGGCTCGAGTACTTTATTGTTACAAAATTTCAAGGGTTTATGACGCTCCAGTAAAAAGTTACAAGCATTTCTATGTTGCAAACTTTGATAGGTGTAGGACGTACCGTATAGGAGTTAGGGCCATTTGAAGTTTTATCAGTGTTTGATTTGCGATTCAAGGGTAGCATAGCTTTGAGCGATAACTTAAATTGAAAAAGATGCTCGAATACTTTATTGTTACAAAATTTCAAGGTTTTATGACGCTCCAGTAAACAGTTACAAGCATTTGTATGTTGCAAACTTTGATAGGTGTAGGACGTATCGTATAGAAGTTAGGGCCATTTGAAGTGTTATCAGTGTTTGATTTGGGACTCGTGGGTAGCATAGCTTTGAGCGATAGCTTAAATTGACAAGAGGCTCGAGTACTTTATTGTTACAAAATTTCAAGGTTTTATGACGCTCCAGTAAAAAGTTACAAGCATTTCTATGTTGCAAACTTTGATAGGTGTAGGACGTACCGTATAGGAGTTAGGGCCATTTGAAGTTTTATCAGTGTTTGATTTGGGACTCAAGGGTAGCATAGCTTTGAGCGATAACTTAAATTGAAAAAGAGGCTCGAGTACTTTATTGTTACAAAATTTCAAGGTTTTATGACGCTCCAGTAAAAAGTTACAATCATTTGTATGTTGCAAACTTTGATAGGTGTAGGACGTTCCGTATAGAAGTTAGGGCCATTTGAAGTTTTATCAGTGTTTGATTTGGGACTCGTGGGTAGCATAGCTTTGAGCGATAGCTTAAATTGACAAGATGCTCGAGTACTTTATTGTTACAAAATTTCAAGGTTTTATGACGCTCCAGTAAAAAGTTACAAGCAGTTGTATGTTGCAAACTTTGATAGGTGTAGGACGTACCGTATAGAAGTTAGGGCCATTTGAAGTTTTATCAGTGTTTGATTTGGGACTCAAGGGTAGCATAGCTTTGAGCGATAGCTTAAATTGACAAGAGGCTCGAGTACGTTATTGTAACAAAATTTCAAGGTTTTATGACACTCCAGTAAAAAGTTACTAGCATTTGTATGTAGCAAACTTTGATAGGTGTAGGACGTACCGTATGGAAGTTAGAGCCATTGGAAGTTTTATCAGTGTTTGATTGGGGACTCAAGGGTAGCATAGCTTTGAGCGATAGCTTAAATAGACAAGAGGCTCGAGTACTTTATTGTTACAAAATTTCAAGATTTTATGACGCTCCAGTAAAAAGTTACAAGCATTTGTATGTTGCAAACTTTGATATTCGTAGGACGTACCGTATAGAAGTTAGAGCCATTTGAAGTTTTATCAGTGTTTGATTTGTGACTCAAGGGTAGCATAGCTTTGAGCGATAGCTTAAATTGACAAGAGGCTCGAGTACTTTATTGTTACAAAATTTCAAAGTTTTATGACGCTCCAGTAAAAAGTTACAAGCATTTGTATGTTGGAAACTTTGATGGGCGTAGGACGTACCGTATAGAAGTTAGGGCCATTTGAAGTTTTATCAGTGTTTGATTTGGGACTCAAGTGTAGCAAAGCTTTGAGCGATAGCTTAAATTGACAAGAGGCTCGAGTACTTTATTGTTACAAAATTTCAAAGTTTTATGACGCTCCAGTAAAAAGTTACAAGCATTTGTATGTTGGAAACTTTGATGGGCGTAGGACGTACCGTATAGAAGTTAGGGCCATTTGAAGTTTTATCAGTGTTTGATTTGGGACTCAAGTGTAGCAAAGCTTTGAGCGATAGCTTAAATTGACAAGAGGCTCGAGTACTTTATTGTTACAAAATTTCAAGGTTTTATGACACTCCAGTAAAAAGTGACAAGCATTTGTAGGTTGCAAACTTTGATAGGTGTAGGACGTACCGTATAAAAGTTAGGGCCATTTGAAGTTTTATCAGTGTTTGATTTGGGACTCAAGTGTAGCACAGCTTTGAGCGATAGCTTAAATTGACAAGAGGGTCGAGTACTTTATTGTTACAAAATTTAAAGGTTTTATGACGCACCAGTAAAAAGTTACAAGCATTTGTAGGTTGCAAACTTTGATAGGTGTAGGACGTACCGTATAGAAGTTAGGGCCATTTGAAGTTTTATCAGTGTTTGATTTGGGACTCAAGGGTAGCATAGCTTTGAGCGATAGCTTAAATTGACAAGAGGCTCGAGTACGTTATTGTAACAAAATTTCAAGGTTTTATGACACTCCAGTAAAAAGTTACCAGCATTTGTATGTAGCAAACTTTGATAGGTGTAGGACGTACCGTATAGAAGTTAGAGCCATTGGAAGTTTTATCAGTGTTTGATTGGGGACTCAAGGGTAGCATAGCTTTGAGCGATAGCTTAAATTGACAAGAGGCTCGAGTACTTTATTGTTACAAAATTTCAAGGTTTTATGACGCTCCAGTAAAAAGTTACAAGCATTTGTATGTTGGAAACTTTGATGGGCGTAGGACGTACCGTATAGAAGTTAGGGCCATTTGAAGTTTTATCAGTGTTTGATTTGGGACTCAAGTGTAGCAAAGCTTTGAGCGATAGCTTAAATTGACAAGAGGCTCGAGTACTTTATTGTTACAAAATTTCAAGGTTTTATGACACTCCAGTAAAAAGTTACAAGCATTTGTAGGTTGCAAACTTTGATAGGTGTAGGACGTACCGTATAGAAGTTAGGGCCCTTTGAAGTTTTATCAGTGTTTGATTTGGGATTCAAGGCATAGCTTTGAGCGATAACTTAAATTTAAAAAGAGGCTCGAGTACTTTATTGTTACAAAATTTCAAGGTTTTATGACGCTCCAGTAAAAAGTTACAAGCATTTGTATGTTGCAAACTTTGATAGGTATAGGACGTACCGTATAGAAGTAAGGGCCATTTGAAGTTTTATCAGTGTTTGCTTTGGGACTCAAGGGTAGCATAGCTTTGAGCGATAACTTAAATTGACAAGAGGCTCGAGTACTTTATTGTTACAAAATTTCAAGGGTTTATGACGCTCCAGTAAAAAGTTACAAGCATTTCTATGTTGCAAACTTTGATAGGTGTAGGACGTACCGTATAGGAGTTAGGGCCATTTGAAGTTTTATCAGTGTTTGATTTGCGATTCAAGGGTAGCATAGCTTTGAGCGATAACTTAAATTGAAAAAGATGCTCGAATACTTTATTGTTACAAAATTTCAAGGTTTTATGACGCTCCAGTAAACAGTTACAAGCATTTGTATGTTGCAAACTTTGATAGGTGTAGGACGTACCGTATAGAAGTTAGGGCCATTTGAAGTTTTATCAGTGTTTGATTTGGGACTCGTGGGTAGCATAGCTTTGAGCGATAGCTTAAATTGACAAGAGGCTCGAGTACTTTATTGTTACAAAATTTCAAGGTTTTATGACGCTCCAGTAAAAAGTTACAAGCATTTCTATGTTGCAAACTTTGATAGGTGTAGGACGTACCGTATAGGAGTTAGGGCCATTTGAAGTTTTATCAGTGTTTGATTTGGGACTCAAGGGTAGCATAGCTTTGAGCGATAACTTAAATTGAAAAAGAGGCTCGAGTACTTTATTGTTACAAAATTTCAAGGTTTTATGACGCTCCAGTAAAAAGTTACAATCATTTGTATGTTGCAAACTTTGATAGGTGTAGGACGTTCCGTATAGAAGTTAGGGCCATTTGAAGTTTTATCAGTGTTTGATTTGGGACTCGTGGGTAGCATAGCTTTGAGCGATAGCTTAAATTGACAAGATGCTCGAGTACTTTATTGTTACAAAATTTCAAGGTTTTATGACGCTCCAGTAAAAAGTTACAAGCAGTTGTATGTTGCAAACTTTGATAGGTGTAGGACGTACCGTATAGAAGTTAGGGCCATTTGAAGTTTTATCAGTGTTTGATTTGGGACTCAAGGGTAGCATAGCTTTGAGCGATAGCTTAAATTGAGAAGAGGCTCGAGTACGTTATTGTAACAAAATTTCAAGGTTTTATGACACTCCAGTAAAAAGTTACTAGCATTTGTATGTAGCAAACTTTGATAGGTGTAGGACGTACCGTATGGAAGTTAGAGCCATTGGAAGTTTTATCAGTGTTTGATTGGGGACTCAAGGGTAGCATAGCTTTGAGCGATAGCTTAAATTGACAAGAGGCTCGAGTACTTTATTGTTACAAAATTTCAAGGTTTTATGACGCTCCAGTAAAAAGTTACAAGCAGTTGTATGTTGCAAACTTTGATAGGTGTATTACGTACCGTATAGGAGTTAGGGCCATTTGAAGTTTCATCAGTGTTTGATTTGGGACTCAAGGTTAGCATAGCTTTGAGCGATAACTTAAATTTAAAAAGGGGCTCGAGTACTTTATTGTTACAAAATTTCAAGGTTTTATGACGCTCCAGTAAAAAGTTACAAGCATTTGTATGTTGCAAACTTTGATAGGTGTAGGACGTACCGTATAGAAGTTACGGCCATTTGAAGTTTTATCAGTGTTTGCTTTGGGACTCAAGGGTAGCATAGCTTTGAGCGATAACTTAAATTGACAAGAGGCTCGAGTACTTTATTGTTACAAAATTTCAAGCTTTTATGACGCTCCAGTAAAAAGTTACAAGCATTTCTATGTTGCAAACTATGATAGGTGTAGGACGTACCGTATAGGAGTTAGGGCCATTTGAAGTTTTATCAGTGTTTGATTTGGGACTCAAGGGTAGCATAGCTTTGAGCGATAACTTAAATTGAAAAAGAGGCTCGAGTACTTTATTGTTACAAAATTTCAAGGTTTTATGACGCTCCAGTAAAAAGTTACAAGCATTTGTATGTTGCAAACTTTGATAGGTGTAGGACGTACCGTATAGAAGTTAGGGCCATTTGAAGTTCTATCAGTGTTTGATTTGGGACTCGTGTGTAGCATAGCTTTGAGCGATAGCTTAAATTGACAAGAGGCTCGAGTACTTAATTGTTACAAAATTTCAAGGTTTTATGACGCTCCAGTAAAAAGTTACAAGCAATTGTATGTTGCAAACTTTGATAGGTGTAGGACGTACCGTATAGAAGTTAGGGCCATTTGAAGTTTTATCAGTGTTTGATTTGGGACTCAAGGGTAGCATAGCTTTGAGCGATAGCTTAAATTGACAAGAGGCTCGAGTACGTTATTGTAACAAAATTTCAAGGTTTTATGACACTCCAGTAAAAAGTTACTAGCATTTGTATGTAGCAAACTTTGATAGGTGTAGGACGTACCGTATAGAAGTTAGAGCCATTGGAAGTTTTATCAGTGTTTGATTGGGGACTCAAGGGTAGCATAGCTTTGAGCGATAGCTTAAATTGACAAGAGGCTCGAGTACTTTATTGTTACAAAATTTCAAGGTTTTATGACGCTCCAGTAAAAAGTTACAAGCATTTGTATGTTGGAAACTTTGATGGGCGTAGGACGTACCGTATAGAAGTTAGGGCCATTTGAAGTTTTATCAGTGTTTGATTTGGGACTCAAGTGTAGCAAAGCTTTGAGCGATAGCTTAAATTGACAAGAGGCTCGAGTACTTTATTGTTACAAAATTTCAAGGTTTTATGACACTCCAGTAAAAAGTTACAAGCATTTGTAGGTTGCAAACTTTGATAGGTGTAGGACGTACCGTATAGAAGTTAGAGCCATTTGAAGTTTTATCAGTGTTTGATTTGGGACTCAAGTGTAGCATAGCTTTGAGCGATAGCTTAAATTGACAAGAGGCTCGAGTACTTTATTGTTACAAAATTTCAAGGTTTTATGACGCTCCAGTAAAAAGTTACAAGCAGTTGTATGTTGCAAACTTTGATAGGTGTATTACGTACCGTATAGGAGTTAGGGCCATTTGAAGTTTCATCAGTGTTTGATTTGGGACTCAAGGTTAGCATAGCTTTGAGCGATAACTTAAATTGAAAAAGGGGCTCGAGTACTTTATTGTTACAAAATTTCAAGGTTTTATGACGCTCCAGTAAAAAGTTACAAGCATTTGTATGTTGCAAACTTTGATAGGTGTAGGACGTACCGTATAGAAGTTACGGCCATTTGAAGTTTTATCAGTGTTTGCTTTGGGACTCAAGGGTAGCATAGCTTTGAGCGATAACTTAAATTGACAAGAGGCTCGAGTACTTTATTGTTACAAAATTTCAAGCTTTTATGACGCTCCAGTAAAAAGTTACAAGCATTTCTATGTTGCAAACTATGATAGGTGTAGGACGTACCGTATAGGAGTTAGGGCCATTTGAAGTTTTATCAGTGTTTGATTTGGGACTCAAGGGTAGCATAGCTTTGAGCGATAACTTAAATTGAAAAAGAGGCTCGAGTACTTTATTGTTACAAAATTTCAAGGTTTTATGACGCTCCAGTAAAAAGTTACAAGCATTTGTATGTTGCAAACTTTGATAGGTGTAGGACGTACCGTATAGAAGTTAGGGCCATTTGAAGTTCTATCAGTGTTTGATTTGGGACTCGTGGGTAGCATAGCTTTGAGCGATAGCTTAAATTGACAAGAGGCTCGAGTACTTTATTGTTACAAAATTTCAAGGTTTTATGACGCTCCAGTAAAAAGTTACAAGCAATTGTATGTTGCAAACTTTGATAGGTGTAGGACGTACCGTATAGAAGTTAGGGCCATTTGAAGTTTTATCAGTGTTTGATTTGGGACTCAAGGGTAGCATAGCTTTGAGCGATAGCTTAAATTGACAAGAGGCTCGAGTACGTTATTGTAACAAAATTTCAAGGTTTTATGACACTCCAGTAAAAAGTTACTAGCATTTGTATGTAGCAAACTTTGATAGGTGTAGGACGTACCGTATAGAAGTTAGAGCCATTGGAAGTTTTATCAGTGTTTGATTGGGGACTCAAGGGTAGCATAGCTTTGAGCGATAGCTTAAATTGACAAGAGGCTCGAGTACTTTATTGTTACAAAATTTCAAGGTTTTATGACGCTCCAGTACAAAGTTACAAGCATTTGTATGTTGGAAACTTTGATGGGCGTAGGACGTACCGTATAGAAGTTAGGGCCATTTGAAGTTTTATCAGTGTTTGATTTGGGACTCAAGTGTAGCAAAGCTTTGAGCGATAGCTTAAATTGACAAGAGGCTCGAGTACTTTATTGTTACAAAATTTCAAGGTTTTATGACACTCCAGTAAAAAGTTACAAGCATTTGTAGGTTGCAAACTTTGATAGGTGTAGGACGTACCGTATAGAAGTTAGGGCCATTTGAAGTTTTATCAGTGTTTGATTTGGGACTCAAGTGTAGCACAGCTTTGAGCGATAGCTTAAATTGACAAGAGGGTCGAGTACTTTATTGTTACAAAATTTAAAGGTTTTATGACGCACCAGTAAAAAGTTACAAGCATTTGTAGGTTGCAAACTTTGATAGGTGTAGGACGTACCGTATAGAAGTTAGGGCCATTTGAAGTTTTATCAGTGTTTGATTTGGGACTCAATGGTAGCATAGTTTTGAGCGATAGCTTAAATTGACAAGAGGCTCGACTACTTTATTGTTACAAAATTTCAAGGTTTTATGACGCTCCAGTAAAAAGTTACAAGCAGTTGTATGTTGCAAACTTTGATAGGTGTATTACGTACCGTATAGGAGTTAGGGCCATTTGAAGTTTCATCAGTGTTTGATTAGGGACTCAAGGTTAGCATAGCTTTGAGCGATAACTTAAATTGAAAAAGGGGCTCGAGTACTTTATTGTTACAAAATTTCAAGGTTTTATGACGCTCCAGTAAAAAGTTACAAGCATTTGTATGTTGCAAACTTTGATAGGTGTAGGACGTACCGTATAGAAGTTACGGCCATTTGAAGTTTTATCAGTGTTTGCTTTGGGACTCAAGGGTAGCATAGCTTTGAGCGATAACTTAAATTGACAAGAGGCTCGAGTACTTTATTGTTACAAAATTTCAAGCTTTTATGACGCTCCAGTAAAAAGTTAGAAGCATTTCTATGTTGCAAACTATGATAGGTGTAGGACGTACCGTATAGGAGTTAGGGCCATTTGAATTTTTATCAGTGTTTGATTTGGGACTCAAGGGTAGCATAGCTTTGAGCGATAGCTTAAATTGACAAGAGGCTCGAGTACGTTATTGTTACAAAATTTCAAGGTTTTATGACGCTCCAGTAAAAAGTTACAAGCATTTGTATGTTGCAAACTTTGATAGGTGTAGGACGTACCGTATAGAAGTTAGGGCCATTTGAAGTTCTATCAGTGTTTGATTTGGGACTCGTGGGTAGCATAGCTTTGAGCGATAGCTTAAATTGACAAGAGGCTCGAGTACTTTATTGTTACAAAATTTCAAGGTTTTCTGACGCTCCAGTAAAAGGTTACAAACATTTGTATATTGGAAACTTTGATAGGCGTAGGACGTACCGTATAGAAGTTAGAGCCATTTGAAGTTTTATCAGTGTTTGATTTGGGACTCAAGTGTAGCATAGCTTTGAGCGATAGCTTATTGACAAGGGGCTCGAGTACTTTATTGTTACAAAATTTCATGGTTTTATGACACTCCAGTAAAAAGTTACAAGCATTTGTAGGTTGCAAACTTTGATAGGTGTAGGACGTACCGTATAGAAGTTAGGGCCATTTTAAGTTTTATCAGTGTTTGATTTGGGACTCAAGTGTAGCATAGCTCTGAGCGATAGCTTAAATTGACAAGAGGCTCGACTACTTTATTGTTACAAAATTTCAAGGTTTTATGACACTCCAGTAAAAAGTTACAAGCATTTGTATGTTGCAAACTATGATAGATGCAGGACGTACCGTATAGAAGTTAGAGCCATTTGAAGTTTTATCAGTGTTTGATTTGGGACTCAAGGGTAGCATAGCTTTGAGCGATAGCTTAAATTGACAAGAGGGTCGAGTACTTTATTGTTACAAAATTTCAAGGTTTTATGACGCACCAGTAAAAAGTTACAAGCATTTTTAGGTTGCAAACTTTGATAGGTGTAGGACGTACCGTATAGAAGTTAGAGCCATTTGAAGTTTTATCAGTGTTTGATTTGGGACTCAAGGGTAGCATAGCTTTGAGCGATAGCTTAAATAGACAAGAGGCTCGAGTACTTTATTGTTACAAAATTTCAAGATTTTATGACGCTCCAGTAAAAAGTTACAAGCATTTGTATGTTGCAAACTTTGATATTCGTAGGACGTACCGTATAGAAGTTAGAGCCATTTGAAGTTTTATCAGTGTTTGATTTGTGACTCAAGGGTAGCATAGCTTTGAGCGATAGCTTAAATTGACAAGAGGCTCGAGTACTTTATTGTTACAAAATTTCAAAGTTTTATGACGCTCCAGTAAAAAGTTACAAGCATTTGTATGTTGGAAACTTTGATGGGCGTAGGACGTACCGTATAGAAGTTAGGGCCATTTGAAGTTTTATCAGTGTTTGATTTGGGACTCAAGTGTAGCAAAGCTTTGAGCGATAGCTTAAATTGACAAGAGGCTCGAGTACTTTATTGTTACAAAATTTCAAGGTTTTATGACACTCCAGTAAAAAGTGACAAGCATTTGTAGGTTGCAAACTTTGATAGGTGTAGGACGTACCGTATAAAAGTTAGGGCCATTTGAAGTTTTATCAGTGTTTGATTTGGGACTCAAGTGTAGCACAGCTTTGAGCGATAGCTTAAATTGACAAGAGGGTCGAGTACTTTATTGTTACAAAATTTAAAGGTTTTATGACGCACCAGTAAAAAGTTACAAGCATTTGTAGGTTGCAAACTTTGATAGGTGTAGGACGTACCGTATAGAAGTTAGGGCCATTTGAAGTTTTATCAGTGTTTGATTTGGGACTCAATGGTAGCATAGTTTTGAGCGATAGCTTAAATTGACAAGAGGCTCGAGTACTTTATTGTTACAAAATTTCAAGGTTTTATGACGCTCCAGTAAAAAGTTACAAGCAGTTGTATGTTGCAAACTTTGATAGGTGTATTACGTACCGTATAGGAGTTAGGGCCATTTGAAGTTTCATCAGTGTTTGATTTGGGACTCAAGGTTAGCATAGCTTTGAGCGATAACTTAAATTGAAAAAGGGGCTCGAGTACTTTATTGTTACAAAATTTCAAGGTTTTATGACGCTCCAGTAAAAAGTTACAAGCATTTGTATGTTGCAAACTTTGATAGGTGTAGGACGTACCGTATAGAAGTTACGGCCATTTGAAGTTTTATCAGTGCTTGCTTTGGGACTCAAGGGTAGCATAGCTTTGAGCGATATCTTAAATTGACAAGAGGCTCGAGTACTTTATTGTTACAAAATTTCAAGCTTTTATGACGGTCCAGTAAAAAGTTACAAGCATTTCTATGTTGCAAACTATGATAGGTGTAGGACGTACCGTATAGGAGTTAGGGCCATTTGAAGTTTTATCAGTGTTTGATTTGGGACTCAAGGGTAGCATAGCTTTGAGCGATAACTTAAATTGAAAAAGAGGCTCGAGTACTTTATTGTTACAAAATTTCAAGGTTTTATGACGCTCCAGTAAAAAGTTACAAGCATTTGTATGTTGCAAACTTTGATAGGTGTAGGACGTACCGTATAGAAGTTAGGGCCATTTGAAGTTCTATCAGTGTTTGATTTGGGACTCGTGGGTAGCATAGCTTTGAGCGATAGCTTAAATTGACAAGAGGCTCGAGTACTTTATTGTTACAAAATTTCAAGGTTTTATGACGCTCCAGTAAAAAGTTACAAGCAATTGTATGTTGCAAACTTTGATAGGTGTAGGACGTACCGTATAGAAGTTAGGGCCATTTGAAGTTTTATCAGTGTTTGATTTGGGACTCAAGGGTAGCATAGCTTTGAGCGATAGCTTAAATTGACAAGAGGCTCGAGTACGTTATTGTAACAAAATTTCAAGGTTTTATGACACTCCAGTAAAAAGTTACTAGCATTTGTATGTAGCAAACTTTGATAGGTGTAGGACGTACCGTATAGAAGTTAGAGCCATTGGAAGTTTTATCAGTGTTTGATTGGGGACTCAAGGGTAGCATAGCTTTGAGCGATAGCTTAAATTGACAAGAGGCTCGAGTACTTTATTGTTACAAAATTTCAAGGTTTTATGACGCTCCAGTAAAAAGTTACAAGCATTTGTATGTTGGAAACTTTGATGGGCGTAGGACGTACCGTATAGAAGTTAGGGCCATTTGAAGTTTTATCAGTGTTTGATTTGGGACCCAAGTGTAGCAAAGCTTTGAGCGATAGCTTAAATTGACAAGAGGCTCGAGTACTTTATTGTTAAAAAATTTCAAGATTTTATGACACTCCAGTAAAAAGTTACAAGCATTTGTAGGTTGCAAACTTTGATAGGTGTAGGACGTACCGTATAGAAGTTAGGGCCATTTGAAGTTTTATCAGTGTTTGATTTGGGACTCAAGTGTAGCACAGCTTTGAGCGATAGCTTAAATTGACAAGAGGGTCGAGTACTTTATTGTTACAAAATTTAAAGGTTTTATGACGCACCAGTAAAAAGTTACAAGCATTTGTAGGTTGCAAACTTTGATAGGTGTAGGACGTACCGTATAGAAGTTAGGGCCATTTGAAGTTTTATCAGTGTTTCATTTGGGACTCAATGGTAGCATAGTTTTGAGCGATAGCTTAAATTGACAAGAGGCTCGACTACTTTATTGTTACAAAATTTCAAGGTTTTATGACGCTCCAGTAAAAAGTTACAAGCAGTTGTATGTTGCAAACTTTGATAGGTGTATTACGTACCGTATAGGAGTTAGGGCCATTTGAAGTTTCATCAGTGTTTGATTAGGGACTCAAGGTTAGCATAGCTTTGAGCGATAACTTAAATTGAAAAAGGGGCTCGAGTACTTTATTGTTACAAAATTTCAAGGTTTTATGACGCTCCAGTAAAAAGTTACAAGCATTTGTATGTTGCAAACTTTGATAGGTGTAGGGCGTACCGTATAGAAGTTACGGCCATTTGAAGTTTTATCAGTGTTTGCTTTGGGACTCAAGGGTAGCATAGCTTTGAGCGATAACTTAAATTGACAAGAGGGTCGAGTACTTTATTGTTACAAAATTTCAAGCTTTTATGACGCTCCAGTAAAAAGTTAGAAGCATTTCTATGTTGCAAACTATGATAGGTGTAGGACGTACCGTATAGGAGTTAGGGCCATTTGAAGTTTTATCAGTGTTTGATTTGGGACTCAAGGGTAGCATAGCTTTGAGCGATAGCTTAAATTGACAAGAGGCTCGAGTACGTTATTGTTACAAAATTTCAAGGTTTTATGACGCTCCAGTAAAAAGTTACAAGCATTTGTATGTTGCAAACTTTGATAGGTGTAGGACGTACCGTATAGAAGTTAGGGCCATTTGAAGTTCTATCAGTGTTTGATTTGGGACTCGTGGGTAGCATAGCTTTGAGCGATAGCTTAAATTGACAAGAGGCTCGAGTACTTTATTGTTACAAAATTTCAAGGTTTTCTGACGCTCCAGTAAAAGGTTACAAACATTTGTATATTGGAAACTTTGATAGGCGTAGGACGTACCGTATAGAAGTTAGAGCCATTTGAAGTTTTATCAGTGTTTGATTTGGGACTCAAGTGTAGCATAGCTTTGAGCGATAGCTTATTGACAAGGGGCTCGAGTACTTTATTGTTACAAAATTTCATGGTTTTATGACACTCCAGTAAAAAGTTACAAGCATTTGTAGGTTGCAAACTTTGATAGGTGTAGGACGTACCGTATAGAAGTTAGGGCCATTTTAAGTTTTATCAGTGTTTGATTTGGGACTCAAGTGTAGCATAGCTCTGAGCGATAGCTTAAATTGAAAAGAGGCTCGACTACTTTATTGTTACAAAATTTCAAGGTTTTATGACACTCCAGTAAAAAGTTACAAGCATTTGTATGTTGCAAACTATGATAGATGCAGGACGTACCGTATAGAAGTTAGAGCCATTTGAAGTTTTATCAGTGTTTGATTTGCGACTCAAGGGTAGCATAGCTTTGAGCGATAGCTTAAATTGACAAGAGGGTCGAGTACTTTATTGTTACAAAATTTCAAGGTTTTATGACGCACCAGTAAAAAGTTACAAGCATTTTTAGGTTGCAAACTTTGATAGGTGTAGGACGTACCGTATAGAAGTTAGAGCCATTTGAAGTTTTATCAGTGTTTGATTTGGGACTCAAGGGTAGCATAGCTTTGAGCGATAGCTTAAATAGACAAGAAGCTCGAGTACTTTATTGTTACAAAATTTCAAGATTTTATGACGCTCCAGTAAAAAGTTACAAGCATTTGTATGTTGCAAACTTTGATATTCGTAGGACGTACCGTATAGAAGTTAGAGCCATTTGAAGTTTTATCAGTGTTTGATTTGGGACTCAAGGGTAGCATAGCTTTGAGCGATAGCTTAAATAGACAAGAGGCTCGAGTACATTATTGTTAAAAAATTTCCAGGTTTTATGACGCTCCAGGAAAAAGTTACAAGCATTTGTATGTTGGAAATTTTGATACGTGTAGGACGTACCGCATAGAAGTTAGGGCCATTTGAAGTTTTATCAGTGTTTTATTTGGGACTCAAGTGTAGCATAGCTTTGAGCGATAGCTTAAATTGACAAGAGGCTCGGGTACTTTATTGTTACAAAATTTCAAGGTTTTATGACGCTCCAGAAAAAAGTTACAAGCATTTGTATGTTGGAAACTTTGATAGGCGTTGGACGTACCGTATAGAAGTTAGGGCCATTTGAAGTTTTATCAGTGTTTGATTTGGGACTCAAGTGTAGCATAGCTTTGAGCGATAGCTTAAATTGACAAGAGGCTCGAGTACTTTATTGTTACAAAATTTCAAGGTTTTATGACGCTCCAGTAAAAAGTTACAAGCATTTGTATGTTGCAAACTTTGATAGGTGTAGGACGCACCGTATAGGAGTTAGGGCCATTTGAAGTTTTATCAGTGTTTGATTTGGCACTCAAGGGTAGCATAGCTTTGAGCGATAACTTAACTTGAAAAAGAGGCTCGAGTACTTTATTGTTACAAAATTTCAAGGTTTTATGACGCTCCAGTAAAAAGTTACAAGCATTTGTATGTTGCAAACTTTGATAGGCGTAGGACGTACCGTATAGAAGTTAGGGCCATTTGAAGTTTTATCAGTGTTTGATTTGGGACTCGTGGGTAGCATAGCTTTGAGCGATAGCTTAAATAGACAAGAGGCTCGAGTACATTATTGTTAAAAAATTTCCAGGTTTTATGACGCTCCAGAAAAAAGTTACAAGCATTTGTATGTTGCAAATTTTGATAGGTGTAGGACGTACCGCACATAAGTTAGGGCCATTTGAAGTTTTATCAGTGTTTTATTTGGGACACAAGGGTAGCATAGCTTTGAGCGATAGCTTAAATTGACAAGAGGCTCGAGTACGTTATTGTTACAAAATTTCAAGGTTTTATGACACTCCAGTAAAAAGTTACTAGCATTCGTATGTTGCAAACTTTGATAGGTGTAGGACATACCGTATAGAAGTTAGAGCCATTTGAAGTTTTATCAGTGTTTGATTTGGGACTCAAGGGTAGCATAGCTTTGAGCGATAGCTTAAATTGACAAGAGGCTCGAGTACTTTATTGTTACAAAATTTCAAGGTGTTATGACGCTCCAGAAAAAAGTTACTAGCATTTGTATGTTGGAAAATTTGATAGGCGTAGGACGTACCGTATAGAAGTTAGGGCCATTTGTAGTTTTAACAGTGTTTGATTTGGGACTCAAGTGTAGCATAGCTTTGAGCGATAGCTTAAATTGACAAGAGGCTCTAGTAATTTATTGTTACAAAATTTCAAGGTTTCATGACACTCCAGTAAAAAGTTACTAGCATTTGTATGTTGCAAACTTTGATAGGTGTAGGACGTACCGTATAGAAGTTAGAGCCATTTGAAGTTTTATCAGTGTTTGATTTGGGACTCAAGGGTAGCATAGCTTTGAGCGATAGCTTAAATTGACAAGAGGCTCGAGTACTTTATTGTTACAAAATTTCAAGGTTTTATGACGCTCCATTAAAAAGTTACAAGCATTTGTACGTTGCAAACTTTGATAGGCGTAGGACGTACCGTATAGAAGTTACAGCCATTTGAAGTTTTATCAGTGTTTGATTTGGGACTCAAGGGTAGCATAGCTTTGAGCGATAGCTTAAATAGACAAGAGGCTCGAGTACATTATTTAAAAAAATTTCCAGGTTTTATGACGCTCCAGGAAAAAGTTACAAGCATTTGTATGTTGGAAATTTTGATACGTGTAGGACGTACCGCATAGAAGTTAGGGCCATTTGAAGTTTTATCAGTGTTTTATTTGGGACTCAAGGGTAGCATAGCTTTGAGCGATAGCTTAAATTGACAAGAGGCTCGAGTACGTTATTGTTACAAAATTTCAAGGTTTTATGACACTCCAGTAAAAAGTTACTAGCATTTGTATGTTGCAAACTTTGATAGGTGTAGGACGTACCGTATAGAAGTTAGAGCCATTTGAAGTTTTATCAGTGTTTAATTTGGGACTCAAGGGTAGCATAGCTTTGAGCGATAGCTTAAATTGACAAGAGGCTCGAGTACTTTATTGTTACAAAATTTCAAGGTTTTATGACGCTCCAGTAAAAAGTTACAAGCATTTGTATGTAGGAAACTTTGATATTCGTAGGACGTACCGTATAGAAGTTAGGGCCATTTGAAGTTTTATCAGTGTTTGATTTGGGACTCAAGTGTAGCATAGCTTTGAGCGATAGCTTAAATTGACAAGAGGCTCGAGTACTTTATTGTTACAAAATTTCAAGGTTTTATGACACTCCAGTAAAAAGTTACAAGCATTTGTATGTTGCAAACTTTGATAGGTGCAGGACGTACCGTATAGAAGTTAGAGCCATTTGAAGTTTTATCAGTGTTTGATTTGGGACTCAAGGGTAGCATAGCTTTGAGCGATAGCTTAAATTGACAAGAGGCTCGAGTACTTTATTGTTACAAAATTTCAAGGTTTTATGACGCTCCAGAAAAAAGTTACAAGCATTTGTATATTGGAAACTTTGATAGGCGTAGGACGTACCGTATAGAAGTTAGGGCCATTTGAAGTTTTATCAGTGTTTGATTTGGGACTCAAGTGTAGCATAGCTTTGAGCGATAGCTTAAATTGACAAGAGGCTCGAGTACTTTATTGTTACAAAATTTCAAGGTTTTATGACGCTCCAGTAAAAAGTTACAAGCATTTGTATGTTGCAAACTTTGATAGGTGTAGGACGCACCGTATAGGAGTTAGGGCCATTTGAAGTTTTATCAGTGTTTGATTTGGGACTCAAGGGTAGCATAGCTTTGAGCGATAACTTAACTTGAAAAAGAGGCTCGAGTACTTTATTGTTACAAAATTTCAAGGTTTTATGACGCTCCAGTAAAAAGTTACAAGCATTTGTATGTTGCAAACTTTGATAGGTGCAGGACGTACCGTATAGAAGTTAGAGCCATTTGAAGTTTTATCAGTGTTTGATTTGGGACTCAAGGGTAGCATAGCTTTGAGCGATAGCTTAAATTGACAAGAGGGTCGAGTACTTTATTGTTACAAAATTTCAAGGTTTTATGACGCACCAGTAAAAAGTTACAAGCATTTGTAGGTTGCAAACTTTGATAGGTGTGGGACGTACCGTATAGAAGTTAGAGCCATTTGAAGTTTTATCAGTGTTTGATTTGGGACTTAAGGGTAGCATAGCTTTGAGCGATAGCTTAAATAGACAAGAGGCTCGAGTACATTATTGTTAAAAAATTTCCAGGTTTTATGACGCTCCAGAAAAAAGTTACAAGCATTTGTATGTTGGAAATTTTGATAGGTGTAGGACGTACCGCATAGAAGTTAGGGCCATTTGAAGTTTTATCAGTGTTTTATTTGGGACTCAAGGGTAGCATAGCTTTGAGCGATAGCTTAAATTGACAAGAGGCTCGAGTACGTTATTGTTACAAAATTTCAAGGTTTTATGACACTCCAGTAAAAAGTTACTAGCATTTGTATGTTGCAAACTTTGATAGGTGTAGGACGTACCGTATAGAAGTTAGAGCCATTTGAAGTTTTATCAGTGTTTGATTTGGGACTCAAGGGTAGCATAGCTTTGAGCGATAGCTTAAATTGACAAGAGGCTCGAGTACTTTATTGTTACAAACTTTCAAGGTTTTATGACGCTCCAGTAAAAAGTTACAAGAATTTGTACGTTGCAAACTTTGATAGGCGTAGGACGTACGGTATAGAAGTTAGAGCCATTAGAAATTTTATCAGTGTTTGATTGGGGACTCAGGGGTAGCATAGCTTTGAGCGATAGCTTAAATTGACAAGAGGCTCGAGTACTTTATTGTTACAAAATTTCAAGGTTTTATGACGCTCCAGAAAAAAGTTACAAGCATTTGTATGTTGGAAACTTTGATAGGCGCAGGACGTACCGTATAGAAGTTAGGGCCATTTGAAGTTTTATCAGTGTTTGATTTGGGACTCAAGTGTAGCAAAGTTTTGAGCGATAGCTTAAATTGACAAGAGGCTCGAGTCCTTTATTGTTACAAAATTTCAAGGTTTTATGATACTCCAGTAAAAAGTTACAAGCATTTGTATGTTGCAAACTTTGATAGGTGCAGGACGTACCGTATAGAAGTTAGAGCCATTTGAAGTTTTATCAGTGTTTGATTTGGGACTCAAGGGTACCATAGCTTTGAGCGATAGCTTAAATTGACAAGAGGGTCGAGTACTTTATTGTTACAAAATTTCAAGGTTTTATGACGCACCAGTAAAAAGTTACAAGCATTTGTAGGTTGCAAACTTTGATAGGTGTGGGACGTACCGTATAGAAGTTAGAGCCATTTGAAGTTTTATCAGTGTTTGATTTGGGACTGAAGGGTAGCATAGCTTTGAGCGATAGCTTAAATAGACAAGAGGCTCGAGTACATTATTGTTAAAAAATTTCCAGGCTTTATGACGCTCCAGAAAAAAGTTACAAGCATTTGTATGTTGGAAATTTTGATAGGTGTAGGACGTACCGCATAGAAGTTAGGGCCATTTGAAGTTTTATCAGTGTTTTATTTGGGACTCAAGGGTACCATAGCTTTGAGCGATAGCTTAAATTGACAAGAGGCTCGAGTACGTTATTGTTACAAAATTTCAAGGTTTTATGACACTCCAGTAAAAAGTTACTAGCATTTGTATGTTGCAAACTTTGATAGGTGTAGGACGTACCGTATAGAAGTTAGAGCCATTTGAAGTTTTATCAGTTTTTGATTTGGGACTCAAGGGTAGCATAGCTTTGAGCGATAGCTTAAATTGACAAGAGGCTCGAGTACTTTATTGTTACAAAATTTCAAGGTTTTATGACGCTCCAGTAAAAAGTTACAAGCATTTGTACGTTGCAAACTTTGATAGGCGTAGGACGTACCGTATAGAAGTTAGAGCCATTTGAAGTTTTATCAGTGTTTGATTGGGGACTCAAGGGTAGCATAGCTTTGAGCGATAGCTTAAATTGACAAGAGGCTCGAGTACTTTATTGTTACAAAATTTCAAGGTTTTATGACGCTCCAGATAAAAGTTACAAGCATTTGTATGTAGGAAACTTTGATAGTCGTAGGACGTACCGTATAGAAGTTAGGGCCATTTGAAGTTTTATCAGTGTTTTATTTGGGACTCAAGTGTAGCCTAGCTTTGAGCGATAGCTTAAATTGACAAGAGGCTCGAGTACTTTATTGTTACAAAATTTCAAGGTTTTATGACACTCCAGTGAAAAGTTACAAGCATTTGTATGTTGCAAACTTTGATAGGTGCAGGACGTACCGTATAGAAGTTAGAGCCATTTGAAGATTTATCAGTGTTTGATTTGGGACTCAAGGGTAGCATAGCTTTGAGCGATAACTTAAATTGACAAGAGGGTCGAGTACTTTATTGTTACAAAATTTCAAGGTTTTATGACGCACCAGTAAAAAGTTACAAGCATTTGTAGGTTGCAAACTTTGAGAGGTGTGGGACGTACCGTATAGAAGTTAGAGCCATTTGAAGTTTTATCAGTGTTTGATTTGGGACTCAAGGGTTGCATAGCTTTGAGCGATAGCTTAAATAGACAAGAGGCTCGAGTACATTATTGTTAAAAAATTTCCAGGTTTTATGACGCTCCAGAAAAAAGTTACAAGCATTTGTATGTTGGAAATTTTGATAGGTGTAGGACGTACCGCATAGAAGTTAGGGCCATTTGAAGTTTTATCAGTGTTTTATTTGGGACTCAAGGGTAGCATAGCTTTGAGCGATAGCTTAAATTGACAAGAGGCTCGAGTACTTTATTGTTACAAAATTTCAAGGTTTTATGACGCTCCAGTAAAAAGTTACAAGCATTTGTACGTTGCAAACTTTGATAGGCGTAGGACGTACCGTATAGAAGTTAGAGCCATTTGAAGTTTTATCAGTGTTTGATTGGGGACTCAAGGGTAGCATAGCTTTGAGCGATAGCTTAAATTGACAAGAGGCTTGAGTACTTTATTGTTACAAAATTTCAAGATCTTATGACGCTCCAGAAAAAGTTACAAGCATTTGTATGTTGGAAACTTTGATAGTCGTAGGACGTACCGTATAGAAGTTAGGGCCATTTGAAGTTTTATCAGTGTTTTATTTGGGACTCAAGTGTAGCATAGCTTTGAGCGATAGCTTAAATTGACAAGAGGCTCGAGTACTTCATTGTTACAAAATTTCAAGGTTTTATGACGCTCCAGAAAAAAGTTACAAGCATTTGTATGTTGGAAACTTTGATAGGCGTGGGACGTACCGTATAGAAGTTAGGGCCATTTGAAGTTTTATCAGTGTTTGATTTGGGACTCAAGTGTAGCATAGCTTTGAGCGATAGCTTAAATTGACAAGAGCCTCGAGTACTTTATTGTTACAAAATTTCAAGGTTTTATGACACTCCAGTAAAAAGTTACAAGCATTTGTATGTTGCAAACTTTGATAGGTGCAGGATGTACCGTATAGAAGTTCGAGCCATTTGAAGTTTTATCAGTGTTTGATTTGGGACTCAAGGGTAGCATAGCTTTGAGCGATAGCTTAAATTGACAAGAGGGTCGAGTACTTTATTGTTACAAAATTTCAAGGATTTATGACGCACCAGTAAAGAGTTACAAGCATTTGTAGGTTGCAAACTTTGATAGGTGTGGGACGTACCGTATAGAAGTTAGGGCCATTTGAAGTTTTATCAGTGTTTGATTTGGGACTCAAGGGTAGCATAGCTTTGAGCGATAGCTTAAATAGACAAGAGGCTCGAGTACATTATTGTTAAAAAATTTCCAGGTTTTATGACGCTCCAGAAAAACGTTACAAGCATTTGTATGTTGCAAATTTTGATAGGTGTAGGACATACCGCATAGAAGTTAGAGCCATTTGAAGTTTTATCAGTGTTTGATTGGGGACTCAAGGGTAGCATAGCTTTGAGCGATAGCTTAAATTGACAAGAGGCACGAGTACGTTATTGTTACAAAATTTCAAGGTTTTATGACACTCCAGTAAAAAGTTACTAGCATTTGTATGTTGCAAACTTTGATAGGTGTAGGACGTACCGTATAGAAGTTAGAGCCATTTAAAGTTTTATCAGTGTTTGATTTGGGACTCAAGGGTAGCATAGCTTTGAGCTATAGCTTAAATTGACAAGAGGCTCGAGTACTTTATTGTTACAAAATTTCAAGGTTTTATGACGCTCCAGAAAAAAGTTACAAGCATTTGTATGTTGGAAACTTTGATAGTCGTAGGACGTACCGTATAGAAGTTAGGGCCATTTGAAGTTTTATCAGTGTTTGATTTGGGACTCAAGTGTAGCATAGCTTTGAGCGATAGCTTAAATTGACAAGAGGCTCGAGTACTTTATTGTTACAAAATTTCAAGGTTTTATGACGCACCAGTAAAAAGTTACAAGAATATGTAGGTTGCAAACTTTGATAGGTGTAGGACGTACCGTATAGAAGTTAGAGCCATTTGAAGTTTTATCAGTGTTTGATTTGGGACTCAAGGGTAGCATAGCTTTGAGCGATAGCTTAAATAGACAAGAGGCTCGAGTACTTTATTGTTACAAAATTTCCAGGTTTTATGACGCTCCAGAAAAAAGTTACAAGCATTTGTATGTTGCAAATTTTGATAGGTGTAGGACGTACCGCATAGAAGTTAGGGCCATTTGAAGTTTTATCAGTGTTTTATTTGGGACTCAAGGGTAGCATAGCTTTGAGCGATAGCTTAAATTGACAAGAGGCTCGAGTACGTTATTGTTACAAAATTTCAAGGTTTTATGACGCTCCAGTAAAAAGTTACAAGCATTTGTATGTTGCAAACTTTGATAGGCGTAGGACGTACCGTATAGAAGTTAGAGCCATTTGAAGTTTTATCAGTGATTGATTGGGGACTCAAGGGTAGCATAGCTTTGCGCGATAGCTTAAATTGACAAGAGGCTCGAGTACTTTATTGTTACAAAATTTCAAGGTTTTATGACATTCCAGTAAAAAGTTACAAGCATTTGTATGTTGCAAACTTTGATAGGTGCAGGACGTACCGTATAGAAGTTAGAGCCATTTGAAGTTTTATCAGTGTTTGATTTGGGATCAAGGGTAGCATAGCTTTGAGCGATAGCTTAAATTGACAAGAGGCTCGAGTACTTTATTGTTACAAAATTTCAAGGTTTTATGACGCTCCAGTAAAAAGTTACAAGCATTTGTATGTTGCAAACTTTGATAGGCGTACGACATACCGTATAGAAGTTAGGGCCATTTGAAGTTTTATCAGTGTTTGATTTGGGACTGAAGTGTAGCATAGCTTTGGGCGATAGCTTAAATTGACAAGAGGCTCGAGTAATTTATTGTTACAAAATTTCAAGGTTTTATGACATTCCAGTAAAAAGTTACAAGCATTTGTGGGTTGCAAACTTTCATAGGTGTAGGACGTACCGTATAGAAGTTAGGGCCATTTGAAGTGTTATCAGTGTTTTGATTTGGGACTCAAGGGTAGCATAGCTTTGAGCGATAGCTTAAATTGACAAGAGGCTCGAGTACTTTATTGTTACAAAATTTCAAGGTTTTATTACGCACCAGTAAAAAGTTACAAGCATTTGTATGTTGCAAACTTTGATTGGTGCAGGACGTACCGTATAGAAGTTAGAGCCATTTGAAGTTTTATCAGTGTTTGATTTGGGACTCAAGGGTAGCATAGCTTTGTGCGATAGCTTAAATTGACAAGAGGCTCAAGTACTTTATTGTTACAAAATTTCAAGGTTTTATGACGCACCAGTAAAAAGTTACAAGCATTTGTAGGTTGCAAACTTTGATAGGTGTAGGACGTACCGTATAGAAGTTAGAGCCATTTGTAGTTTTATCAGTGTTTGATTTGGGACTCAAGGGAAGCATAGCCTTGAGTGATTGCTTAAATTGACAAGAGGCTCGAGTCCTTTATTGTTACAAAATTTCAAGGTTTTATGACGCTCCAGTAAAAAGTTACAAGCATTTGTATGTTGCAAACTTTGATAGGCGTAGGACGTACCGTATAGAAGTTAGAGCCATTTGAAGTTTTATCAGTGTTTGATTGGGGACTCAAGGGTAGCATAGCTTTGCGCGATAGCTTAAATTGACAAGAGGCTCGAGTACTTTATTGTTACAAAATTTCAAGGTTTTATGACACTCCAGTAAAAAGTTACAAGCATTTGTATGTGCAAACTTTGATAGGTGCAGGACGTACCGTATAGAAGTTAGAGCCATTTGAAGTTTTATCAGTGTTTGATTTGGGATCAAGGGTAGCATAGCTTTGAGCGATAGCTTAAATTGACAAGAGGGTCGAGTACTTTATTGTTACAAAATTTCAAGGTTTTATGACGCACCAGTAAAAAGTTACAAGCATTTGTAGGTTGCAAACTTTGATAGGTGTAGGACGTACCGTATAGAAGTTAGAGCCATTTGAAGTTTTATCAGTGTTTGATTTGGGACTCAAGGGTAGCATAGCTTTGAGCGATAGCTTAAATAGACAAGAGGCTCGAGTACTTTATTGTTACGAAATTTCCAGGTTTTATGACGCTCCAGAAAAAAGTTACATGCATTTGTATGTTGCAAATTTTGATAAGTGTAGGACGTACCGCATAGAAGTTAGGGCCATTTGAAGTTTTATCAGTGTTTTATTTAGGACTCAAGGGTAGCATAGCTTTGAGCGATAGCTTAAATTGACAAGAGGCTCGAGTACGTTATTGTTACACAATTTCAAGGTTTTATGACACTCCAGTAAAAAGTTACTAGCATTTGTATGTTGCAAACTTTGATAGGTGTAGGACGTACCGTATAGAAGTCAGAGCCATTTGAAGTTTTATCAGTGTTTGATTTGGGACTCAAGGGTAGCATAGCTTTGAGCGATAGCTTAAATTGACAAGAGGCTCGAGTACTTTATTGTTACAAAATTTCAAGTTTTTATGACGCTCCAGTAAAAAGTTGCAAGCATTTGTATGTTGCAAACTTTGATAGGCGTACGACGTACCGTATAGAAGTTTGGGCCATTTGAAGTTTTATCAGTGTTTGATTTGGGACTGAAGTGTAGCATAGCTTTGGGCGATAGCTTAAATTGACAAGAGGCTCGAGTACTTTATTGTTACAAAATTTCAAGGTTTTATGACACTCCAGTAAAAAGTTACAAGCATTTGTGGGTTGCAAACTTTCATAGGTGTAGGACGTACCGTATAGAAGTTAGGGCCATTTGAAGTGTTATCAGTGTTTGATTTGGGACTCAAGGGTAGCATAGCTTTGAGCGATAGCTTAAATTGACAAGAGGCTCGAGTACTTTATTGTTACAAAATTTCAAGGTTTTATGACGCACCAGTAAAAAGTTACAAGCATTTGTATGTTGCAAACTTTGATAGGTGCAGGACGTACCGTATAGAAGTTAGAGCCATTTGAAGTTTTATCAGTGTTTGATTTGGGACTCAAGGGTAGCATAGCTTTGTGCGATAGCTTAAATTGACAAGAGGCTCAAGTACTTTATTGTTACAAAATTTCAAGGTTTTATGACGCACCAGCAAAAAGTTACAAGCATTTGTAGGTTGCAAACTTTGATAGTTGTAGGACGTACCGTATAGAAGTTAGAGCCATTTGTAGTTTTATCAGTGTTTGATTTGGGACTCAAGGGAAGCATAGCCTTGAGTGATTGCTTAAATTGACAAGAGGCTCGAGTCCTTTATTGTTACAAAATTTCAAGGTTTTATGACGCTCCAGTAAAAACTTACAAGCATTTGTATGTTGCAAACTTTGATAGGTGTAGGACGTACCGTATAGAAGTTAGGGCCACTTGAAGTTTTACTAGTGTTTGATTTGGGACTCAAGGTTGGCATAGCATTGAGCGATAGCTTAAATTGACAAGAGGCTCGAGTACTTTATTGATACAAAATTTCAAGGTTTTATGAAGCTTAAATAGACAAGAGGCTCGAGTACATTATTGTTAAAAAATTTCCAGGTTTTATGACGCTCCAGAAAAACGTGACAAGCATTTGTATGTTGCAAATTTTGATAGGTGTAGCACATACCGCATAGAAGTTAGAGCCATTTGAAGTTTTATCAGTGTTTGATTGGGGACTCAAGGGTAGCATAGCTTTGAGCGATAGCTTAAATTGACAAGAGGCACGAGTACGTTATTGTTACAAAATTTCAAGGTTTTATGACACTCCAGTAAAAAGTTACTAGCATTTGTATGTTGCAAACTTTGATAGGTGTAGGACGTACCGTATAGAAGTTAGAGCCATTTGAAGTTTTAGCAGTGTTTGATTTGGGACTCAAGGGTAGCATAGCTTTGAGCGATAGCTTAAATTGACAAGAGGCTCGATTACTTTATTGTTACAAAATTTCAAGGTTTTATGACGCTCCAGAAAAAAGTTACAAGCATTTGTATGTTGGAAACTTTGATAGTCGTAGGACGTACCGTATAGAAGTTAGTGCCATTTGAAGTTTTATCAGTGTTTGATTTGGGACTCAAGTGTAGCATAGCTTTGAGCGATAGCTTAAATTGACAAGAGGCTCGAGTACTTTATTGTTACAAAATTTCAAGGTTTTATGACGCACCAGTAAAAAGTTACAAGAATATGTAGGTTGCAAACTTTGATAGGTGTAGGACGTACCGTATAGAAGTTAGAGCCATTTGAAGTTTTATCAGTGTTTGATTTAGGACTCAAGGGTAGCATAGCTTTGAGCGATAGCTTAAATAGACAAGAGGCTCGAGTACTTTATTGTTACAAAATTTCCAGGTTTTATGACGCTCCAGAAAAAAGTTACAAGCATTTGTATGTTGCAAATTTTGATAGGTGTAGGACGTACCGCATAGAAGTTAGGGCCATTTGAAGTTTTATCAGTGTTTTATTTGGGACTCAAGGGTAGCATAGCTTTGAGCGATAGCTTAAATTGACAAGAGGCTCGAGTACGTTATTGTTACAAAATTTCAAGGTTTTATGACGCTCCAGTGAAAAGTTACAAGCATTTGTATGTTGCAAAATTTGATAGGCGTAGGACGTACCGTATAGAAGTTAGAGCCATTTGAAGTTTTATCAGTGATTGATTGGGGACTCAAGGGTAGCATAGCTTTGCGCGATAGCTTAAATTGACAAGAGGCTCGAGTACTTTATTGTTACAAAATTTCAAGGTTTTATGACACTCCAGTAAAAAGTTACAAGCATTTGTATGTTGCAAACTTTGATAGGTGCAGGACGTACCGTATAGAAGTTAGAGCCATTTGAAGTTTTATCAGTGTTTGATTTGGGATCAAGGGTAGCATAGCTTTGAGCGATAGCTTAAATTGACAAGAGGCTCGAGTACTTTATTGTTACAAAATTTCAAGGTTTTATGACGCTCCAGTAAAAAGTTACAAGCATTTGTATGTTGCAAACTTTGATAGGCGTACGACGTACCGTATAGAAGTTAGGGCCATTTGAAGTTTTATCAGTGTTTGATTTGGGACTGAAGTGTAGCATAGCTTTGGGCGATAGCTTAAATTGACAAGAGGCTCGAGTACTTTATTGTTACAAAATTTCAAGGTTTTATGACACTCCAGTAAAAAGTTACAAGCATTTGTGGGTTGCAAACTTTCATAGGTGTAGGACGTACCGTATAGAAGTTAGGGCCATTTGAAGTTTTATCAGTGTTTGATTTGGGACTCAAGGGTAGCATAGCTTTGAGCGATAGCTTAAATTGACAAGAGGCTCGAGTACTTTATTGTTACAAAATTTCAAGGTTTTATGACGCACCAGTAAAAAGTTACAAGCATTTGTATGTTGCAAACTTTGATAGGTGCAGGACGTACCGTATAGAAGTTAGAGCCATTTGAAGTTTTATCAGTGTTTGATTTGGGACTCAAGGGTAGCATAGCTTTGTGCGATAGCTTAAATTGACAAGAGGCTCAAGTACTTTATTGTTACAAAATTTCAAGGTTTTATGACGCACCAGTAAAAAGTTACAAGCATTTGTAGGTTGCAAACTTTGATAGGTGTAGGACGTACCGTATAGAAGTTAGAGCCATTTGTAGTTTTATCAGTGTTTGATTTGGGACTCAAGGGAAGCATAGCCTTGAGTGATTGCTTAAATTGACAAGAGGCTCGAGTCCTTTATTGTTACAAAATTTCAAGGTTTTATGACGCTCCAGTAAAAAGTTACAAGCATTTGTATGTTGCAAACTTTGATAGGCGTAGGACGTACCGTATAGAAGTTAGAGCCATTTGAAGTTTTATCAGTGTTTGATTTGGGACTCAAAGGTAGCATAGCTTTGCGCGATAGCTTAAATTGACAAGAGGCTCGAGTACTTTATTGTTACAAAATTTCAAGGTTTTATGACACTCCAGTAAAAAGTTACAAGCATTTGTATGTTGCAAACTTTGATAGGTGCAGGACGTACCGTATAGAAGTTAGAGCCATTTGAAGTTTTATCAGTGTTTGATTTGGGATCAAGGGTAGCATAGCTTTGAGCGATAGCTTAAATTGACAAGAGGGTCGAGTACTTTATTGTTACAAAATTTCAAGGTTTTATGACGCACCAGTAAAAAGTTACAAGCATTTGTAGGTTGCAAACTTTGATAGGTGTAGGACGTACCGTATAGAAGTTAGAGCCATTTGAAGTTTTATCAGTGTTTGATTTGGGACTCAAGGGTAGCATAGCTTTGAGCGATAGCTTAAATAGACAAGAAGCTCGAGTACTTTATTGTTACAAAATTTCCAGGTTTTATGACGCTCCAGAAAAAAGTTACATGCATTTGTATGTTGCAAATTTTGATAGGTGTAGGACGTACCGCATAGAAGTTAGGGCCATTTGAAGTTTTATCAGTGTTTTATTTGGGACTCAAGGGTAGCATAGCTTTGAGCGATAGCTTAAATTGACAAGAGGCTCGAGTACGTTATTGTTACAAAATTTCAAGGTTTTATGACACTCCAGTAAAAAGTTACTAGCATTTGTATGTTGCAAACTTTGATAGGTGTAGGACGTACCGTATAGAAGTCAGAGCCATTTGAAGTTTTATCAGTGTTTGATTTGGGACTCAAGGGTAGCTTAGCTTTGAGCGATAGCTTAAATTGACAAGAGGCTCGAGTACTTTATTGTTACAAAATTTCAAGTTTTTATGACGCTCCAGTAAAAAGTTGCAAGCATTTGTATGTTGCAAACTTTGATAGGCGTACGACGTACCGTATAGAAGTTAGGGCCATTTGAAGTTTTATCAGTGTTTGATTTGGGACTGAAGTGTAGCATAGCTTTGGGCGATAGCTTAAATTGACAAGAGGCTCGAGTACTTTATTGTTACAAAATTTCAAGGTTTTATGACACTCCAGTAAAAGGTTACAAGCATTTGTGGGTTGCAAACTCTCATAGGTGTAGGACGTACCGTATAGAAGTTAGGGCCATTTGAAGTGTTATCAGTGTTTGATTTGGGACTCAAGGGTAGCATAGCTTTGAGCGATAGCTTAAATTGACAAGAGGCTCGAGTACTTTATTGTTACAAAATTTCAAGGTTTTATGACGCACCAGTAAAAAGTTACAAGCATTTGTATGTTGCAAACTTTGATAGGTGCAGGACGTACCGTATAGAAGTTAGAGCCATTTGAAGTTTTATCAGTGTTTGATTTGGGACTCAAGGGTAGCATAGCTTTGTGCGATAGCTTAAATTGACAAGAGGCTCAAGTACTTTATTGTTACAAAATTTCAAGGTTTTATGACGCACCAGTAAAAAGTTACAAGCATTTGTAGGTTGCAAACTTTGATAGGTGTAGGACGTACCGTATAGAAGTTAGAGCCATTTGTAGTTTTATCAGTGTTTGATTTGGGACTCAAGGGAAGCATAGCCTTGAGTGATTGCTTAAATTGACAAGAGGCTCGAGTCCTTTATTGTTACAAAATTTCAAGGTTTTATGACGCTCCAGTAAAAACTTACAAGCATTTGTATGTTGCAAACTTTGATAGGTGTAGGACGTACCGTATAGAAGTTAGGGCCACTTGAAGTTTTACTAGTGTTTGATTTGGGACTCAAGGTTGGCATAGCATTGAGCGATAGCTTAAATTGACAAGAGGCTCGAGTACTTTATTGATACAAAATTTCAAGGTTTTATGAAGCTTAAATTGACGAGAGGCTCGAGTACTTTATTGTTACAAACTTTCAAGGTTTTATGACGCTCCAGTAAAAAGTTACAAGCATTTGTGTGTTGCAAACTTTGATAGGTGTAGGACGTACCGTATAGAAGTTAGGGCCATTTGAAGTTTTTTCAGTGTTTGATTTGGGACTCAAGGGTAGCATAGCTTTGAGCGATAGCTTAAATTGGCAAGAGGCTCGAGTACTTTAATGCTACAAAATTTCAAGGTTTTATGACGCTCCAGTAAAAAGTTACAAGCATTTGTTTGTTGCAAACTTTGATAGGTGTATGACGTACCGTAGAGAAGTTAGGGCCATTTCAAGTTTTTTCAGTGTTTGCTTTGGGACTCAAGGGTAGCATAGCTTTGAGCGATAGCTTAAATAGACAAGAGGCTCGAGTACTTTATTGTTACAAAATTTCAAGGTTTTATGACGCTCCAGAAAAAAGTTACAAGCATTTGTATGTTGCAAATTTTGATAGGTGTAGGACGTACCGCATAGAAGTTAGGGGCGTTTGAAGTTTTATCAGTGTTTTATTTGGGACTCAAGGGTAGCATAGTTTTGAGCGATAGCTTAAATTGACAAGAGGCTCGAGTACGTTATTGTTACAAAATTTCAAGGTTTTATGACACTCCAGTAAAAAGTTACTAGCATTTGTATATTGCAAACTTTGATAGGTGTAGGACGTACCGTATACAAGTTAGAGCCATTTGAAGTTTTATCAGTGTTTGATTTGTGACTCAAGGGTAGCATAGCTTTGAGCGATAGCTTAAATTGACAAGAGGCTCGAGTACTTTATTGTTACAAAATTTCAAGGTTTTATGACGCTGCAGTAAAAAGTTACAAGCATTTGTACGTTGCAAACTTTCATAGGTGTAGGACGTACCGTATAGAAGTTAGGGCCATTTGAAGTTTTATCAGTGTTTGATTTGGGACTCAAGTGTAGCATAACTTTGAGCGATAGCTTAAATTGACAAGAGGCTCGAGTACTTTATTGTTACAAAATTTCAAGGTTTTATGACGCTCCAGTAAAAAGTTACAAGCATTTGTATGTTGCAAACTTTGATAGGCGTAGGACGTACCATATAGAAGTTGGGGCCATTTGAAGCTTTATCAGTGTTTGATTTGGGACTGAAGTGTAGCATAGCTTTGAGCGATAGCTTAAATTGACAAGAGGCTCGAGTACTTTATTGTTACAAAATTTCAAGGTTTTATGACGCTCCAGTAAAAAGTTACAAGCATTTGTAGGTTGCAAACTTTCATAGGTGTAGGACGTACCGTATAGAAGTTAGGGCCATTTGAAGTTTTATCAGTGTTTGATTTGGGACTCAAGTGTAGCATAGCTTTGAGCGATAGCTTAAATTGACAAGAGGCTCGAGTACTTTATTGTTACAAAATTTCAAGGTTTTATGACATTCCAGTAAAAAGTTACAAGCATTTGTAGGTTGCAAACTTTCATAGGTGTAGGACGTACCGTATAGAAGTTAGGGCCATTTGAAGTTTTATCAGTGTTTGATTTGGGACTCAAGTGTAGCATAGCTTTGAGCGATAGCTTAAATTGACAAGAGGCTCGAGTACTTTATTGTTACAAAATTTCAAGGTTTTATGACACTCCAGTAAAAAGTTACAAGCATTTGTAGGTTGCAAACTTTCATAGGTGTAGGACGTACCGTATAAAAGTTAGGGCCATTTGAAGTTTTATCAGTGTTTGATTTGGGTCTCAAGTGTAGCATAGCCTTGAGCGATAGCTTAAATTGACAAGAGGCTCGAGTACTTGATTGTTACAAAATTTCAAGGTTTTATGACACTCCAGTAAAAAGTTACAAGCATTTGTATGTTGCAAACTTTGATAGGTGCAGGACGTACCGTATAGAAGTTAGAGCCATTTGAAGTTTTATCAGTGTTTGATTTGGGACTCAAGGGTAGCATAGCTTGGAGCGATAGCTTAAATTGACAAGAGGCTCGAGTACTTTATTGTTACAAAATTTCAAGGTTTTATGACGCACCAGTAAAAAGTAACAAGCATTTGTATGTTGCAAACTTTGATAGGTGTAGGACGTACCGTATAGAAGTTAGGGCCATTTGAAGTTTTTTCAGTGTTTGATTTGGGACTCAAGGGTAGCATAGCTTTGAGCGATAGCGTAAATTGGCAAGAGGCTCGAGTACTTTATTGTTACAAAATTTCAAGGTTTTATGACGCTCCAGTAAAAAGTTACAAGCATATGTTTGTTGCAAACTTTGATAGGTGTGTGAGAAACCGTATAGAAGTTAGGGCTATTTCAAGTTTTTTCAGTGTTTGATTTGGGACTCAAGGGTAGCATAGCTTTGAGCGATAGCTTAAATTGACAAGAGGCTCGAGTACTTTATTGTTACAAAATTTCAAGGTTTTATGACACTCCAGTAAAAAGTTACAAGCATTTGTAGGTTGCAAACTTTCATAGGTGTAGGACGTACCGTATAAAAGTTAGGGCCATTTGAAGTTTTATCAGTGTTTGATTTGGGACTCAAGTGTAGCATAGCTTTGAGCGATAGCTTAAATTGACAAGAGGCTCGAGTACTTTATTGTTACAAAATTTCAAGGTTTTATGACGCTGCAGTAAAAAGTTACAAGCATTGGTAGGTTGCAAACTTTCATAGGTGTAGGACGTACCGTATAGAAGTTAGGGCCATTTGAAGTTTTATCAGTGTTTGATTTGGGACTCAAGTGTAGCATAGCTTTGAGCGATAGCTTAAATTGACAAGAGGCTCGAGTACTTTATTGTTACAAAATTTCAAGGTTTTATGACACTCCAGTAAAAAGTTACAAGCATTTGTAGGTTGCAAACTTTCATAGGTGTAGGACGTACCGTATAGAAGTTAGGGCCATTTGAAGCTTTATCAGTGTTTGATTTGGGACTGAAGTGTAGCATAGCTTTGAGCGATAACTTAAATTGACAAGAGGCTCGAGTACTTTATTGTTACAAAATTTCAAGGTTTTATGACACTCCAGTAAAAAGTTACAAGCATTTGTAGGTTGCAAACTTTCATAGGTGTAGGACGTACCGTATAGAAGTTAGGGCCATTTGAAGTTTTATCAGTGTTTGATTTGGGACTCAAGTGTAGCATAGCTTTGAGCGATAGCTTAAATTGACAAGAGGCTCGAGTACTTTATTGTTACAAAATTTCAAGGTTTTATGACGCTCCAGAAAAAAGTTACAAGCATTTGTATGTTGCAAATTTTGATAGGTGTAGGACGTACCGCATAGAAGTTAGGGGCGTTTGAAGTTTTATCAGTGTTTTATTTGGGACTCAAGGGTAGCATAGTTTTGAGCGATAGCTTAAATTGACAAGAGGCTCGAGTACGTTATTGTTACAAAATTTCAAGGTTTTATGACACTCCAGTAAAAAGTTACTAGCATTTGTATATTGCAAACTTTGATAGGTGTAGGACGTACCGTATACAAGTTAGAGCCATTTGAAGTTTTATCAGTGTTTGATTTGTGACTCAAGGGTAGCATAGCTTTGAGCGATAGCTTAAATTGACAAGAGGCTCGAGTACTTTATTGTTACAAAATTTCAAGGTTTTATGACGCTGCAGTAAAAAGTTACAAGCATTTGTACGTTGCAAACTTTCATAGGTGTAGGACGTACCGTATAGAAGTTAGGGCCATTTGAAGTTTTATCAGTGTTTGATTTGGGACTCAAGTGTAGCATAACTTTGAGCGATAGCTTAAATTGACAAGAGGCTCGAGTACTTTATTGTTACAAAATTTCAAGGTTTTATGACGCTCCAGTAAAAAGTTACAAGCATTTGTATGTTGCAAACTTTGATAGGCGTAGGACGTACCATATAGAAGTTGGGGCCATTTGAAGCTTTATCAGTGTTTGATTTGGGACTGAAGTGTAGCATAGCTTTGAGCGATAACTTAAATTGACAAGAGGCTCGAGTACTTTATTGTTACAAAATTTCAAGGTTTTATGACACTCCAGTAAAAAGTTACATGCATTTGTAGGTTGCAAACTTTCATAGGTGTAGGACGTACCGTATAGAAGTTAGGGCCATTTGAAGTTTTATCAGTGTTTGATTTGGGACTCAAGTGTAGCATAGCTTTGAGCGATAGCTTAAATTGACAAGAGGCTCGAGTACTTTATTGTTACAAAATTTCAAGGTTTTATGACATTCCAGTAAAAAGTTACAAGCATTTGTAGGTTGCAAACTTTCATAGGTGTAGGACGTACCGTATAGAAGTTAGGGCCATTTGAAGTTTTATCAGTGTTTGATTTGGGACTCAAGTGTAGCATAGCTTTGAGCGATAGCTTAAATTGACAAGAGGCTCGAGTACTTTATTGTTACAAAATTTCAAGGTTTTATGACACTCCAGTAAAAAGTTACAAGCATTTGTAGGTTGCAAACTTTCATAGGTGTAGGACGTACCGTATAAAAGTTAGGGCCATTTGAAGTTTTATCAGTGTTTGATTTGGGTCTCAAGTGTAGCATAGCCTTGAGCGATAGCTTAAATTGACAAGAGGCTCGAGTACTTTATTGTTACAAAATTTCAAGGTTTTATGACGCTCCAGAAAAAAGTTACAAGCATTTGTATGTTGGAAACTTTGATAGTCGTAGGACGTACCGTATAGAAGTTAGTGCCATTTGAAGTTTTATCAGTGTTTGATTTGGGACTCAAGTGTAGCATAGCTTTGAGCGATAGCTTAAATTGACAAGAGGCACGAGTACGTTATTGTTACAAAATTTCAAGGTTTTATGACACTCCAGTAAAAAGTTACTAGCATTTGTATGTTGCAAACTTTGATAGGTGTAGGACGTACCGTATAGAAGTTAGAGCCATTTGAAGTTTTAGCAGTGTTTGATTTGGGACTCAAGGGTAGCATAGCTTTGAGCGATAGCTTAAATTGACAAGAGGCTCGAGTACTTTATTGTTACAAAATTTCAAGGTTTTATGACGCTCCAGAAAAAAGTTACAAGCATTTGTATGTTGGAAACTTTGATAGTCGTAGGACGTACCGTATAGAAGTTAGTGCCATTTGAAGTTTTATCAGTGTTTGATTTGGGACTCAAGTGTAGCATAGCTTTGAGCGATAGCTTAAATTGACAAGAGGCTCGAGTACTTTATTGTTACAAAATTTCAAGGTTTTATGACGCACCAGTAAAAAGTTACAAGAATATGTAGGTTGCAAACTTTGATAGGTGTAGGACGTACCGTATAGAAGTTAGAGCCATTTGAAGTTTTATCAGTGTTTGATTTAGGACTCAAGGGTAGCATAGCTTTGAGCGATAGCTTAAATAGACAAGAGGCTCGAGTACTTTATTGTTACAAAATTTCCAGGTTTTATGACGCTCCAGAAAAAAGTTACAAGCATTTGTATGTTGCAAATTTTGATAGGTGTAGGACGTACCGCATAGAAGTTAGGGCCATTTGAAGTTTTATCAGTGTTTTATTTGGGACTCAAGGGTAGCATAGCTTTGAGCGATAGCTTAAATTGACAAGAGGCTCGAGTACGTTATTGTTACAAAATTTCAAGGTTTTATGACGCTCCAGTGAAAAGTTACAAGCATTTGTATGTTGCAAAATTTGATAGGCGTAGGACGTACCGTATAGAAGTTAGAGCCATTTGAAGTTTTATCAGTGATTGATTGGGGACTCAAGGGTAGCATAGCTTTGCGCGATAGCTTAAATTGACAAGAGGCTCGAGTACTTTATTGTTACAAAATTTCAAGGTTTTATGACACTCCAGTAAAAAGTTACAAGCATTTGTATGTTGCAAACTTTGATAGGTGCAGGACGTACCGTATAGAAGTTAGAGCCATTTGAAGTTTTATCAGTGTTTGATTTGGGATCAAGGGTAGCATAGCTTTGAGCGATAGCTTAAATTGACAAGAGGCTCGAGTACTTTATTGTTACAAAATTTCAAGGTTTTATGACGCTCCAGTAAAAAGTTACAAGCATTTGTATGTTGCAAACTTTGATAGGCGTACGACGTACCGTATAGAAGTTAGGGCCATTTGAAGTTTTATCAGTGTTTGATTTGGGACTGAAGTGTAGCATAGCTTTGGGCGATAGCTTAAATTGACAAGAGGCTCGAGTACTTTATTGTTACAAAATTTCAAGGTTTTATGACACTCCAGTAAAAAGTTACAAGCATTTGTGGGTTGCAAACTTTCATAGGTGTAGGACGTACCGTATAGAAGTTAGGGCCATTTGAAGTGTTATCAGTGTTTGATTTGGGACTCAAGGGTAGCATAGCTTTGAGCGATAGCTTAAATTGACAAGAGGCTCGAGTACTTTATTGTTACAAAATTTCAAGGTTTTATGACGCACCAGTAAAAAGTTACAAGCATTTGTATGTTGCAAACTTTGATAGGTGCAGGACGTACCGTATAGAAGTTAGAGCCATTTGAAGTTTTATCAGTGTTTGATTTGGGACTCAAGGGTAGCATAGCTTTGTGCGATAGCTTAAATTGACAAGAGGCTCAAGTACTTTATTGTTACAAAATTTCAAGGTTTTATGACGCACCAGTAAAAAGTTACAAGCATTTGTAGGTTGCAAACTTTGATAGGTGTAGGACGTACCGTATAGAAGTTAGAGCCATTTGTAGTTTTATCAGTGTTTGATTTGGGACTCAAGGGAAGCATAGCCTTGAGTGATTGCTTAAATTGACAAGAGGCTCGAGTCCTTTATTGTTACAAAATTTCAAGGTTTTATGACGCTCCAGTAAAAAGTTACAAGCATTTGTATGTTGCAAACTTTGATAGGCGTAGGACGTACCGTATAGAAGTTAGAGCCATTTGAAGTTTTATCAGTGTTTGATTGGGGACTCAAGGGTAGCATAGCTTTGCGCGATAGCTTAAATTGACAAGAGGCTCGAGTACTTTATTGTTACAAAATTTCAAGGTTTTATGACACTCCAGTAAAAAGTTACAAGCATTTGTATGTTGCAAACTTTGATAGGTGCAGGACGTACCGTATAGAAGTTAGAGCCATTTGAAGTTTTATCAGTGTTTGATTTGGGATCAAGGGTAGCATAGCTTTGAGCGATAGCTTAAATTGACAAGAGGGTCGAGTACTTTATTGTTACAAAATTTCAAGGTTTTATGACGCACCAGTAAAAAGTTACAAGCATTTGTAGGTTGCAAACTTTGATAGGTGTAGGACGTACCGTATAGAAGTTAGAGCCATTTGAAGTTTTATCAGTGTTTGATTTGGGACTCAAGGGTAGCATAGCTTTGAGCGATAGCTTAAATAGACAAGAAGCTCGAGTACTTTATTGTTACAAAATTTCCAGGTTTTATGACGCTCCAGAAAAAAGTTACATGCATTTGTATGTTGCAAATTTTGATAGGTGTAGGACGTACCGCATAGAAGTTAGGGCCATTTGAAGTTTTATCAGTGTTTTATTTGGGACTCAAGGGTAGCATAGCTTTGAGCGATAGCTTAAATTGACAAGAGGCTCGAGTACGTTATTGTTACAAAATTTCAAGGTTTTATGACACTCCAGTAAAAAGTTACTAGCATTTGTATGTTGCAAACTTTGATAGGTGTAGGACGTACCGTATAGAAGTCAGAGCCATTTGAAGTTTTATCAGTGTTTGATTTGGGACTCAAGGGTAGCATAGCTTTGAGCGATAGCTTAAATTGACAAGAGGCTCGAGTACTTTATTGTTACAAAATTTCAAGTTTTTATGACGCTCCAGTAAAAAGTTGCAAGCATTTGTATGTTGCAAACTTTGATAGGCGTACGACGTACCGTATAGAAGTTAGGGCCATTTGAAGTTTTATCAGTGTTTGATTTGGGACTGAAGTGTAGCATAGCTTTGGGCGATAGCTTAAATTGACAAGAGGCTCGAGTACTTTATTGTTACAAAATTTCAAGGTTTTATGACACTCCAGTAAAAGGTTACAAGCATTTGTGGGTTGCAAACTCTCATAGGTGTAGGACGTACCGTATAGAAGTTAGGGCCATTTGAAGTGTTATCAGTGTTTGATTTGGGACTCAAGGGTAGCATAGCTTTGAGCGATAGCTTAAATTGACAAGAGGCTCGAGTACTTTATTGTTACAAAATTTCAAGGTTTTATGACGCACCAGTAAAAAGTTACAAGCATTTGTATGTTGCAAACTTTGATAGGTGCAGGACGTACCGTATAGAAGTTAGAGCCATTTGAAGTTTTATCAGTGTTTGATTTGGGACTCAAGGGTAGCATAGCTTTGTGCGATAGCTTAAATTGACAAGAGGCTCAAGTACTTTATTGTTACAAAATTTCAAGGTTTTATGACGCACCAGTAAAAAGTTACAAGCATTTGTAGGTTGCAAACTTTGATAGGTGTAGGACGTACCGTATAGAAGTTAGAGCCATTTGTAGTTTTATCAGTGTTTGATTTGGGACTCAAGGGAAGCATAGCCTTGAGTGATTGCTTAAATTGACAAGAGGCTCGAGTCCTTTATTGTTACAAAATTTCAAGGTTTTATGACGCTCCAGTAAAAACTTACAAGCATTTGTATGTTGCAAACTTTGATAGGTGTAGGACGTACCGTATAGAAGTTAGGGCCACTTGAAGTTTTACTAGTGTTTGATTTGGGACTCAAGGTTGGCATAGCATTGAGCGATAGCTTAAATTGACAAGAGGCTCGAGTACTTTATTGATACAAAATTTCAAGGTTTTATGAAGCTTAAATTGACGAGAGGCTCGAGTACTTTATTGTTACAAACTTTCAAGGTTTTATGACGCTCCAGTAAAAAGTTACAAGCATTTGTGTGTTGCAAACTTTGATAGGTGTAGGACGTACCGTATAGAAGTTAGGGCCATTTGAAGTTTTTTCAGTGTTTGATTTGGGACTCAAGGGTAGCATAGCTTTGAGCGATAGCTTAAATTGGCAAGAGGCTCGAGTACTTTAATGCTACAAAATTTCAAGGTTTTATGACGCTCCAGTAAAAAGTTACAAGCATTTGTTTGTTGCAAACTTTGATAGGTGTATGACGTACCGTAGAGAAGTTAGGGCCATTTCAAGTTTTTTCAGTGTTTGCTTTGGGACTCAAGGGTAGCATAGCTTTGAGCGATAGCTTAAATAGACAAGAGGCTCGAGTACTTTATTGTTACAAAATTTCAAGGTTTTATGACGCTCCAGAAAAAAGTTACAAGCATTTGTATGTTGCAAATTTTGATAGGTGTAGGACGTACCGCATAGAAGTTAGGGGCGTTTGAAGTTTTATCAGTGTTTTATTTGGGACTCAAGGGTAGCATAGTTTTGAGCGATAGCTTAAATTGACAAGAGGCTCGAGTACGTTATTGTTACAAAATTTCAAGGTTTTATGACACTCCAGTAAAAAGTTACTAGCATTTGTATATTGCAAACTTTGATAGGTGTAGGACGTACCGTATACAAGTTAGAGCCATTTGAAGTTTTATCAGTGTTTGATTTGTGACTCAAGGGTAGCATAGCTTTGAGCGATAGCTTAAATTGACAAGAGGCTCGAGTACTTTATTGTTACAAAATTTCAAGGTTTTATGACGCTGCAGTAAAAAGTTACAAGCATTTGTACGTTGCAAACTTTCATAGGTGTAGGACGTACCGTATAGAAGTTAGGGCCATTTGAAGTTTTATCAGTGTTTGATTTGGGACTCAAGTGTAGCATAACTTTGAGCGATAGCTTAAATTGACAAGAGGCTCGAGTACTTTATTGTTACAAAATTTCAAGGTTTTATGACGCTCCAGTAAAAAGTTACAAGCATTTGTATGTTGCAAACTTTGATAGGCGTAGGACGTACCATATAGAAGTTGGGGCCATTTGAAGCTTTATCAGTGTTTGATTTGGGACTGAAGTGTAGCATAGCTTTGAGCGATAACTTAAATTGACAAGAGGCTCGAGTACTTTATTGTTACAAAATTTCAAGGTTTTATGACACTCCAGTAAAAAGTTACAAGCATTTGTAGGTTGCAAACTTTCATAGGTGTAGGACGTACCGTATAGAAGTTAGGGCCATTTGAAGTTTTATCAGTGTTTGATTTGGGACTCAAGTGTAGCATAGCTTTGAGCGATAGCTTAAATTGACAAGAGGCTCGAGTACTTTATTGTTACAAAATTTCAAGGTTTTATGACATTCCAGTAAAAAGTTACAAGCATTTGTAGGTTGCAAACTTTCATAGGTGTAGGACGTACCGTATAGAAGTTAGGGCCATTTGAAGTTTTATCAGTGTTTGATTTGGGACTCAAGTGTAGCATAGCTTTGAGCGATAGCTTAAATTGACAAGAGGCTCGAGTACTTTATTGTTACAAAATTTCAAGGTTTTATGACACTCCAGTAAAAAGTTACAAGCATTTGTAGGTTGCAAACTTTCATAGGTGTAGGACGTACCGTATAAAAGTTAGGGCCATTTGAAGTTTTATCAGTGTTTGATTTGGGTCTCAAGTGTAGCATAGCCTTGAGCGATAGCTTAAATTGACAAGAGGCTCGAGTACTTGATTGTTACAAAATTTCAAGGTTTTATGACACTCCAGTAAAAAGTTACAAGCATTTGTATGTTGCAAACTTTGATAGGTGCAGGACGTACCGTATAGAAGTTAGAGCCATTTGAAGTTTTATCAGTGTTTGATTTGGGACTCAAGGGTAGCATAGCTTTGAGCGATAGCTTAAATTGACAAGAGGCTCGAGTACTTTATTGTTACAAAAATTCAAGGTTTTATGACGCACCAGTAAAAAGTAACAAGCATTTGTATGTTGCAAACTTTGATAGGTGTAGGACGTACCGTATAGAAGTTAGGGCCATTTGAAGTTTTTTCAGTGTTTGATTTGGGACTCAAGGGTAGCATAGCTTTGAGCGATAGCGTAAATTGGCAAGAGGCTCGAGTACTTTATTGTTACAAAATTTCAAGGTTTTATGACGCTCCAGTAAAAAGTTACAAGCATATGTTTGTTGCAAACTTTGATAGGTGTGTGAGAAACCGTATAGAAGTTAGGGCTATTTCAAGTTTTTTCAGTGTTTGATTTGGGACTCAAGGGTAGCATAGCTTTGAGCGATAGCTTAAATAGACAAGAGGCTCGAGTACTTTATTGTTACAAAATTTCAAGGTTTTATGACACTCCAGTAAAAAGTTACAAGCATTTGTAGGTTGCAAACTTTCATAGGTGTAGGACGTACCGTATAAAAGTTAGGGCCATTTGAAGTTTTATCAGTGTTTGATTTGGGACTCAAGTGTAGCATAGCTTTGAGCGATAGCTTAAATTGACAAGAGGCTCGAGTACTTTATTGTTACAAAATTTCAAGGTTTTATGACGCTGCAGTAAAAAGTTACAAGCATTGGTAGGTTGCAAACTTTCATAGGTGTAGGACGTACCGTATAGAAGTTAGGGCCATTTGAAGTTTTATCAGTGTTTGATTTGGGACTCAAGTGTAGCATAGCTTTGAGCGATAGCTTAAATTGACAAGAGGCTCGAGTACTTTATTGTTACAAAATTTCAAGGTTTTATGACACTCCAGTAAAAAGTTACAAGCATTTGTAGGTTGCAAACTTTCATAGGTGTAGGACGTACCGTATAGAAGTTAGGGCCATTTGAAGCTTTATCAGTGTTTGATTTGGGACTGAAGTGTAGCATAGCTTTGAGCGATAACTTAAATTGACAAGAGGCTCGAGTACTTTATTGTTACAAAATTTCAAGGTTTTATGACACTCCAGTAAAAAGTTACAAGCATTTGTAGGTTGCAAACTTTCATAGGTGTAGGACGTACCGTATAGAAGTTAGGGCCATTTGAAGTTTTATCAGTGTTTGATTTGGGACTCAAGTGTAGCATAGCTTTGAGCGATAGCTTAAATTGACAAGAGGCTCGAGTACTTTATTGTTACAAAATTTCAAGGTTTTATGACGCTCCAGAAAAAAGTTACAAGCATTTGTATGTTGCAAATTTTGATAGGTGTAGGACGTACCGCATAGAAGTTAGGGGCGTTTGAAGTTTTATCAGTGTTTTATTTGGGACTCAAGGGTAGCATAGTTTTGAGCGATAGCTTAAATTGACAAGAGGCTCGAGTACGTTATTGTTACAAAATTTCAAGGTTTTATGACACTCCAGTAAAAAGTTACTAGCATTTGTATATTGCAAACTTTGATAGGTGTAGGACGTACCGTATACAAGTTAGAGCCATTTGAAGTTTTATCAGTGTTTGATTTGTGACTCAAGGGTAGCATAGCTTTGAGCGATAGCTTAAATTGACAAGAGGCTCGAGTACTTTATTGTTACAAAATTTCAAGGTTTTATGACGCTGCAGTAAAAAGTTACAAGCATTTGTACGTTGCAAACTTTCATAGGTGTAGGACGTACCGTATAGAAGTTAGGGCCATTTGAAGTTTTATCAGTGTTTGATTTGGGACTCAAGTGTAGCATAACTTTGAGCGATAGCTTAAATTGACAAGAGGCTCGAGTACTTTATTGTTACAAAATTTCAAGGTTTTATGACGCTCCAGTAAAAAGTTACAAGCATTTGTATGTTGCAAACTTTGATAGGCGTAGGACGTACCATATAGAAGTTGGGGCCATTTGAAGCTTTATCAGTGTTTGATTTGGGACTGAAGTGTAGCATAGCTTTGAGCGATAACTTAAATTGACAAGAGGCTCGAGTACTTTATTGTTACAAAATTTCAAGGTTTTATGACACTCCAGTAAAAAGTTACATGCATTTGTAGGTTGCAAACTTTCATAGGTGTAGGACGTACCGTATAGAAGTTAGGGCCATTTGAAGTTTTATCAGTGTTTGATTTGGGACTCAAGTGTAGCATAGCTTTGAGCGATAGCTTAAATTGACAAGAGGCTCGAGTACTTTATTGTTACAAAATTTCAAGGTTTTATGACATTCCAGTAAAAAGTTACAAGCATTTGTAGGTTGCAAACTTTCATAGGTGTAGGACGTACCGTATAGAAGTTAGGGCCATTTGAAGTTTTATCAGTGTTTGATTTGGGACTCAAGTGTAGCATAGCTTTGAGCGATAGCTTAAATTGACAAGAGGCTCGAGTACTTTATTGTTACAAAATTTCAAGGTTTTATGACACTCCAGTAAAAAGTTACAAGCATTTGTAGGTTGCAAACTTTCATAGGTGTAGGACGTACCGTATAAAAGTTAGGGCCATTTGAAGTTTTATCAGTGTTTGATTTGGGTCTCAAGTGTAGCATAGCCTTGAGCGATAGCTTAAATTGACAAGAGGCTCGAGTACTTGATTGTTACAAAATTTCAAGGTTTTATGACACTCCAGTAAAAAGTTACAAGCATTTGTATGTTGCAAACTTTGATAGGTGCAGGACGTACCGTATAGAAGTTAGAGCCATTTGAAGTTTTATCAGTGTTTGATTTGGGACTCAAGGGTAGCATAGCTTGGAGCGATAGCTTAAATTGACAAGAGGCTCGAGTACTTTATTGTTACAAAATTTCAAGGTTTTATGACGCACCAGTAAAAAGTAACAAGCATTTGTATGTTGCAAACTTTGATAGGTGTAGGACGTACCGTATAGAAGTTAGAGCCATTTGAAGTTTTTTCAGTGTTTGATTTGGGACTCAAGGGTAGCATAGCTTTGAGCGATAGCTTAAATTGGCAAGAGGCTCGAGTACTTTATTGTTACAAAATTTCAAGGTTTTATGACGCTCCAGTAAAAAGTTACAAGCATATGTTTGTTGCAAACTTTGATAGGTGTGTGAGAAACCGTATAGAAGTTAGGGCTATTTCAAGTTTTTTCAGTGTTTGATTTGGGACTCAAGGGTAGCATAGCTTTGAGCGATAGCTTAAATAGACAAGAGGCTCGAGTACTTTATTGTTACAAAATTTCAAGGTTTTATGACACTCCAGTAAAAAGTTACAAGCATTTGTAGGTTGCAAACTTTCATAGGTGTAGGACGTACCGTATAAAAGTTAGGGCCATTTGAAGTTTTATCAGTGTTTGATTTGGGACTCAAGGGTAGCATAGCTTTGAGCGATAGCTTAAATTGACAAGAGGCTCGAGTACTTTATTGTTACAAAATTTCAAGGTTTTATGACGCTGCAGTAAAAAGTTACAAGCATTGGTAGGTTGCAAACTTTCATAGGTGTAGGACGTACCGTATAGAAGTTAGGGCCATTTGAAGTTTTATCAGTGTTTGATTTGGGACTCAAGTGTAGCATAGCTTTGAGCGATAGCTTAAATTGACAAGAGGCTCGAGTACTTTATTGTTACAAAATTTCAAGGTTTTATGACACTCCAGTAAAAAGTTACAAGCATTTGTAGGTTGCAAACTTTCATAGGTGTAGGACGTACCGTATAGAAGTTAGGGCCATTTGAAGCTTTATCAGTGTTTGATTTGGGACTGAAGTGTAGCATAGCTTTGAGCGATAACTTAAATTGACAAGAGGCTCGAGTACTTTATTGTTACAAAATTTCAAGGTTTTATGACACTCCAGTAAAAAGTTACAAGCATTTGTAGGTTGCAAACTTTCATAGGTGTAGGACGTACCGTATAGAAGTTAGGGCCATTTGAAGTTTTATCAGTGTTTGATTTGGGACTCAAGTGTAGCATAACTTTGAGCGATAGCTTAAATTGACAAGAGGCTCGAGTACTTTATTGTTACAAAATTTAAAGGTTTTATGACATTCCAGTAAAAAGTTACAAGCATTTGTAGGTTGCAAAGTTTCATAGGTGTAGGACGTACCGTTTAGATGTTAGGGCCATTTGAAGTTTTATCAGTGTTTGATTTGGGTCTCAAGTGTAGCATAGCCTTGAGCGATAGCTTAAATTGACAAGAGGCTCGAGTACTTTATTGTTACAAAATTTCAAGGTTTTATGACACTCCAGTAAAAAGTTACAAGCATTTGTATGTTGCAAACTTTGATAGGTGCAGGACGTACCGTATAGAAGTTAGAGCCATTTTAAGTTTTATCAGTGTTTGATTTGGGACTCAAGGGTAGCATAGCCTTGAGCGATAGCTTAAATTGACAAGAGGCTCGAGTACTTTATTGTTACAAAATTTCAAATTTTATGACGCTCCAGTAAAAAGTTACAAGCATTTGTATGTTGCAAACTTTGATAGGTGTAGGACGTACCGTATAGAAGTTAGGGCCATTTGAAGTTTTTTCAGTGTTTGATTTGGGACTCAAGGGTAGCATAGCTTTGAGCGATAGCGTAAATTGGCAAGAGGCTCGAGTACTTTATTGTTACAAAATTTCAAGGTTTTATGACGCTCCAGTAAAAAGTTACAAGCATTTGTTTGTTGCAAACTTTGATAGGTGTATGAGAAACCGTATAGAAGTTAGGGCTATTTCAAGTTTTTTCAGTGTTTGATTTGGGACTCAAGGGTAGCATAGCTTAAATATTCAAGAGGCTCGAGTACTTTATTGTTACAAAATTTCAAGGTTTTATGACACTCCAGTAAAAAGTTACAAGCATTTGTAGGTTGCAAACTTTCATAGGTGTAGGACGTACCGTATAAAAGTTAGGGCCATTTGAAGTTTTATCAGTGTTTGATTTGGGACTCAAGTGTAGCATAGCTTTGAGCGATAGCTTAAATTGACAAGAGGCTCGAGTACTTTATTGTTACAAAATTTCAAGGTTTTATGACGCTGCAGTAAAAAGTTACAAGCATTTGTAGGTTGCAAACTTTCATAGGTGTAGGACGTACCGTATTCAAGTTAGGGCCATTTGAAGTTTTATCAGTGTTTGATTTGGGACTCAAGTGTAGCATAGCTTTGAGCGATAGCTTAAATTGACAAGAGGCTCGAGTACTTTATTGTTACAAAATTTCAAGGTTTTATGACGCACCAGTAAAAAGTTACAAGCATTTGTAGGTTGCAAACTTTGATAGGTGTAGGACGTACCGTATAGAAGTTAGAGCCATTTGAAGTTTTATCAGTGTTTGATTTGGGACTCAAGGGTAGCATAGCCTTGAGCGATAGCTTAAATTGACAAGAGGCTCGAGTACTTTATTGTTACAAAACTTCAAGGTTTTATGACGCTCCAGTAAAAACTTACAAGCATTTGTATGTTGCAAACTTTGATAGGTATAGGACGTACCGTATAGAAGTTAGGGCCACTTGAAGTTTTATCAGTGTTTGATTTGGGACTCAAGGTTGGCATAGCTTTGAGCGATAGCTTAAATTGACAAGAGGCTCGAGTACGTTATTGTTACAAAATTTCAAGGTTTTATGACACTCCAGTAAAAAGTTACTAGCATTTGTATGTTGCAAACTTTGATAGGTGTAGGACGTACCGTATAGAAGTTAGAGCCATTTGAAGTTTTATCAGTGTTTGATTTGGGACTCAAGGGTAGCGTAGCTTTGAGCGATAGCTTAAATTGACAAGAGGCTCGAGTACTTTATTGTTACAAAATTTCAAGGTTTTATGACGGTCCAGTAAAAAGTTACAAGCATTTGTATGTTGCAAACATTGATAGGCGTAGGACGTACCGTATAGAAGTTAGGGCCATTTGAAGTTTTATCAGAGTTTGATGTGGGACTGAAGTGTAGCATAGCTTTGAGCGATAGCTTAAATTGACAAGGGGCTCGAGTACTTCATTGTTAAAAAATTTCAATGTTTTATGACACTCCAGTAAAAAGTTACAAGCATTTGTTGGTTGCAAACTTTCATAGGTGTAAGACGTACCGTATAGAAGTTAGGGCCATTTGAAGTTTTATCAGTGTTTGATTTGGGACTCAAGTGTAGCATAGCTTTGAGCGATAGCTTAAATTGACAAGAGGCTCGAGTATTTTATTGTTAGAAAATGTCAAGGTTTTATGACGCTCCAGTAAAAAGTTACAAGCATTTGTATGTTGCAAACTTTGATTGGCGTAGGACGTACCGTATAGAAGTTAGGGCCATTTGAAGCTTTATCAGTGTTTGATTTGGGACTGAAGTGTAGCATAGCTTTGAGCGATAGCTTAAATTGACAAGAGGCTCGAGTACTTTATTGTTACAAAATTTCAAGGTTTTATGACGCTCCAGTAAAAAGTTACAAGCATTTGTAGGTTGCAAACTTTCATAGGTGTAGGACGTACCGTATAGAAGTTAGAGCCATTTGAAGTTTTATCAGTGTTTGATTTGGGACTCAAGGGTAGCATAGCTTTGAGCGATAGCTTAAATTGACAAGAGGCTCGAGTACTTTATTGTTACAAAATTTCAAGGTTTTATGACGGTCCAGTAAAAAGTTACAAGCATTTGTATGTTGCAAACATTGATAGGCGTAGGACGTACCGTATAGAAGTTAGGGCCATTTGAAGTTTTATCAGAGTTTGATGTGGGACTGAAGTGTAGCATAGCTTTGAGCGATAGCTTAAATTGACAAGGGGCTCGAGTACTTCATTGTTAAAAAATTTCAATGTTTTATGACACTCCAGTAAAAAGTTACAAGCATTTGTTGGTTGCAAACTTTCATAGGTGTAGGACGTACCGTATAGAAGTTAGGGCCATTTGAAGTTTTATCAGTGTTTGATTTGGGACTCAAGTGTAGCATAGCTTTGAGCGATAGCTTAAATTGACAAGAGGCTCGAGTACTTTATTGTTACAAAATTTCAAGGTTTTATGACGCACCAGTAAAAAGTTACAAGCATTTGTAGGTTGCAAACTTTGATAGGTGTAGGACGTACCGTATAGAAGTTAGAGCCATTTGAAGTTTTATCAGTGATTGATTTGGGACTCAAGGGTAGCATAGCCTTGAGCGATAGCTTAAATTGACAAGAGGCTCGAGTACTTTATTGTTACAAAATTTCAAGGTTTTATGACGCTCCAGTAAAAACTTACAAGCATTTGTATGTTGCAAACTTTGATAGGTATAGGACGTACCGTATAGAAGTTAGGGCCACTTGAAGTTTTATCAGTGTTTGATTTGGGACTCAAGGTTGGCATAGCTTTGAGCGATAGCTTAAATTGACAAGAGGCTCGAGTACTTTATTGATACAAAATTTCAAGGTTTTATGAAGCTTAAATTGACGAGAGGCTCGAGTACTTTATTGTTACAAAATTTCAAGGTTTTATGACGCTCCAGTAAAAAGTTACAAGCATTTGTATGTTGCAAACTTTGATAGGTGTAGGACGTACCGTATAGAAGTTAGAGCCATTTGAAGTTTTATCAGTGTTTGATTTGGGACTCAAGGGTAGCATAGCTTTGAGCGATAGCTTAAATTGACAAGAGGCTCGAGTACTTTATTGTTACAAAATTTCAAGGTTTTATGACGGTCCAGTAAAAAGTTACAAGCATTTGTATGTTGCAAACATTGATAGGCGTAGGACGTACCGTATAGAAGTTAGAGCCATTTGAAGTTTTATCAGTGTTTGATTTGGGACTCAAGGGTAGCATAGCTTTGAGCGATAGCTTAAATTGACAACAGGCTCGAGTACTTTATTGTTACAAAATTTCAAGGTTTTATGACGGTCCAGTAAAAAGTTACAAGCATTTGTATGTTGCAAACATTGATAGGCGTAGGACGTACCGTATAGAAGTTAGGGCCATTTGAAGTTTTATCAGAGTTTGATGTGGGACTGAAGTGTAGCATAGCTTTGAGCGATAGCTTAAATTGACAAGGGGCTCGTGTACTTCATTGTTTAAAAATTTCAATGTTTTATGACACTCCAGTAAAAAGTTACAAGCATTTGTTTTTTGCAAACTTTCATAGGTGTAGGACGTACCGTATAGAAGTTAGGGCCATTTGAAGTTTTATCAGTGTTTGATTTGGGACTCAAGTGTAGCATAGCTTTGAGCGATAGCTTAAATTGACAAGAGGCTCGAGTATTTTATTGTTAGTAAATGTCAAGGTTTTATGACGCTCCAGTAAAAAGTTACAAGCATTTGTATGTTGCAAACTTTGATTGGCGTAGGACGTACCGTATAGAAGTTAGGGCCATTTGAAGCTTTATCAGTGTTTGATTTGGGACTGAAGTGTAGCATAGCTTTGAGCGATAGCTTAAATTGACAAGAGGCTCGAGTACTTTATTGTTACAAAATTTCAAGGTTTTATGACGCTCCAGTAAAAAGTTACAAGCATTTGTAGGTTGCAAACTTTCATAGGTGTAGGACGTACCGTATAGAAGTTAGGGCCATTTGAAGTTTTATCAGTGTTTGATTTGGGACTCAAGTGTAGCATAGCTTTGAGCGATAGCTTAAATTGACAAGAGGCTCGAGTACTTTATTGTTACAAAATTTCAAGGTTTTATGACACTCCAGTAAAAAGTTACAAGCATTTGTATGTTGCAAGCTTTGATAGGTGCAGGACGTACCGTATAGAAGTTAGAGCCATTTGAAGTTTTATCAGTGTTTGATTTGGGACTCAAGGGTAGCATAGCTTTGAGCGATAGCTTAAATTGACAAGAGGCTCGAGTACTTTATTGTTACAAAATTTCAAGGTTTTATGACGCACCATTAAAAAGTTACGAGCATTTGTATGTTGAAAACTTTGATAGGTGCAGGACGTACCGTATAGAAGTTAGAGCCATTTGAAGTTTTATCAGTGTTTGATTTGAGACTCAAGGGTAGCATAGCTTTAAGCGATAGCTTAAATTGACAAGAGGCACGAGTACTTTATTGTTACAAAATTTCAAGGTTTTATGACGCACCAGTAAAAAGTTACAAGCATTTGTAGGTTGCAAAGTTTGATAGGTGTAGGACGTACCGTATAGAAGTTAGAGCCATTTGAAGTTTTATCAGTGTTTGATTTGGGACTCAAGAGTAGCGTAGCCTTGAGCGATAGCTTAAATTGACAAGAGGCTCGAGTACTTTATTGTTACAAAATTTCAAGGTTTTATGACGCTCCAGTAAAAACTTACAAGCATTTGTATGTTGCAAACTTTGATAGGTGTAGGACGTACCGTATAGAAGTTAGGGCCACTTGAAGTTTTATCAGTGTTTGATTTGGGACTCAAGGTTGGCATAGCTTTGAGCGATAGCTTAAATTGACAAGAGGCTCGAGTACTTTATTGATACAAAATTTCAAGGTTTTATGAAACTTAAATTGACGAGAGGCACGAGTACTTTATTGTTACAAAATTTCAAGGTTTTATGACGCTCCAGTAAAAAGTTACAAGCATTTGTATGTTGCAAACTTTGATAGGTGTAGGACGTACCGTATAGAAGTTAGAGCCATTTGAAGTTTTATCAGTGTTTGATTTGGGACTCAAGGGTAGCATAGCTTTGAGCGATAGCTTAAATTGACAAGAGGCTCGAGTACTTTATTGTTACAAAGTTTCAAGGTTTTATGACGCACCAGTAAAAAGTTACAAGCATTTGTAGGTTGCAAACTTTGATAGGTGTAGGACGTACCGTATAGAAGTTAGGGCCACTTGAAGTTTTATCAGTGTTTGATTTGGGACTCAAGGTTGGCATAGCTTTGAGCGATAGCTTAAATTGACAAGAGGCTCGAGTACTTTATTGTTACAAAATTTCAAGGTTTTATGACACTCCAGTAAAAAGTTACAAGCATTTGTATGTTGCAAGCTTTGATAGGTGCAGGACGTACCGTATAGAAGTTAGAGCCATTTGAAGTTTTATCAGTGTTTGATTTGGGACTCAAGGGTAGCATAGCTTTGAGCGATAGCTTAAATTGTCAAGAGGCTCGAGTACTTTATTGTTACAAAATTTCAAGGTTTTATGACGCTCCAGTAAAAAGTTACAAGCATTTGTTTGTTGCAAACTTTGATAGGTGTATGACGTACCGTATAGAAGTTAGAGCCATTTGAAGTTTTATCAGTGTTTGATTTGGGACTCAAGGGTAGCATAGCTTTGAGCGATAGCTTAAATTGACAAGAGGCTCGAGTACTTTATTGTTACAAAATTTCAAGGTTTTATGACGCTCCAGTAAAAAGTTACAAGCATTTGTATGTTACCAACTTTGATGGGTGTAAGACGTCCCGTAGAGAAGTTAGGGCCAATTGAAGTTTTATCAGTGTTTGATTTGGGACTCAACGGTAGAATAGCTTTGAGCGATAGCTTAAATTGACAAGAGGCTCGAGTTCTTTATTGTTACAAACTTTCAAGGTTTTATGACGCTCCACTAAAAAGTTACAGGCATTTGTATGTTGCAAACTTTGATAGGTGTAGGACGTATCGTATAGAAGTTAGGGCCATTTGAAGTTTTATGAGTGTTTTATTTGGGACTCAAGGGTAGCCTAGCTTTGAGCTATAGCTTAAATTGACAGGAGGCTCGAGTACTTTATTGTTACAAAATTTCAAGGTTCTATGACGCTCCAGTAAAAAGTTACAAGCATTTGTATGTTGCAAAATTCGATAGGTGTAGGTCGTACCGTATAGAAGTTAGGGCCATTTGAAGTTTAATCAGTGTTTGATTTGGGACTCAAGGGTAGCATAGCTTTGAGCGATAGATTAAATTGACAAGAGGCTCGAGTACTTTATTGTTATAAAATTGCAAGGTTTTATGACGCTCCAGTAAAAAGTTACAAGCATTTGTATGATGCAAACTTTGATAGGTGTAGGACATACCGTATAGAATTTAGGGCCTTTTGAAGTTTTATCAGTGTTTGATTTGGGACTCAAGGGTAGCATAGCTTTGAGCGATAGCTTAAATTGACAAGAGGCTCGAGTACTTTATTGTTACAAAATTTCAAGGTTTTATGACGCTCCAGTAAAAAGTTACAAGCATTTGTATGTTGCAAACTTTGATAGGTGTAGGACGTACCGTATAGAAGTTAGGACCATTTGAAGTTTTATCAGTGTTTGATTTGGGACTCAAGGGTAGCATAGCTTTGAGCGATAGCTTAAATTGACAAGAGGCTCGAGTACTTTATTGTTACAAAATTTCAAGGTTTTATGACGCTCCAGTAAAAATTTACAAGCATTTGTATGTCGCAAAATTCGATAGGTGTAGGACGTACCGTATAGAAGTTAGGGCCATTTGAAGTTTTATCAGTGTTTGAATTGGGACTCAAGGGTAGCATAGCTTTGAGCGATTGCTTTGAGCGATAGCTTTGAGCGATAGCTTAAATTGACAAGAGCCTCGAGTACTTTATTGTTACAAAATTTCAAGGTTTTATGACGCTCCAGTAAAAACTTACAAGCATTTGTATGTTGCAAAACTCGATAGGTGTAGGACGTACTGTATAGAAGTTAGGGCCATTTGAAGTTTTATCAGTGTTTGATTTGGGACTCAAGGGTAGCCTAGCTTTGAGCGATAGCTTAAATGGACAAGAGGCTCGAGTACGTTATTGTTACAAAATTTCAAGGTTTTATGACGCTCCAGTAAAAAGTTACAAGCATTTGTATGTTGCAAAGTTCGATAGGTGTAGGACGTACCGTATAGAAGTTAGGGCCATTTGAAGTTTTATCAGTGTTTGATTTGGGACTGGAGGGTAGCCTAGCTTTGAGCGATAGCTTAAATGGACAAGAGGCTCGAGTACTTTATTGTTACAAAATTTCAAGGTTTTATGAAGCTCCAGTAAAAAGTTACAAGCATTTGTATGTTGCAAACTTTGATAGGTGTAAGACGTACCGTATAGAAGTTAAGGCCATTTGAAGTTTTATCAGTGTTTGATTTGGGACTCAAGGGTAGCATAGCTTTGAGCGATAGCTTAAATTGACAAGAGGCTCGAGTACTTTATTGTTACAAAATTTTAAGGTTTTATGACGCTCCAGTAAAAAGTTACAGGCATTTGTATGTTGCAAACTTTGATAGGTGTAGGACGTACCGTACAGAAGTTAGGGCCATTTGAAGTTTTATCAGTGTTTGATTTGGGACTCAAGGGTAGCCTAGCTTTGAGCTATAGCTTAAATTGACAGGAGGCTCGAGTACTTTATTGTTACAAAATTTCAAGGTTTTATGACGCTCCAGTAAAAAGTTACAAGCATTTGTATGTTGCAAAATTCGATAGATGTAGGACGTACCGTATAGAAAATTAGGGCTATTTGAAGTTTTATCAGTGTTTGATTTGGGACCCAAGGGTAGCCTAGCTTTGAGCTATAGCTTAAATTGACAGCAGGCTCGAGTACTTTATTGTTACAAAATATCAAGGTTTTATGACGCTCCAGTAAAAAGTTACAAGCATTTGTATATTGCAAACTTTGATAGGTGTAGGATATACCGTATAGATGTTAGGGCCATTTGAAGTTTTATCAGTGTTTGATTTGGGACTCAAGGGTAGCATAGCTTTGAGCGATAGCTTAAGTGGACAAGAGGCTCGAGTACTTTCTTGTTACTAAATTTCTAGGTTTTATGACGCTCCAGTAAAAAGTTACAAGCATTTGTATGTTGCAAACTTTGATAGGTGTAGGACGTACCGTATAGAAGTTAGGGCCATTTGAATTCTTATCAGTGTTTGATTTGGGACTCAAGGGTAGCGGTAGCTGTGAGCGATAGCTTTTATTGACAAGAGGCTCGAGTACTTTATTGTTACAAAATTTCAAGGTTTTACGACACTCCAGTAAAAAGTTACAAGCATTTGTATGTTGCAAACATTGATAGGTGTAGGACGTACCGTTTTAGAAGTTAGGGCCATTTGAAGTTTTATCAGTGTTTGATGTGGGACTCAAGGGTAGCATAGCTTTGAGCGATAGCTTAAATTGACAAGAGGCTCGAGTACTTTATTGTTACAACATTTCAAGGTTTTATGACGCTGCAGTAAAAAATTACAAGCATTTGTATGTTGCAAAACTCGATAGGTGTAGGACGTACTGTATAGAAGTTAGGGCCATTTGAAGTTTTATCAGAGTTTGATTTGGGACTCAAGGGAAGCCTAGCTTTGAGCGATAGCTTAAATGGACAAGAGGCTCAAGTACTTTATTGTTACAACATTTCAAGGTTTTATGACGCTCCAGTAAAAAGTTACAAGCATTTGTATGTTGCAAAATTCGATAGGTGTAGGACGTACCGTATAGAAGTTTGGGCCATTTGAAGTTTTATCAGTGTTTGATTTGGGACTCAAGGGTAGCCTAGCTTTGAGCGATAGCTTAAATGGACAAGAGGCTCGAGTACTTTATTGTTAAAAAATTTCAAGGTTTTATGACGCTCCAGTAAAATGTTACAGGCATTTGTATGTTGCAAACTTTGATAGGTGTAGGACGTACCGTATAGAAGTTAGGGCCATTTGAAGTTTTATCAGTGTTTGATTTGGGACTCAAGGGTAGCCTAGCTTTGAGCTATATCTTAAATTGACAGGAGGCTCGAGTACTTTATTGTTACAAAATTTCAAGGTTTTATGACGCTCCAGTCAAAAGTTACAAGCATTTGTATATTGCAAACTTTGATAGGTGTAGGATAAGTTAGGGTCATTTGAAGTTTTATCAGTGTTTGATTTGGGACTCAAGGGTAGCATAGCTTTGAGCGATAGCTTAAGTGGACAAGAGGCTCGAGTACTTTCTTGTTACTAAATTTCTAGGTTTTATGACGCTCCAGTAAAAAGTTACAAGCATTTGTATGTTGCAAACTTTGATAGGTGTAGGACGTACCGTATAGAAGTTAGGGCCATTTGAATTCTTATCAGTGTTTGATTTGGGACTCAAGGGTAGCGGTAGCTGTGAGCGATAGCTTTTATTGACAAGAGGCTCGAGTACTTTATTGTTACAAAATTTCAAGGTTTTACGACACTCCAGTAAAAAGTTACAAGCATTTGTATGTTGCAAACTTTGATAGGTGTAGGACGTACCGTTTAGAAGTTAGGGCCATTTGAAGTTTTATCAGTGTTTGATGTGGGACTCAAGGGTAGCATAGCTTTGAGCGATAGCTTAAATTGACAAGAGGCTCGAGTACTTTATTGTTACAACATTTCAAGGTTTTATGACGCTGCAGTAAAAAATTACAAGCATTTGTATGTTGCAAAACTCGATAGGTGTAGGACGTACTGTATAGAAGTTAGGGCCATTTGAAGTTTTATCAGAGTTTGATTTGGGACTCAAAGGAAGCCTAGCTTTGAGCGATAGCTTAAATGGACAAGAGGCTCAAGTACTTTATTGTTACAACATTTCAAGGTTTTATGACGCTCCAGTAAAAAGTTACAAGCATTTGTATGTTGCAAAATTCGATAGGTGTAGGACGTACCGTATAGAAGTTTGGGCCATTTGAAGTTTTATCAGTGTTTGATTTGGGACTCAAGGGTAGCCTAGCTTTGAGCGATAGCTTAAATGGACAAGAGGCTCGAGTACTTTATTGTTAAAAAATTTCAAGGTTTTATGACGCTCCAGTAAAATGTTACAGGCATTTGTATGTTGCAAACTTTGATAGGTGTAGGACGTACCGTATAGAAGTTAGGGCCATTTGAAGTTTTATCAGTGTTTGATTTGGGACTCAAGGGTAGCCTAGCTTTGAGCTATATCTTAAATTGACAGGAGGCTCGAGTACTTTATTGTTACAAAATTCCAAGGTTTTATGACGCTCCAGTCAAAAGTTACAAGCATTTGTATATTGCAAACTTTGATAGGTGTAGGATATACCCTATAGATGTTAGGGCCATTTGAAGTTTTATCAGTGTTTGATTTGGGACTCAAGGGTAGCCTAGCTTTGAGCGATAGCTTAAATGGACAAGAGGCTCGAGTACTTTATTGTTACAAAATTTCAAGGTTTTATGACGCTCCAGTAAAAAATTACAAGCATTTGTATGTCGCAAAATTCGATAGGTGTAGGACGTACCGTATAGAAGTTAGGGCCATTTGAAGTTTTATCAGTGTTTGAATTGGGACTCAAGGGTAGCATAGCTTTGAGCGATTGCTTTGAGCGATAGCTTTGAGCGATAGCTTAAATTGACAAGAGCCTCGAGTACTTTATTGTTACAAAATTTCAAGGTTTTATGACGCTCCAGTAAAAACTTACAAGCATTTGTATGATGCAAAACTCGATAGGTGTAGGACGTACTGTATAGAAGTTAGGGCCATTTGAAGTTTTATCAGTGTTTGATTTGGGACTCAAGGGTAGCCTAGCTTTGAGCGATAGCTTAAATGGACAAGAGGCTCGAGTACGTTATTGTTACAAAATTTCAAGGTTTTATGACGCTCCAGTAAAAAGTTACAAGCATTTGTATGTTGCAAAATTCGATAGGTGTAGGACGTACCGTATAGAAGTTTGGGCCATTTGAAGTTTTATCAGTGTTTGATTTGGGACTCAAGGGTAGCTTAGCTTTGAGCGATAGCTTAAATTGACAAGAGGCTCGAGTAATTTATTGTTACAAAATTTCAAGGTTTTATGACGCTCCAGTAAAAAGTTACAAGCATTTGTATGTTGCAAACTTTGATAGGTGAAGGACGTACCGTATAGAAGTTAGGGCCATTGGAAGTTTTATCAGTGTTTGATTTGGGACTTAAGAGTAGCGCTAGCTTTGAGCGATAGCTTAAATTGACAAGAGGCTCGAGTACTTTATTGTTACAAAATTTCAAGGTTTTATGACGCTCCAGTAAAAACTTACAAGCATTTGTATGTTGCAAAACTCGATAGGTGTAGGACGTACTGTATAGAAGTTAGGGCCATTTGAAGTTTTATCAGTGTTTGATTTGGGACTCAAGGGTAGCCTAGCTTTGAGCGATAGCTTAAATGGACAAGAGGCTCGAGTACTTTATTGTTACAAAATTTCAAGGTTTTATGACGCTCCAGTAAAAAGTTACAAGCATTTGTATGTTGCAGAATTCGATAGGTGTAGGACGTACCGTATAGAAGTTAGGGCCATTTGAAGTTTTATCAGTGTTTGATTTGGTGCTGAAGGGTAGCCAAGCTTTGAGCGATAGCTTAAATGGACAAGAGGCTCGAGTACTTTATTGTTACAAAATTTCAAGGTTTTATGACGCTCCAGTAAAAAGTTACAAGCATTTGTATGTTACCAACTTTGATGGGTGTAAGACGTCCCGTAGAGAAGTTAGGGCCAATTGAAGTTTTATCAGTGTTTGATTTGGGACTCAACGGTAGAATAGCTTTGAGCGATAGCTTAAATTGACAAGAGGCTCGAGTACTTTATTGTTACAAACTTTCAAGGTTTTATGACGCTCCACTAAAAAGTTACAGGCATTTGTATGTTGCAAACTTTGATAGGTGTAGGACGTATCTTATAGAAGTTAGGGCCATTTGAAGTTTTATGAGTGTTTTATTTGGGACTCAAGGGTAGCCTAGCTTTGAGCTATAGCTTAAATTGACAGGAGGCCCGAGTACTTTATTGTTACAAAATTTCAAGGTTCTATGACGCTCCAGTAAAAAGTTACAAGCATTTGTATGTTGCAAAATTCGATAGGTGTAGGTCGTACCGTATAGAAGTTAGGGCCATTTGAAGTTTAATCAGTGTTTGATTTGGGACTCAAGGGTAGCATAGCTTTGAGCGATAGATTAAATTGACAAGAGGCTCGAGTACTTTATTGTTACAAAATTGCAAGGTTTTATGACGCTCCAGTAAAAAGTTACAAGCATTTGTATGATGCAAACTTTGATAGGTGTAGGACATACCGTATAGAATTTAGGGCCTTTTGAAGTTTTATCAGTGTTTGATTTGGGACTCAAGGGTAGCCTAGCTTTGAGCGATAGCTTAAATTGACAAGAGGCTCGAGTACTTTATTGTTACAAAATTTCAAGGTTTTATGACGCACCAGTAAAAAGTTACAAGCATTTGTAGGTTGCAAAGTTTGATAGGTGTAGGACGTACCGTATAGAAGTTAGAGCCATATGAAGTTTTATCAGTGTTTGATTTGGGACTCAAGAGTAGCGTAGCCTTGAGCGATAGCTTAAATTGACAAGAGGCTCGAGTACTTTATTGTTACAAAATTTCAAGGTTTTATGACGCTCCAGTAAAAACTTACAAGCATTTGTATGTTGCAAACTTTGATAGGTGTAGGACGTACCGTATAGAAGTTAGGGGCACTTGAAGTTTTATCAGTGTTTGATTTGGGACTCAAGGTTGGCATAGCTTTGAGCGATAGCTTAAATTGACAAGAGGCTCGAGTACTTTATTGATACAAAATTTCAAGGTTTTATGAAGCTTAAATTGACGAGAGGCTCGAGTACTTTATTGTTACAAAATTTCAAGGTTTTATGACGCTCCAGTAAAAAGTTACAAGCATTTGTATGTTGCAAACTTTGATAGGTGTAGGACGTACCGTATAGAAGTTAGGGCCATTTGAAGTTTTTTCAGTGTTTGATTTGGGACTCAAGGGTAGCATAGCTTTGGGCGATAGCTTAAATTGGCAAGAGGCTCGAGTACTTTATCGTTACAAAATTTCAAGGTTTTATGACGCTCCAGTAAAAAGTTACAAGCATTTGTTTGTTGCAAACTTTGATAGGTGTATGACGTACCGTATAGAAGTTAGAGCCATTTGAAGTTTTATCAGTGTTTGATTTGGGACTCAAGGGTAGCATAGCTTTGAGCGATAGCTTAAATTGACAAGAGGCTCGAGTACTTTATTGTTACAAAATTTCAAGGTTTTATGACGCTCCAGTAAAAAGTTACAAGCATTTGTATGTTTCAAACTTTGATAGGCGTAGGACGTACCGTATAGAAGTTAGGGCCATTTGAAGTTTTATCAGTGTTTGATTTGGGACTGAAGTGTAGCATAGCTTTGAGCGATAGCTTAAATTGACAAGGGGCTCGAGTACTTCATTGTTACAAAATTTGAAGGCTTGATGACGCTCCAGTAAAAAGTTACAAGCATTTGTATGTTGCAAACTTTGATAGGTGTACGGCGTACCGTATAGAAGTTAGGGCAATTTGAAGTTTTATCAGTGTTTGATTTGGGACTCAAGAGTAGCATAGCTTTGAGCGATAGCTTTAATTGACAAGAGGCTCGAGTACTTTATTGTTACAAAATTTCAAGGTTTTATGACACTCCAGTAAAAAGTTACAAGCATTTGTATGTTGCAAGTTTTGATAGGTGCAGGACGTACAGTATAGAAGTTAGAGCCATTTGAAGTTTTATCAGTGTTTGATTTGGGACTCAAGGGTAGCATAGCTTTGAGCGATAGCTTAAATTGACGAGAGGCTCGAGTACTTTATTGTTACAAAAGGTTCAAAGGTTTTATGAAGCTTAAATTGACGAGAGACTCGAGTACTTTATTGTTACAAAATTTCAAGGTTTTATGACGCACCAGTAAAAAGTTACAACCCTTTGTATGTTGCAAACTTTGATAGGTGTAGGACGTACCGTATAGAAGTTAGGGCCATTTGAAGTTTTTTCAGTGTTTGATTTGGGACTCAAGGGTAGCATAGCTTTGAGCGATAGCTTAAATTGGCAAGAGGCTCGAGTACTTTATTGTTACAAAATTTCAAGGACGCTCCAGTAAAAAGTTACAAGCATTTGTTTGTTGCCAACTTTGATAGGTGTATGACGTACCGTAGAGAAGTTAGGGCCATTTCAAGTTTTTTCAGTGTTTGCTTTGGGACTCAAGGGTAGCATAGCTTTGAGCGATAGCTTAAATAGACAAGAGGCTCGAGTACTTTATTGTTACAAAATTTCAAGGTTTTATGACGCTCCAGAAAAAAGTTACAAGCATTTGTATGTTGCAAATTTTGATAGGTGTAGGACGTACCGCATAGAAGTTAGGGGCATTTGAAGTTTTATCAGTGTTTTATTTGGGACTCAAGGGTAGCATAGCTTTGAGCGATAGCTTAAATTGGCAAGAGGCTCGAGTACTTTATTGTTACAAAATTTCAAGGTTTTATGACGCTCCAGTAAAAAGTTACAAGCATTTGTTTGTTGCAAACTTTGATAGGTGTATGACGTACCGTATAGAAGTTAGAGCCATTTGAAGTTTTATCAGTGTTTGATTTGGGACTCAAGGGTAGCATAGCTTTGAGCGATAGCTTAAATTGACAAGAGGCTCGAGTACTTTATTGTTACAAAATTTCAAGGTTTTATGACGCTCCAGTAAAAAGTTACAAGCATTTGTATGTTTCAAACTTTGATAGGCGTAGGACGTACCGTATAGAAGTTAGGGCCATTTGAAGTTTTATCAGTGTTTGATTTGGGACTGAAGTGTAGCATAGCTTTGAGCGATAGCTTAAATTGACAAGGGGCTCGAGTACTTCATTGTTACAAAATTTGAAGGCTTGATGACGCTCCAGTAAAAAGTTACAAGCATTTGTATGTTGCAAACTTTGATAGGTGTAGGGCGTACCGTATAGAAGTTAGGGCAATTTGAAGTTTTATCAGTGTTTGATTTGGGACTCAAGGGTAGCATAGCTTTGAGCGATAGCTTAAATTGACGAGAGGCTCGAGTACTTTATTGTTACAAAATTTCAAGGTTTTATGACGCTCCAGTAAAAAGTTACAAGCATTTGTATGTTGCAAACTTTGATATGTGTAGGACGTACCGTATAGAAGTTAGAGCCATTTGAAGTTTTATCAGTGTTTGATTTGGGACTCAAGGGTAGCATAGCTTTGAGCGATAGCTTAAATTGACAAGAGGCTCGAGTACTTTATTGTTACAAAATTTCAAGGTTTTATGACGCACCAGTAAAAAGTTACAAGCATTTGTAGGTTGCAAACTTTGATAGGTGTAGGACGTACCGTATAGAAGTTAGAGCCATTTGAAGTTTTATCAGTGTTTGATTTGGGACTCAAGGGTAGCATAGCCTTGAGCGATAGCTTAAATTGACAAGAGGCTCGAGTACTTTATTGTTACAAAATTTCAAGGTTTTATGACGCTCCAGTAAAAACTTACAAGCATTTGTATGTTGCAAACTTTGATAGGTATAGGACGTACCGTATAGAAGTTAGGGCCACTTGAAGTTTTATCAGTGTTTGATTTGGGACTCAAGGTTGGCATAGCTTTGAGCGATAGCTTAAATTGACAAGAGGCTCGAGTACTTTATTGATACAAAATTTCAAGGTTTTATGAAGCTTAAATTGACGAGAGGCTCGAGTACTTTATTGTTACAAAATTTCAAGGTTTTATGACGCACCAGTAAAAAGTTACAAGCATTTGTATGTTGCAAACTTTGATAGGTGTAGGACGTACCGTATAGAAGTTAGGGCCATTTGAAGTTTTTTCAGTGTTTGATTTGGGACTCAAGGGTAGCATAGCTTTGAGCGATAGCTTAAATTGGCAAGAGGCTCGAGTACTTTATTGTTACAAAATTTCAAGGTTTTATGACGCTCCAGTAAAAAGTTACAAGCATTTGTTTGTTGCAAACTTTGATAGGTGTATGACGTACCTTATAGAAGTTAGAGCTATTTGAAGTTTTATCAGTGTTTGATTTGGGACTCAAGGTTGGCATAGCTTTGAGCGATAGCTTAAATTGACAAGAGGCTCGAGTACTTTATTGATACAAAATTTCAAGGTTTTATGAAGCTTAAATTGACGAGAGGCTCGAGTACTTTATTGTTACAAAATTTCTAGGTTTTATGACGCACCAGTAAAAAGTTACAAGCATTTGTATGTTGCAAACTTTGATAGGTGTAGGACGTACCGTATAGAAGTTAGGGCCATTTGAAGTTTTTTCAGTGTTTGATTTGGGACTCAAGGGTAGCATAGCTTTGAGCGATAGCTTAAATTGGCAAGAGGCTCGAGTACTTTATTGTTACAAAATTTCAAGGACGCTCCAGTAAAAAGTTACAAGCATTTGTTTGTTGCCAACTTTGATAGGTGTATGACGTACCGTAGAGAAGTTAGGGCCATTTCAAGTTTTTTCAGTGTTTGCTTTGGGACTCAAGGGTAGCATAGCTTTGAGCGATAGCTTAAATAGACAAGAGGCTCGAGTACTTTATTGTTACAAAATTTCAAGGTTTTATGACGCTCCAGAAAAAAGTTACAAGCATTTGTATGTTGCAAATTTTGATAGGTGTAGGACGTACCGCATAGAAGTTAGGGGCATTTGAAGTTTTATCAGTGTTTTATTTGGGACTCAAGGGTAGCATAGCTTTGAGCGATAGCTTAAATTGACAAGAGGCTCGAGTACGTTATTGTTACAAAATTTCAAGGTTTTCTGACACTCCAGTAAAAAGTTACTAGCATTTGTATATTGCAAACTTTGATAGGTGTAGGACGTACCGTATACAAGTTAGAGCCATTTGAAGTTTTATCAGTGTTTGATTTGTGACTCAAGGGTAGCATAGCTTTGAGCGATAGCTTAAATTGACAAGAGGCTCGAGTACTTTATTGTTACAAAATTTCAAGGTTTTATGACGCTGCAGTAAAAAGTTACAAGCATTTGTAGGTTGCAAACTTTCATAGGTGTAGGACGTACCGTATAGAAGTTAGGGCCATTTGAAGTTTTATCAGTGTTTGATTTGGGACTCAAGTGTAGCATAACTTTGAGCGATAGCTTAAATTGACAAGAGGCTCGAGTACTTTATTGTTACAAAATTTCAAGGTTTTATGACGCTCCAGTAAAAAGTTACAAGCATTTGTATGTTGCAAACTTTGATAGGCGTAGGACGTACCGTATAGAAGTTGGGGCCATTTGAAGCTTTATCAGTGTTTCATTTGGGACTGAAGTGTAGCATAGCTTTGAGCGATAACTTAAATTGACAAGAGGCTCGAGTACTTTATTGTTACAAAATTTCAAGGTTTTATGACACTCCAGTAAAAAGTTACAAGCATTTGTAGGTTGCAAACTTTCATAGGTGTAGGACGTACCGTATAGAAGTTAGGGCCATTTGAAGTTTTATCAGTGTTTGATTTGGGACTCAAGTGTAGCATAGCTTTGAGCGATAGCTTAAATTGACAAGAGGCTCGAGTACTTTATTGTTACAAAATTTCAAGGTTTTATGACATTCCAGTAAAAAGTTACAAGCATTTGTAGGTTGCAAAGTTTCATAGGTGTAGGACGTACCGTATAGAAGTTAGGGCCATTTGAAGTTTTATCAGTGTTTGATTTGGGACTCAAGTGTAGCATAGCTTTGAGCGATAGCTTAAATTGACAAGAGGCTCGAGTACTTTATTGTTACAAAATTTCAAGGTTTTATGACACTCCAGTAAAAAGTTACAAGCATTTGTAGGTTGCAAACTTTCATAGGTGTAGGACGTACCGTATAAAAGTTAGAGCCATTTTAAGTTTTATCAGTGTTTGATTTGGGGCTCAAGGGTAGCATAGCCTTGAGCGATAGCTTAAATTGACAAGAGGCTCGAGTACTTTATTGTTACAAAATTTCAAGGTTTTATGACGCTCCAGTAAAAAGTTACAAGCATTTGTATGTTGCAAACTTTGATAGGTGTAGGACGTACCGTATAGAAATTCGGGCCATTTGAAGTTTTATCAGTGTTTGATTTGGGTCTCAAGTGTAGCATAGCCTTGAGCGATAGCTTAAATTGAGAAGAGGCTAGAGTACTTTATTGTTACAAAATTTCAAGGTTTTATGACACTCCAGTAAAAAGTTACAAGCATTTGTATGTTGCAAACTTTGATAGGTGCAGGTCGTACCGTATAGAAGTTAGAGCCATTTGAAGTTTTATCAGCGTTTGATTTGGGACTCAAGGGTAGCATAGCTTTGAGCGATAGCTTAAATTGACAAGAGGCTCGAGTACTTTATTGTTACAAAATTTCAAGGTTTTATGACGCACCAGTAAAAAGTTACAAGCATTTGTAGGTTGCAAACTTTGATAGGTGTAGGACGTACCGTATAGAAGTTAGAGCCATTTTAAGTTTTATCATTGTTTGATTTGGGGCTCAAGGGTAGCATAGCCTTGAGCGATAGCTTAAATTGACAAGAGGCTCGAGTACTTTATTGTTACAAAATTTCAAGGTTTTATGACGCTCCAGTAAAAAGTTACAAGCATTTGTATGTTGCAAACTTTGATAGGTGTAGGACGTACCGTATAGAAATTCGGGCCATTTGAAGTTTTTTCAGTGTTTGATTTGGGACTCAAGGGTAGCATAGCTTTGAGCGATAGTGTAAATTGGCAAGAGGCTCGAGTACTTTATTGTTACAAAATTTCAAGGTTTTATGACGCTCCAGTAAAAAGTTACAAGCATTTGTTTGTTGCAAACGTTGATAGGTGTATGAGAAACCGTATAGAAGTTAGGGCTATTTCAAGTTTTTTCAGTGTTTGATTTGGGACTCAAGGGTAGCATAGCTTTGAGCGATAGATTAAATAGACAAGAGGCTCGAGTACTTTATTGTTACAAAATTTCAAGGTTTTATGACACTCCAGTAAAAAGTTACAAGCATTTGTAGGTTGCAAACTTTCATAGGTGTAGGACGTACCGTATAAAAGTTAGGGCCATTTGAAGTTTTATCAGTGTTTGATTTGGGACTCAAGTGTAGCATAGCTTTGAGCGATAGCTTAAATTGACAAGAGGCTCGAGTACTTTATTGTTACAAAATTTCAAGGTTTTATGACGCTACAGTAAAAAGTTACAAGCATTTGTAGGTTGCAAACTTTCATAGGTGTAGGACGTACCGTATAGTAGTTAGGGCCATTTGAAGTTTTATCAGTGTTTGATTTGGGACTCAAGTGTAGCATAGCTTTGAGCGATAGCTTAAATTGACAAGAGGCTCGAGTACTTTATTGTTACAAAATTTCAAGGTTTTATGACACTCCAGTAAAAAGTTACAAGCATTTGTAGGTTGCAAACTTTCATAGGTGTAGGACGTACCGTATAGAAGTTAGGGCCATTTGAAGCTTTATCAGTGTTTGATTTGGGACTGAAGTGTAGCATAGCTTTGAGCGATAACTTAAATTGACAAGAGGCTCGAGTACTTTATTGTTACAAAATTTCAAGGTTTTATGACACTCCTGTAAAAAGTTACAAGCATTTGTAGGTTGCAAACTTTCATAGGTGTAGGACGTACCGTATAGAAGTTAGGGCCATTTGAAGTTTTATCAGTGTTTGATTTGGGACTCAAATGTAGCATAGCTTTGAGCGATAGCTTAAATTGACAAGAGGCTCGAGTACTTTATTGTTACAAAATTTCAAGGTTTTATGACATTCCAGTAAAAAGTTACAAGCATTTGTAGGTTGCAAAGTTTCATAGGTGTAGGACGTACCGTATAGAAGTTAGGACCATTTGAAGTTTTATCAGTGTTTGATTTGGGACTCAAGTGTAGCATAGCTTTGAGCGATAGCTTAAATTGACAAGAGGCTCGAGTACTTTATTGTTAAAAAATTTCAAGGTTTTATGACACTCCAGTAAAAAGTTACAAGCGTTTGTAGGTTGCAAACTTTCATAGGTGTAGGACGTACCGTATAAAAGTTAGGGCCATTTGAAGTTTTATCAGTGTTTGATTTGGGTCTCAAGTGTAGCATAGCCTTGAGCGATAGCTTAAATTGACAAGAGGCTCGAGTACTTTATTGTTACAAAATTTCAAGGTTTTATGACACTCCAGTAAAAAGTTACAAGCATTTGTATGTTGCAAACTTTGATAGGTACAGGATGTACCGTATAGAAGTTAGAGCCATTTGAAGTTTTATCAGTGTTTGATTTGGGACTCAAGGGTAGCATAGCTTTGAGCGATAGCTTAAATTGACAAGAGGCTCGAGTACTTTATTGTTACAAAATTTCAAGGTTTTATGACGCACCAGTAAAAAGTTACAAGCATTTGTAGGTTGCAAGCTTTGATAGGTGTAGGACGTACCGTATAGAAGTTAGAGCCATTTTAAGTTTTATCAGTGTTTGATTTGGGACTCAAGGGTAGCATAGCCTTGAGCGATAGCTTAAATTGACAAGAGGCTCGAGTACTTTATTGTTACAAAATTTCTAAGTTTTATGACGCTCCAGTAAAAAGTTCCAAGCATTTGTATGTTGCAAACTTTGATAGGTGTAGGACGTACCGTATAGAAGTTAGGGCCATTTGAAGTTTTTTCAGTGTTTGATTTGGGACTCAATGGTAGCATAGCTTTGAGCGATAGCGTAAATTGGCAAGAGGCTCGAGTACTTTATTGTTACAAAATTTCAAGGTTTTATGACGCTCCAGTAAAAAGTTACAAGCATTTGTTTGTTGCAAACTTTGATAGGTGTATGAGAAACCGTATAGAAGTTAGGGCTATTTCAAGTTTTTTCAGTGTTTGATTTGGGACTCAAGGGTAGCATAGCTTTGAGCGATAGCTTAAATAGACAAGAGGCTCGAGTACTTTATTGTTACAAAATTTCAAGGTTTTATGACACTCCAGTAAAAAGTTACAAGCATTTGTAGGTTGCAAACTTTCATAGGTGTAGGACGTACCGTATAAAAGTTAGGGCCATTTGAAGTTTTATCAGTGTTTGATTTGGGACTCAAGTGTAGCATAGCTTTGAGCGATAGCTTAAATTGACAAGAGGCTCGAGTACTTTATTGTTACAAAATTTCAAGGTTTTATGACGCTGCAGTAAAAAGTTACAAGCATTTGTAGGTTGCAAACTTTCATAGGTGTAGGACATACCGTATTCAAGTTAGGGCCATTTGAAGTTTTATCAGTGTTTGATTTGGGACTCAAGTGTAGCATAGCTTTGAGCGATAGCTTAAATTGACAAGAGGCTCGAGTACTTTATTGTTACAAAATTTCAAGGTTTTATGACGCTCCAGTAAAAAGTTACAAGCATTTGTATGTTGCAAACTTTGATAGGCGTAGGACGTACCGTATAGAAGTTGGGGCCATTTGAAGCTTTATCAGTGTTTCATTTGGGACTGAAGTGTAGCATAGCTTTGAGCGATAACTTAAATTGACAAGAGGCTCGAGTACTTTATTGTTACAAAATTTCAAGGTTTTATGACACTCCAGTAAAAAGTTACAAGCATTTGTAGGTTGCAAACTTTCATAGGTGTAGGACGTACCGTATAGAAGTTAGGGCCATTTGAAGTTTTATCAGTGTTTGATTTGGGACTCAAGTGTAGCATAGCTTTGAGCGATAGCTTAAATTGACAAGAGGCTCGAGTACTTTATTGTTACAAAATTTCAAGGTTTTATGACATTCCAGTAAAAAGTTACAAGAATTTGTAGGTTGCAAAGTTTCATAGGTGTAGGACGTACCGTATAGAAGTTAGGGCCATTTGAAGTTTTATCAGTGTTTGATTTGGGACTCAAGTGTAGCATAGCTTTGAGCGATAGCTTAAATTGACAAGAGGCTCGAGTACTTTATTGTTACAAAATTTCAAGGTTTTATGACACTCCAGTAAAAAGTTACAAGCATTTGTAGGTTGCAAACTTTCATAGGTGTAGGACGTACCGTATAAAAGTTAGGGCCATTTGAAGTTTTATCAGTGTTTGATTTGGGTCTCAAGTGTAGCATAGCCTTGAGCGATAGCTTAAATTGAGAAGAGGCTAGAGTACTTTATTGTTACAAAATTTCAAGGTTTTATGACACTCCAGTAAAAAGTTACAAGCATTTGTATGTTGCAAACTTTGATAGGTGCAGGACGTACCGTATAGAAGTTAGAGCCATTTGAAGTTTTATCAGCGTTTGATTTGGGACTCAAGGGTAGCATAGCTTTGAGCGATAGCTTAAATTGACAAGAGGCTCGAGTACTTTATTGTTACAAAATTTCAAGGTTTTATGACGCACCAGTAAAAAGTTACAAGCATTTGTAGGTTGCAAACTTTGATAGGTGTAGGACGTACCGTATAGAAGTTAGAGCCATTTTAAGTTTTATCAGTGTTTGATTTGGGGCTCAAGGGTAGCATAGCCTTGAGCGATAGCTTAAATTGACAAGAGGCTCGAGTACTTTATTGTTACAAAATTTCAAGGTTTTATGACGCTCCAGTAAAAAGTTACAAGCATTTGTATGTTGCAAACTTTGATAGGTGTAGGACGTACCGTATAGAAATTAGGGCCATTTGAAGTTTTTTCAGTGTTTGATTTGGGACTGAAGTGTAGCATAGCTGTGAGCGATAACTTAAATTGACAAGAGGCTCGAGTACTTTATTGTTACAAAATTTCAAGGTTTTATGACACTCCAGTAAAAAGTTACAAGCATTTGTAGGTTGCAAACTTTCATAGGTGTAGGACGTACCGTATAGAAGTTAGGGCCATTTCAAGTTTTATCAGTGTTTGATTTGGGACTCAAGTGTAGCATAGCTTTGAGCGATAGCTTAAATTGACAAGAGGCTCGAGTACTTTATTGTTACAAAATTTCAAGGTTTTATGACGCACCAGTAAAAAGTTACAAGCATTTGTAGGTTGCAAGCTTTGATAGGTGTAGGACGTACCGTATAGAAGTTAGAGCCATTTTAAGTTTTATCAGTGTTTGATTTGGGACTCAAGGGTAGCATAGCCTTGAGCGATAGCTTAAATTGACAAGAGGCTCGAGTACTTTATTGTTACAAAATTTCTAAGTTTTATGACGCTCCAGTAAAAAGTTACAAGCATTTGTATGTTGCAAACTTTGATAGGTGTAGGACGTACCGTATAGAAGTTAGGGCCATTTGAAGTTTTTTCAGTGTTTGATTTGGGACTCAATGGTAGCATAGCTTTGAGCGATAGCGTAAATTGGCAAGAGGCTCGAGTACTTTATTGTTACAAAATTTCAAGGTTTTATGACGCTCCAGTAAAAAGTTACAAGCATTTGTTTGTTGCAAACTTTGATAGGTGTATGAGAAACCGTATAGAAGTTAGGGCTATTTCAAGTTTTTTCAGTGTTTGATTTGGGACTCAAGGGTAGCATAGCTTTGAGCGATAGCTTAAATAGACAAGAGGCTCGAGTACTTTATTGTTACAAAATTTCAAGGTTTTATGACACTCCAGTAAAAAGTTACAAGCATTTGTAGGTTGCAAATTTCATAGGTGTAGGACGTACCGTATAAAAGTTAGGGCCATTTGAAGTTTTATCAGTGTTTGATTTGGGACTCAAGTGTAGCATAGCTTTGAGCGATAGCTTAAATTGACAAGAGGCTCGAGTACTTTATTGTTACAAAATTTCAAGGTTTTATGACGCTGCAGTAAAAAGTTACAAGCATTTGTAGGTTGCAAACTTTCATAGGTGTAGGACGTACCGTATTCAAGTTAGGGCCATTTGAAGTTTTATCAGTGTTTGATTTGGGACTCAAGTGTAGCATAGCTTTGAGCGATAGCTTAAATTGACAAGAGGCTCGAGTACTTTATTGTTACAAAATTTCAAGGTTTTATGACGCTCCAGTAAAAAGTTACAAGCATTTGTATGTTGCAAACTTTGATAGGCGTAGGACGTACCGTATAGAAGTTGGGGCCATTTGAAGCTTTATCAGTGTTTCATTTGGGACTGAAGTGTAGCATAGCTTTGAGCGATAACTTAAATTGACAAGAGGCTCGAGTACTTTATTGTTACAAAATTTCAAGGTTTTATGACACTCCAGTAAAAAGTTACAAGCATTTGTAGGTTGCAAACTTTCATAGGTGTAGGACGTTCCGTATAGAAGTTAGGGCCATTTGAAGTTTTATCAGTGTTTGATTTGGGACTCAAGTGTAGCATAGCTTTGAGCGATAGCTTAAATTGACAAGAGGCTCGAGTACTTTATTGTTACAAAATTTCAAGGTTTTATGACATTCCAGTAAAAAGTTACAAGCATTTGTAGGTTGCAAAGTTTCATAGGTGTAGGACGTACCGTATAGAAGTTAGGGCCATTTGAAGTTTTATCAGTGTTTGATTTGGGACTCAAGTGTAGCATAGCTTTGAGCGATAGCTTAAATTGACAAGAGGCTCGAGTACTTTATTGTTACAAAATTTCAAGGTTTTATGACACTCCAGTAAAAAGTTACAAGCATTTGTAGGTTGCAAACTTTCATAGGTGTAGGACGTACCGTATAAAAGTTAGGGCCATTTGAAGTTTTATCAGTGTTTGATTTGGGTCTCAAGTGTAGCATAGCCTTGAGCGATAGCTTAAATTGAGAAGAGGCTAGAGTACTTTATTGTTACAAAATTTCAAGGTTTTATGACACTCCAGTAAAAAGTTACAAGCATTTGTATGTTGCAAACTTTGATAGGTGCAGGACGTACCGTATAGAAGTTAGAGCCATTTGAAGTTTTATCAGCGTTTGATTTGGGACTCAAGGGTAGCATAGCTTTGAGCGATAGCTTAAATTGACAAGAGGCTCGAGTACTTTATTGTTACAAAATTTCAAGGTTTTATGACGCACCAGTAAAAAGTTACAAGCATTTGTAGGTTGCAAACTTTGATAGGTGTAGGACGTACCGTATAGAAGTTAGAGCCATTTTAAGTTTTATCAGTGTTTGATTTGGGGCTCAAGGGTAGCATAGCCTTGAGCGATAGCTTAAATTGACAAGAGGCTCGAGTACTTTATTGTTACAAAATTTCAAGGTTTTATGACGCTCCAGTAAAAAGTTACAAGCATTTGTATGTTGCAAACTTTGATAGGTGTAGGACGTACCGTATAGAAATTAGGGCCATTTGAAGTTTTTTCAGTGTTTGATTTGGGACTGAAGTGTAGCATAGCTGTGAGCGATAACTTAAATTGACAAGAGGCTCGAGTACTTTATTGTTACAAAATTTCAAGGTTTTATGACACTCCAGTAAAAAGTTACAAGCATTTGTAGGTTGCAAACTTTCATAGGTGTAGGACGTACCGTATAGAAGTTAGGGCCATTTCAAGTTTTATCAGTGTTTGATTTGGGACTCAAGTGTAGCATAGCTTTGAGCGATAGCTTAAATTGACAAGAGGCTCGAGTACTTTATTGTTACAAAATTTCAAGGTTTTTGACATTCCAGTAAAAAGTTACAAGCATTTGTAGGTTGCAAAGTTTCATAGGTGTAGGACGTACCGTATAGAAGTTAGGGCCATTTGAAGTTTTATCAGTGTTTGATTTGGGACTCAAGTGTAGCATAGCTTTGAGCGATAGCTTAAATTGACAAGAGGCTCGAGTACTTTATTGTTACAAAATTTCAAGGTTTTATGACACTCCAGTAAAAAGTTACAAGCATTTGTAGGTTGCAAACTTTCATAGGTGTAGGACGTACCGTATAAAAGTTAGGGCCATTTGAAGTTTTATCAGTGTTTGATGTGGGTCTCAAGTGTAGCATAGCCTTGAGCGATAGCTTAAATTGAGAAGAGGCTAGAGTACTTTATTGTTACAAAATTTCAAGGTTTTATGACACTCCAGTAAAAAGTTACAAGCATTTGTATGTTGCAAACTTTGATAGGTGCAGGACGTACCGTATAGAAGTTAGAGCCATTTGAAGTTTTATCAGCGTTTGATTTGGGACTCAAGGGTAGCATAGCTTTGAGCGATAGCTTAAATTGACAAGAGGCTCGAGTACTTTATTGTTACAAAATTTCAAGGTTTTATGACGCACCAGTAAAAAGTTACAAGCATTTGTAGGTTGCAAACTTTGATAGGTGTAGGACGTACCGTATAGAAGTTAGAGCCATTTTAAGTTTTATCAGTGTTTGATTTGGGGCTCAAGGGTAGCATAGCCTTGAGCGATAGCTTAAATTGACAAGAGGCTCGAGTACTTTATTGTTACAAAATTTCAAGGTTTTATGACGCTCCAGTAAAAAGTTACAAGCATTTGTGTGTTTGCAAACTTTAATAGGTGTAGGACGTACCGTATAGAAATTAGGGCCATTTGAAGTTTTTTCAGTGTCTGATTTGGGACTCAAGGGTAGCATAGCTTTGAGCGATAGCGTAAATTGGCAAGAGGCTCGAGTACTTTATTGTTACAAAATTTCAAGGTTTTATGACGCTCCACTAAAAAGTTACAAGCATTTGTTTGTTGCAAACGTTGATAGGTGTATGAGAAACCGTATAGAAGTTAGGGCTATTTCAAGTTTTTTCAGTGTTTGATTTGGGACTCAAGGGTAGCATAGCTTTGAGCGATAGATTAAATAGACAAGAGGCTCGAGTACTTTATTGTTACAAAATTTCAAGGTTTTATGACACTCCAGTAAAAAGTTACAAGCATTTGTAGGTTGCAAACTTTCATAGGTGTAGGACGTACCGTATAAAAGTTAGGGCCATTTGAAGTTTTATCAGTGTTTGATTTGGGACTCAAGTGTAGCATAGCTTTGAGCGATAGCTTAAATTGACAAGAGGCTCGAGTACTTTATTGTTACAAAATTTCAAGGTTTTATGACGCTGCAGTAAAAAGTTACAAGCATTTGTAGGTTGCAAACTTTCATAGGTGTAGGACGTACCGTATAGAAGTTAGGGCCATTTGAAGTTTTATCAGTGTTTGATTTGGGACTCAAGTGTAGCATAGCTTTGAGCGATAGCTTAAATTGACAAGAGGCTCGAGTACTTTATTGTTACAAAATTTCAAGGTTTTATGACACTCCAGTAAAAAGTTACAAGCATTTGTAGGTTGCAAACTTTCATAGGTGTAGGACGTACCGTATAGAAGTTAGGGCCATTTGAAGCTTTATCAGTGTTTGATTTGGGACTGAAGTGTAGCATAGCTTTGAGCGATAACTTAAATTGACAAGAGGCTCGAGTACTTTATTGTTACAAAATTTCAAGGTTTTATGACACTCCTGTAAAAAGTTACAAGCATTTGTAGGTTGCAAACTTTCATAGGTGTAGGACGTACCGTATAAAAGTTAGGGCCATTTGAAGTTTTATCAGTGTTTGATTTGGGACTCAAGTGTAGCATAGCTTTGAGCGATAGCTTAAATTGACAAGAGGCTCGAGTACTTTATTGTTACAAAATTTCAAGGTTTTATGACGCTGCAGTAAAAAGTTACAAGCATTTGTATGTTGCAAACTTTGATAGGTGTAGGACGTACCGTATAGAAATTAGGGCCATTTGAAGTTTTTTCAGTGTTTGATTTGGGACTCAAGGGTAGCATAGCTTTGAGCGATAGCGTAAATTGGCAAGAGGCTCGAGTACTTTATTGTTACAAAATTTCAAGGTTTTATGACGCTCCACTAAAAAGTTACAAGCATTTGTTTGTTGCAAACGTTGATAGGTGTATGAGAAACCGTATAGAAGTTAGGGCTATTTCAAGTTTTTTCAGTGTTTGATTTGGGACTCAAGGGTAGCATAGCTTTGAGCGATAGATTAAATAGACAAGAGGCTCGAGTACTTTATTGTTACAAAATTTCAAGGTTTTATGACACTCCAGTAAAAAGTTACAAGCATTTGTAGGTTGCAAACTTTCATAGGTGTAGGACGTACCGTATAAAAGTTAGGGCCATTTGAAGTTTTATCAGTGTTTGATTTGGGACTCAAGTGTAGCATAGCTTTGAGCGATAGCTTAAATTGACAAGAGGCTCGAGTACTTTATTGTTACAAAATTTCAAGGTTTTATGACGCTGCAGTAAAAAGTTACAAGCATTTGTAGGTTGCAAACTTTCATAGGTGTAGGACGTACCGTATAGAAGTTAGGGCCATTTGAAGTTTTATCAGTGTTTGATTTGGGACTCAAGTGTAGCATAGCTTTGAGCGATAGCTTAAATTGACAAGAGGCTCGAGTACTTTATTGTTACAAAATTTCAAGGTTTTATGACACTCCAGTAAAAAGTTACAAGCATTTGTAGGTTGCAAACTTTCATAGGTGTAGGACGTACCGTATAGAAGTTAGGGCCATTTGAAGCTTTATCAGTGTTTGATTTGGGACTGAAGTGTAGCATAGCTTTGAGCGATAACTTAAATTGACAAGAGGCTCGAGTACTTTATTGTTACAAAATTTCAAGGTTTTATGACACTCCTGTAAAAAGTTACAAGCATTTGTAGGTTGCAAACTTTCATAGGTGTAGGACGTACCGTATAAAAGTTAGGGCCATTTGAAGTTTTATCAGTGTTTGATTTGGGTCTCAAGTGTAGCATAGCCTTGAGCGATAGCTTAAATTGAGAAGAGGCTAGAGTACTTTATTGTTACAAAATTTCAAGGTTTTATGACACTCCAGTAAAAAGTTACAAGCATTTGTATGTTGCAAACTTTGATAGGTGCAGGACGTACCGTATAGAAGTTAGAGCCATTTGAAGTTTTATCAGCGTTTGATTTGGGACTCAAGGGTAGCATAGCTTTGAGCGATAGCTTAAATTGACAAGAGGCTCGAGTACTTTATTGTTACAAAATTTCAAGGTTTTATGACGCACCAGTAAAAAGTTACAAGCATTTGTAGGTTGCAAACTTTGATAGGTGTAGGACGTACCGTATAGAAGTTAGAGCCATTTTAAGTTTTATCAGTGTTTGATTTGGGGCTCAAGGGTAGCATAGCCTTGAGCGATAGCTTAAATTGACAAGAGGCTCGAGTACTTTATTGTTACAAAATTTCAAGGTTTTATGACGCTCCAGTAAAAAGTTACAAGCATTTGTATGTTGCAAACTTTGATAGGTGTAGGACGTACCGTATAGAAATTAGGGCCATTTGAAGTTTTTTCAGTGTTTGATTTGGGACTCAAGGGTAGCATAGCTTTGAGCGATAGCGTAAATTGGCAAGAGGCTCGAGTACTTTATTGTTACAAAATTTCAAGGTTTTATGACGCTCCAGTAAAAAGTTACAAGCATTTGTTTGTTGCAAACGTTGATAGGTGTATGAGAAACCGTATAGAAGTTAGGGCTATTTCAAGTTTTTTCAGTGTTTCATTTGGGACTCAAGGGTAGCATAGCTTTGAGCGATAGATTAAATAGACAAGAGGCTCGAGTACTTTATTGTTACAAAATTTCAAGGTTTTATGACACTCCAGTAAAAAGTTACAAGCATTTGTAGGTTGCAAACTTTCATAGGTGTAGGACGTACCGTATAAAAGTTAGGGCCATTTGAAGTTTTATCAGTGTTTGATTTGGGACTCAAGTGTAGCATAGCTTTGAGCGATAGCTTAAATTGACAAGAGGCTCGAGTACTTTATTGTTACAAAATTTCAAGGTTTTATGACGCTGCAGTAAAAAGTTACAAGCATTTGTAGGTTGCAAACTTTCATAGGTGTAGGACGTACCGTATAGAAGTTAGGGCCATTTGAAGTTTTATCAGTGTTTGATTTGGGACTCAAGTGTAGCATAGCTTTGAGCGATAGCTTAAATTGACAAGAGGCTCGAGTACTTTATTGTTACAAAATTTCAAGGTTTTATGACACTCCAGTAAAAAGTTACAAGCATTTGTAGGTTGCAAACTTTCATAGGTGTAGGACGTACCGTATAGAAGTTAGGGCCATTTGAAGCTTTATCAGTGTTTGATTTGGGACTGAAGTGTAGCATAGCTTTGAGCGATAACTTAAATTGACAAGAGGCTCGAGTACTTTATTGTTACAAAATTTCAAGGTTTTATGACACTCCTGTAAAAAGTTACAAGCATTTGTAGGTTGCAAACTTTCATAGGTGTAGGACGTACCGTATAGAAGTTAGGGCCATTTGAAGTTTTATCAGTGTTTGATTTGGGACTCAAATGTAGCATAGCTTTGAGCGATAGCTTAAATTGACAAGAGGCTCGAGTACTTTATTGTTACAAAATTTCAAGGTTTTATGACATTCCAGTAAAAAGTTACAAGCATTTGTAGGTTGCAAAGTTTCATAGGTGTAGGACGTACCGTATAGAAGTTAGGACCATTTGAAGTTTTATCAGTGTTTGATTTGGGACTCAAGTGTAGCATAGCTTTGAGCGATAGCTTAAATTGACAAGAGGCTCGAGTACTTTATTGTTACAAAATTTCAAGGTTTTATGACGCACCAGTAAAAAGTTACAAGCATTTGTAGGTTGCAAACGTTGATAGGTGTAGGACGTACCGTATAGAAGTTAGAGCCATTTTAAGTTTTATCAGTGTTTGATTTGGGGCTCAAGGGTAGCATAGCCTTGAGCGATAGCTTAAATTGACAAGAGGCTCGAGTACTTTATTGTTACAAAATTTCAAGGTTTTATGACGCTCCAGTAAAAAGTTACAAGCATTTGTATGTTGCAAACTTTGATAGGTGTAGGACGTACCGTATAGAAGTTAGAGCCATTTTAAGTTTTATCAGTGTTTGATTTGGGGCTCAAGGGTAGCATAGCCTTGAGCGATAGCTTAAATTGACAAGAGGCTCGAGTACTTTATTGTTACAAAATTTCAAGGTTTTATGACATTCCAGTAAAAAGTTACAAGCATTTGTAGGTTGCAAAGTTTCATAGGTGTAGGACGTACCGTATAGAAGTTAGGACCATTTGAAGTTTTATCAGTGTTTGATTTGGGACTCAAGTGTAGCATAGCTTTGAGCGATAGCTTAAATTGACAAGAGGCTCGAGTACTTTATTGTTAAAAAATTTCAAGGTTTTATGACACTCCAGTAAAAAGTTACAAGCGTTTGTAGGTTGCAAACTTTCATAGGTGTAGGACGTACCGTATAAAAGTTAGGGCCATTTGAAGTTTTATCAGTGTTTGATTTGGGACTCAAGTGTAGCATAGCTTTGAGCGATAGCTTAAATTGACAAGAGGCTCGAGTACTTTATTGTTACAAAATTTCAAGGTTTTATGACGCACCAGTAAAAAGTTACAAGCATTTGTAGGTTGCAAGCTTTGATAGGTGTAGGACGTACCGTATAGAAGTTAGAGCCATTTTAAGTTTTATTAGTGTTTGATTTGGGACTCAAGGGTAGCATAGCCTTGAGCGATAGCTTAAATTGACAAGAGGCTCGAGTACTTTATTGTTACAAAATTTCTAAGTTTTATGACACTCCAGTAAAAAGTTACAAGCATTTGTAGGTTGCAAACTTTCATAGGTGTAGGACGTACCGTATAGAAGTTAGGGCCATTTGAAGTTTTTTCAGTGTTTGATTTGGGACTCAATGGTAGCATAGCTTTGAGCGATAGCTTAAATTGACAAGAGGCTCGAGTACTTTATTGTTACAAAATTTCAAGGTTTTATGACGCTGCAGTAAAAAGTTACAAGCATTTGTAGGTTGCAAACTTTCATAGGTGTAGGACGTACCGTATAGAAGTTAGGGCCATTTGAAGTTTTATCAGTGTTTGATTTGGGACTCAAGTGTAGCATAGCTTTGAGCGATAGCTTAAATTGACAAGAGGCTCGAGTACTTTATTGTTACAAAATTTCAAGGTTTTATGACACGCCAGTAAAAAGTTACAAGCATTTGTAGGTTGCAAACTTTCATAGGTGTAGGACGTACCGTATAGAAGTTAGGGCCATTTGAAGCTTTATCAGTGTTTGATTTGGGACTGAAGTGTAGCATAGCTTTGAGCGATAACTTAAATTGACAAGAGGCTCGAGTACTTTATTGTTACAAAATTTCAAGGTTTTATGACACTCCTGTAAAAAGTTACAAGCATTTGTAGGTTGCAAACTTTCATAGGTGTAGGACGTACCGTATAGAAGTTAGGGCCATTTGAAGTTTTATCAGTGTTTGATTTGGGACTCAAGTGTAGCATAGCTTTGAGCGATAGCTTAAATTGACAAGAGGCTCGAGTACTTTATTGTTACAAAATTTCAAGGTTTTATGACATTCCAGTAAAAAGTTACAAGCATTTGTAGGTTGCAAAGTTTCATAGGTGTAGGACGTACCGTATAGAAGTTAGGACCATTTGAAGTTTTATCAGTGTTTGATTTGGGACTCAAGTGTAGCATAGCTTTGAGCGATAGCTTAAATTGACAAGAGGCTCGAGTACTTTATTGTTAAAAAATTTCAAGGTTTTATGACACTCCAGTAAAAAGTTACAAGCGTTTGTAGGTTGCAAACTTTCATAGGTGTAGGACGTACCGTATAAAAGTTAGGGCCATTTGAAGTTTTATCAGTGTTTGATTTGGGTCTCAAGTGTAGCATAGCCTTGAGCGATAGCTTAAATTGACAAGAGGCTCGAGTACTTTATTGTTACAAAATTTCAAGGTTTTATGACACTCCAGTAAAAAGTTACAAGCATTTGTATGTTGCAAACTTTGATAGGTGCAGGATGTACCGTATAGAAGTTAGAGCCATTTGAAGTTTTATCAGTGTTTGATTTGGGACTCAAGGGTAGCATAGCTTTGAGCGATAGCTTAAATTGACAAGAGGCTCGAGTACTTTATTGTTACAAAATTTCAAGGTTTTATGACGCACCAGTAAAAAGTTACAAGCATTTGTAGGTTGCAAGCTTTGATAGGTGTAGGACGTACCGTATAGAAGTTAGGGCCATTTGAAGCTTTATCAGTGTTTGATTTGGGACTGAAGTGTAGCATAGCTTTGAGCGATAACTTAAATTGACAAGAGGCTCGAGTACTTTATTGTTACAAAATTTCAAGGTTTTATGACACTCCTGTAAAAAGTTACAAGCATTTGTAGGTTGCAAACTTTCATAGGTGTAGGACGTACCGTATAGAAGTTAGGGCCATTTGAAGTTTTATCAGTGTTTGATTTGGGACTCAAATGTAGCATAGCTTTGAGCGATAGCTTAAATTGACAAGAGGCTCGAGTACTTTATTGTTACAAAATTTCAAGGTTTTATGACATTCCAGTAAAAAGTTACAAGCATTTGTAGGTTGCAAAGTTTCATAGGTGTAGGACGTACCGTATAGAAGTTAGGACCATTTGAAGTTTTATCAGTGTTTGATTTGGGACTCAAGTGTAGCATAGCTTTGAGCGATAGCTTAAATTGACAAGAGGCTCGAGTACTTTATTGTTAAAAAATTTCAAGGTTTTATGACACTCCAGTAAAAAGTTACAAGCGTTTGTAGGTTGCAAACTTTCATAGGTGTAGGACGTACCGTATAAAAGTTAGGGCCATTTGAAGTTTTATCAGTGTTTGATTTGGGTCTCAAGTGTAGCATAGCCTTGAGCGATAGCTTAAATTGACAAGAGGCTCGAGTACTTTATTGTTACAAAATTTCAAGGTTTTATGACACTCCAGTAAAAAGTTACAAGCATTTGTATGTTGCAAACTTTGATAGGTGCAGGATGTACCGTATAGAAGTTAGAGCCATTTGAAGTTTTATCAGTGTTTGATTTGGGACTCAAGGGTAGCATAGCTTTGAGCGATAGCTTAATTGACAAGAGGCTCGAGTACTTTATTGTTACAAAATTTCAAGGTTTTATGACGCACCAGTAAAAAGTTACAAGCATTTGTAGGTTGCAAGCTTTGATAGGTGTAGGACGTACCGTATAGAAGTTAGAGCCATTTTAAGTTTTATCAGTGTTTGATTTGGGACTCAAGGGTAGCATAGCCTTGAGCGATAGCTTAAATTGACAAGAGGCTCGAGTACTTTATTGTTACAAAATTTCTAAGTTTTATGACGCTCCAGTAAAAAGTTACAAGCATTTGTATGTTGCAAACTTTGATAGGTGTAGGACGTACCGTATAGAAGTTAGGGCCATTTGAAGTTTTTTCAGTGTTTGATTTGGGACTCAATGGTAGCATAGCTTTGAGCGATAGCGTAAATTGGCAAGAGGCTCGAGTACTTTATTGTTACAAAATTTCAAGGTTTTATGACGCTCCAGTAAAAAGTTACAAGCATTTGTTTGTTGCAAACTTTGATAGGTGTATGAGAAACCGTATAGAAGTTAGGGCTATTTCAAGTTTTTTCAGTGTTTGATTTGGGACTCAAGGGTAGCATAGCTTTGAGCGATAGCTTAAATAGACAAGAGGCTCAAGTACTTTATTGTTACAAAATTTCAAGGTTTTATGACACTCCAGTAAAAAGTTACAAGCATTTGTAGGTTGCAAACTTTCATAGGTGTAGGACGTACCGTAAAAAAGTTAGGGCCATTTGAAGTTTTATCAGTGTTTGATTTGGGACTCAAGTGTAGCATAGCTTTGAGCGATAGCTTAAATTGACAAGAGGCTCGAGTACTTTATTGTTACAAAATTTCAAGGTTTTATGACGCTGCAGTAAAAAGTTACAAGCATTTGTAGGTTGCAAACTTTCATAGGTGTAGGACGTACCGTATAAAAGTTAGGGCCATTTGAAGTTTTATCAGTGTTTGATTTGGGACTCAAGTGTAGCATAGCTTTGAGCGATAGCTTAAATTGACAAGAGGCTCGAGTACTTTATTGTTACAAAATTTCAAGGTTTTATGACACTCCAGTAAAAAGTTACAAGCATTTGTAGGTTGCAAACTTTCATAGGTGTAGGACGTACCGTACAGAAGTTAGGGCCATTTGAAGCTTTATCAGTGTTTGATTTGGGACTGAAGTGTAGAATAGCTTTGAGCGATAACTTAAATTGACAAGAGGCTCGAGTACTTTATTGTTACAAAATTTCAAGGTTTTATGACACTCCTGTAAAAAGTTACAAGCATTTGTAGGTTGCAAACTTTCATAGGTGTAGGACGTACCGTATAGAAGTTAGGGCCATTTGAAGTTTTATCAGTGTTTGATTTGGGACTCAAATGTAGCATAGCTTTGAGCGATAGCTTAAATTGACAAGAGGCTCGAGTACTTTATTGTTACAAAATTTCAAGGTTTTATGACATTCCAGTAAAAAGTTACAAGCATTTGTAGGTTGCAAAGTTTCATAGGTGTAGGACGTACCGTATAGAAGTTAGGACCATTTGAAGTTTTATCAGTGTTTGATTTGGGACTCAAGTGTAGCATAGCTTTGAGCGATAGCTTAAATTGACAAGAGGCTCGAGTACTTTATTGTTAAAAAATTTCAAGGTTTTATGACACTCCAGTAAAAAGTTACAAGCGTTTGTAGGTTGCAAACTTTCATAGGTGTAGGACGTACCGTATAAAAGTTAGGGCCATTTGAAGTTTTATCAGTGTTTGATTTGGGTCTCAAGTGTAGCATAGCCTTGAGCGATAGCTTAAATTGACAAGAGGCTCGAGTACTTTATTGTTACAAAATTTCAAGGTTTTATGACACTCCAGTAAAAAGTTACAAGCATTTGTATGTTGCAAACTTTGATAGGTGCAGGATGTACCGTATAGAAGTTAGAGCCATTTGAAGTTTTATCAGTGTTTGATTTGGGACTCAAGGGTAGCATAGCTTTGAGCGATAGCTTAAATTGACAAGAGGCTCGAGTACTTTATTGTTACAAAATTTCAAGGTTTTATGACGCACCAGTAAAAAGTTACAAGCATTTGTAGGTTGCAAGCTTTGATAGGTGTAGGACGTACCGTATAGAAGTTAGAGACATTTTAAGTTTTATCAGTGTTTGATTTGGGACTCAAGGGTAGCATAGCCTTGAGCGATAGCTTAAATTGACAAGAGGCTCGAGTACTTTATTATTACAAAATTTCTAAGTTTTATGACGCTCCAGTAAAAAGTTACAAGCATTTGTATGTTGCAAACTTTGATAGGTGTAGGACGTACCGTATAGAAGTTAGGGCCATTTGAAGTTTTTTCAGTGTTTGATTTGGGACTCAATGGTAGCATAGCTTTGAGCGATAGCGTAAATTGGCAAGAGGCTCGAGTACTTTATTGTTACAAAATTTCAAGGTTTTATGACGCTCCAGTAAAAAGTTACAAGCATTTGTTTGTTGCAAACTTTGATAGGTGTATGAGAAACCGTATAGAAGTTAGGGCTATTTCAAGTTTTTTCAGTGTTTGATTTGGGACTCAAGGGTAGCATAGCTTTGAGCGATAGCTTAAATAGACAAGAGGCTCAAGTACTTTATTGTTACAAAATTTCAAGGTTTTATGACACTCCAGTAAAAAGTTACAAGCATTTGTAGGTTGCAAACTTTCATAGGTGTAGGACGTACCGTATAAAAGTTAGGGCCATTTGAAGTTTTATCAGTGTTTGATTTGGGACTCAAGTGTAGCATAGCTTTGAGCGATAGCTTAAATTGACAAGAGGCTCGAGTACTTTATTGTTACAAAATTTCAAGGTTTTATGACGCTGCAGTAAAAAGTTACAAGCATTTGTAGGTTGCAAACTTTCATAGGTGTAGGACGTACCGTATTCAAGTTAGGGCCATTTGAAGTTTTATCAGTGTTTGATTTGGGACTCAAGTGTAGCATAGCTTTGAGCGATAGCTTAAATTGACAAGAGGCTCGAGTACTTTATTGTTACAAAATTTCAAGGTTTTATGACGCACCAGTAAAAAGTTACAAGCATTTGTAGGTTGCAAACTTTGATAGGTGTAGGACGTACCGTATAGAAGTTAGAGCCATTTGAAGTTTTATCAGTGTTTGATTTGGGACTCAAGGGTAGCATAGCCTTGAGCGATAGCTTAAATTGACAAGAGGCTCGAGTACTTTATTGTTACAAAATTTCAAGGTTTTATGACGCTCCAGTAAAAACTTACAAGCATTTGTATGTTGCAAACTTTGATAGGTATAGGACGTACCGTATAGAAGTTAGGGCCACTTGAAGTTTTATCAGTGTTTGATTTGGGACTCAAGGTTGGCATAGCTTTGAGCGATAGCTTAAATTGACAAGAGGCTCGAGTACTTTATTGATACAAAATTTCAAGGTTTTATGAAACTTAAATTGACGAGAGGCTCGAGTACTTTATTGTTACAAAATTTCAAGGTTTTATGACGCTCCAGTAAAAAGTTACAAGCATTTGTATGTTGCAAACTTTGATGGTTGTAGGACGTACCGTATAGAAGTTAGGGCCATTTGAAGTTTTTTCAGTGTTTGATTTGGGACTCAAGGGTAGCATAGCTTTGAGCGATAGCTTAAATTGACAAGAGGCTCGAGTACGTTATTGTTACAAAATTTCAAGGTTTTATGACACTCCAGTAAAAAGTTACTAGCATTTGTATATTGCAAACTTTGATAGGTGTAGGACGTACCGTATAGAAGTTAGAGCCATTTGAAGGGTTATCAGTGTTTGATTTGGGACTCAAGGGTAGCATAGCTTTGAGCGATAGCTTAAATTGACAAGAGGCTCGAGTACTTTATTGTTACAAAATTTCAAGGTTTTATGACGGTCCAGTAAAAAGTTACAAGCATTTGTATGTTGCAAACATTGATAGGCGTAGGACGTACCGTATAGAAGTTAGGGTCATTTGAAGTTTTATCAGAGTTTGATGTGGGACTGAAGTGTAGCATAGCTTTGAGCGATAGCTTAAATTGACAAGGGGCTCGAGTACTTCATTGTTAAAAAATTTCAATGTTTTATGACACTCCAGTAAAAAGTTACAAGCATTTGTTGGTTGCAAACTTTCATAGGTGCAGGACGTACCGTATAGAAGTTAGGGCCATTTGAAGTTTTATCAGTGTTTGATTTGGGACTCAAGTGTAGCATAGCTTTGAGCGATAGCTTAAATTGACAAGAGTCTCGAGTATTTTATTGTTACAAAATGTCAAGGTTTTATGACACTCCAGTAAAAAGTTACAAGTATTTGTAGGTTGCATACTTTCATAGGTGTAAGACGTACCGTATAGAAGTTAGGGCCATTTGAAGTTTTATCAGTGTTTGATTTGGGACTCAAGTGTAGCATAGCTTTGAGCGATAGCTTAAATTGACAAGAGGCTCGAGTACTTTATTGTTACAAAATTTCAAGGTTTTATGACACTCCAGTAAAAAGTTACAAGCATTTGTAGGGTGCAAACTTTCATAGGTGTAGGACGTACCGTATAGAAGTTAGGGCCATTTGAAGTTTTATCAGTGTTTGATTTGGGACTCAAGTGTAGCATAGCTTTGAGCGATAGCTTAAATTGACAAGAGGCTCGAGTACTTTATTGTTACAAAATTTCAAGGTTTTATGACGCACCATTAAAAAGTTACAAGCATTTGTATGTTGAAAACTTTGATAGGTGCAGGACGTACCGTATAGAAGTTAGAGCCATTTGAAGTTTTATCAGTGTTTGATTTGGGACTCAAGGGTAGCATAGCTTTAAGCGATAGCTTAAATTGACAAGAGGCACGAGTACTTTATTGTTACAAAATTTCAAGGTTTTATGACGCACCAGTAAAAAGTTACAAGCATTTGTAGGTTGCAAAGTTTGATAGGTGTAGGACGTACCGTATAGAATTTAGAGCCATTTGAAGTTTTATCAGTGTTTGATTTGGGACTCAAGAGTAGCATAGCCTTGAGCGATAGCTTCAATTGACAAGAGGCTCGAGTACTTTATTGTTACAAAATTTCAAGGTTTTATGACGCTCCAGTAAAAACTTACAAGCATTTGTATGTTGCAAACTTTGATAGGTGTAGGACGTACCGTATAGAAGTTAGGGCCACTTGAAGTTTTATCAGTGTTTGATTTGGGACTCAAGGTTGGCATAGCTTTGAGCGATAGCTTAAATTGACAAGAGGCTCGAGTACTTTATTGATACAAAATTTCAAGGTTTTATGAAGCTTAAATTGACGAGAGGCTCGAGTACTTTATTGTTACAAAATTTCAAGGTTTTATGACGCTCCAGTAAAAAGTTACAAGCATTTGTATGTTGCAAACTTTGATGGTTGTAGGACGTACCGTATAGAAGTTAGGGCCATTTGAAGTTTTTCCAGTGTTTGATTTGGGACTCAAGGGTAGCATAGCTTTGAGCGATAGCTTAAATTGACAAGAGGCTCGAGTACGTTATTGTTACAAAATTTCAAGGTTTTATGACACTCCAGTAAAAAGTTACTAGCATTTGTATGTTGCAAACTTTGATAGGTGTAGGACGTACCGTATAGAAGTTAGAGCCATTTGAAGTTTTATCAGTGTTTGATTTGGGACTCAAGGGTAGCATAGCTTTGAGCGATAGCTTAAATTGACAAGAGGCTCGAGTACTTTATTGTTACAAAATTTCAAGGTTTTATGACGGTCCAGTAAAAAGTTACAAGCATTTGTATGTTGCAAACATTGATAGGCGTAGGACGTACCGTATAGAAGTTAGGGCCATTTGAAGTTTTATCAGAGTTTGATGTGGGACTGAAGTGTAGCATAGCTTTGAGCGATAGCTTAAATTGACAAGGGGCTCGAGTACTTCACTGTTAAAAAATTTCAATGTTTTATGACACTCCAGTAAAAAGTTACAAGCATATGTTGGTTGCAAACTTTCATAGGTGCAGGACGTACCGTATAGAAGTTAGGGCCATTTGAAGTTTTATCAGTGTTTGATTTGGGACTCAAGTGTAGCATAGCTTTGAGCGATAGCTTAAATTGACAAGAGGCTCGAGTACTTTATTGTTACAAAATTTCAAGGTTTTATGACGCACCATTAAAAAGTTACAAGCATTTGTATGTTGAAAACTTTGATAGGTGCAGGACGTACCGTATAGAAGTTAGAGCCATTTGAAGTTTTATCAGTGTTATATTTGGGACTCAAGGGTAGCATAGCTTTAAGCGATAGCTTAAATTGACAAGAGGCACGAGTACTTTATTGTTACAAAATTTCAAGGTTTTATGACGCACCAGTAAAAAGTTACAAGCATTTGTAGGTTGCAAAGTTTGATAGGTGTAGGACGTACCGTATAGAATTTAGAGCCATTTGAAGTTTTATCAGTGTTTGATTTGGGACTCAAGAGTAGCGTAGCCTTGAGCGATAGCTTCAATTGACAAGAGGCTCGAGTACTTTATTGTTACAAAATTTCAAGGTTTTATGACGCTCCAGTAAAAACTTACAAGCATTTGTATGTTGCAAACTTTGATAGGTGTAGGACGTACCGTATAGAAGTTAGGGCCACTTCAAGTTTTATCAGTGTTTGATTTGGGACTCAAGGTTGGCATAGCTTTGAGCGATAGCTTAAATTGACAAGAGGCTCGAGTACTTTATTGATACAAAATTTCAAGGTTTTATGAAGCTTAAATTGACGAGAGGCTCGAGTACTTTATTGTTACAAAATTTCAAGGTTTTATGACGCTCCAGTAAAAAGTTACAAGCATTTGTATGTTGCAAACTTTGATGGTTGTAGGACGTACCGTATAGAAGTTAGGGCCATTTGAAGTTTTTCCAGTGTTTGATTTGGGACTCAAGGGTAGCATAGCTTTGAGCGATAGCTTAAATTGACAAGAGGCTCGAGTACGTTATTGTTACAAAATTTCAAGGTTTTATGACACTCCAGTAAAAAGTTACTAGCATTTGTATGTTGCAAACTTTGATAGGTGTAGGACGTACCGTATAGAAGTTAGAGCCATTTGAAGTTTTATCAGTGTTTGATTTGGGACTCAAGGGTAGCATAGCTTTAAGCGATAGCTTAAATTGACAAGAGGCACGAGTACTTTATTGTTACAAAATTTCAAGGTTTTATGACGCACCAGTAAAAAGTTACAAGCATTTGTAGGTTGCAAAGTTTGATAGGTGTAGGACGTACCGTATAGAATTTAGAGCCATTTGAAGTTTTATCAGTGTTTGATTTGGGACTCAAGAGTAGCGTAGCCTTGAGCGATAGCTTCAATTGACAAGAGGCTCGAGTACTTTATTGTTACAAAATTTCAAGGTTTTATGACGCTCCAGTAAAAACTTACAAGCATTTGTATGTTGCAAACTTTGATAGGTGTAGGACGTACCGTATAGAAGTTAGGGCCACTTGAAGTTTTATCAGTGTTTGATTTGGGACTCAAGGTTGGCATAGCTTTGAGCGATAGCTTAAATTGACAAGAGGCTCGAGTACTTTATTGATACAAAATTTCAAGGTTTTATGAAGCTTAAATTGACGAGAGGCTCGAGTACTTTATTGTTACAAAATTTCAAGGTTTTATGACGCTCCAGTAAAAAGTTACAAGCATTTGTATGTTGCAAACTTTGATGGTTGTAGGACGTACCGTATAGAAGTTAGGGCCATTTGAAGTTTTTCCAGTGTTTGATTTGGGACTCAAGGGTAGCATAGCTTTGAGCGATAGCTTAAATTGACAAGAGGCTCGAGTACGTTATTGTTACAAAATTTCAAGGTTTTATGACACTCCAGTAAAAAGTTACTAGCATTTGTATGTTGCAAACTTTGATAGGTGTAGGACGTACCGTATAGAAGTTAGAGCCATTTGAAGTTTTATCAGTGTTTGATTTGGGACTCAAGGGTAGCATAGCTTTGAGCGATAGCTTAAATTGACAAGAGGCTCGAGTACTTTATTGTTACAAAATTTCAAGGTTTTATGACGGTCCAGTAAAAAGTTACAAGCATTTGTATGTTGCAAACATTGATAGGCGTAGGACGTACCGTATAGAAGTTAGGGCCATTTGAAGTTTTATCAGAGTTTGATGTGGGACTGAAGTGTAGCATAGCTTTGAGCGATAGCTTAAATTGACAAGGGGCTCGAGTACTTCACTGTTAAAAAATTTCAATGTTTTATGACACTCCAGTAAAAAGTTACAAGCATATGTTGGTTGCAAACTTTCATAGGTGCAGGACGTACCGTATAGAAGTTAGGGCCATTTGAAGTTTTATCAGTGTTTGATTTGGGACTTAAGTGTAGCATAGCTTTGAGCGATAGCTTAAATTGACAAGAGGCTCGAGTATTTTATTGTTACAAAATGTCAAGGTTTTATGACACTCCAGTAAAAAGTTACAAGTATTTGTAGGTTGCATACTTTCATAGGTGTAAGACGTACCGTATAGAAGTTAGGGCCATTTGAAGTTTTATCAGTGTTTGATTTGGGACTCAAGTGTAGCATAGCTTTGAGCGATAGCTTAAATTGACAAGAGGCTCGAGTACTTTATTGTTACAAAATTTCAAGGTTTTATGACACTCCAGTAAAAAGTTACAAGCATTTGTAGGGTGCAAACTTTCATAGGTGTAGGACGTACCGTATAGAAGTTAGGGCCATTTGAAGTTTTATCAGTGTTTGATTTGGGACTCAAGTGTAGCATAGCTTTGAGCGATAGCTTAAATTGACAAGAGGATCGTGTACTTTATTGTTACAAAATTTCAAGGTTTTATGACACTCCAGTAAAAAGTTACAAGCATTTGTATGTTGCAAGCTTTGATAGGTGCAGGACGTACCGTATAGAAGTTAGAGCCATTTGAAATTTTATCAGTGTTTGATTTGGGACTCAAGGGTAGCATAGCTTTGAGCGATAGCTTAAATTGACAAGAGGCTCGAGTACTTTATTGTTACAAAATTTCAAGGTTTTATGACGCACCATTAAAAAGTTACAAGCATTTGTATGTTGAAAACTTTGATAGGTGCAGGACGTACCGTATAGAAGTTAGAGCCATTTGAAGTTTTATCAGTGTTTGATTTGGGACTCAAGGGTAGCATAGCTTTAAGCGATAGCTTAAATTGACAAGAGGCATGAGTACTTTATTGTTACAAAATTTCAAGGTTTTATGACGCACCAGTAAAAAGTTACAAGCATTTGTAGGTTGCAAAGTTTGATAGGTGTAGGACGTACCGTATAGAAGTTAGAGCCATTTGAAGTTTTATCAGTGTTTGATTTGGGACTCAAGAGTAGCGTAGCCTTGAGCGATAGCTTCAATTGACAAGAGGCTCGAGTACTTTATTGTTACAAAATTTCAAGGTTTTATGACGATCCAGTAAAAACTTACAAGCATTTGTATGTTGCAAACTTTGATAGGTGTAGGACGTACCGTATAGAAGTTAGGGCCATTTGAAGTTTTATCAGAGTTTGATGTGGGACTTAAGTGTAGCATAGCTTTGAGCGATAGCTTAAATTGACAAGGGGCTCGAGTACTTCACTGTTAAAAAATTTCAATGTTTTATGACACTCCAGTAAAAAGTTACAAGCATTTGTTGGTTGCAAACTTTCATAGGTGCAGGACGTACCGTATAGAAGTTAGGGCCATTTGAAGTTTTATCAGTGTTTGATTTGGGACTCAAGTGTAGCATAGCTTTGAGCGATAGCTTAAATTGACAAGAGGCTCGAGTATTTTATTGTTACAAAATGTCAAGGTTTTATGACACTCCAGTAAAAAGTTACAAGTATTTGTAGGTTGCATACTTTCATAGGTGTAAGACGTACCGTATAGAAGTTAGGGCCATTTGAAGTTTTATCAGTGTTTGATTTGGGACTCAAGTGTAGCATAGCTTTGAGCGATAGCTTAAATTGACAAGAGGCTCGAGTACTTTATTGTTACAAAATTTCAAGGTTTTATGACACTCCAGTAAAAAGTTACAAGCATTTGTAGGGTGCAAACTTTCATAGGTGTAGGACGTACCGTATAGAAGTTAGGGCCATTTGAAGTTTTATCAGTGTTTGATTTGGGACTCAAGTGTAGCATAGCTTTGAGCGATAGCTTAAATTGACAAGAGGATCGTGTACTTTATTGTTACAAAATTTCAAGGTTTTATGACACTCCAGTAAAAAGTTACAAGCATTTGTATGTTGCAAGCTTTGATAGGTGCAGGACGTACCGTATAGAAGTTAGAGCCATTTGAAATTTTATCAGTGTTTGATTTGGGACTCAAGGGTAGCATAGCTTTGAGCGATAGCTTAAATTGACAAGAGGCTCGAGTACTTTATTGTTACAAAATTTCAAGGTTTTATGACGCACCATTAAAAAGTTACAAGCATTTGTATGTTGAAAACTTTGATAGGTGCAGGACGTACCGTATAGAAGTTAGAGCCATTTGAAGTTTTATCAGTGTTTGATTTGGGACTCAAGGGTAGCATAGCTTTAAGCGATAGCTTAAATTGACAAGAGGCATGAGTACTTTATTGTTACAAAATTTCAAGGTTTTATGACGCACCAGTAAAAAGTTACAAGCATTTGTAGGTTGCAAAGTTTGATAGGTGTAGGACGTACCGTATAGAAGTTAGAGCCATTTGAAGTTTTATCAGTGTTTGATTTGGGACTCAAGAGTAGCGTAGCCTTGAGCGATAGCTTCAATTGACAAGAGGCTCGAGTACTTTATTGTTACAAAATTTCAAGGTTTTATGACGCTCCAGTAAAAACTTACAAGCATTTGTATGTTGCAAACTTTGATAGGTGTAGGACGTACCGTATAGAAGTTAGGGCCACTTGAAGTTTTATCAGTGTTTGATTTGGGACTCAAGGTTGGCATAGCTTTGAGCGATAGCTTAAATTGACAAGAGGCTCGAGTACTTTATTGATACAAAATTTCAAGGTTTTATGAAGCTTAAATTGACGAGAGGCTCGAGTACTTTATTGTTACAAAATTTCAAGGTTTTATGACGCTCCAGTAAAAAGTTACAAGCATATGTATGTTGCAAACTTTGATGGTTGTAGGACGTACCGTATAGAAGTTAGGGCCATTTGAAGTTTTTTCAGTGTTTGATTTGGGACTCAAGGGTAGCATAGCTTTGAGCGATAGCTTAAATTGACAAGAGGCTCGAGTACGTTATTGTTACAAAATTTCAAGGTTTTATGACACTCCAGTAAAAAGTTACTAGCATTTGTATGTTGCAAACTTTGATAGGTGTAGGACGTACCGTATAGAAGTTAGAGCCATTTGAAGTTTTATCAGTGTTTGATTTGGGACTCAAGGGTAGCATAGCTTTGAGCAATAGCTTAAATTGACAAGAGGCTCGAGTACTTTATTGTTACAAAATTTCAAGGTTTTATGACGGTCCAGTAAAAAGTTACAAGCATTTGTATGTTGCAAACATTGATAGGCGTAGGACGTACCGTATAGAAGTTAGGGCCATTTGAAATTTTATCAGTGTTTGATTTGGGACTCAAGGGTAGCATAGCTTTGAGCGATAGCTTAAATTGACAAGAGGCTCGAGTACTTTATTGTTACAAAATTTCAAGGTTTTATGACGCACCATTAAAAAGTTACAAGCATTTGTATGTTGAAAACTTTGATAGGTGCAGGACGTACCGTATAGAAGTTAGAGCCATTTGAAGTTTTATCAGTGTTTGATTTGGGACTCAAGGGTAGCATAGCTTTAAGCGATAGCTTAAATTGACAAGAGGCATGAGTACTTTATTGTTACAAAATTTCAAGGTTTTATGACGCACCAGTAAAAAGTTACAAGCATTTGTAGGTTGCAAAGTTTGATAGGTGTAGGACGTACCGTATAGAAGTTAGAGCCATTTGAAGTTTTATCAGTGTTTGATTTGGGACTCAAGAGTAGCGTAGCCTTGAGCGATAGCTTCAATTGACAAGAGGCTCGAGTACTTTATTGTTACAAAATTTCAAGGTTTTATGACGATCCAGTAAAAACTTACAAGCATTTGTATGTTGCAAACTTTGATAGGTGTAGGACGTACCGTATAGAAGTTAGGGCCATTTGAAGTTTTATCAGAGTTTGATGTGGGACTGAAGTGTAGCATAGCTTTGAGCGATAGCTTAAATTGACAAGGGGCTCGAGTACTTCACTGTTAAAAAATTTCAATGTTTTATGACACTCCAGTAAAAAGTTACAAGCATTTGTTGGTTGCAAACTTTCATAGGTGCAGGACGTACCGTATAGAAGTTAGGGCCATTTGAAGTTTTATCAGTGTTTGATTTGGGACTCAAGTGTAGCATAGCTTTGAGCGATAGCTTAAATTGACAAGAGGCTCGAGTATTTTATTGTTACAAAATGTCAAGGTTTTATGACACTCCAGTAAAAAGTTACAAGTATTTGTAGGTTGCATACTTTCATAGGTGTAAGACGTACCGTATAGAAGTTAGGGCCATTTGAAGTTTTATCAGTGTTTGACTTGGGACTCAAGTGTAGCATAGCTTTGAGCGATAGCTTAAATTGACAAGAGGATCGTGTACTTTATTGTTACAAAATTTCAAGGTTTTATGACACTCCAGTAAAAAGTTACAAGCATTTGTATGTTGCAAGCTTTGATAGGTGCAGGACGTACCGTATAGAAGTTAGAGCCATTTGAAATTTTATCAGTGTTTGATTTGGGACTCAAGGGTAGCATAGCTTTGAGCGATAGCTTAAATTGACAAGAGGCTCGAGTACTTTATTGTTACAAAATTTCAAGGTTTTATGACGCACCATTAAAAAGTTACAAGCATTTGTATGTTGAAAACTTTGATAGGTGCAGGACGTACCGTATAGAAGTTAGAGCCATTTGAAGTTTTATCAGTGTTTGATTTGGGACTCAAGGGTAGCATAGCTTTTAGCGATAGCTTAAATTGACAAGAGGCATGAGTACTTTATTGTTACAAAATTTCAAGGTTTTATGACGCACCAGTAAAAAGTTACAAGCATTTGTAGGTTGCAAAGTTTGATAGGTGTAGGACGTACCGTATAGAAGTTAGAGCCATTTGAAGTTTTATCAGTGTTTGATTTGGGACTCAAGAGTAGCGTAGCCTTGAGCGATAGCTTCAATTGACAAGAGGCTCGAGTACTTTATTGTTACAAAATTTCAAGGTTTTATGACGCTCCAGTAAAAACTTACAAGCATTTGTATGTTGCAAACTTTGATAGGTGTAGGACGTACCGTATAGAAGTTAGGGCCACTTGAAGTTTTATCAGTGTTTGATTTGGGACTCAAGGTTGGCATAGCTTTGAGCGATAGCTTAAATTGACAAGAGGCTCGAGTACTTTATTGATACAAAATTTCAAGGTTTTATGAAGCTTAAATTGACGAGAGGCTCGAGTACTTTATTGTTACAAAATTTCAAGGTTTTATGACGCTCCAGTAAAAAGTTACAAGCATTTGTATGTTGCAAACATTGATAGGCGTAGGACGTACCGTATAGAAGTTAGGGCCATTTGAAATTTTATCAGTGTTTGATTTGGGACTCAAGGGTAGCATAGCTTTGAGCGATAGCTTAAATTGACAAGAGGCTCGAGTACTTTATTGTTACAAAATTTCAAGGTTTTATGACGCACCATTAAAAAGTTACAAGCATTTGTATGTTGAAAACTTTGATAGGTGCAGGACGTACCGTATAGAAGTTAGAGCCATTTGAAGTTTTATCAGTGTTTGATTTGGGACTCAAGGGTAGCATAGCTTTAAGCGATAGCTTAAATTGACAAGAGGCATGAGTACTTTATTGTTACAAAATTTCAAGGTTTTATGACGCACCAGTAAAAAGTTACAAGCATTTGTAGGTTGCAAAGTTTGATAGGTGTAGGACGTACCGTATAGAAGTTAGAGCCATTTGAAGTTTTATCAGTGTTTGATTTGGGACTCAAGAGTAGCGTAGCCTTGAGCGATAGCTTCAATTGACAAGAGGCTCGAGTACTTTATTGTTACAAAATTTCAAGGTTTTATGACGATCCAGTAAAAACTTACAAGCATTTGTATGTTGCAAACTTTGATAGGTGTAGGACGTACCGTATAGAAGTTAGGGCCATTTGAAGTTTTATCAGAGTTTGATGTGGGACTGAAGTGTAGCATAGCTTTGAGCGATAGCTTAAATTGACAAGGGGCTCGAGTACTTCATTGTTAAAAAATTTCAATGTTTTATGACACTCCAGTAAAAAGTTACAAGCATTTGTTGGTTGCAAACTTTCATAGGTGCAGGACGTACCGTATAGAAGTTAGGGCCATTTGAAGTTTTATCAGTGTTTGATTTGGGACTCAAGTGTAGCATAGCTTTGAGCGATAGCTTAAATTGACAAGAGGCTCGAGTATTTTATTGTTACAAAATGTCAAGGTTTTATGACACTCCAGTAAAAAGTTACAAGTATTTGTAGGTTGCATACTTTCATAGGTGTAAGACGTACCGTATAGAAGTTAGGGCCATTTGAAGTTTTATCAGTGTTTGATTTGGGACTCAAGTGTAGCATAGCTTTGAGCGATAGCTTAAATTGACAAGAGGCTCGAGTACTTTATTGTTACAAAATTTCAAGGTTTTATGACACTCCAGTAAAAAGTTACAAGCATTTGTAGGGTGCAAACTTTCATAGGTGTAGGACGTACCGTATAGAAGTTAGGGCCATTTGAAGTTTTATCAGTGTTTGATTTGGGACTCAAGTGTAGCATAGCTTTGAGCGATAGCTTAAATTGACAAGAGGATCGTGTACTTTATTGTTACAAAATTTCAAGGTTTTATGACACTCCAGTAAAAAGTTACAAGCATTTGTATGTTGCAAGCTTTGATAGGTGCAGGACGTACCGTATAGAAGTTAGAGCCATTTGAAATTTTATCAGTGTTTGATTTGGGACTCAAGGGTAGCATAGCTTTGAGCGATAGCTTAAATTGACAAGAGGCTCGAGTACTTTATTGTTACAAAATTTCAAGGTTTTATGACGCACCATTAAAAAGTTACAAGCATTTGTATGTTGAAAACTTTGATAGGTGCAGGACGTACCGTATAGAAGTTAGAGCCATTTGAAGTTTTATCAGTGTTTGATTTGGGACTCAAGGGTAGCATAGCTTTAAGCGATAGCTTAAATTGACAAGAGGCATGAGTACTTTATTGTTACAAAATTTCAAGGTTTTATGACGCACCAGTAAAAAGTTACAAGCATTTGTAGGTTGCAAAGTTTGATAGGTGTAGGACGTACCGTATAGAAGTTAGAGCCATTTGAAGTTTTATCAGTGTTTGATTTGGGACTCAAGAGTAGCGTAGCCTTGAGCGATAGCTTCAATTGACAAGAGGCTCGAGTACTTTATTGTTACAAAATTTCAAGGTTTTATGACGCTCCAGTAAAAACTTACAAGCATTTGTATGTTGCAAACTTTGATAGGTGTAGGATGTACCGTATAGAAGTTAGGGCCACTTGAAGTTTTATCAGTGTTTGATTTGGGACTCAAGGTTGGCATAGCTTTGAGCGATAGCTTAAATTGACAAGAGGCTCGAGTACTTTATTGATACAAAATTTCAAGGTTTTATGAAGCTTAAATTGACGAGAGGCTCGAGTACTTTATTGTTACAAAATTTCAAGGTTTTATGACGCTCCAGTAAAAAGTTACAAGCATTTGTATGTTGCAAACTTTGATGGTTGTAGGACGTACCGTATAGAAGTTAGGGCCATTTGAAGTTTTTTCAGTGTTTGATTTGGGACTCAAGGGTAGCATAGCTTTGAGCGATAGCTTAAATTGACAAGAGGCTCGAGTACGTTATTGTTACAAAATTTCAAGGTTTTATGACACTCCAGTAAAAAGTTACTAGCATTTGTATGTTGCAAACTTTGATAGGTGTAGGACGCACCGTATAGAAGTTAGAGCCATTTGAAGTTTTATCAGTGTTTGATTTGGGACTCAAGGGTAGCATAGCTTTGAGCGATAGCTTAAATTGACAAGAGGCTCGAGTACTTTATTGTTACAAAATTTCAAGGTTTTATGACGGTCCAGTAAAAAGTTACAAGCATTTGTATGTTGCAAACATTGATAGGCGTAGGACGTACCGTATAGAAGTTAGGGCCATTTGAGTTTTATCAGAGTTTGATGTGGGACTGAAGTGTAGCATAGCTTTGAGCGATAGCTTAAATTGACAAGGGGCTCGAGTACTTCACTGTTAAAAAATTTCAATGTTTTATGACACTCCAGTAAAAAGTTACAAGCATTTGTTGGTTGCAAACTTTCATAGGTGCAGGACGTACCGTATAGAAGTTAGGGCCATTTGAAGTTTTATCAGTGTTTGATTTGGGACTCAAGTGTAGCATAGCTTTGAGCGATAGCTTAAATTGACAAGAGGCTCGAGTATTTTATTGTTACAAAATGTCAAGGTTTTATGACACTCCAGTAAAAAGTTACAAGTATTTGTAGGTTGCATACTTTCATAGGTGTAAGACGTACCGTATAGAAGTTAGGGCCATTTGAAGTTTTATCAGTGTTTGATTTGGGACTCAAGTGTAGCATAGCTTTGAGCGATAGCTTAAATTGACAAGAGGCTCGAGTACTTTATTGTTACAAAATTTTAAGGTTTTATGACACTCCAGTAAAAAGTTACAAGCATTTGTAGGGTGCAAACTTTCATAGGTGTAGGACGTACCGTATAGAAGTTAGGGCCATTTGAAGTTTTATCAGTGTTTGATTTGGGACTCAAGTGTAGCATAGCTTTGAGCGATAGCTTAAATTGACAAGAGGATCGTGTACTTTATTGTTACAAAATTTCAAGGTTTTATGACACTCCAGTAAAAAGTTACAAGCATTTGTATGTTGCAAGCTTTGATAGGTGCAGGACGTACCGTATAGAAGTTAGAGCCATTTGAAATTTTATCACTGTTTGATTTGGGACTCAAGGGTAGCATAGCTTTGAGCGATAGCTTAAATTGACAAGAGGCTCGAGTACTTTATTGTTACAAAATTTCAAGGTTTTATGACGCACCATTAAAAAGTTACAAGCATTTGTATATTGAAAACTTTGATAGGTGCAGAACGTACCGTATAGAAGTTAGAGCCATTTGAAGTTTTATCAGTGTTTGATTTGGGACTCAAGGGTAGCATAGCTTTAAGCGATAGCTTAAATTGACAAGAGGCACGAGTACTTTATTGTTACAAAATTTCAAGGTTTTATGACGCACCAGTAAAAAGTTACAAGCATTTGTTGGTTGCAAAGTTTGATAGGTGTAGGACGTACCGTATAGAAGTTAGAGCCATTTGAAGTTTTATCAGTGTTTGATTTGGGACTCAAGAGTAGCGTAGCCTTGAGCGATAGCTTAAATTGACAAGAGGCTCGAGTACTTTATTGTTACAAAATTTCAAGGTTTTATGACGCTCCAGTAAAAACTTACAAGCATTTGTATGTTGCAAACTTTGATAGGTGTAGGACGTACCGTATAGAAGTTAGGGCCACTTGAAGTTTTATCAGTGTTTGATTTGGGACTCAAGGTTGGCATAGCTTTGAGCGATAGCTTAAATTGACAAGAGGCTCGAGTACTTTATTGATACAAAATTTCAAGGTTTTATGAAGCTTAAATTGACGAGAGGCTCGAGTACTTTATTGTTACAAAATTTCAAGGTTTTATGACGCTCCAGTAAAAAGTTACAAGCATTTGTAGGTTGCAAACTTTGATACGTGTAGGACGTACCGTATAGAAGTTAGGGCCACTTGAAGTTTTATCAGTGTTTGATTTGGGACTCAAGGTTGGCATAGCTTTGAGCGATAGCTTAAATTGACAAGAGGCTCGAGTACTTTATTGATACAAAATTTCAAGGTTTTATGACACTTCAGCAAAAAGTTACAAGCATTTGTATGTTGCAAGCTTTGATAGGTGCAGGACGTACCGTAAAGAAGTTAGAGCCATTTGAAGTTTTATCAGTGTTTGATTTGGGACTCAAGGGTAGCATAGCTTTGAGCGATAGCTTAAATTGACAAGAGGCTCGAGTACTTTATTGTTACAAAATTTCAAGGTTTTATGACGCACCATTAAAAAGTTACAAGCATTTGTATGTTGAAAACTTTGATAGATGCAGAACGTACCGTATAGAAGTTAGAGCCATTTGAAGTTTTATCAGTGTTTGATTTGGGACTCAAGGGTAGCATAGCTTTAAGCGATAGCTTAAATTGACAAGAGGCACGAGTACTTTATTGTTACAAAATTTCAAGGTTTTATGACGCACCAGTAAAAAGTTACAAGCATTTGTAGGTTGCAAAGTTTGATAGGTGTAGGACGTACCGTATAGAAGTTAGAGCCATTTGAAGTTTTATCAGTGTTTGATTTGGGACTCAAGAGTAGCGTAGCCTTGAGCGATAGCTTAAATTGACAAGAGGCTCGAGTACTTTATTGTTACAAAAGGTTTTATGACGCTCCAGTAAAAACTTACAAGCATTTGTATGTTGCAAACTTTGATAGGTGTAGGACGTACCGTATAGAAGTTAGGGCCACTTGAAGTTTTATCAGTGTTTGATTTGGGACTCAAGGGTAGCATAGCTTTGAGCGATAGCTTAAATTGACAAGAGGCTCGAGTACTTTATTGTTACAAAATTTCAAGGTTTTATGACGCACCAGTAAAAAGTTACAAGCATTTGTATGTTGCAAACTTTGATAGGTGTAGGACGTACCGTATAGACGTTAGAGCCATTTGAAGTTTTATCAGTGTTTGATTTGGGACTCAAGGGTAGCATAGCTTTGAGCGATAGCTTAAATTGACAAGAGGCTCGAGTACTTTATTGATACAAAATTTCAAGGTTTTATGAAGCTTAAATTGACGAGAGGCTCGAGTACTTTATTGTTACAATATTTCAAGGTTTTATGACGCTCCAGTAAAAAGTTACAAGCATTTGTATGTTGCAAACTTTGATAGGTGTAGGACGTACCGTATAGAAGTTAGAGCCATTTGAAGTTTTATCAGTGTTTGATTTGGGACTCAAGGGTAGCATAGCTTTGAGCGATAGCTTAAATTGACAAGAGGCTCGAGTACTTTATTGTTACAAAATTTCAGGGTTTACAAGCATTTGTATGTTGCAAACTTTGATAGGTGTAGGACGTACCGTATAGAAGTTAGAGCCATTTGAAGTTTTATCAGTGTTTGATTTGGGACTCAAGGGTAGCATAGCTTTGAGCGATAGCTTAAATTGACAAGAGGCTCGAGTACTTTATTGTTACAAAATTTCAGGGTTTTATGACGCACCAGTAAAAAGTTACAAGCATTTGTAGGTTGCAAACTTTGATAGGTGTAGGACGTACCGTATAGAAGTTAGAGCCATTTGAAGTTTTATCAGTGTTTGATTTGGGACTCAAGGGTAGCATAGCCTTGAGCGATAGCTTAAATTGACAAGAGGCTCGAGTACTTTATTGTTACAAAATTTCAAGGTTTTATGACGCTCCAGTAAAAACTTACAAGCATTTGTGTGTTGCAAACTTTGATAGGTATAGGACGTACCGTATAGAAGTTAGGGCCACTTGAAGGTTTATCAGTGTTTGATTTGGGACTCAAGGTTGGCATAGCTTTGAGCGATAGCTTAAATTGACAAGAGGCTCGAGTACTTTATTGATACAAAATTTCAAGGTTTTATGAAGCTTAAATTGACGAGAGGCTCGAGTACTTTATTGTTACAAAATTTCAAGGTTTTATGACGCTCCAGTAAAAAGTTACAAGCATTTGTATGTTGCAAACTTTGATAGGTGTAGGACGTACCGTATAGAAGTTAGGGCCATTTGAAGTTTTTTCAGTGTTTGATTTGGGACTCAAGGGTAGCATAGCTTTGGGCGATAGCTTAAATTGGCAAGAGGCTCGAGTACTTTATTGTTACAAAATTTCAAGGTTTTATGACGCTCCAGTAAAAAGTTACAAGCATTTGTTTGTTGCAAACTTTGATAGGTGTATGACGTACCGTATAGAAGTTAGAGCCATTTGAAGTTTTATCAGTGTTTGATTTGGGACTCAAGGGTAGCATAGCTTTGAGCGATAGCTTAAATTGACAAGAGGCTCGAGTACTTTATTGTTACAAAATTTCAAGGTTTTATGACGCTCCAGTAAAAAGTTACAAGCATTTGTATGTTTCAAACTTTGATAGGCGTAGGACGTACCGTATAGAAGTTAGGGCCATTTGAAGTTTTATCAGTGTTTGATTTGGGACTGAAGTGTAGCATAGCTTTGAGCGATAGCTTAAATTGACAAGGGGCTCGAGTACTTCATTGTTACAAAATTTGAAGGCTTGATGACGCTCCAGTAAAAAGTTACAAGCATTTGTATGTTGCAAACTTTGATAGGTGTAGGGCGTACCGTATAGAAGTTAGGGCAATTTGAAGTTTTATCAGTGTTTGATTTGGGACTCAAGGGTAGCATAGCTTTAAGCGATAGCTTAAATTGACAAGAGGCACGAGTACTTTATTGCTACAAAATTTCAAGGTTTTATGACGCACCAGTAAAAAGTTACAAGCATTTGTAGGTTGCAAAGTTTGATAGGTGTAGGACGTACCGTATAGAAGTTAGAGCCATTTGAAGTTTTATCAGTGTTTGATTTGGGACTCAAGAGTAGCGTAGCCTTGAGCGATAGCTTAAATTGACAAGAGGCTCGAGTACTTTATTGTTACAAAATTTCAAGGTTTTATGACGCTCCAGTAAAAACTTACAAGCATTTGTATGTTGCAAACTTTGATAGGTGTAGGACGTACCGTATAGAAGTTAGGGCCACTTGAAGTTTTATCAGTGTTTGATTTGGGACTCAAGGTTGGCATAGCTTTGAGCGATAGCTTAAATTGACAAGAGGCTCGAGTACTTTATTGATACAAAATTTCAAGGTTTTATGAAGCTAAAATTGACGAGAGGCTCGAGTACTTTATTGTTACAATATTTCAAGGTTTTATGACGCTCCAGTAAAAAGTTACAAGCATTTGTATGTTGCAAACTTTGATAGGTGTATGACGTACCGTATAGAAGTTAGAGCCATTTGAAGTTTTATCAGTGTTTGATTTGGGACTCAAGGGTAGCATAGCTTTGAGCGATAGCTTAAATTGACAAGAGGCTCGAGTACTTTATTGTTACAAAATTTCAAGGTTTTATGACGCTCCAGTAAAAAGTTACAAGCATTTGTATGTTTCAAACTTTGATAGGCGTAGGACGTACCGTATAGAAGTTAGGGCCATTTGAAGTTTTATCAGTGTTTGATTTGGGACTGAAGTGTAGCATAGCTTTGAGCGATAGCTTAAATTGACAAGGGGCTCGAGTACTTCATTGTTACAAAATTTGAAGGCTTGATAACGCTCCAGTAAAAAGTTACAAGCATTTGTATGTTGCAAACTTTGATAGGTGTAGGGCGTACCGTATAGAAGTTAGGGCAATTTGAAGTTTTATCAGTGTTTGATTTGGGACTCAAGGGTAGCATAGCTTTGAGCGATAGCTTTAATTGACAAGAGGCTCGAGTACTTTATTGTTACAAAATTTCAAGGTTTTATGACACTCCAGTAAAAAGTTACAAGCATTTGTATGTTGCAAGCTTTGATAGGTGCAGGACGTACCGTATAGAAGTTAGAGCCATTTGAAGTTTTATCAGTGTTTGATTTGGGACTCAAGGGTAGCATAGCTTTGAGCGATAGCTTAAATTGACGAGAGGCTCGAGTACTTTATTGTTACAAAATTTCAAGGTTTTATGACGCTCCAGTAAAAAGTTACAAGCATTTGTATGTTGCAAACTTTGATAGGTGTAGGACGTACCGTATAGAAGTTAGAGCCATTTGAAGTTTTATCAGTGTTTGATTAGGGACCCAAGGGTAGCATAGCTTTGAGCGATAGCTTAAATTGACAAGAGGCTCGAGTACTTTATTGTTACAAAATTTCAAGGTTTTATGACGCTCCAGTAAAAAGTTACAAGCATTTGTATGTTTCAAACTTTGATAGGCGTAGGACGTACCGTATAGAAGTTAGGGCCATTTGAAGTTTTATCAGTGTTTGATTTGGGACTGAAGTGTAGCATAGCTTTGAGCGATAGCTTAAATTGACAAGGGGCTCGAGTACTTCATTGTTACAAAATTTGAAGGCTTGATGACGCTCCAGTAAACAGTTACAAGCATTTGTATGTTGCAAACTTTGATAGGTGTAGGGCGTACCGTATAGAAGTTAGGGCAATTTGAAGTTTTATCAGTGTTTGATTTGGGACTCAAGGGTAGCATAGCTTTGAGCGATAGCTTTAATTGACAAGAGGCTCGAGTACTTTATTGTTACAAAATTTCAAGGTTTTATGACACTCCAGTAAAAAGTTACAAGCAGTTGTATGTTGCAAGCTTTGATAGGTGCAGGACGTACCGTATAGAAGTTAGAGCCATTTGAAGTTTTATCAGTGTTTGATTTGGGACTCAAGGGTAGCATAGCCTTGAGCGATAGCTTAAATTGACAAGAGGCTCGAGTACTTTATTGTTACAAAATTTCAAGGTTTTATGACGCTCCAGTAAAAACTTACAAGCATTTGTATGTTGCAAACTTTGATAGGTATAGGACGTACCGTATAGAAGTTAGGGCCACTTGAAGTTTTATCAGTGTTTGATTTGGGACTCAAGGTTGGCATAGCTTTGAGCGATAGCTTAAATTGACAAGAGGCTCGAGTACTTTATTGACACAAAATTTCAAGGTTTTATGAAGCTTAAATTGACGAGAGGCTCGAGTACTTTCTTGTTACAAAATTTCAAGGTTGTATGACGCACCAGTAAAAAGTTACAAGCATTTGTATGTTGCAAACTTTGATAGGTGTAGGACGTACCGTATAGAAGTTAGGGCCATTTGAAGTTTTTTCAGTGTTTGATTTGGGACTCAAGGGTAGCATAGCCTTGAGCGATAGCTTTAATTGACAAGAGGCTCGAGTACTTTATTGTTACAAAATTTCAAGGTTTTATGACGCTCCAGTAAAAAGTTACAAGCATTTGTTTGTTGCAAACTTTGATAGGTGTATGACGTACCGTATAGAAGTTAGAGCTATTTAAAGTTTTATCAGTGTTTGATTTGGGACTCAAGGGTAGCATAGCTTTGAGTGATAGCTTAAATTGACAAGAGGCTCGAGTACTTTATTGTTACAAAATTTCAAGGTTTTATGACGCTCCAGTAAAAAGTTACAAGCATTTGTATGTTTCAAACTTTGATAGGCGTAGGACGTACCGTATAGAAGTTAGGGCCATTTGAAGTTTTATCAGTGTTTGATTTGGGACTGAAGTGTAGCATAGCTTTGAGCGATAGCTTAAATTGACAAGGGGCTCGAGTACTTCATTGTTACAAAATTTGAAGGCTTGATGACGCCCCAGTAAAAAGTTACAAGCATTTGTATGTTGCAAACTTTGATAGGTGTAGGGCGTACCGTATAGAAGTTAGGGCAATTTGAAGTTTTATCAGTGTTTGATTTGGGACTCAATGGTAGCATAGCTTTGAGCGATAGCTTTAATTGACAAGAGGCTCGAGTACTTTATTGTTACAAAATTTCAAGGTTTTATGACACTCCAGTAAAAAGTTACAAGCATTTGTATGTTGCAAGCTTTGATAGGTGCAGGACGTACCGTATAGAAGTTAGAGCCATTTGGAGTTTTATCAGTGTTTGATTTGGGACTCAAGGGTAGCATAGCTTTGAGCGATAGCTTAAATTGACAAGAGTCTCGAGTATTTTATTGTTACAAAATTTTAAGGTTTTATGACGCACCATTAAAAAGTTACAAGCATTTGTATGTTGAAAACTTTGATAGGTGCAGGACGTACCGTTTAGAAGTTAGAGCCATTTGAAGTTTTATCAGTGTTTGATTTGGGACTCAAGGGTAGCATAGCTTTAAGCGATAGCTTAAATTGACAAGAGGCACGAGTACTTTATTGTTACAAAATTTCAAGGCTTTATGACGCACCAGTAAAAAGCTACAAGCATTTGTAGGTTGCAAACTTTGATAGGTGTAGGACGTACCTTATAGAAGTTAGAGCCATTTGAAGTTTTATCAGTGTTTGATTTGGGACTCAAGAGTAGCGTAGCCTTGAGCGATAGCTTAAATTGACAAGAGGCTCGAGTACTTTATTGTTACAAAATTTCAAGGTTTTATGACGCTCCAGTAAAAACTTACAAGCATTTGTATGTTGCAAACTTTGATAGGTGTAGGACGTACCGTATAGAAGTAGGGCCACTTGAAGTTTTATCAGTGTTTGATTTGGGACTCAAGGTTGGCATAGCTTTGAGCGATAGCTTAAATTGACAAGAGGCTCGAGTACTTTATTGATACAAAATTTCAAGGTTTTATGAAGCTTAAATTGACGAGAGGCTCGAGTACTTTATTGTTACAAAATTTCAAGGTTTTATGACGCTCCAGTAACAAGTTACAAGCATTTGTATGTTGCAAACTTTGATAGGTGTAGGATGTACCGTATAGAAGTTAGGGCCATTTGAAGTTTTTTCAGCGTTTGATTTGGGACTCAAGGGTAGCATAGCTTTGAGCGATAGCTTAAATTGGCAAGAGGCTCGAGTACTTTATTGTTACAAAATTTCAAGGTTTTATGACGCTCCAGTAAAAAGTTACAAGCATTTGTTTGCTGCAAACTTTGATAGGTGTATGACGTACCGTATAGAAGCTAGAACCATTTGAAGTTTTATCAGTGTTTGATTTGAGACTCAAGGGTAGCATAGCTTTGAGCGATAGCTTAAATTGACAAGAGGCTCGAGTACTTTATTGTTACAAAATTTCAAGGTTTTATGACGCTCCAGTAAAAAGTTTCAAGCATTTGTATGTTTCAAACTTTGATAGGCGTAGGACGTACCGTATAGAAGTTAGGGCCATTTGAAGTTTTATCAGTGTTTGATTTGGGACTGAAGTGTAGCATAGCTTTGAGCGATAGCTTAAATTGACAAGGGGCTCGAGTACTTCATTGTTACAAAATTTGAAGGCTTGATGACGCTCCAGTAAAAAGTTACAAGCATTTGTATGTTGCAAACTTTGATAGGTGTAGGGCGTACCGTATAGAAGTTAGGGCAATTTGAAGTTTTATCAGTGTTTGATTTGGGACTCAAGGGTAGCATAGCTTTGAGCGATAGCTTTAATTGACAAGAGGGTCGAGTACTTTATTGTTACAAAATTTCAAGGTTTTATGACGCACCAGTAAAAAGTCACAAGCATTTGTATGTTGCAAACTTTGATAGGTGTAGGACGTACCGTATAGAAGTTAGGGCCATTTGAAGTTTTATCAGTGTTTGATTTGGGACTCAAGTGTGGCATAGCTTTGAGCGATAGCTTAAATTGACAAGAAGCTCGAGTACTTTATTGTTACAAAATTTCAAGGTTTTATGACGCTCCAGAAAAAAGTTACAAGCATTTGTATGTTGCAAACTTTGATAGGTGTAGGACGTACCGCATAGAAGTTAGGGCCATTTGAAGTTTTATCAGTGTTTGATTTGGGACTCAAGGGTAGCATAGCTTTGAGCGATAGCTTAAATTGACAAGAGGCTCGAGTACTTTATTGTTACAAAATTTCAAGCTTTTATGACGCTCCAGTAAAAAGTTACAAGCATTTGTATGTTGCAAACTTTGATAGCTGTAGGGCGTATCGTATAGAAGATTTGGGCCATTTGAAGTTTTATCAGTGTTTGATTTGGGACTCAAGGGTAGCATAGCTTTGAGCGATAGCTTAAATTGACAAGAGGCTCGAGTACTTTATTGTTACAAAATTTCAAGGTTTTATGACTCACCAGTAAAAAGTTACAAGCATTTGTATGTTGCAAATTTTGATAGGTGTAGGACGTACCGTATAGAAGTTAGAGCCATTTGAAGTTTTATCAGTGTTTGATTTGGGACTCAAGGGTAGCATAGCCTTGAGCGATAGCTTAAATTGACAAGAGGCTCGAGTACTTTATTGTTACAAAATTTCAAGGTTTTATGACGCTCCAGTAAAAACTTACAAGCATTTGTATGTTGCAAACTTTGAGAGGTGTAGGACGTACCGTATAGAAGTTAGGGCCACTTGAAGTTTTATCAGTGTTTGATTTGGGACTCACGGTTGGCATAGCTTTGAGCGATAGCTTAAATTGACAAGGGGCTCGAGTACTTCATTGTTACAAAATTTGAAGGCTTGATGACGCTCCAGTAAACAGTTACAAGCATTTGTATGTTGCAAACTTTGATAGGTGTAGGGCGTACCGTATAGAAGTTAGGGCAATTTGAAGTTTTATCAGTGTTTGATTTGGGACTCAAGGGTAGCATAGCTTTGAGTGATAGCTTTAATTGACAAGAGGCTCGAGTACTTTATTGTTACAAAATTTCAAGGTTTTATGACACTCCAGTAAAAAGTTACAAGCAGTTGTATGTTGCAAGCTTTGATAGGTGCAGGACGTACCGTATAGAAGTTAGAGCCATTTGAAGTTTTATCAGTGTTTGATTTGGGACTCAAGGGTAGCATAGCCTTGAGCGATAGCTTAAATTGACAAGAGGCTCGAGTACTTTATTGTTACAAAATTTCAAGGTTTTATGACGCTCCAGTAAAAACTTACAAGCATTTGTATGTTGCAAACTTTGATAGGTATAGGACGTACCGTATAGAAGTTAGGGCCACTTGAAGTTTTATCAGTGTTTGATTTGGGACTCAAGGTTGGCATAGCTTTGAGCGATAGCTTAAATTGACAAGAGGCTCGAGTACTTTATTGACACAAAATTTCAAGGTTTTATGAAGCTTAAATTGACGAGAGGCTCGAGTACTTTCTTGTTACAAAATTTCAAGGTTTTATGACGCACCAGTAAAAAGTTACAAGCATTTGTATGTTGCAAACTTTGATAGGTGTAGGACGTACCGTATAGAAGTTAGGGCCATTTGAAGTTTTTTCAGTGTTTGATTTGGGACTCAAGGGTAGCATAGCTTTGAGCGATAGCTTAAATTGGCAAGAGGCTCGAGTACTTTATTGTTACAAAATTTCAAGGTTTTATGACGCTCCAGTAAAAAGTTACAAGCATTTGTTTGTTGCAAACTTTGATAGGTGTATGACGTACCGTATAGAAGTTAGAGCTATTTAAAGTTTTATCAGTGTTTGATTTGGGACTCAAGGGTAGCATAGCTTTGAGTGATAGCTTAAATTGACAAGAGGCTCGAGTACTTTATTGTTACAAAATTTCAAGGTTTTATGACGCTCCAGTAAAAAGTTACAAGCATTTGTATGTTTCAAACTTTGATAGGCGTAGGACGTACCGTATAGAAGTTAGGGCCATTTGAAGTTTTATCAGTGTTTGATTTGGGACTGAAGTGTAGCATAGCTTTGAGCGATAGCTTAAATTGATAAGGGGCTCGAGTACTTCATTGTTACAAAATTTGAAGGCTTGATGACGCTCCAGTAAAAAGTTACAAGCATTTGTATGTTGCAAACTTTGATAGGTGTAGGGCGTACCGTATAGAAGTTAGGGCAATTTGAAGTTTTATCAGTGTTTGATTTGGGACTCAATGGTAGCATAGCTTTGAGCGATAGCTTTAATTGACAAGAGGCTCGAGTACTTTATTGTTACAAAATTTCAAGGTTTTATGACACTCCAGTAAAAAGTTACAAGCATTTGTATGTTGTAAGCTTTGATAGGTGCAGGACGTACCGTATAGAAGTTAGAGCCATTTGGAGTTTTATCAGTGTTTGATTTGGGACTCAAGGGTAGCATAGCTTTGAGCGATAGCTTAAATTGACAAGAGTCTCGAGTACTTTATTGTTACAAAATTTTAAGGTTTTATGACGCACCATTAAAAAGTTACAAGCATTTGTATGTTGAAAACTTTGATAGGTGCAGGACGTACCGTTTAGAAGTTAGAGCCATTTGAAGTTTTATCAGTGTTTGATTTGGGACTCAAGGGTAGCATAGCTTTAAGCGATAGCTTAAATTGACAAGAGGCACGAGTACTTTATTGTTACAAAATTTCAAGGCTTTATGACGCACCAGTAAAAAGTTACAAGCATTTGTAGGTTGCAAACTTTGATAGGTGTAGGACGTACCTTATAGAAGTTAGAGCCATTTGAAGTTTTATCAGTGTTTGATTTGGGACTCAAGAGTAGCGTAGCCTTGAGCGATAGCTTAAATTGACAAGAGGCTCGAGTACTTTATTGTTACAAAATTTCAAGGTTTTATGACGCTCCAGTAAAAACTTACAAGCATTTGTATGTTGCAAACTTTGATAGGTGTAGGACGTACCGTATAGAAGTAGGGCCACTTGAAGTTTTATCAGTGTTTGATTTGGGACTCAAGGTTGGCATAGCTTTGAGCGATAGCTTAAATTGACAAGAGGCTCGAGTACTTTATTGATACAAAATTTCAAGGTTTTATGAAGCTTAAATTGACGAGAGGCTCGAGTACTTTATTGTTACAAAATTTCAAGGTTTTATGACGCTCCAGTAACAAGTTACAAGCATTTGTATGTTGCAAACTTTGATAGGTGTAGGATGTACCGTATAGAAGTTAGGGCCATTTGAAGTTTTTTCAGCGTTTGATTTGGGACTTAAGGGTAGCATAGCTTTGAGCGATAGCTTAAATTGGCAAGAGGCTCGAGTACTTTATTGTTACAAAATTTCAAGGTTTTATGACGCTCCAGTAAAAAGTTACAAGCATTTGTTTGCTGCAAACTTTGATAGGTGTATGACGTACCGTATAGAAGCTAGAACCATTTGAAGTTTTATCAGTGTTTGATTTGAGACTCAAGGGTAGCATAGCTTTGAGCGATAGCTTAAATTGACAAGAGGCTCGAGTACTTTATTGTTACAAAATTTCAAGGTTTTATGACGCTCCAGTAAAAAGTTACAAGCATTTGTATGTTTCAAACTTTGATAGGCGTAGGACGTACCGTATAGAAGTTAGGGCCATTTGAAGTTTTATCAGTGTTTGATTTGGGACTGAAGTGTAGCATAGCTTTGAGCGATAGCTTAAATTGACAAGGGGCTCGAGTACTTCATTGTTACAAAATTTGAAGGCTTGATGACGCTCCAGTAAAAAGTTACAAGCATTTGTATGTTGCAAACTTTGATAGGTGTAGGGCGTACCGTATAGAAGTTAGGGCAATTTGAAGTTTTATCAGTGTTTGATTTGGGACTCAAGGGTAGCATAGCTTTGAGCGATAGCTTTAATTGACAAGAGGGTCGAGTACTTTATTGTTACAAAATTTCAAGGTTTTATGACGCACCAGTAAAAAGTCACAAGCATTTGTAGGTTGCAAACTTTGATAGGTGTAGGACGTACCGTATAGAAGTTAGGGCCATTTGAAGTTTTATCAGTGTTTGATTTGGGACTCAAGTGTGGCATAGCTTTGAGCGATAGCTTAAATTGACAAGAAGCTCGAGTACTTTATTGTTACAAAATTTCAAGGTTTTATGACGCTCCAGAAAAAAGTTACAAGCATTTGTATGTTGCAAACTTTGATAGGTGTAGGACGTACCGCATAGAAGTTAGGGCCATTTGAAGTTTTATCAGTGTTTGATTTGGGACTCAAGGGTAGCATAGCTTTGAGCGATAGCTTAAATTGACAAGAGGCTCGAGTACTTTATTGTTACAAAATTTCAAGCTTTTATGACGCTCCAGTAAAAAGTTACAAGCATTTGTATGTTGCAAACTTTGATAGCTGTAGGGCGTATCGTATAGAAGATTTGGGCCATTTGAAGTTTTATCAGTGTTTGATTTGGGACTCAAGGGTAGCATAGCTTTGAGCGATAGCTTAAATTGACAAGAGGCTCGAGTACTTTATTGTTACAAAATTTCAAGGTTTTATGACTCACCAGTAAAAAGTTACAAGCATTTGTATGTTGCAAATTTTGATAGGTGTAGGACGTACCGTATAGAAGTTAGAGCCATTTGAAGTTTTATCAGTGTTTGATTTGGGACTCAAGGGTAGCATAGCCTTGAGCGATAGCTTAAATTGACAAGAGGCTCGAGTACTTTATTGTTACAAAATTTCAAGGTTTTATGACGCTCCAGTAAAAACTTACAAGCATTTGTATGTTGCAAACTTTGAGAGGTGTAGGACGTACCGTATAGAAGTTAGGGCCACTTGAAGTTTTATCAGTGTTTGATTTGGGACTCACGGTTGGCATAGCTTTGAGCGATAGCTTAAATTGACAAGAGGCTCGAGTACTTTATTGATACAAAATTTCAAGGTTTTATGAAGCTTAAATTGACGAGAGGCTCGAGTACTTTATTGTTACAAAATTTCAAGGTTTTATGACGCTCCAGTAAAAAGTTACTAGCATTTGTATGTTGCAAACTTTGATAGGTGTAGGACGTACCGTATAGAAGTTAGAGCCATTTGAAGTTTTATCAGTGTTTGATTTGGGACTCAAGGGTAGCATAGCTTTGAGCGATAGCTTAAATTGACAAGAGGCTCGAGTACTTTATTGTTACAAAATTTCAAGGTTTTATGACGCTCCAGTAAAAAGTTACAAGCATTTGTATGTTGCAAACTTTGATAGGCGTAGGCCGTACCGTATAGAAGTTAGGGCCATTTGAAGTTTTATTAGTGTTTGATTTGGGACTGAAGTGTAGCATAGCTTTGAGCGATAGCTTAAATTGACAAGGGGCTCGAGTACTTCATTGTTACAAAATTTGAAGGCTTGATGACGCTCCAGTAAAAAGTTACAATCATTTGTATGTTGCAAACTTTGATAGGTGTAGGGCGTACCGTATAGAAGTTAGGGCAATTTGAAGTTTTATCAGTGTTTGATATGGGACTCAAGGGTAGCATAGCTTTGAGCGATAGCTTTAATTGACAAGAGGGTCGAGTACTTTATTGTTACAAAATTTCAAGGTTTTATGACGCACCAGTAAAAAGTCACAAGCATTTGTAGGTTGCAAACTTTGATAGGTGTAGGACGTACCGTATAGAAGTTAGGGCCATTTGAAGTTTTATCAGTGTTTGATTTGGGACTCAAGTGTGGCATAGCTCTGAGCGATAGCTTAAATTGACAAGAAGCTCGAGTACTTTATTGTTACAAAATTTCAAGGTTTTATGACGCTCCAGAAAAACGTTACAAGCATTTGTATGTTGCAAACTTTGATAGGTGTAGGACGTACCGCATAGAAGTTAGGGCCATTTGAAGTTTTATCAGTGTTTGATTTGGGACTCAAGGGTAGCATAGCTTTGAGCTATAGCTTAAATTGACAAGAGGCTCGAGTACTTTATTGTTACAAAATTTCAAGGTTTTATGACGCTCCAGTAAAAAGTTACAAGCATTTGTATGTTGCAAACTTTGATAGCTGTAGGGCGTATCGTATAGAAGATAGGGCCATTTGAAGTTTTATCAGTGTTTTATTTGGGACTCAAGGGTAGCATAGCTTTGAGCGATAGCTTAAATTGACAAGAGGCTCGAGTACTTTATTGTTACAAAATTTCAAGGTTTTATGACTCACCAGTAAAAAGTTACAAGAATTTGTATGTTGCAAATTTTGATAGGTGTAGGACGTACCGTATAGAAGTTAGAGCCATTTGAAGTTTTATCAGTGTTTGATTTGGGACTCAAGGGTAGCATAGCCTTGAGCGATAGCTTAAATTGACAAGAGGCTCGAGTACTTTATTGTTACAAAATTTCAAGGTTTTATGACGCTCCAGTAAAAAGTTACAAGCATTTGTATGTTGCAAACTTTGATAGGTGTAGGACGTACCGTATAGAAATTAGGGCCACTTGAAGTTTTATCAGTGTTTGATTTGGGACTCAAGGTTGGCATAGCTTTGAGCGATAGCTTAAATTGACAAGAGGCTCGAGTACTTTATTGATACAAAATTTCAAGGTTTTATGAAGCTTAAATTGACGAGAGGCTCGAGTACTTTATTGTTACAAAATTTCAAGGTTTTATGACGCTCCAGTAAAAAGTTACTAGCATTTGTATGTTGCAAACTTTGATAGGTGTAGGACGTACCGTATAGAAGTTAGAGCCATTTGAAGTTTTATCAGTGTTTGATTTGGGACTCAAGGGTAGCATAGCTTTGAGCGATAGCTTAAATTGACAAGAGGCTCGAGTACTTTATTGTTACAAAATTTCAAGGTTTTATGACGCACCAGTAAAAAGTCACAAGCATTTGTAGGTTGCAAACTTTGATAGGTGTAGGACGTACCGTATAGAAGTTAGGGCCATTTGAAGTTTTATCAGTGTTTGATTTGGGACTCAAGTGTGGCATAGCTTTGAGCGATAGCTTAAATTGACAAGAAGCTCGAGTACTTTATTGTTACAAAATTTCAAGGTTTTATGACGCTCCAGAAAAACGTTACAAGCATTTGTATGTTGCAAACTTTGATAGGTGTAGGACGTACCGCATAGAAGTTAGGGCCATTTGAAGTTTTATCAGTGTTTGATTTGGGACTCAAGGGTAGCATAGCTTTGAGCTATAGCTTAAATTGACAAGAGGCTCGAGTACTTTATTGTTACAAAATTTCAAGGTTTTATGACGCTCCAGTAAAAAGTTACAAGCATTTGTATGTTGCAAACTTTGATAGCTGTAGGGCGTATCGTATAGAAGATAGGGCCATTTGAAGTTTTATCAGTGTTTTATTTGGGACTCAAGGGTAGCATAGCTTTGAGCGATAGCTTAAATTGACAAGAGGCTCGAGTACTTTATTGTTACAAAATTTCAAGGTTTTATGACTCACCAGTAAAAAGTTACAAGAATTTGTATGTTGCAAATTTTGATAGGTGTAGGACGTACCGTATAGAAGTTAGAGCCATTTGAAGTTTTATCAGTGTTTGATTTGGGACTCAAGGGTAGCATAGCCTTGAGCGATAGCTTAAATTGACAAGAGGCTCGAGTACTTTATTGTTACAAAATTTCAAGGTTTTATGACGCTCCAGTAAAAACTTACAAGCATTTGTATGTTGCAAACTTTGATAGGTGTAGGACGTACCGTATAGAAATTAGGGCCACTTGAAGTTTTATCAGTGTTTGATTTGGGACTCAAGGTTGGCATAGCTTTGAGCGATAGCTTAAATTGACAAGAGGCTCGAGTACTTTATTGATACAAAATTTCAAGGTTTTATGAAGCTTAAATTGACGAGAGGCTCGAGTACTTTATTGTTACAAAATTTCAAGGTTTTATGACGCTCCAGTAAAAAGTTACTAGCATTTGTATGTTGGAAACTTTGATAGGTGTAGGACGTACCGTATAGAAGTTAGAGCCATTTGAAGTTTTATCAGTGTTTGATTTGGGACTCAAGGGTAGCATAGCTTTGAGCGATAGCCTAAATTGACAAGAGGCTCGATTACTTTATTGTTACAGAATTTCAAGGTTTTATGACGCTCCAGTAAAAAGTTACAAGCATTTGTATGTTGCAAACTTTGATAGGCGTAGGACGTACCGTATAGAAGTTAGGGCCATTTGAAGTTTTATCAGTGTTTGATTTGGGACTGAAGTGTAGCATAGCTTTGAGCGATAGCTTAAATTGACAAGGGGCTCGAGTACTTCATTGTTACAAAATTTGAAGGCTTGATGACGCTCCAGTAAAAAGTTACAAGCATTTGTATGTTGCAAACTTTGATAGGTGTAGGGCGTACCGTATAGAAGTTAGGGCAATTTGAAGTTTTATCAGTGTTTGATTTGGGACTCAAGGGTAGCATAGCTTTGAGCGATAGCTTTAATTGACAAGAGGGTCGAGTACTTTATTGTTACAAAATTTCAAGGTTTTATGACGCACCAGTAAAAAGTCACAAGCATTTGTACATTGCAAACTTTGATAGGTGTAGGACGTACCGTATAGAAGTTAGGGCCATTTGAAGTTTTATCAGTGTTTGATTTGGGACTCAAGTGTGGCATAGCTTTGAGCGATAGCTTAAATTGACAAGAAGCTCGAGTACTTTATTGTTACAAAATTTCAAGGTTTTATGACGCTCCAGAACAAAGTTACAAGCATTTGTATGTTGCAAACTTTGATAGGTATAGGACGTACCGCATAGAAGTTCGGGCCATTTGAAGTTTTATCAGTGTTTGATTTGGGACTCAAGGGTAGCATAGCTTTGAGCGATAGCTTAAATTGACAAGAGGCTCGACTACTTTATTGTTACAAAATTTCAAGGTTTTATGACGCTCCAGTAAAAAGTTACAAGCATTTGTATGTTGCAAACTTTGATAGGCGTAGGACGTACCTTATAGAAGTTAGGGCCATTTGAAGTTTTATTAGTGTTTGATTTGGGACTGAAGTGTAGCATAGCTTTGAGCGATAGCTTAAATTGACAAGGGGCTCGAGTACTTCATTGTTACAAAATTTGAAGGCTTGATGACGCTCCAGTAAAAAGTTACAAGCATTTGTATGTTGCAAACTTTGATAGGTGTAGGGCGTACCGTATAGAAGTTAGGGCAATTTGAAGTTTTATCAGTGTTTGATTTGGGACTCAAGGGTAGCATAGCTTTGAGCGATAGCTTTAATTGACAAGAGGGTCGAGTACTTTATTGTTACAAAATTTCAAGGTTTTATGACGCACCAGTAAAAAGTCACAAGCATTTGTAGGTTGCAAACTTTGATAGGTGTAGGACGTACCGTATAGAAGTTAGGGCCATTTGAAGTTTTATCAGTGTTTGATTTGGGACTCAAGTGTGGCATAGCTTTGAGCGATAGCTTAAATTGACAAGAAGCTCGAGTACTTTATTGTTACAAAATTTCAAGGTTTTATGACGCTCCAGTAAAAAGTTACAAGCATTTGTATGTTGCAAACTTTGATAGGTGTAGGGCGTACCGTATAGAAGTTAGGGCAATTTGAAGTTTTATCAATGTTTGATTTGGGACTCAAGGGTAGCATAGCTTTGAGCGATAGCTTTAATTGACAAGAGGGTCGAGTACTTTATTGTTACAAAATTTCAAGGTTTTATGACGCACCAGTAAAAAGTCACAAGCATTTGTAGGTTGCAAACTTTGATAGGTGTAGGACGTACCGTATAGAAGTTAGGGCCATTTGAAGTTTTATCAGTGTTTGATTTGGGACTCAAGTGTGGCATAGCTTTGAGCGATAGCTTAAATTGACAAGAAGCTCGAGTACTTTATTGTTACAAAATTTCAAGGTTTTATGACGCTCCAGTAAAAAGTTACAAGCATTTGTATGTTGCAAACTTTGATAGCTGTAGGGCGTATCGTATAGAAGTTAGGGCAATTTGAAGTTTTATCAGTGTTTGATTTGGGACTCAAGGGTAGCATAGCTTTGAGCGATAGCTTTAATTGACAAGAGGGTCGAGTACTTTATTGTTACAAAATTTCAAGGTTTTATGACGCTCCAGAAAAACGTTACAAGCATTTGTATGTTGCAAACTTTGATAGGTGTAGGACGTACCGTATAGAAATTAGGGCCACTTGAAGTTTTATCAGTGTTTGATTTGGGACTCAAGGTTGGCATAGCTTTGAGCGATAGCTTAAATTGACAAGAGGCTCGAGTACTTTATTGATACAAAATTTCAAGGTTTTATGAAGCTTAAATTGACGAGAGGCTCGAGTACTTTATTGTTACAAAATTTCAAGGTTTTATGACGCTCCAGTAAAAAGTTACTAGCATTTGTATGTTGCAAACTTTGATAGGTGTAGGACGTACCGTATAGAAGTTAGAGCCATTTGAAGTTTTATCAGTGTTTGATTTGGGACTCAAGGGTAGCATAGCTTTGAGCGATAGCTTAAATTGACAAGAGGCTCGAGTACTTTATTGTTACAAAATTTCAAGGTTTTATGACGCTCCAGTAAAAAGTTACAAGCATTTGTATGTTGCAAACTTTGATAGGCGTAGGACGTACCGTATAGAAGTTAGGGCTATTTGAAGTTTTATCAGTGTTTGATTTGGGACTGAAGTGTAGCATAGCTTTGAGCGATAGCTTAAATTGACAAGGGGCTCGAGTACTTCATTGTTACAAAATTTGAAGGCTTGATGACGCTCCAGTAAAAAGTTACAAGCATTTGTATGTTGCAAACTTTGATAGGTGTAGGGCGTACCGTATAGAAGTTAGGGCAATTTGAAGTTTTATCAGTGTTTGAATTGGGACTCAAGGGTAGCATAGCTTTGAGCGATAGCTTTAATTGACAAGAGGGTCGAGTACTTTATTGTTACAAAATTTCAAGGTTTTATGACGCACCAGTAAAAAGTCACAAGCATTTGTACGTTGCAAACTTTGATAGGTGTAGGACGTACCGTATAGAAGTTAGGGCCATTTGAAGTTTTATCAGTGTTTGATTTGGGACTCAAGTGTGGCATAGCTTGGAGCGAAAGCTTAAATTGACAAGAAGCTCGAGTACTTTATTGTTACAAAATTTCAAGGTTTTATGACGCTCCAGAACAAAGTTACAAGCATTTGTATGTTGCAAACTTTGATAGGTGTAGGACGTACCGCATAGAAGTTCGGGCCATTTGAAGTTTTATCAGTGTTTGATTTGGGACTCAAGGGTAGCAAAGCTTTGAGCGATAGCTTAAATTGACAAGAGGCTCGAGTACTTTATTGTTACAAAATTTCAAGGTTTTATGACGCTCCAGTAAAAAGTTACAAGCATTTGTACGTTGCAAACTTTGATAGGTGTAGGACGTACCGCATAGAAGTTAGAGCCATTTGAAGTTTTATCAGTGTTTGATTTGGGACTCAAGGGTAGCATAGCTTTGAGCGATAGCTTAAATTGACAAGAGGCTCGAGTACTTTATTGTTACAAAATTTCAAGGTTTTATGACGCTCCAGTAAAAAGTTACAACCATTTGTATGTTGCAAACTTTGATAGGCGTAGGACGTACCGTATAGAAGTTAGGGCCATTTGAAGTTTTATCAGTGTTTGATTTGGGACTGAAGTGTAGCATAGCTTTGAGCGATAGCTTAAATTGACAAGGGGCTCGAGTACTTCATTGTTACAAAATTTGAAGGCTTGATGACGCTCCAGTAAAAAGTTACAAGCATTTGTATGTTGCAAACTTTGATAGGTGTAGGGCGTACCGTATAGAAGTTAGGGCAATTTGAAGTTTTATCAGTGTTTGATTTGGGACTCAAGGGTAGCATAGCTTTGAGCGATAGCTTTAATTGACAAGAGGGTCGAGTACTTTATTGTTACAAAATTTCAAGGTTTTATGACGCACCAGTAAAAAGTCACAAGCATTTGTAGGTTGCAAACTTTGATAGGTGTAGGACGTACCGTATAGAAGTTAGGGCCATTTGAAGTTGTATCAGTGTTTGATTTGGGACTCAAGTGTGGCATAGCTTTGAGCGGTAGCTTAAATTGACAAGAACCTCGAGTACTTTATTGTTACAAAATTTCAAGGCTTTATCACGCTCCAGAAAAAAGTTACAAGCATTTGTATGTTGCAAACTTTGATAGGTGTAGGACGTACCGCATAGAAGTTAGGGCCATTTGAAGTTTTATCAGTGTTTGATTTGGGACTCAAGGGTAGCATAGCTTTGAGCTATAGCTTAAATTGACAAGAGGCTCGAGTACTTTATTGTTACAAAATTTCAAGGTTTTATGACGCTCCAGTAAAAAGTTACAAGCATTTGTATGTTGCAAACTTTGATAGCTGTAAAGCGTATCGTATAGAAGATAGGGCCATTTGAAGTTTTATCAGTGTTTTATTTGGGACTCAAGGGTAGGATAGCTTTGAGCGATAGCTTAAATTGACAAGAGGCTCGAGTACTTTATTGATACAAAATTTCAAGGTTTTATGAAGCTTAAATTGACGAGAGGCTCGAGTACTTTATTGTTACAAAATTTCAAGGTTTTATGACGCTCCAGTAAAAAGTTACTAGCATTTGTATGTTGCAAACTTTGATAGGTGTAGGACGTACCGTATAGAAGTTAGAGCCATTTGAAGTTTTATCAATGTTTGATTTGGGACTCAAGGGTAGCATAGCTTTGAGCGATAGCTTAAATTGACAAGAGGCTCGAGTACTTTATTGTTACAAAATTTCAAGGTTTTATGACGCTCCAGTAAAAAGTTACAAGCATTTGTATGTTGCAAACTTTGATAGGCGTAGGACGTACCGTATAGAAGTTAGGGCCATTTGAAGTTTTATCAGTGTTTGATTTGGGACTGAAGTGTAGCATAGCTTTGAGCGATAGCTTAAATTGACAAGGGGCTCGAGTACTTCATTGTTACAAAATTTGAAGGCTTGATGACGCTCCAGTAAAAAGTTACAAGCATTTGTATGTTGCAAACTTTGATAGGTGTAGGGCGTACCGTATAGAAGTTAGGGCAATTTGAAGTTTTATCAGTGTTTGATTTGATACTCAAGGGTAGCATAGCTTTGAGCGATAGCTTTAATTGACAAGAGGGTCGAGTACTTTATTGTTACAAAATTTCAAGGTTTTATGACGCACCAGTAAAAAGTCACAAGCATTTGTACGTTGCAAACTACTTTGATAGGTGTAGGACGTACCGTATAGAAGTTAGGGCCATTTGAAGTTTTATCAGTGTTTGATTTGGGACTCAAGTGTGGCATAGCTTTGAGCGATAGCTTAAATTGACAAGAAGCTCGAGTACTTTATTGTTACAAAATTTCAAGGTTTTATGACGCTCCAGAACAAAGTTACAAGCATTTGTATGTTGCAAACTTTTATAGGTGTAGGACGTACCGCATAGAAGTTAGGGCCATTTGAAGTTTTATCAGTGTTTGATTTGGGACTCAGGGGTAGCATAGCTTTGAGCGATAGCTTAAATTGACAAGAGGCTCGAGTACTTTATTGTTACAAAATTACAAGGTTTTATGACGCACCAGTAAAAAGTTACAAGCATTTGTATGTTGCAAACTTTGATAGCTGTAGGGCGTATCGTATAGAAGATAGGGCCATTTGAAGTTTTATCAGTGTTTGATTTGGGACTCAAGGGTAGCATAGCTTTGAGCGATAGCTTAAATTGACAAGAGGCTCGAGTACTTTATTGTTACAAAATTTCAAGGTTTTATGACTCACCAGTAAAAAGTTTCAAGCATTTGTATGTTGCAAATTTTGATAGGTGTAGGACGTACCGTATAGAAGTTAGGGCCATTTGAAGTTTTATCAGTGTTTGATTTGGGACTCAAGGGTAGCATAGCTTTGAGTGATAGGTTAAATTCACAAGAAGCTCGCGTACTTTATTGTTACAAAATTTCAAAGTTTTATGACGCTCCAGTAAAAAGTTACAAGCATTTGTACGTTGTAAACTTTCATAGGAGTAGGACGTACCGTATAGAAGTTAGGACCATTTGAAGTTTTATCAGTGTTTGATTTGGGACTCAAGGGTAGCTTAGCTTTGAGCGATAGCTTAAATTGACAAGGGGCTCGATTACTTCATTGTTACAAAATTTGAAGGCTTGATGACGCTCCAGTAAAAAGTTACAAGCATTTGTATGTTGCAAACTTTGATAGGTGTAGGGCGTACCGTATAGAAGTTAGGGCAATTTGAAGTTTTATCAGTGTTTGATTTGATACTCAAGGGTAGCATAGTTTTGAGCGATAGCTTTAATTGACAAGAGGGTCGAGTACTTTATTGTTACAAAATTTCAAGGTTTTATGACGCACCAGTAAAAAGTCACAAGCATTTGTACGTTGCAAACTTTGATAGGTGTAGGACGTACCGTATAGAAGTTAGGGCAATTTGAAGTTTTATCAGTGTTTGATTTGGGACTCAAGTGTGGCATAGCTTTGAGCGATAGCTTAAATTGACAAGAAGCTCGAGTACTTTATTGTTACAAAATTTCAAGGTTTTATGACGCTCCAGAACAAAGTTACAAGCATTTGTATGTTGCAAACTTTGATAGCTGTAGGGCGTATCGTATAGAAGATAGAGCCATTTGAAGTTTTATCAGTGTTTGATTTGGGACTCAAGGGTAGCATAGCTTTGAGCGATAGCTTAAATTGACAAGAGGCTCGAGTACTTTATTGTTACAAAATTTCAAGGTTTTATGACTCACCAGTAAAAAGTTTCAAGCATTTGTATGTTGCAAATTTTGATAGGTGTAGGACGTACCGTATAGAAGTTAGGGCCATTTGAAGTTTTATCAGTGTTTGATTTGGGACTCAAGGGTAGCATAGCTTTGAGTGATAGGTTAAATTCACAAGAAGCTCGCGTACTTTATTGTTACAAAATTTCAAAGTTTTATGACGCTCCAGTAAAAAGTTACAAGCATTTGTACGTTGTAAACTTTCATAGGTGTAGGACGTACCGTATAGAAGTTAGGACCATTTGAAGTTTTATCAGTGTTGATTTGGGACTCAAGGGTAGCTTAGCTTTGAGCGATAGCTTAAATTGCCAAGGGGCTCGATTACTTCATTGTTACAAAATTTGAAGGCTTGATGACGCTCCAGTAAAAAGTTACAAGCATTTGTATGTTGCAAACTTTGATAGGTGTAGGACGTACCGTATAGAAGTTAGGGCCATTTGCAGTTTTATCAGTGTTTGATTTGGGACTCAATGGTAGCTTAGCTTTGAGCGATAGCTTAAATTGACAAGAGGCTCGAGTACTTTATTGTTACAAAATTTCAAGGTTTTATGACGCTCCAGTAAAAAGTTACAAGCATTTGTATGTTGCAAACTTTGATAGCTGTAGGGCGTATCGTATAGAAGTTAGAGCCATTTGAAGTTTTATCAGTGTTTGATTTGGGACTCAAGGGTAGCATAGCTTTGAGCGATAGCTTAAATTGACAAGAGGCTCGAGTACTTTATTGTTACAAAATTTCAAGGTTTTATGACTCACCAGAAAAAAGTTTCAAGCATTTGTATGTTGCAAATTTTGATAGGTGTAGGACGTACCGTATAGAAGTTAGGGCCATTTGAAGTTTTATCAGTGTTTGATTTGGGACTCAAGGGTAGCATAGCTTTGAGTGATAGGTTAAATTCACAAGAAGCTCGCGTACTTTATTGTTACAAAATTTCAAAGTTTTATGACGCTCCAGTAAAAAGTTACAAGCATTTGTACGTTGTAAACTTTCATAGGTGTAGGACGTACCGTATTGAAGTTAGGACCATTTGAAGTTTTATCAGTGTTTGATTTGGGACTCAAGGGTAGCTTAGCTTTGAGCGATAGCTTAAATTTACAAGGGGCTCGAGTACTTCATTTTTACAAAATTTGAAGGCTTGATGACGCTCCAGTAAAAAGTTACAAGCATTTGTATGTTGCAAACTTTGATAGGTGTAGGACGTACCGTATAGAAATTAGGGCCACTTGAAGTTTTATCAGTGTTTGATTTGGGACTCAAGGTTGGCATAGCTTTGAGCGATAGCTTAAATTGACTAGAGGCTCGAGTACTTTATTGATACAAAATTTCAAGGTTTTATGAAGCTTAAATTGACGAGAGGCTCGAGTACTTTATTGTTACAAAATTTCAAGGTTTTATGACGCTCCAGTAAAAAGTTACTAGCATTTGTATGTTGCAAACTTTGATAGGTGTAGGGCGTACCGTATAGAAGTTAGAGCCATTTGAAGTTTTATCAATGTTTGATTTGGGACTCAAGGGTAGCATAGCTTTGAGCGATAGCTTAAATTGACAAGAGGCTCGAGTACTTTATTGTTACAAAATTTCAAGGTTTTATGACGCTCCAGTAAAAAGTTACAAGCATTTGTATGTTGCAAACTTTGATAGGCGTAGGACGTACCGTATAGAAGTTAGGGCCATTTGAAGTTTTATCAGTGTTTGATTTGGGACTGAAGTGTAGCATAGCTTTGAGCGATAGCTTAAATTGACAAGGGGCTCGAGTACTTCATTGTTACAAAATTTGAAGGCTTGATGACGCTCCAGTAAAAAGTTTAAAGCATTTGTATGTTGCAAACTTTGATAGGTGTAGGGCGTACCGTATAGAAGTTAGGGCAATTTGAAGTTTTATCAGTGTTTGATTTGATACTCAAGGGTAGCATAGCTTTGAGCGATAGCTTTAATTGACAAGAGGGTCGAGTACTTTATTGTTACAAAATTTCAAGGTTTTATGACGCACCAGTAAAAAGTCACAAGCATTTGTACGTTGCAAACTTTGATAGGTGTAGGACGTACCGTATAGAAGTTAGGGCAATTTGAAGTTTTATCAGTGTTTGATTTGGGACTCAAGTGTGGCATCGCTTTGAGCGATAGCTTAAATTGACAAGAAGCTCGAGTACTTTATTGTTACAAAATTTCAAGGTTTTATGACGCTCCAGAACAAAGTTACAAGCATTTGTATGTTGCAAACTTTGATAGCTGTAGGGCGTATCGTATAGAAGATAGAGCCATTTGAAGTTTTATCAGTGTTTGATTTGGGACTCAAGGGTAGCATAGCTTTGAGCGATAGCTTAAATTGACAAGAGGCTCGAGTACTCTATTGTTACAAAATTTCAAGGTTTTATGACTCACCAGTAAAAAGTTTCAAGCATTTGTATGTTGCAAATTTTGATAGGTGTAGGACGTACCGTATAGAAGTTAGGGCCATTTGAAGTTTTATCAGTGTTTGATTTGGGACTCAAGGGTAGCATAGCTTTGAGTGATAGGTTAAATTCACAAGAAGCTCGCGTACTTTATTGTTACAAAATTTCAAAGTTTTATGACGCTCCAGTAAAAAGTTACAAGCATTTGTACGTTGTAAACTTTCATAGGTGTAGGACGTACCGTATAGAAGTTAGGACCATTTGAAGTTTTATCAGTGTTGATTTGGGACTCAAGGGTAGCTTAGCTTTGAGCGATAGCTTAAATTGCCAAGGGGCTCGATTACTTCATTGTTACAAAATTTGAAGGCTTGATGACGCTCCAGTAAAAAGTTACAAGCATTTGTATGTTGCAAACTTTGATAGGTGTAGGACGTACCGTATAGAAGTTAGGGCCATTTGCAGTTTTATCAGTGTTTGATTTGGGACTCAATGGTAGCATAGCTTTGAGCGATAGCTTAAATTGACAAGAGGCTCGAGTACTTTATTGTTACAAAATTTCAAGATTTTATGACGCTCCAGTAAAAAGTTACAAGCATTTGTATGTTGCAAACTTTGATAGCTGTAGGGCGTATCGTATAGAAGTTAGAGCCATTTGAAGTTTTATCAGTGTTTGATTTGGGACTCAAGGGTAGCATAGCTTTGAGCGATAGCTTAAATTGACAAGAGGCTCGAGTACTTTATTGTTACAAAATTTCAAGGTTTTATGACTCACCAGAAAAAAGTTTCAAGCATTTGTATGTTGCAAATTTTGATAGGTGTAGGACGTACCGTATAGAAGTTAGGGCCATTTGAAGTTTTATCAGTGTTTGATTTGGGACTCAAGGGTAGCATAGCTTTGAGTGATAGGTTAAATTCACAAGAAGCTCGCGTACTTTATTGTTACAAAATTTCAAAGTTTTATGACGCTCCAGTAAAAAGTTACAAGCATTTGTACGTTGTAAACTTTCATAGGTGTAGGACGTACCGTATTGAAGTTAGGACCATTTGAAGTTTTATCAGTGTTTGATTTGGGACTCAAGGGTAGCTTAGCTTTGAGCGATAGCTTAAATTGACAAGGGGCTCGAGTACTTCATTGTTACAAAATTTGAAGGCTTGATGACGCTCCAGTAAAAAGTTACAAGCATTTGTATGTTGCAAACTTTGATAGGTGTAGGACGTACCGTATAGAAATTAGGGCCACTTGAAGTTTTATCAGTGTTTGATTTGGGACTCAAGGTTGGCATAGCTTTGAGCGATAGCTTAAATTGACTAGAGGCTCGAGTACTTTATTGATACAAAATTTCAAGGTTTTATGAAGCTTAAATTGACGAGAGGCTCGAGTACTTTATTGTTACAAAATTTCAAGGTTTTATGACGCTCCAGTAAAAAGTTACTAGCATTTGTATGTTGCAAACTTTGATAGGTGTAGGACGTACCGTATAGAAGTTAGAGCCATTTGAAGTTTTATCAATGTTTGATTTGGGACTCAAGGGTATCATAGCTTTGAGCGATAGCTTAAATTGACAAGAGGCTCGAGTACTTTATTGTTACAAAATTTCAAGGTTTTATGACGCTCCAGTAAAAAGTTACAAGCATTTGTATGTTGCAAACTTTGATAGGCGTAGGACGTACCGTATAGAAGTTAGGGCCATTTGAAGTTTTATCAGTGTTTGATTTGGGACTGAAGTGTAGCATAGCTTTGAGCGATAGCTTAAATTGACAAGGGGCTCGAGTACTTCATTGTTACAAAATTTGAAGGCTTGATGACGCTCCAGTAAAAAGTTACAAGCATTTGTATGTTGCAAACTTTGATAGGTGTAGGGCGTACCGTATAGAAGTTAGGGCAATTTGAAGTTTTATCAGTGTTTGATTTGATACTCAAGGGTAGCATAGCTTTGAGCGATAGCTTTAATTGACAAGAGGGTCGAGTACTTTATTGTTACAAAATTTCAAGGTTTTATGACGCACCAGTAAAAAGTCACAAGCATTTGTACGTTGCAAACTTTGATAAGTGTAGGACGTACCGTATATAAGTTAGGGCCATTTGAAGTTTTATCAGTGTTTGATTTGGGACTCAAGTGTGGCATAGCTTTGAGCGATAGCTTAAATTGACAAGAAGCTCGAGTACTTTATTGTTACAAAATTTCAAGGTTTTATGACGCTCCAGAACAAAGTTACAAGCATTTGTATGTTGCAAACTTTGATAGGTGTAGGACGTACCGCATAGAAGTTAGGGCCATTTGAAGTTTTATCAGTGTTTGATTTGGGACTCAAGGGTAGCATAGCTTTGAGCGATAGCTTAAATTGACAAGAGGCTCGAGTACTTTATTGTTACAAAATTACAAGGTTTTATGACGCACCAGTAAAAAGTTACAAGCATTTGTATGTTGCAAACTTTGATAGCTGTAGGGCGTATCGTATAGAAGATAGGGCCATTTGAAGTTTTATCAGTGTTTGATTTGGGACTCAAGGGTAGTATAGCTTTGAGCGATAGCTTAAATTGACAAGAGGCTCGAGTACTTTATTGTTACAAAATTTCAAGGTTTTATGACTCACCAGTAAAAAGTTTCAAGCATTTGTATGTTGCAAATTTTGATAGGTGTAGGACGTACCGTATAGAAGTTAGGACCATTTGAAGTTTTATCAGTGTTTGATTTGGGACTCAAGGGTAGCTTAGCTTTGAGCGATAGCTTAAATTGACAAGGGGCTCGATTACTTCATTGTTACAAAATTTGAAGGCTTGATGACGCTCCAGTAAAAAGTTACAAGCATTTGTATGTTGCAAACTTTGATAGGTGTAGGGCGTACCGTATAGAAGTTAGGGCAATTTGAAGTTTTATCAGTGTTTGATTTGATACTCAAGGGTAGCATAGCTTTGAGCGATAGCTTTAATTGACAAGAGGGTCGAGTACTTTATTGTTACAAAATTTCAAGGTTTTATGACGCACCAGTAAAAAGTCACAAGCATTTGTACGTTGCAAACTTTGATAGGTGTAGGACGTACCGTATAGAAGTTAGGGCCATTTGAAGTTTTATCAGTGTTTGATTTGGGACTCAAGTGTGGCATAGCTTTGAGCGAAAAAAAAAAAAAAAAAAAAAAAAAATTGACAAGAAGCTCGAGTACTTTATTGTTACAAAATTTCAAGGTTTTATGACGCTCCAGAACAAAGTTACAAGCATTTGTATGTTGCAAACTTTGATAGCTGTAGGGCGTATCGTATAGAAGATAGAGCCATTTGAAGTTTTATCAGTGTTTGATTTGGGACTCAAGGGTAGCATAGCTTTGAGCGATAGCTTAAATTGACAAGAGGCTCGAGTACTTTATTGTTACAAAATTTCAAGGTTTTATGACTCACCAGTAAAAAGTTTCAAGCATTTGTATGTTGCAAATTTTGATAGGTGTAGGACGTATCGTATAGAAGTTAGGGCCATTTGAAGTTTTATCAGTGTTTGATTTGGGACTCAAGGGTAGCATAGCTTTGAGTGATAGGTTAAATTCACAAGAAGCTCGCGTACTTTATTGTTACAAAATTTCAAAGTTTTATGACGCTCCAGTAAAAAGTTACAAGCATTTGTACGTTGTAAACTTTCATAGGTGTAGGACGTACCGTATAGAAGTTAGGACCATTTGAAGTTTTATCAGTGTTTGATTTGGGACTCAAGGGTAGCTTAGCTTTGAGCGATAGCTTAAATTGACAAGGGGCTCGATTACTTCATTGTTACAAAATTTGAAGGCTTGATGACGCTCCAGTAAAAAGTTACAAGCATTTGTATGTTGCAAACTTTGATAGGTGTAGGACGTACCGTATAGAAGTTAGGGCCATTTGCAGTTTTATCAGTGTTTGATTTGGGACTCAATGGTAGCATAGCTTTGAGCGATAGCTTAAATTGACAAGAGGCTCGAGTACTTTATTGTTACAAAATTTCAAGGTTTTATGACACTCCAGTAAAAAGTTACAAGCATTTGTATGTTGCAAACTTTGATAGCTGTAGGGCGTATCGTATAGAAGTTAGAGCCATTTGAAGTTTTATCAGTGTTTGATTTGGGACTCAAGGGTAGCATAGCTTTGAGCGATAGCTTAAATTGACAAGAGGCTCGAGTACTTTATTGTTACAAAATTTCAAGGTTTTATGACTCACCAGTAAAAAGTTTCAAGCATTTGTATGTTGCAAATTTTGATAGGTGTAGGACGTACCGTATAGAAGTTAGGGCCATTTGAAGTTTTATCAGTGTTTGATTTGGGACTCAAGCGTAGCATAGCTTTGAGTGATAGGTTAAATTCACAAGAAGCTCGCGTACTTTATTGTTACAAAATTTCAAAGTTTTATGACGCTCCAGTAAAAAGTTACAAGCATTTGTACGTTGTAAACTTTCATAGGTGTAGGACGTACCGTATTGAAGTTAGGACCATTTGAAGTTTTATCAGTGTTTGATTTGGGACTCAAGGGTAGCTTAGCTTTGAGCGATAGCTTAAATTGACAAGGCGCTCGAGTACTTCATTGTTACAAAATTTGAAGGCTTGATGACGCTCCAATAAAAAGTTACAAGCATTTGTATGTTGCAAACTTTGATAGGTGTAGGACGCACCGTATAGAAGTTAGGGCCATTTGAAGTTTTATCAGTGTTTGATGTGGGACTCAATGGTAGCATAGCTTTGAGCGATAGCTTAAATTGACAAGAGGCTCGAGTACTTTATTATTACAAAATTTCAAGGTTTTATGACGCTCCAGTAAAAAGTTACAAGCATTTGTATGTTGCAAACTTTGATAGGTGTAGGACATACCGTATAGAAGTTAGGGCCATTTGAAGTTTTTTCAGTGTTTGATTTGGGACTCAAGGGTAGCATAGCTTAAATTGACAAGAGGCTCGAGTACTTTATTGTTACAAAATTTCAAGGTTTTATGACGCTCCAGTAAAAAGTTACAAGCATTTGTATATTGCAAACTTTGATAGCTGTAGGGCGTATCGTATAGAAGTTAGGGCCATTTGAAGTTTTATCAGTGTTTGATTTGGGACTCAAGGGTAGCATAGCTTTGAGCGATAGCTTAAATTGACAAGAGGCTCGAGTACTTTATTGTTACAAAATTTCAAGGTTTTATGACTCACCAGTAAAAAGTTTCAAGCATTTGTATGTTGCAAATTTTGATAGGTGTAGGACGTACCGTATAGAACTTAGGGCCATTTGAAGTTTTATCAGTTTTTGATTTGGGACTCAAGGGTAGCATAGCTTTGAGTGATAGGTTAAATTCACAAGAAGCTCGCGTACTTTATTGTTACAAAATTTCAAAGTTTTATGACGCTCCAGTAAAAAGTTACAAGCATTTGTACGTTGTAAACTTTCATAGGTGTAGGACGTACCGTATAGAAGTTAGGACCATTTGAAGTTTTATCAGTGTTTGATTTGGGACTCAAGGGTAGCTTAGCTTTGAGCGATAGCTTAAATTGACAAGGGTCTCGAGTACTTCATTGTTACAAAATTTGAAGGCTTGATGACGCTCCAGTAAAAAGTTACAAGCATTTGTATGTTGCAAACTTTGATAGGTGTAGGACGTACAGTATAGAAGTTAGGGCCATTTGAAGTTTTATCAGTGTTTGATTTGGGTCTCAAGGGTAGCATAGCTTTGAGCGATAGCTTAAATTGACAAGAGGCTCGAGTACTTTGTTGTTACAAAATTTCAAGGTTTTATGACGCTCCAGTAAAAAGTTACAAGCATTTGTATGTTGCAAACTTTGATAGCTGTAGGGCGTATCGTATAGAAGTTAGGGCCTTTTGAAGTTTTATCAGTGTTTTATTTGGGACTCAAGGGTAGCATAGCTTTGAGCGATAGCTTAAATTGACAAGAGGCTCGAGTACTTTATTGTTCCAAAATTTCAAGGTTTTATGACGCTCCAGTAAAAAGTTACAAGCATTTGTACGTTGTAAACTTTCATAGGTGTAGGACGTACCGTATTGAAGTTAGGACCATTTGAAGTTTTATCAGTGTTTGATTTGGGACTCAAGGGTAGCTTACCTTTGAGCGATAGCTTAAATTGACAAGGGGCTCGAGTACTTCATTGTTACAAAATTTGAAGGCTTGATGACGCTCCAGTAAAAAGTTACAAGCATTTGTATGTTGCAAACTTTGATAGGTGTAGGACGCACCGTATAGAAGTTAGGGCCATTTGAAGTTTTATCAGTGTTTGATGTGGGACTCAATGGTAGCATAGCTTTGAGCGATAGCTTAAATTGACAAGGGGCTCGAGTACTTCATTGTTACAAAATTTGAAGGCTTGATGACGCTCCAGTAAAAAGTTACAAGCATTTGTATGTTGCAAACTTTGATAGGTGTAGGACGTACCGTATAGAAGTTAGGGCCATTTGAAGTTTTATCAGTGTTTGATTTGGGACTCAATGGTAGCATAGCTTTGAGCGATAGCTTAAATTGGCAAGAGGCTCGAGTACTTTATTGTTACAAAATTTCAAGGTTTTATGACGCTCCAGTAAAAAGTTACAAGCATTTGTATGTTGCAAACTTTGATAGGTGTATGACGTACCGTATAGAAGTTAGAGCCATTTGAAGTTTTATCAGTGTTTGGTTTGGGACTCAAGGGTAGCATAGCTTTGAGCGATAGCTTAAATTGACAAGAGGCTCGAGTACTTTATTGTTACAAAAATTCAAGGTTTTATGACTCACCAGTAAAAAGTTTCAAGCATTTGTATGTTTCAAACTTTGATAGGTGTAGGACGTACCGTATTGAAGGTAGGGCCATTTGAAGTTTTATCAGTGTTTGATTTGGGACTCAAGGGTAGCATAACTTTGAGTGATAGGTTAAATTCACAAGAAGCTCGCGTACTTTATTGTTACAAAATTTCAAAGTTTTATGACGCTCCAGTAAAAAGTTACAAGCATTTGTACGTTGTAAACTTTCATAGGTGTAGGACGTACCGTATAGAAGTTAGGACCATTTGAAGTTTTATCAGTGTTTGATTTGGGACTCAAGGGTAGCTTAGCTTTGAGCGATAGCTTAAATTGACAAGGGGCTCGAGTACTTCATTGTTACAAAATTTGAAGGCTTGATGACGCTCCAGTAAAAAGTTACAAGCATTTGTATGTTGCAAACTTTGATAGGTGTAGGACGTACCGTATAGAAGTTAGGGCCATTTGAAGTTTTATCAGTGTTTGATTTGGGACTCAATGGTAGCATAGCTTTGAGCGATAGCTTAAATTGACAAGAGGCTCGAGTACTTTATTGTTACAAAATTTCAAGGTTTTATGACGCTGCAGTAAAAAGTTACAAGCATTTGTATGTTGCAAACTTTGATAGGTGTAGGACATACCGTATAGAAGTTAGGGCCATTTGAAGTTTTTTCAGTGTTTGATTTGGGACTCAAGGGTAGCATAGCTTAAATTGACAAGAGACTCGAGTACTTTATTGTTACAAAATTTCAAGGTTTTATGACGCTCCAGTAAAAAGTTACAAGCATTTGTATGTTGCAAACTTTGATAGCTGTAGGGCGTATCGTATAGAAGTTAGGGCCATTTGAAGTTTTATCAGTGTTTGATTTGGGACTCAAGGGTAGCATAGCTTTGAGCGATAGCTTAAATTGACAAGAGGCTCGAGTACTTTATTGTTACAAAATTTCAAGGTTTTATGACTCACCAGTAAAAAGTTACAAGCATTTGTAGGTTGCAAATTTTGATAGGTGTAGGACGTACCGTATAGAAGTTAGGGCCATTTGAAGTTTTATCAGTGTTTGATTTGGGACTCAAGGGTAGCATAGCTTTGAGTGATAGGTTAAATTCACAAGAAGCTCGCGTACTTTATTGTTACAAAATTTCAAAGTTTTATGACGCTCCAGTAAAAAGTTACAAGCATTTGTACGTTGTAAACTTTCATAGGTGTAGGACGTACCGTATAGAAGTTAGGACCATTTGAAGTTTTATCAGTGTTTGATTTGGGACTCAAGGGTAGCTTAGCTTTGAGCGATAGCTTAAATTGACAAGGGGCTCGAGTACTTCATTGTTACAAAATTTGAAGGCTTGATGACGCTCCAGTAAAAAGTTACAAGCATTTGTATGTTGCAAACTTTGATAGGTGTAGGACGTACAGTATAGAAGTTAGGGACATTTGAAGTTTTATCAGTGTTTGATTTGGGACTCAAGGGTAGCATAGCTTTGAGCGATAGCTTAAATTGACAAGAGGCTCGAGTACTTTATTGTTACAAAATTTCAAGGTTTTATGACGCTCCAGTAAAAAGTTACAAGCATTTGTGTGTTGCAAACTTTGATAGCTGTAGGGCGTATCGTATAATAGTTAGGGCCATTTGAAGTTTTATCAGTGTTTGATTTGGGACTCAAGGGTAGCATAGCTTTGAGCGATAGCTTAAATTGACAAGAGGCTCGAGTACTTTATTGTTACAAAATTTCAAGGCTTGATGACGCTCCAGTAAAAAGTTACAAGCATTTGTATGTTGCAAACTTTGATAGGTGTAGGACGCACCGTATAGAAGTTAGGGCCATTTGAAGTTTTATCAGTGTTTGATGTGGGACTCAATGGTAGCATAGCTTTGAGCGATAGCTTAAATTGACAAGGGGCTCGAGTACTTCATTGTTACAAAATTTGAAGGCTTGATGACGCTCCAGTAAAAAGTTACAAGCATTTGTATGTTGCAAACTTTGATAGGTGTAGGACGTACCGTATAGAAGTTAGGGCCATTTGAAGTTTTATCAGTGTTTGATTTGGGACTCAATGGTAGCATAGCTTTGAGCGATAGCTTAAATTGGCAAGAGGCTCGAGTACTTTATTGTTACAAAATTTCAAGGTTTTATGACGCTCCAGTAAAAAGTTACAAGCATTTGTATGTTGCAAACTTTGATAGGTGTATGACGTACCGTATAGAAGTTAGAGCCATTTGAAGTTTTATCAGTGTTTGGTTTGGGACTCAAGGGTAGCATAGCTTTGAGCGATAGCTTAAATTGACAAGAGGCTCGAGTACTTTATTGTTACAAAATTTCAAGGTTTTATGACTCACCAGTAAAAAGTTTCAAGCATTTGTATGTTTCAAACTTTGATAGGTGTAGGACGTACCGTATTGAAGGTAGGGCCATTTGAAGTTTTATCAGTGTTTGATTTGGGACTCAAGGGTAGCATAACTTTGAGTGATAGGTTAAATTCACAAGATGCTCGCGTACTTTATTGTTACAAAATTTCAAAGTTTTATGACGCTCCAGTAAAAAGTTACAAGCATTTGTACGTTGTAAACTTTCATAGGTGTAGGACGTACCGTATAGAAGTTAGGACCATTTGAAGTTTTATCAGTGTTTGATTTGGGACTCAAGGGTAGCTTAGCTTTGAGCGATAGCTTAAATTGACAAGGGGCTCGAGTACTTCATTGTTACAAAATTTGAAGGCTTGATGACGCTCCAGTAAAAAGTTACAAGCATTTGTATGTTGCAAACTTTGATAGGTGTAGGACGTACCGTATAGAAGTTAGGGCCATTTGAAGTTTTATCAGTGTTTGATTTGGGACTCAATGGTAGCATAGCTTTGAGCGATAGCTTAAATTGACAAGAGGCTCGAGTACTTTATTGTTACAAAATTTCAAGGTTTTATGACGCTGCAGTAAAAAGTTACAAGCATTTGTATGTTGCAAACTTTGATAGGTGTAGGACATACCGTATAGAAGTTAGGGCCATTTGAAGTTTTTTCAGTGTTTGATTTGGGACTCAAGGGTAGCATAGCTTAAATTGACAAGAGACTCGAGTACTTTATTGTTACAAAATTTCAAGGTTTTATGACGCTCCAGTAAAAAGTTACAAGCATTTGTATGTTGCAAACTTTGATAGCTGTAGGGCGTATCGTATAGAAGTTAGGGCCATTTGAAGTTTTATCAGTGTTTGATTTGGGACTCAAGGGTAGCATAGCTTTGAGCGATAGCTTAAATTGACAAGAGGCTCGAGTACTTTATTGTTACAAAATTTCAAGGTTTTATGACTCACCAGTAAAAAGTTACAAGCATTTGTAGGTTGCAAATTTTGATAGGTGTAGGACGTACCGTATAGAAGTTAGGGCCATTTGAAGTTTTATCAGTGTTTGATTTGGGACTCAAGGGTAGCATAGCTTTGAGTGATAGGTTAAATTCACAAGAAGCTCGCGTACTTTATTGTTACAAAATTTCAAAGTTTTATGACGCTCCAGTAAAAAGTTACAAGCATTTGTACGTTGTAAACTTTCATAGGTGTAGGACGTACCGTATAGAAGTTAGGACCATTTGAAGTTTTATCAGTGTTTGATTTGGGACTCAAGGGTAGCTTAGCTTTGAGCGATAGCTTAAATTGACAAGGGGCTCGAGTACTTCATTGTTACAAAATTTGAAGGCTTGATGACGCTCCAGTAAAAAGTTACAAGCATTTGTATGTTGCAAACTTTGATAGGTGTAGGACGTACAGTATAGAAGTTAGGGACATTTGAAGTTTTATCAGTGTTTGATTTGGGACTCAAGGGTAGCATAGCTTTGAGCGATAGCTTAAATTGACAAGAGGCTCGAGTACTTTATTGTTACAAAGTTTCAAGGTTTTATGACGCTCCAGTAAAAAGTTACAAGCATTTGTGTGTTGCAAACTTTGATAGCTGTAGGGCGTATCGTATAATAGTTAGGGCCATTTGAAGTTTTATCAGTGTTTGATTTGGGACTCAAGGGTAGCATAGCTTTGAGCGATAGCTTAAATTGACAAGAGGCTCGAGTACTTTATTGTTACAAATTTTCAAGGTTTTATGACGCTCCAGTAAAAAGTTACAAGCATTTGTATGTTGCAAATTTTGATAGGTGTAGGACATACCGTATAGAAGTTAGGGCCATTTGAAGTTTTTTCAGTGTTTGATTTGGGACTCAAGGGTAGCATAGCTTAAATTGACAAGAGGCTCGAGTACTTTATTGTTACAAAATTTCAAGGTTTTATGACGCTCCAGTAAAAAGTTACAAGCATTTGTATGTTGCAAACTTTGATAGCTGTAGGGCGTATCGTATAGAAGTTAGGGTCATTTGAAGTTTTATCAGTGTTTGATTTGGGACTCAAGGGTAGCATAGCTTTGAGCGATAGCTTAAATTGACAAGAGGCTCGAGTACTTTATTGTTACAAAATTTCAAGGTTTTATGACTCACCAGTAAAAAGTTTCAAGCATTTGTATGTTGCAAATTTTGATAGGTGTAGGACGTACCGTATAGAAGTTAGGGCCATTTGAAGTTTTATCAGTGTTTGATTTGGGACTCAAGGGTAGCATAGCTTTGAGTGATAGGTTAAATTCACAAGAAGCTCGCGTACTTTATTGTTACAAAATTTCAAGGTTTTATGACTCACCAGTAAAAAGTTACAAGCATTTGCACGTTGTAAACTTTCATAGGTGTAGGACGTACCGTATAGAATTTAGGACCATTTGAAGTTTTATCAGTGTTTGATTTGGGACTCAAGGGTAGCTTAGCTTTGAGCGATAGCTTAAATTGACAAGGGGCTCGACTACTTCATTGTTACAAAATTTGAAGGCTTGATGACGCTCCAGTAAAAAGTTACAAGCATTTGTATGTTGCAAACTTTGATAGGCGTAGGACGTACCGTATAGAAGTTGGGGCCATTTGAAGTTTTATCAGTGTTTGATTTGGGACTCAAGGGTAGCATAGCTTTGAGCGATAGCTTAAATTGACAAGAGGCTCGAGTACTTTATTGTTACAAAATTTCAAGGTTTTATGACTCACCAGTAAAAAGTTTCAAGCATTTGTATGTTGCAAATTTTGATAGGTGTAGGACGTACCGTATAGAAGTTAGGGCCATTTGAAGTTTTATCAGTGTTTGATTTGGGACTCAAGGGTAGCATAGCTTTGAGTGATAGGTTAAATTCACAAGAAGCTCGCGTACTTTATTGTTACAAAATTTCAAAGTTTTATGACGCTCCAGTAAAAAGTTACAAGCATTTGTACGTTGTAAACTTTCATAGGTGTAGGACGTACTGTATAGAAGTTAGGACCATTTGAAGTTTTATCAGTGTTTGATTTGGGACTCAAGGGTAGCTTAGCTTTGAGCGATAGCTTAAATTGACAAGGGGCTCGAGTACTTCATTGTTACAAAATTTGAAGACTTGATGACGCTCCAGTAAAAAGTTACAAGCATTTGTATGTTACAAACTTTGATAGGTGTACGACGTACCGTATAGAAGTTAGGGCCATTTGAAGTTTTATCAGTGTTTGATCTGGGACTAAATGGTAGCATAGCTTTGAGCGATAGCTTAAATTGACAAGAGGCTCGAGTACTTTATTGTTACAAAATTTCAAGGTTTTATGACGCTCCAGTAAAAAGTTACAAGCATTTGTATGTTGCAAACTTTGATAGGTGTAGGACATACCGTATAGAAGTTAGGGCCATTTGAAGTTTTTTCAGTGTTTGATTTGGGACTCAAGGGTAGCATAGCTTAAATTGACAAGAGGCTCGAGTACTTTATTGTTACAAAATTTCAAGGTTTTATGACGCTCCAGTAAAAAGTTACAAGCATTTGTATGTTGCAAACTTTGATAGCTGTAGGGCGTATCGTATAGAAGTTAGGGCCATTTGAAGTTTTATCAGTGTTTGATCTGGGACTAAATGGTAGCATAGCTTTGAGCGATAGCTTAAATTGGCAAGAGGCTCGAGTACTTTATTGTTACAAAATTTCAAGGTTTTATGACGCTCCAGTAAAAAGTTACAAGCATTTGTATGTTGCAAACTTTGATAGGTGTATGACGTACCGTATAAAAGTTAGAGCCATTTGAAGTTTTATCAGTGTTTGGTTTGGGACTCAAGGGTAGCATAGCTTTGAGCGATAGCTTAAATTGACAAGAGGCTCGAGTACTTTATTGTTACAAAATTTCAAGGTTTTATGACTCACCAGTAAAAAGTTTCAAGCATTTGTATGTTTCAAACTTTGATAGGTGTAGGACGTACCGTATTGAAGGTAGGGCCATTTGAAGTTTTATCAGTGTTTGATTTGGGACTCAAGGGTAGCATAACTTTGAGTGATAGGTTAAATTCACAAGAAGCTCGCGTACTTTATTGTTACAAAATTTCAAAGTTTTATGACGCTCCAGTAAAAAGTTACAAGCATTTGTACGTTGTAAACTTTCATAGGTGTAGGACGTACCGTATAGAAGTTAGGACCATTTGAAGTTTTATCAGTGTTTGATTTGGGACTCAAGGGTAGCTTAGCTTTGAGCGATAGCTTAAATTGACAAGGGGCTCGAGTACTTCATTGTTACAAAATTTGAAGGCTTGATGACGCTCCAGTAAAAAGTTACAAGCATTTGTATGTTGCAAACTTTGATAGGTGTAGGACGTACCGTATAGAAGTTAGGGCCATTTGAAGTTTTATCAGTGTTTGATTGGGACTCAATGGTAGCATAGCTTTGAGCGATAGCTTAAATTGACAAGAGGCTCGAGTACTTTATTGTTACAAAATTTCAAGGTTTATGACGCTGCAGTAAAAAGTTACAAGCATTTGTATGTTGCAAACTTTGATAGGTGTAGGACATACTGTATAGAAGTTAGGGCCATTTGAAGTTTTTTCAGTGTTTGATTTGGGACTCAAGGGTAGCATAGCTTAAATTGACAAGAGACTCGAGTACTTTATTGTTACAAAATTTGAAGGCTTGATGACGCTCCAGTAAAAAGTTACAAGCATTTGTATGTTGCAAACTTTGATAGCTGTAGGGCGTATCGTATAGAAGTTAGGGCCATTTGAAGTTTTATCAGTGTTTGATTTGGGACTCAAGGGTAGCATAGCTTTGAGCGATAGCTTAAATTGACAAGAGGCTCGAGTACTTTATTGTTACAAAATTTCAAGGTTTTATGACTCACCAGTAAAAAGTTACAAGCATTTGTAGGTTGCAAATTTTGATAGGTGTAGGACGTACCGTATAGAAGTTAGGGCCATTTGAAGTTTTATCAGTGTTTGATTTGGGACTCAAGGGTAGCATAGCTTTGAGTGATAGGTTAAATTCACAAGAAGCTCGCGTACTTTATTGTTACAAAATTTCAAAGTTTTATGACGCTCCAGTAAAAAGTTACAAGCATTTGTACGTTGTAAACTTTCATAGGTGTAGGACGTACCGTATAGAAGTTAGGACCATTTGAAATTTTATCAGTGTTTGATTTGGGACTCAAGGGTAGCTTAGCTTTGAGCGATAGCTTAAATTGACAAGGGGCTCGAGTACTTCATTGTTACAAAATTTGAAGGCTTGATGACGCTCCAGTAAAAAGTTACAAGCATTTGTATGTTGCAAACTTTGATAGGTGTAGGACGTACAGTATAGAAGTTAGGGACATTTGAAGTTTTATCAGTGTTTGATTTGGGACTCAAGGGTAGCATAGCTTTGAGCGATAGCTTAAATTGACAAGAGGCTCGAGTACTTTATTGTTACAAAGTTTCAAGGTTTTATGACGCTCCAGTAAAAAGTTACAAGCATTTGTATGTTGCAAACTTTGATAGCTGTAGGGCGTATCGTATAGAAGTTAGGGCCATTTGAAGTTTTATCAGTGTTTGATTTGGGACTCAAGGGTAGCATAGCTTTGAGCGATAGCTTAAATTGACAAGAGGCTCGAGTACTTTATTGTTACAAAATTTCAAGGTTTTATGACTCACCAGTAAAAAGTTTCAAGCATTTGTATGTTGCAAATTTTGATAGGTGTAGGACGTACCGTATAGAAGTTAGGGCCATTTGAAGTTTTATCAGTGTTTGATTTGGGACTCAAGGGTAGCATAGCTTTGAGTGATAGGTTAAATTCACAAGAAGCTCGCGTACTTTATTGTTACAAAATTTCAAAGTTTTATGACGCTCCAGTAAAAAGTTACAAGCATTTGTACGTTGTAAACTTTCATAGGTGTAGGACGTACCGTATAGAAGTTAGGGCCATTTGAAGTTTTATCAGTGTTTGATTTGGGACTCAAGGGTAGCTTAGCTTTGAGCGATAGCTGAAATTGACAAGGGGCTCGAGTACTTCATTGTTACCAAATTTGAAGGCTTGATGGCGCTCCAGTAAAAAGTTACAAGCATTTGTATCTTGCAAACTTTGATAGGAGTAGGACGTACCGTATAGAAGTTAGGGCCATTTGAAGTTTTATCACTGTTTGATTTGGGACTCAATGGTAGCATAGCTTTGAGCGATAGCTTAAATTGACAAGAGGCTCGAGTACTTTATTGTTACAAAATTTCAAGGTTTTATGACGCTCCAGTAAAAAGTTACAAGCATTTGTATGTTGCAAACTTTGATAGGTGTAGGACATACCGTATAGAAGTTAGGGCCATTTGAAGTTTTTTCAGTGTTTGATTTGGGACTCAAGGGTAGCATAGCTTAAATTGACAAGAGGCTCGAGTACTTTATTGTTACAAAATTTCAAGGTTTTATGACGCTCCAGTAAAAAGTTACAAGCATTTGTATGTTGCAAACTTTGATAGCTGTAGGGCGTATCGTATAGAAGTTAGGGTCATTTGAAGTTTTATCAGTGTTTGATTTGGGACTCAAGGGTAGCATAGCTTTGAGCGATAGCTTAAATTGACAAGAGGCTCGAGTACTTTATTGTTACAAAATTTCAAGGTTTTATGACTCACCAGTAAAAAGTTTCAAGCATTTGTATGTTGCAAATTTTGATAGGTGTAGGACGTACCGTATAGAAGTTAGGGCCATTTGAAGTTTTATCAGTGTTTGATTTGGGACTCAAGGGTAGCATAGCTTTGAGTGATAGGTTAAATTCACAAGAAGCTCGCGTACTTTATTGTTACAAAATTTCAAGGTTTTATGACTCACCAGTAAAAAGTTACAAGCATTTGCACGTTGTAAACTTTCATAGGTGTAGGACGTACCGTATAGAATTTAGGACCATTTGAAGTTTTATCAGTGTTTGATTTGGGACTCAAGGGTAGCTTAGCTTTGAGCGATAGCTTAAATTGACAAGGGGCTCGACTACTTCATTGTTACAAAATTTGAAGGCTTGATGACGCTCCAGTAAAAAGTTACAAGCATTTGTATGTTGCAAACTTTGATAGGTGTAGGACGTACCGTATAGAAGTTAGGGCCATTTGAAGTTTTATTAGTGTTTGATTTGGGACTCAATGGTAGCATAGCTTTGAGCGATAGCTTAAATTGACAAGAGGCTCGAGTACTTTATTGTTACAAAATTTCAAGGTTTTATGACGCTCCAGTAAAAAGTTACAAGCATTTGTATGTTGCAAACTTTGATAGGCGTAGGACGTACCGTATAGAAGTTGGGGCCATTTGAAGTTTTATCAGTGTTTGATTTGGGACTCAAGGGTAGCATAGCTTTGAGCGATAGCTTAAATTGACAAGAGGCTCGAGTACTTTATTGTTAAAAAATTTCAAGGTTTTATGACTCACCAGTAAAAAGTTTCAAGCATTTGTATGTTGCAAATTTTGATAGGTGTAGGACGTACCGTATAGAAGTTAGGGCCATTTGAAGTTTTATCAGTGTTTGATTTGGGACTCAAGGGTAGCATAGCTTTGAGTGATAGGTTAAATTCACAAGAAGCTCGCGTACTTTATTGTTACAAAATTTGAAGACTTGATGACGCTCCAGTAAAAAGTTACAAGCATTTGTATGTTACAAACTTTGATAGGTGTAGGACGTACCGTATAGAAGTTAGGGCCATTTGAAGTTTTATCAGTGTTTGATCTGGGACTAAATGGTAGCATAGCTTTGAGCGATAGCTTAAATTGACAAGAGGCTCGAGTACTTTATTGTTACAAAATTTCAAGGTTTTATGACGCTCCAGTAAAAAGTTACAAGCATTTGTATGTTGCAAACTTTGATAGCTGTAGGGCGTATCGTATAGAAGATAGGGCCATTTGAAGTTTTATCTGTATTTGATTTGGGACTCAAGGGTAGCTTAGCTTTGAGCGATAGCTTAAATTGACAAGGGGCTCGAGTACTTCGTTGTTACAAAATTTGAAGGCTTGATGACGCTCCAGTAAAAAGTTACAAGCATTTGTATGTTGCAAACTTTGATAGGTGTAGGACGTACCGTATAGAAGTTAGGGCCATTTGAAGTTTTATCAGTGTTTGATTTGGGACTCAATGGTAGCATAGCTTTGAGCGATAGCTTAAATTGACAAGAGGCTCGAGTACTTTATTGTTACAAAATTTCAAGGTTTTATGACGCTCCAGTAAAAAGTTACAAGCATTTGTATGTGGCAAACATTGATAGGTGTAGGACGTACCGCATAGAAGTTAGGGCCATTTGAAGTTTTATCAGTGTTTGATTTGGGACTCAAGTGTAGCATAGCTTTGAGCGATAGCTTAAATTGACGAGTACTTTATTGTTACAAAAGTTCAAGGTTTTATGACGCTCCAGTAAAAAGTTACAAGCATTTGCATGTTGCAAACTTTGATAGGTGTAGGATGTACCGTATAGAAGTTAGGGCCATTTGAAGTTTTATCAGTGTTTGATTTGGGACTCAAGGGTAGGATAGCTTTGAGCGATAGCTTAAATTGACAAGAGGCTCGAGTACTTTATTGTTACAAAATTTAAAAGTTTTATGACGCTCCAATAAAAAGTTACAAGCATTTATACGTTGTAAACTTTCATAGGTGTAGGACGTACCGTATAGAAGTTAGGACCATTTGAAGTTTTATCAGTGTTTGATTTGGGACTCAAGGGTAGCTTAGCTTTAAGCGATAGCTTAAATTGACAAGGGGCTCGAGTACTTCATTGTTACAAAATTTGAAGGCTTGATGACGCTCCAGTAAAAAGTTACAAGCATTTGTATGTTGCAAACTTTGATAGGTGTAGGATGTACCGTATAGAAGTTAGGGCCATTTGAAGTTTTATCAGTGTTTGATTTGGGACTCAATGGTAGCATAGCTTTGAGCGATAGCTTAAATTGACAAGAGGCTCGAGTACTTTATTGTTACAAAATTTCAAGGTTTTATGACGCTCCAGTAAAAAGTTACAAGCATTTGTATGTTGCAAACTTTGATAGGTGTAGGACATACCGTATAGAAGTTAGGGCCATTTGAAGTTTTTTCAGTGTTTGATTTGGGACTCAAGGGTAGCATAGCTTTGAGCGATAGCTTAAATTGACAAGAGGCTCGAGTTCTTTATTGTTACAAAATTTAAAAGTTTTATGACGCTCCAGTAAAAAGTTACAAGCATTTGTATGTTGAAAACTTTGATAGGTGTAGGACGTACCGTATAGAAGTTAGGGCCATTTGAAGTTTTATCAGTGTTTGATTTGGGACTCAAGTGTAGCATAGCTTTGAGCGATAGCTTAAATTGACAAGAGGCTCGAGTACTTTATTGTTACAAAATTTCAAGGTTTTATGACGCTCCAGAAAAAAGTTACAAGCATATGTATGTTGCAAAGTTTGATAGGTGTAGGACGTACCGTATAGAAGTTAGGGCCATTTGAAGTTTTTTCAGTGTTTGATTTGGGACTCAAGGGTAGCATAGCTTTGAGCGATAGCTTAAATTGACAAGAGGCTCGAGTACTTTATTGTTACAAAATTTCAAGGTTTTATGACGCTCCAGTAAAAAGTTACAAGCATTTGTATGTTGCAAACTTTGATAGCTGTAGGGCGTATCGTATAGAAGATAGGGCCATTTGAAGTTTTATCTGTGTTTGATTTGGGACTCAAGGGTAGCATAGCTTTGAGCGATAGCTTAAATTGACAAGAGGCTCGAGTACTTTATTGTTACAAAATTTCAAGGTTTTATGATTCACCAGTAAAAAGTTACAAGCATTTGTATGTTGCAAATTTCGATAGGTGTAGGACGTACCGTATAGAAGTTAGGACCATTTGAAGTTTTATCAGTGTTTGATTTGGGACTCAAGGGTAGCTTAGCTTTGAGCGATAGCTTAAATTGACAAGGGGCTCGAGTACTTCATTGTTACAAAATTTGAAGGCTTGATGACGCTCCAGTAAAAAGTTACAAGCATTTGTATGTTGCAAACTTTGATAGGTGTAGGACGTACCGTATAGAAGTTAGGGCCATTTGAAGTTTTATCAGTGTTTGATTTGGGACTCAATGGTAGCATAGCTTTGAGCGATAGCTTAAATTGACAAGAGGCTCGAGTACTTTATTGTTACAAAATTTCAAGGTTTTATGACGCTCCAGTAAAAAGTTACAAACATTTGTATGTTACAAACTTTGATAGGTGTAGGACATACCGTATAGAAGTTAGAGCCATTTGAAGTTTTTTCAGTGTTTGATTTGGGACTCAAGGGTAGCATAGCTTTGAGCGATAGCTTAAATTGACAAGAGGCTCGAGTACTTTATTGTTACAAAATTTCAAGGTTTTATGACGCTCCAGTAAAAAGTTACAAGCATTTGTATGTTGCAAACTTTGCTAGGTGTAGGACGTACCGTATAGAAGTTAGGGCCATTTCAAGTTTTATCAGTGTTTGATTTGGGACTCAAGGGTAGCATAGCTTTGAGCGATAGCTTAAATTGACAAGAGGATCGAGTATTTTATTGTTACAGAATTTCAAGGTTTTATGACGCTCCAGTAAAAAGTTACAAGCATTTGTTTGTTGCAAACTTTGATAGGTGTATGACGTACCGTATAGAAGTTAGGGCCATCTGAAGTTTTTACAGTGTTTGATTTGGGATTCAAGGGTAGCATAGCTTTGAGCGATAGCTTAAATAGACAAGAGGCTCGAGTACTTTATTGTTACAAAATTTCAAGGTTTTATGACGCTCCAGAAAAAAGTTACAAGCATTTGTATGTTGTAAACTTTGATAGGTGGAGGACGTACCGCATAGAAGTTAGGGCCATTTGAAGTTTTATCAGTGTTTTATTTGGGACTCAAGGGTAGCATAGCTTTGAGCGATAGCTTAAATTGACAAGAGGCTCGAGTACTTTATTGTTACAAAATTTCAAGGTTTTATGACACTCCAGTAAAAAGCTACAAGCATTTGTATGTTGCAAACTTTGAGGTGTAGGACGTACCGTAGAAGTTAGAGCCATTTGAAGTTTTATCAGTGTTTGATTTGGGACTCAAGGGTAGCATAGCTTTGAGCGATAGCTTCAATTGACAAGAGGCTCGAGTACTTTATTGTTACAAAATTTCAAGGTTTTATGACGCTCCAATAAAAAGTTACAAGCATTTGTATGTTGCAAACTTTGATAGGTGTAGGACGTACCGTATAGAAGTTAGGGCCATTTGAAGTTTTATCAGTGTTTGATTTGGGACTCAAGGGTAGCATAGCTTTGAGCGATAACTTAAATTGACAAGAGCCTCGAGTACTTTATTGTTACAAAATTTCAAGGTTTTATGACGCTCCAGTAAAAAGTTACAAGCATTTGTATGTTGCAAACTTTGGTAGCTGTAGGGCGTATCGTATAGAAGATAGGGCCATTGAAGTTTTATCTGTGTTTGATTTGGGACTCAAGGGTAGCATAGCTTTGAGCGATAGCTTAAATTGACAAGAGGCTCGAGTACTTTATTGTTACAAAATTTCAAGGTTTTATGATTCACCAGTAAAAAGTTACAAGCATTTGTATGTTGCAAAATTCAATAGGTGTAGGACGTACCGTATAGAAGTTAGGACCATTTGAAGTTTTATCAGTGTTTGATTTGGGACTCAAGGGTAGCTTAGCTTTGAGCGATAGCTTAAATTGACAAGGGGCTCGAGTACTTCATTGTTACAAAATTTGAAGGCTTGATGACGCTCCAGTAAAAAGTTACAAGCATTTGTATGTTGCAAACTTTGATAGGTGTAGGACGTACCGTATAGAAGTTAGGGCCATTTGAAGTTTTATCAGTGTTTGATTTGGGACTCAATGGTAGCATAGCTTTGAGCGATAGCTTAAATTGACAAGAGGCTCGAGTACTTTATTGTTACAAAATTTCAAGGTTTTATGACGCTCCAGTAAAAAGTTACAAACATTTGTATGTTACAAACTTTGATAGGTGTAGGACATACCGTATAGAAGTTAGGGCCATTTGAAGTTTTTTCAGTGTTTGATTTGGGACTCAAGGGTAGCATAGCTTTGAGCTATAGCTTAAATTGACAAGAGGCTCGAGTACTTTATTGTTACAAAATTTCAAGGTTTTATGACGCTCCAGTAAAAAGTTACAAGCATTTGTATGTTGCAAACTTTGCTAGGTGTAGGACGTACCGTATAGAAGTTAGGGCCATTTCAAGTTTTATCAGTGTTTGATTTGGGACTCAAGGGTAGCATAGCTTTGAGCGATAGCTTAAATTGACAAGAGGATCGAGTATTTTATTGTTACAGAATTTCAAGGTTTTATGACGCTCCAGTAAAAAGTTACAAGCATTTGTTTGTTGCAAACTTTGATAGGTGTATGACGTACCGTATAGAAGTTAGGGCCATCTGAAGTTTTTGCAGTGTTTGATTTGGGATTCAAGGGTAGCATAGCTTTGAGCGATAGCTTAAATTGACAAGAGGCTCGAGTACTTTATTGTTACAAAATTTCAAGGTTTTATGACGCTGCAGAAAAAAGTTACAAGCATTTGTATGTTGTAAACTTTGATAGGTGGAGGACGTACCGCATAGAAGTTAGGGCCATTTGAAGTTTTATCAGTGTTTTATTTGGGACTCAAGGGTAGCATAGCTTTGAGCGATAGCTTAAATTGACAAGAGGCTCGAGTACTTTATTGTTACAAAATTTCAAGGTTTTATGACACTCCAGTAAAAAGCTACAAGCATTTGTATGTTGCAAACTTTGAGGTGTAGGACGTACCGTAGAAGTTAGAGCCATTTGAAGTTTTATCAGTGTTTGATTTGGGACTCAAGGGTAGCATAGCTTTGAGCGATAGCTTCAATTGACAAGAGGCTCGAGTACTTTATTGTTACAAAATGTCAAGGTTTTATGACGCTCCAGTAAAAAGTTACAAGCATTTGTATGTTGCAAACTTTGATAGCTGTAGGGCGTATCGTATAGAAGATATGGCCATTTCCATTTTTATCAGTGATTGATTTGGGACTCAAGGGTAGCATAGGTTTGAGCGATAGCTTAAATTGACAAGAGGCTCGAGTACTTTATTGTTACAAAATTTCAAGGTTTTATGACGCTCCAGTAAAAACTTACAAGCATTTGTATGTTGCAAACTTTGATAGGTGTAGGACGTACAGTATAGAAGTTAGGGCCATTTGAAGTTTTATCAGTGTTTGATTTGGGACTGAAGGGTAGCATAGCTTTGAGTGATAGCTTAAATTGACAAGAGGCTCGAGTATTTTATTGTTACAGAATTTCAAGGTTTTATGACGCTCCAGTAAAAAGTTACAAGCATTTGTTTGTTGCAAACTCTGATAGGTGTATGACGTACCGTATAGAAGTGAGGGCCATTTGAAGTTTTTTCAGTGTTTGATTTGGGAATCAAGGGTAGCATAGATTTGAGCGATAGCTTAAATAGACAAGAGGCTCCAGTACTTTATTGTTACAAAATTTATGACGCTCCAGAAAAAAGTTACAAGCATTTGTATGTTGTAAACTTTGATAGGTGTAGGACGTACCGCATAGAAGTTAGGGTGACTTGAAGTTTTATCAGTGTTTTATTTAGGACTCAAGGGTAGCATAGCTTTGAGCGATAGCTTAAATTGACGAGTACTTTATTGTTACAAAAGTTCAAGGTTTTATGACGCTCCAGTAAAAAGTTACAAGCATTTGCATGTTGCAAACTTTGATAGGTGTAGGATGTACCGTATAGAAGTTAGGGCCATTTGAAGTTTTATCAGTGTTTGATTTGGGACTCAAGGGTAGGATAGCTTTGAGCGATAGCTTAAATTGACAAGAGGCTCGAGTACTTTATTGTTACAAAATTTAAAAGTTTTATGGCGCTCCAATAAAAAGTTACAAGCATTTATACGTTGTAAACTTTCATAGGTGTAGGACGTACCGTATAGAAGTTAGGACCATTTGAAGTTTTATCAGTGTTTGATTTGGGACTCAAGGGTAGCTTAGCTTTAAGCGATAGCTTAAATTGACAAGGGGCTCGAGTACTTCATTGTTACAAAATTTGAAGGCTTGATGACGCTCCAGTAAAAAGTTACAAGCATTTGTATGTTGCAAACTTTGATAGGTGTAGGATGTACCGTATAGAAGTTAGGGCCATTTGAAGTTTTATCAGTGTTTGATTTGGGACTCAATGGTAGCATAGCTTTGAGCGATAGCTTAAATTGACAAGAGGCTCGAGTACTTTATTGTTACAAAATTTCAAGGTTTTATGACGCTCCAGTAAAAAGTTACAAGCATTTGTATGTTGCAAACTTTGATAGGTGTAGGACATACCGTATAGAAGTTAGGGCCATTTGAAGTTTTTTCAGTGTTTGATTTGGGACTCAAGGGTAGCATAGCTTTGAGCGATAGCTTAAATTGACAAGAGGCTCGAGTTCTTTATTGTTACAAAATTTAAAAGTTTTATGACGCTCCAGTAAAAAGTTACAAGCATTTGTATGTTGAAAACTTTGATAGGTGTAGGACGTACCGTATAGAAGTTAGGGCCATTTGAAGTTTTATCAGTGTTTGATTTGGGACTCAAGTGTAGCATAGCTTTGAGCGATAGCTTAAATTGACAAGAGGCTCGAGTACTTTATTGTTACAAAATTTCAAGGTTTTATGACGCTCCAGAAAAAAGTTACAAGCATATGTATGTTGCAAAGTTTGATAGGTGTAGGACGTACCGTATAGAAGTTAGGGCCATTTGAAGTTTTTTCAGTGTTTGATTTGGGACTCAAGGGTAGCATAGCTTTGAGCGATAGCTTAAATTGACAAGAGGCTCGAGTACTTTATTGTTACAAAATTTCAAGGTTTTATGACGCTCCAGTAAAAAGTTACAAGCATTTGTATGTTGCAAACTTTGATAGCTGTAGGGCGTATCGTATAGAAGATAGGGCCATTTGAAGTTTTATCTGTGTTTGATTTGGGACTCAAGGGTAGCATAGCTTTGAGCGATAGCTTAAATTGACAAGAGGCTCGAGTACTTTATTGTTACAAAATTTCAAGGTTTTATGATTCACCAGTAAAAAGTTACAAGCATTTGTATGTTGCAAATTTCGATAGGTGTAGGACGTACCGTATAGAAGTTAGGACCATTTGAAGTTTTATCAGTGTTTGATTTGGGACTCAAGGGTAGCTTAGCTTTGAGCGATAGCTTAAATTGACAAGGGGCTCGAGTACTTCATTGTTACAAAATTTGAAGGCTTGATGACGCTCCAGTAAAAAGTTACAAGCATTTGTATGTTGCAAACTTTGATAGGTGTAGGACGTACCGTATAGAAGTTAGGGCCATTTGAAGTTTTATCAGTGTTTGATTTGGGACTCAATGGTAGCATAGCTTTGAGCGATAGCTTAAATTGACAAGAGGCTCGAGTACTTTATTGTTACAAAATTTCAAGGTTTTATGACGCTCCAGTAAAAAGTTACAAACATTTGTATGTTACAAACTTTGATAGGTGTAGGACATACCGTATAGAAGTTAGAGCCATTTGAAGTTTTTTCAGTGTTTGATTTGGGACTCAAGGGTAGCATAGCTTTGAGCGATAGCTTAAATTGACAAGAGGCTCGAGTACTTTATTGTTACAAAATTTCAAGGTTTTATGACGCTCCAGTAAAAAGTTACAAGCATTTGTATGTTGCAAACTTTGCTAGGTGTAGGACGTACCGTATAGAAGTTAGGGCCATTTCAAGTTTTTTCAGTGTTTGATTTGGGACTCAAGGGTAGCATAGCTTTGAGCGATAGCTTAAATTGACAAGAGGATCGAGTATTTTATTGTTACAGAATTTCAAGGTTTTATGACGCTCCAGTAAAAAGTTACAAGCATTTGTTTGTTGCAAACTTTGATAGGTGTATGACGTACCGTATAGAAGTTAGGGCCATCTGAAGTTTTTACAGTGTTTGATTTGGGATTCAAGGGTAGCATAGCTTTGAGCGATAGCTTAAATAGACAAGAGGCTCGAGTACTTTATTGTTACAAAATTTCAAGGTTTTATGACGCTCCAGAAAAAAGTTACAAGCATTTGTATGTTGTAAACTTTGATAGGTGGAGGACGTACCGCATAGAAGTTAGGGCCATTTGAAGTTTTATCAGTGTTTTATTTGGGACTCAAGGGTAGCATAGCTTTGAGCGATAGCTTAAATTGACAAGAGGCTCGAGTACTTTATTGTTACAAAATTTCAAGGTTTTATGACACTCCAGTAAAAAGCTACAAGCATTTGTATGTTGCAAACTTTGAGGTGTAGGACGTACCGTAGAAGTTAGAGCCATTTGAAGTTTTATCAGTGTTTGATTTGGGACTCAAGGGTAGCATAGCTTTGAGCGATAGCTTCAATTGACAAGAGGCTCGAGTACTTTATTGTTACAAAATTTCAAGGTTTTATGACGCTCCAATAAAAAGTTACAAGCATTTGTATATTGCAAACTTTGATAGGTGTAGGACGTACCGTATAGAAGTTAGGGCCATTTGAAGTTTTATCAGTGTTTGATTTGGGACTCAAGGGTAGCATAGCTTTGAGCGATAACTTAAATTGACAAGAGCCTCGAGTACTTTATTGTTACAAAATTTCAAGGTTTTATGACGCTCCAGTAAAAAGTTACAAGCATTTGTATGTTGCAAACTTTGGTAGCTGTAGGGCGTATCGTATAGAAGATAGGGCCATTGAAGTTTTATCTGTGTTTGATTTGGGACTCAAGGGTAGCATAGCTTTGAGCGATAGCTTAAATTGACAAGAGGCTCGAGTACTTTATTGTTACAAAATTTCAAGGTTTTATGATTCACCAGTAAAAAGTTACAAGCATTTGTATGTTGCAAAATTCAATAGGTGTAGGACGTACCGTATAGAAGTTAGGACCATTTGAAGTTTTATCAGTGTTTGATTTGGGACTCAAGGGTAGCTTAGCTTTGAGCGATAGCTTAAATTGACAAGGGGCTCGAGTACTTCATTGTTACAAAATTTGAAGGCTTGATGACGCTCCAGTAAAAAGTTACAAGCATTTGTATGTTGCAAACTTTGATAGGTGTAGGACGTACCGTATAGAAGTTAGGGCCATTTGAAGTTTTATCAGTGTTTGATTTGGGACTCAATGGTAGCATAGCTTTGAGCGATAGCTTAAATTGACAAGAGGCTCGAGTACTTTATTGTTACAAAATTTCAAGGTTTTATGACGCTCCAGTAAAAAGTTACAAACATTTGTATGTTACAAACTTTGATAGGTGTAGGACATACCGTATAGAAGTTAGGGCCATTTGAAGTTTTTTCAGTGTTTGATTTGGGACTCAAGGGTAGCATAGCTTTGAGCTATAGCTTAAATTGACAAGAGGCTCGAGTACTTTATTGTTACAAAATTTCAAGGTTTTATGACGCTCCAGTAAAAAGTTACAAGCATTTGTATGTTGCAAACTTTGCTAGGTGTAGGACGTACCGTATAGAAGTTAGGGCCATTTGAAGTTTTATCAGTGTTTGATTTGGGACTCAAGGGTAGCATAGCTTTGAGCGATAGCTTAAATTGACAAGAGGATCGAGTATTTTATTGTTACAGAATTTCAAGGTTTTATGACGCTCCAGTAAAAAGTTACAAGCATTTGTTTGTTGCAAACTTTGATAGGTGTATGACGTACCGTATAGAAGTTAGGGCCATCTGAAGTTTTTGCAGTGTTTGATTTGGGATTCAAGGGTAGCATAGCTTTGAGCGATAGCTTAAATAGACAAGAGGCTCGAGTACTTTATTGTTACAAAATTTCAAGGTTTTATGACGCTGCAGAAAAAAGTTACAAGCATTTGTATGTTGTAAACTTTGATAGGTGGAGGACGTACCGCATAGAAGTTAGGGCCATTTGAAGTTTTATCAGTGTTTTATTTGGGACTCAAGGGTAGCATAGCTTTGAGCGATAGCTTAAATTGACAAGAGGCTCGAGTACTTTATTGTTACAAAATTTCAAGGTTTTATGACACTCCAGTAAAAAGCTACAAGCATTTGTATGTTGCAAACTTTGAGGTGTAGGACGTACCGTAGAAGTTAGAGCCATTTGAAGTTTTATCAGTGTTTGATTTGGGACTCAAGGGTAGCATAGCTTTGAGCGATAGCTTCAATTGACAAGAGGCTCGAGTACTTTATTGTTACAAAATGTCAAGGTTTTATGACGCTCCAGTAAAAAGTTACAAGCATTTGTATGTTGCAAACTTTGATAGCTGTAGGGCGTATCGTATAGAAGATATGGCCATTTCAATTTTTATCAGTGATTGATTTGGGACTCAAGGGTAGCATAGGTTTGAGCGATAGCTTAAATTGACAAGAGGCTCGAGTACTTTATTGTTACAAAATTTCAAGGTTTTATGACGCTCCAGTAAAAACTTACAAGCATTTGTATGTTGCAAACTTTGATAGGTGTAGGACGTACCGTATAGAAGTTAGGGCCATTTGAAGTTTTATCAGTGTTTGATTTGGGACTGAAGGGTAGCATAGCTTTGAGTGATAGCTTAAATTGACAAGAGGCTCGAGTATTTTATTGTTACAGAATTTCAAGGTTTTATGACGCTCCAGTAAAAAGTTACAAGCATTTGTTTGTTGCAAACTCTGATAGGTGTATGACGTACCGTATAGAAGTGAGGGCCATTTGAAGTTTTTTCAGTGTTTGATTTGGGAATCAAGGGTAGCATAGATTTGAGCGATAGCTTAAATAGACAAGAGGCTCCAGTACTTTATTGTTACAAAATTTATGACGCTCCAGAAAAAAGTTACAAGCATTTGTATGTTGTAAACTTTGATAGGTGTAGGACGTACCGCATAGAAGTTAGGGTGACTTGAAGTTTTATCAGTGTTTTATTTAGGACTCAAGGGTAGCAGAGCTTTAAGCGATAGCTTAAATTGACAAGAGACTCGAGTACTTTATTGTTACAAAATTTCAAGGTTTTATGACACTCCAGTAAAAAGCTACAAGCATTTGTATGTTGCAAACTTTGATAAGTGTAGGACGTACCGTAGAAGTTAGAGCCATTTGAAGTTTTATCAGTGTTTGATTTGGGACTCAAGGGTAGCATAGCTTTGAGCGATAGCTTAAATTGACAAGAGGCTCGAGTACTTTATTGTTACAAAATTTCAAGGTTTTATGACGCTCCAGTAAAAACTTACAAGCATTTGTATGTTGCAAACTTTGATAGGTGTAGAACGTACCGTATAGAAGTTAGGGCCACTTGAAGTTTTATCAGTATTTGATTTGGAACTCAAGGTTGGCATAGCTTTGAGCGATAGCTTAAATTGACAAGATTCTCGAGTACTTTATTGATAAAAAAAATTTCAAGGTTTTATGACGCTCCAGTAAAAAGTTACAAGCATTTGTATGTTGCAAACTTTGATAGGTGTAGGACGTACCGTATAGAAGTTAGAGCCATTTGAAGTTTTATCAGTGTTTGATTTGGGACTCAAGGGTAGCATAGCTTTGAGCGATAGCTTAAATTGACAAGAGGCTCGAGTACTTTATTGTTACAAAATTTCAAGGTTTTATGCCTCACCAGTAAAAAGTTACAAGCAATTGTATGTTGCAAACTTTGATAGGTGTAGGACGTACCGTATAGAAGTTAGGGCCATTTGAAGTTTTATCAGTGTTTGATTTGGGACTCAAGGATAGCATAGCTTTGAGCGATAGGTTAAGTCCACAAGAGGCTCGCGTACTTTATTGTTACAAAATTTCAAAATTTTATGACGCTCCAGTAAAAAGTTACAAGCATTTGTACGTTGTAAACTTTCATAGGTGTAATACGTACCGTATAGAAGTTAGAACCATTTGAAGTTTTATCAGTGTTTGATTTGGGACTCAAGGGTAGCTTAGCTTTGAGCGATAGCTTAAATTGACAAGGGGCTCGAGTACTTCATTGTTACAAAATTTGAAGGCTTGATGACGCTCCAGTAAAAAGTTACAAGCATTTGTATGTTGCAAAGTTTGATAGGTGTAGGACGTACCGTATTGAAGTTAGGGCCATTTGAAGTTTTATCAGTGTTTGATTTGGGACTCAATGGTAGCATAGCTTTGAGCGATAGCTTAAATTGACAAGAGGCTCGAGTACTTTATTGTTACAAAATTTCAAGGTTTTATGACGCTCCAGTAAAAAGTTACAAACATTTGTATGTTACAAACTTTGATAGGTGTAGGACATACCGTATAGAAGTTAGGGCCATTTGAAGTTTTTTCAGTGTTTGATTTGGGACTCAAGGGGATAGCTTAAATTGACAAGAGGCTCGAGTACTTTATTGTTACAAAATTTCAAGGTTTTATGACACTCCAGTAAAAAGCTACAAGCATTTGTATGTTGCAAACTTTGATAGGTGTAGGACGTACCGTAGAAGTTAGAGCCATTTGAAGTTTTATCAGTGTTTGATTTGGGACTCAAGGGTAGCATAGCTTTGAGCGATAGCTTAAATTGACAAGAGGCTCGAGTACTTTATTGTTACAAAATGTCAAGGTTTTATGACGCTCCAGTAAAAAGTTACAAGCAATTGTATGTTGCAAACTTTGATAGCTGTAGGGCGTATCGTATAGAAGATATGGCCATTTCAAGTTTTATCAGTGATTGATTTGGGACTCAAGGGTAGCATAGCTTTGAGCGATAGCTTAAATAGACAAGAGGCTCCAGTACTTTATTGTTACAAAATTTATGACGCTCCAGAAAAAAGTTACAAGCATTTGTATGTTGTAAACTTTGATAGGTGTAGGACGTACCGCATAGAAGTTAGGGTGACTTGAAGTTTTATCAGTGTTTTATTTAGGACTCAAGGGTAGCAGAGCTTTAAGCGATAGCTTAAATTGACAAGCGGCTCGAGTACTTTATTGATAAAAAATTTCAAGGTTTTATGACGCTCCAGTAAAAAGTTACAAGCATTTGTATGTTGCAAACTTTGATAGGTGTAGGACGTACCGTATAGAAGTTAGAGCCATTTGAAGTTTTATCAGTGTTTGATTTGGGACTCAAGGGTAGCATAGCTTTGAGCGATAGCTTAAATTGACAAGAGGCTCGAGTACTTTATTGTTACAAAATTTCAAGGTTTTATGCCTCACCAGTAAAAAGTTACAAGCAATTGTATGTTGCAAACTTTGATAGGTGTACAAGCATTTGTATGTTGCAAACTTTGATAGGTGTAGGACGTACCGTAGAAGTTAGAGCCATTTGAAGTTTTATCAGTGTTTGATTTGGGACTCAAGGGTAGCATAGCTTTGAGCGATAGCTTAAATTGACAAGAGGCTCGAGTACTTTATTGTTACAAAATGTCAAGGTTTTATGGCGCTCCAGTAAAAAGTTACAAGCAATTGTATGTTGCAAACTTTGATAGCTGTAGGGCGTATCGTATAGAAGATATGGCCATTTCAAGTTTTATCAGTGATTGATTTGGGACTCAAGGGTAGCATAGCTTTGAGCGATAGCTTAAATTGACAAGAGGCTCGAGTACTTTATTGTTACAAAATTTCAAGGTTTTATGACGCTCCAGTAAAAACTTACAAGCATTTGTATGTTGCAAACTTTGATAGGTGTAGGACGTACCGTATAGAAGTTAGGGCCATTTGAAGTTTTATCAGTGTTTGATTTGGGACTGAAGGTTAGCATAGCTTTGATTGACAGCTTAAATTGACAAGAGGCTCAAGTATTTTATTGTTACAGAATTTCAAGATTTGATGACGCTCCAGTAAAAAGTTACAAGCATTTGTTTGTTGCAAACCCTGATAGGTGTATGACGTACCGTATAGAAGTTAGGGCCATTTGAAGTTTTTTCAGTGTTTGATTTGGGAATCAAGGGTAGCATAGCTTTGAGCGATAGCTTAAATAGACAAGAGGCTCCAGTACTTTATTGTTAAAAAATTTATGACGCTCCAGAAAAAAGTTACAAGCATTTGTATGTTGTAAACTTTGATAGGTGTAGGACGTACCGCATAGAAGTTAGGGTCACTTGAAGTTTTATCAGTGTTTGATTTGGAACTCAAGGTTGGCATAGCTTTGAGCGATAGCTTAAATTGACAAGATTCTCGAGTACTTTATTGATAAAAAATTTCAAAGTTTTATGACGCTCCAGTAAAAAGTTACAAGCATTTGTATGTTGCAAACTTTGATAGGTGTAGGACGTACCGTATAGAAGTTAGAGCCATTTGAAGTTTTATCAGTGTTTGATTTGGGACTCAAGGGTAGCATAGCTTTGAGCGATAGCTTAAATTGACAAGAGGCTCGAGTACTTTATTGTTACACAATTTCAAGGTTTTATGACTCACCAGTAAAAAGTTACAAGCAATTGTATGTTGCAAACTTTGATAGGTGTAGGACGTACCGTATAGAAGTTAGGGCCATTTGAAGTTTTATCAGTGTTTGATTTGGGACTCAAGGGTAGCATAGCTTTGAGCGCTGGGTTAAATCCACAAGAGGCTCGCGTACTTTATTGTTACAAAATTTCAAAATTTTATGACGCTCCAGTAAAAAGTTACAAGCATTTGTACGTTGTAAACTTTCATAGGTGTAGGACGTACCGTATAGAAGCTAGGACCATTTGAAGTTTTATCAGTGTTTAATTTGGGACTCAAGGGTAGCTTAGCTTTGATCTATAGCTTAAATTGACAAGGGGCTCAAGTACTTAATTGTTACAAAATTTGAAGGCTTGATGACGTTCCAGTAAAAAGTTACAAGCATTTGTATGTTGCAAACTTTGATAGGTGTAGGACGTACCGTAGAAGTTAGAGCCATTTGAAGTTTTATCAGTGTTTGATTTGGGACTCAAGGGTAGCATAGCTTTGAGCGATAGCTTAAATTGACAAGAGGCTCGAGTACTTTATTGTTACAAAATGTCAAGGTTTTATGGCGCTCCAGTAAAAAGTTACAAGCAATTGTATGTTGCAAACTTTGATAGCTGTAGGGCGTATCGTATAGAAGATATGGCCATTTCAAGTTTTATCAGTGATTGATTTGGGACTCAAGGGTAGCATAGCTTTGAGCGATAGCTTAAATTGACAAGAGGCTCGAGTACTTTATTGTTACAAAATTTCAAGGTTTTATGACGCTCCAGTAAAAACTTACAAGCATTTGTATGTTGCAAACTTTGATAGGTGTAGGACGTACCGTATAGAAGTTAGGGCCATTTGAAGTTTTATCAGTGTTTGATTTGGGACTGAAGGTTAGCATAGCTTTGATTGACAGCTTAAATTGACAAGAGGCTCAAGTATTTTATTGTTACAGAATTTCAAGATTTTATGACGCTCCAGTAAAAAGTTACAAGCATTTGTTTGTTGCAAACCCTGATAGGTGTATGACGTACCGTATAGAAGTTAAGGCCATTTGAAGTTTTTTCAGTGTTTGATTTGGGAATCAAGGGTAGCATAGCTTTGAGCGATAGCTTAAATAGACAAGAGGCTCCAGTACTTTATTGTTAAACAATTTATGACGCTCCAGAAAAAAGTTACAAGCATTTGTATGTTGTAAACTTTGATAGGTGTAGGACGTACCGCATAGAAGTTAGGGTCACTTGAAGTTTTATCAGTGTTTGATTTGGAACTCAAGGTTGGCATAGCTTTGAGCGATAGCTTAAATTGACAAGATTCTCGAGTACTTTATTGATAAAAAATTTCTAAGTTTTATGACGCTCCAGTAAAAAGTTACAAGCATTTGTATGTTGCAAACTTTGATAGGTGTAGGACGTACCGTATAGAAGTTAGAGCCATTCGAAGTTTTATCAGTGTTTGATTTGGGACTCAAGGGTAGCATAGCTTTGAGCGATAGCTTAAATTGACAAGAGGCTCGAGTACTTTATTGTTACACAATTTCAAGGTTTTATGACTCACCAGTAAAAAGTTACAAGCAATTGTATGTTGCAAACTTTGATAGGTGTAGGACGTACCGTATAGAAGTTAGGGCCATTTGAAGTTTTATCAGTGTTTGATTTGGGACTCAAGGGTAGCATAGCTTTGAGCGATAGGTTAAATCCACAAGAGGCTCGCGTACTTTATTGTTACAAAATTTCAAAATTTTATGACGCTCCAGTAAAAAGTTACAAGCATTTGTACGTTGTAAACTTTCATAGGTGTAGGACGTACCGTATAGAAGTTAGGACCATTTGAAGTTTTATCAGTGTTTAATTTGGGACTCAAGGGTAGCTTAGGTTTGAGCTATAGCTTAAATTGACAAGGGGCTCAAGTACTTAATTGTTACAAAATTTGAAGGCTTGATGACGTTCCAGTAAAAAGTTACAAGCATTTGTATGTTGCAAACTTTGATAGGTGTAGGACGTACCGTAGAAGTTAGAGCCATTTGAAGTTTTATCAGTGTTTGATTTGGGACTCAAGGGTAGCATAGCTTTGAGCGATAGCTTAAATTGACAAGAGGCTCGAGTACTTTATTGTTACAAAATGTCAAGGTTTTATGGCGCTCCAGTAAAAAGTTACAAGCAATTGTATGTTGCAAACTTTGATAGCTGTAGGGCGTATCGTATAGAAGATATGGCCATTTCAAGTTTTATCAGTGATTGATTTGGGACTCAAGGGTAGCATAGCTTTGAGCGATAGCTTAAATTGACAAGAGGCTCGAGTACTTTATTGTTACAAAATTTCAAGGTTTTATGACGCTCCAGTAAAAACTTACAAGCATTTGTATGTTGCAAACTTTGATAGGTGTAGGACGTACCGTATAGAAGTTAGGGCCATTTGAAGTTTTATCAGTGTTTGATTTGGGACTGAAGGTTAGCATAGCTTTGATTGACAGCTTAAATTGACAAGAGGCTCAAGTATTTTATTGTTACAGAATTTCAAGATTTTATGACGCTCCAGTAAAAAGTTACAAGCATTTGTTTGTTGCAAACCCTGATAGGTGTATGACGTACCGTATAGAAGTTAGGGCCATTTGAAGTTTTTTCAGTGTTTGATTTGGGAATCAAGGGTAGCATAGCTTTGAGCGATAGCTTAAATAGACAAGAGGCTCCAGTACTTTATTGTTAAAAAATTTATGACGCTCCAGAAAAAAGTTACAAGCATTTGTATGTTGTAAACTTTGATAGGTGTAGGACGTACCGCATAGAAGTTAGGGTCACTTGAAGTTTTATCAGTGTTTGATTTGGAACTCAAGGTTGGCATAGCTTTGAGCGAAAGCTTAAATTGACAAGATTCTCGAGTACTTTATTGATAAAAAATTTCAAAGTTTTATGACGCTCCAGTAAAAAGTTACAAGCATTTGTATGTTGCAAACTTTGATAGGTGTAGGACGTACCGTATAGAAGTTAGAGCCATTTGAAGTTTTATCAGTGTTTGATTTGGGACTCAAGGGTAGCATAGCTTTGAGCGATAGCTTAAATTGACAAGAGGCTCGAGTACTTTATTGTTACAAAATTTCAAGGTTTTATGACTCACCAGTAAAAAGTTACAAGCAATTGTATGTTGCAAACTTTGATAGGTGTAGGACGTACCGTATAGAAGTTAGGGCCATTTGAAGTTTTATCAGTGTTTGATTTGGGACTCAAGGGTAGCATAGCTTTGAGCGATAGGTTAAATCCACAAGAGGCTCGCGTACTTTATTGTTACAAAATTTCAAAATTTTATGACGCTCCAGTAAAAATTTACAAGCATTTGTACGTTGTAAACTTTCATAGGTGTAGGACGTACCGTATAGAAGTTAGGACCATTTGAAGTTTTATCAGTGTTTAATTTGGGACTCAAGGGTAGCTTAGCTTTGAGCTATAGCTTAAATTGACAAGGGGCTCAAGTACTTAATTGTTACAAAATTTGAAGGCTTGATGACGTTCCAGTAAAAAGTTACAAGCATTTGTATGTTGCAAACTTTGATAGGTGTAGGACGTACCGTATAGAAGTTAGGACCATTTGAAGTTTTATCAGTGTTTGATTTGGGACTCAAGGGTAGCTTAGGTTTGAGCGATAGCTTAAATTGACAAGGGGCTCGAGTACTTCATTGTTACAAAATTTGAAGGCTTGATGACGCTCCAGTAAAAAGTTACAAGCATTTGTATGTTGCAAACTTTGATAGGTGTAGGACGTACCGTATTGAAGTTAGGGCCATTTGAAGTTTTATCAGTGTTTGATTTGGGACTCAATGGTAGCATAGCTTTGAGCGATAGCTTAAATGGACAAGAGGCTCGAGTACTTTATTGTTACAAAATTTCAAGGTTTTATGACGCTCCAGTAAAAAGTTACAAACATTTGTATGTTACAAACTTTGATAGGTGTAGGACATACCGTATAGAAGTTAGGGCCATTTGAAGTTTTTTCAGTGTTTGATTTGGGACTCAAGGGGATAGCTTAAATTGACAAGAGGCTCGAGTACTTTATTGTTACAAAATTTCAAGGTTTTATGACACTCCAGTAAAAAGCTACAAGCATTTGTATGTTGCAAACTTTGATAGCTGTAGGGCGTATCGTATAGAAGATATGGCCATTTCAAGTTTTATCAGTAATTGATTTGGGACTCAAGGGTAGCATAGCTTTGAGCGATAGCTTAAATAGACAAGAGGCTCCAGTACTTTATTGTTACAAAATTTATGACGCTCCAGAAAAAAGTTACAAGCATTTGTATATTGTAAACTTTGATAGGTGTAGGACGTACCGCATAGAAGTTAGGGTGACTTGAAGTTTTATCAGTGTTTTATTTAGGACTCAAGGGTAGCAGAGCTTTAAGCGATAGCTTAAATTGACAAGAGGCTCGAGTACTTTATTGTTACAAAATTTCAAGGTTTTATGACACTCCAGTAAAAAGCTACAAGCATTTGTATGTTGCAAACTTTGATAGGTGTAGGACGTACCGTAGAAGTTAGAGCCATTTGAAGTTTTATCAGTGTTTGATTTGCGACTCAAGGGTAGCATAGCTTTGAGCGATAGCTTAAATTGACAAGAGGCTCGAGTACTTTATTGTTACAAAATTTCAAGGTTTTATGACGCTCCAGTAAAAACTTACAAGCATTTGTATGTTGCAAACTTTGATAGGTGTAGAACGTACCGTATAGAAGTTAGGGCCACTTGAAGTTTTATCAGTGTTTGATTTGGAACTCAAGGTTGGCATAGCTTTGAGCGATAGCTTAAATTGACAAGATTCTCGAGTACTTTATTGATAAAAAATTTCAAGGTTTTATGACGCTCCAGTAAAAAGTTACAAGCATTTGTATGTTGCAAACTTTGATAGGTGTAGGACGTACCGTATAGAAGTTAGAGCCATTTGAAGTTTTATCAGTGTTTGATTTGGGACTCAAGGGTAGCATAGCTTTGAGCGATAGCTTAAATTGACAAGAGGCTCGAGTACTTTATTGTTACAAAATTTCAAGGTTTTATGCCTCACCAGTAAAAAGTTACAAGCAATTGTATGTTGCAAACTTTGATAGGTGTACAAGCATTTGTATGTTGCAAACTTTGATAGGTGTAGGACGTACCGTAGAAGTTAGAGCCATTTGAAGTTTTATCAGTGTTTGATTTGGGACTCAAGGGTAGCATAGCTTTGAGCGATAGCTTAAATTGACAAGAGGCTCGAGTACTTTATTGTTACAAAATGTCAAGGTTTTATGGCGCTCCAGTAAAAAGTTACAAGCAATTGTATGTTGCAAACTTTGATAGCTGTAGGGCGTATCGTATAGAAGATATGGCCATTTCAAGTTTTATCAGTGATTGATTTGGGACTCAAGGGTAGCATAGCTTTGAGCGATAGCTTAAATTGACAAGAGGCTCGAGTACTTTATTGTTACAAAATTTCAAGTTTTTATGACGCTCCAGTAAAAACTTACAAGCATTTGTATGTTGCAAACTTTGATAGGTGTAGGACGTACCGTATAGAAGTTAGGGCCATTTGAAGTTTTATCAGTGTTTGATTTGGGACTGAAGGTTAGCATAGCTTTGATTGACAGCTTAAATTGACAAGAGGCTCAAGTATTTTATTGTTACAGAATTTCAAGATTTTATGACGCTCCAGTAAAAAGTTACAAGCATTTGTTTGTTGCAAACTCTGATAGGTGTATGACGTACCGTATAGAAGTAAGGGCCATTTGAAGTTTTTTCAGTGTTTGATTTGGGAATCAAGGGTAGCATAGCTTTGAGCGATAGCTTAAATAGACAAGAGGCTCCAGTACTTTATTGTTAAAAAATTTATGACGCTCCAGAAAAAAGTTACAAGCATTTGTATGTTGTAAACTTTGATAGGTGTAGGACGTACCGCATAGAAGTTAGGGTCACTTGTAGTTTTATCAGTGTTTGATTTGGAACTCAAGGTTGGCATAGCTTTGAGCGATAGCTTAAATTGACAAGATTCTCGAGTACTTTATTGATAAAAAATTTCAAAGTTTTATGACGCTCCAGTAAAAAGTTACAAGCATTTGTATGTTGCAAACTTTGATAGGTGTAGGACGTACCGTATAGAAGTTAGAGCCATTTGAAGTTTTATCAGTGTTTGATTTGGGACTCAAGGGTAGCATAGCTTTGAGCGATAGCTTAAATTGACAAGAGGCTCGAGTACTTTATTGTTACAAAATTTCAAGGTTTTATGACTCACCAGTAAAAAGTTACAAGCAATTGTATGTTGCAAACTTTGATAGGTGTAGGACGTACCGTATAGAAGTTAGGGCCATTTGAAGTTTTATCAGTGTTTGATTTGAGACTCAAGGGTAGCATAGCTTTGAGCGATATGTTAAATCCACAAGAGGCTCGCGTACTTTATTGTTACAAAATTTCAAAGTTTTATGACGCTCCAGTAAAAAGTTACAAGCATTTGTACGTTGTAAACTTTCATAGGTGTAGGACGTACCGTATAGAAGTTAGGACCATTTGAAGTTTTATCAGTGTTTAATTTGGGACTCAAGGGTAGCTTAGCTTTGAGCGATAGCTTAAATTGACAAGGGGCTCAAGTACTTAATTGTTACAAAATTTGAAGGCTTGATGACGTTCCAGTAAAAAGTTACAAGCATTTGTATGTTGCAAACTTTGATAAGTGTATGACGTACCGTATAGAAGTTAGGACCATTTGAAGTTTTATCAGTGTTTGATTTGGGACTCAAGGGTAGCTTAGCTTTGAGCGATAGCTTAAATTGACAAGGGGCTCGAGTACTTCATTGTTACAAAATTTGAAGGCTTGATGACGCTCCAGTAAAAAGTTACAAGCATTTGTATGTTGCAAACTTTGATAGGTGTAGGACGTACCGTATTGAAGTTAGGGCCATTTGAAGTTTTATCAGTGTTTGATTTGGGACTCAATGGTAGCATAGCTTTGAGCGATAGCTTAAATTGACAAGAGGCTCGAGTACTTTATTGTTACAAAATTTCAAGGTTTTATGACGCTCCAGTAAAAAGTTACAAACATTTGTATGTTACAAACTTTGATAGGTGTAGGACATACCGTCTAGAAGTTAGGGCCATTTGAAGTTTTTTCAGTGTTTGATTTGGGACTCAAGGGGATAGCTTAAATTGACAAGGGGCTCGAGTACTTTATTGTTACAAAATTTCAAGGTTTTATGATGCTCCAGTAAAAAGTTACAAGCATTTGTATGTTGCAAACTTTGCTAGGTGTAGGACGTACCGTATAGAAGTTAGGGCCATTTCAAGTTTTATCAGTGTTTGATTTGGGACTCAAGGGTAGCATAGCTTTGAGCGATAGCTTAAATTGACAAGAGGCTCGAGTATTTTATTGTTACAGAATTTCAAGGTTTTATGACGCTCCAGTAAAAAGTTACAAGCATTTGTTTGTTGCAAACTTTGATAGGTGTATCACATACCGTATATAAGTTAGGGCCATCTGAAGTTTTTGCAGTGTTAGATTTGGGATTCAAGGGTAGCATAGCTTTGAGCGATAGCTTAAATAGACAAGAGGCTCGAGTACTTTATTGTTACAAAATTTCAAGGTTTTATGACGCTCCAGAAAAAAGTTACAAGCATTTGTATGTTGTAAACTTTGATAGGTGGAGGACGTACCGCATAGAAGTTAGGGCCATTTGAAGTTTTATCAGTGTTTTATTTGGGACTCAAGGGTAGCATAGCTTTAAGCGATAGCTTAAATTGACAAGAGGCTCGAGTACTTTATTGTTACAAAATTTCAAGGTTTTATGACACTCCAGTAAAAAGCTACAAGCATTTGTATGTTGCAAACTTTGATAGGTGTAGGACGTACCGTAGAAGTTAGAGCCATTTGAAGTTTTATCAGTGTTTGATTTGGGACTCAAGGGTAGCATAGCTTTGAGCGATAGCTTAAATTGACAAGAGGCTCGAGTACTTTATTGTTACAGAATTTCAAGGTTTTATGACGCTCCAGTAAAAAGTTACAAGCATTTGTTTGTTGCAAACTTTGATAGGTGTATGACATACCGTATAGAAGTTAGGACCATTTGAAGTTTTATCAGTGTTTGATTTGGGACTCAAGGGTAGCTTAGCTTTGAGCGATAGCTTAAATTGACAAGGGGCTCGAGTACTTCATTGTTACAAAATTTGAAGGCTTGATGACGCTCCAGTAAAAAGTTACAAGCATTTGTATGTTGCAAACTTTGATAGGTGTAGGACGTACCGTATTGAAGTTAGGGCCATTTGAAGTTTTATCAGTGTTTGATTTGGGACTCAATGGTAGCATAGCTTTGAGCGATAGCTTAAATTGACAAGAGGCTCGAGTACTTTATTGTTACAAAATTTCAAGGTTTTATGACGCTCCAGTAAAAAGTTACAAACATTTGTATGTTACAAACTTTGATAGGTGTAGGACATACCGTATAGAAGTTAGGGCCATTTGAAGTTTTTTCAGTGTTTGATTTGGGACTCAAGGGGATAGCTTAAATTGACAAGGGGCTCGAGTACTTTATTGTTACAAAATTTCAAGGTTTTATGATGCTCCAGTAAAAAGTTACAAGCATTTGTATGTTGCAAACTTTGCTAGGTGTAGGACGTACCGTATAGAAGTTAGGGCCATTTCAAGTTTTATCAGTGTTTGATTTGGGACTCAAGAGTAGCATAGCTTTGAGCGATAGCTTAAATTGACAAGAGGCTCGAGTATTTTATTGTTACAGAATTTCAAGGTTTTATGACGCTCCAGTAAAAAGTTACAAGCATTTGTTTGTTGCAAACTTTGATAGGTGTATAATATACCGTATAGAAGTTAGGGCCATCTGAAGTTTTTGCAGTGTTAGATTTGGGATTCAAGGGTAGCATAGCTTTGAGCGATAGCTTAAATAGACAAGAGGCTCGAGTACTTTATTGTTACAAAATTTCAAGGTTTTATGACGCTCCAGAAAAAAGTTACAAGCATTTGTATGTTGTAAACTTTGATAGGTGGAGGACGTGCCGCATAGAAGTTAGGGCCATTTGAAGTTTTATCAGTGTTTTATTTGGGACTCAAGGGTAGCATAGCTTTAAGCGATAGCTTAAATTGACAAGAGGCTCGAGTACTTTATTGTTACAAAATTTCAAGGTTTTATGACACTCCAGTAAAAAGCTACAAGCATTTGTATGTTGCAAACTTTGATAGGTGTAGGACGTACCGTAGAAGTTAGAGCCATTTGAAGTTTTATCAGTGTTTGATTTGGGACTCAAGGGTAGCATAGCTTTGAGCGATAGCTTAAATTGACAAGAGGCTCGAGTACTTTATTGTTACAAAATGTCAAGGTTTTATGACGCTCCAGTAAAAAGTTACAAGCAATTGTATGTTGCAAACTTTGATAGCTGTAGGGCGTATCGTATAGAAGATATGGCCATTTCAAGTTTTTTCAGTGATTGATTTGGGACTCAAGGGTAGCATAGCTTTGAGCGATAGCTTAAATTGACAAGAGGCTCGAGTACTTTATTGTTACAAAATTTCAAGGTTTTATGACGCTCCAGTTACAAGCATTTGTATGTTGCAAACTTTGATAGGTGTAGGACGTACCGTATAGAAGTTTGGGCCATTTGAAGTTTTATCAGTGTTTGATTTGGGACTGAAGCGTAGCATAGCTTTGATTGATAGCTTAAATTGACAAGAGGCTCGAGTATTTTATTGTTACAGAATTTCAAGATTTTATGACGCTCCAGTAAAAAGTTACAAGCAATTGTTTGTTGCATACTCTGATAGGTGTATGACGTACCGTATAGAAGTTAGGGCCATTTGAAGTTTTTTCAGTGTTTGATTTGGGAATCAAGGGTAGCATAGCTTTGAGCGATAGCTTAAATAGACAAGAGGCTCGAGTACTTTATTGTTACAAAATTTATGACGCTCCAGAAAAAAGTTACAAGCATTTGTATGTTGTAAACTTTGATAGGTGTAGGACGTACCGCATAGAAGTTAGGGCCACTTGAAGTTTTATCAGTGTTTTATTGGGGACTCAAGGGTAGCATAGCTTTGAGCGATAGGTTAAATTCACAAGAGGCTCGCGTACTTTATTGTTACAAAATTTCAAGGTTTTATGACACTCCAGTAAAAAGCTACAAGCATTTGTATGTTGCAAACTTTGATAGGTGTAGGACGTACCGTAGAAGTTAGAGCCATTTGAAGTTTTATCAGTGTTTGATATGGAACTCAAGGTTGGCATAGCTTTGAGCGATAGCTTAAATTGACAAGATTCTCGAGTACTTTATTGATAAAAAATTTCAAGGTTTTATGACGCTCCAGTAAAAAGTTACAAGCATTTGTATGTTGCAAACTTTGATAGGTGTAGGACGTACCGTATAGAAGTTAGAGCCATTTGAAGTTTTATCAGTGTTTGATTTGGGACTCAAGGGTAGCATAGCTTTGAGCGATAGCTTAAATTGACAAGAGGCTCAAGTACTTAATTGTTACAAAATTTGAAGGCTTGATGACGTTCCAGTAAAAAGTTACAAGCATTTGTATGTTGCAAACTTTGATAAGTGTATGACGTACCGTATAGAAGTTAGGACCATTTGAAGTTTTATCAGTGTTTGATTTGGGACTCAAGGGTAGCTTAGCTTTGAGCGATTGCTTAAATTGACAAGGGGCTCGAGTACTTCATTGTTACAAAATTTGAAGGCTTGATGACGCTCCAGTAAAAAGTTACAAGCATTTGTATGTTGCAAACTTTGATAGGTGTAGGACGTACCGTATTGAAGTTAGGGCCATTTGAAGTTTTATCAGTGTTTGATTTGGGACTCAATGGTAGCATAGCTTTGAGCGATAGCTTAAATTGACAAGAGGCTCGAGTACTTTATTGTTACAAAATTTCAAGGTTTTATGACGCTCCAGTAAAAAGTTACAAACATTTGTATGTTACAAACTTTGATAGGTGTAGGACATACCGTATAGAAGTTAGGGCCATTTGAAGTTTTTTCAGTGTTTGATTTGGGACTCAAGGGTAGCATAGCTTTGAGCGATAGCTTAAATTGACAAGAGGCTCGAGTATTTTATTGTTACAGAATTTCAAGGTTTTATGACGCTCCAGTAAAAAGTTACAAGCATTTGTTTGTTGCAAACTTTGATAGGTGTATGACATACCGTATAGAAGTTAGGGCCATCTGAAGTTTTTGCAGTGTTAGATTTGGGATTCAAGGGTAGCATAGCTTTGAGCGATAGCTTAAATAGACAAGAGGCTCGAGTACTTTATTGTTACAAAATTTCAAGGTTTTATGACGCTCCAGAAAAAAGTTACAAGCATTTGTATGTTGTAAACTTTGATAGGTGGAGGACGTACCGCATAGAAGTTAGGGCCATTTGAAGTTTTATCAGTGTTTTATTTGGGACTCAAGGGTAGCATAGCTTTAAGCGATAGCTTAAATTGACAAGAGGCTCGAGTACTTTATTGTTACAAAATTTCAAGGTTTTATGACACTCCAGTAAAAAGCTACAAGCATTTGTATGTTGCAAACTTTGATAGGTGTAGGACGTACCGTAGAAGTTAGAGCCATTTGAAGTTTTATCAGTGTTTGATTTGGGACTCAAGGGTAGCATAGCTTTGAGCGATAGCTTAAATTGACAAGAGGCTCGAGTACTTTATTGTTACAAAATGTCAAGGTTTTATGACGCTCCAGTAAAAAGTTACAAGCAATTGTATGTTGCAAACTTTGATAGCTGTAGGGCGTATCGTATAGAAGATATGGTCATTTCAAGTTTTTTCAGTGATTGATTTGGGACTCAAGGGTAGCATAGCTTTGAGCGATAGCTTAAATTGACAAGAGGCTCGAGTACTTTATTGTTACAAAATTTCAAGGTTTTATGACGCTCCAGTTACAAGCATTTGTATGTTGCAAACTTTGATAGGTGTAGGACGTACCGTATAGAAGTTTGGGCCATTTGAAGTTTTATCAGTGTTTGATTTGGGACTGAAGGGTAGCATAGCTTTGATTGATAGCTTAAATTGACAAGAGGCTCGAGTATTTTATTGTTACAGAATTTCAAGATTTTATGACGCTCCAGTAAAAAGTTACAAGCAATTGTTTGTTGCATACTCTGATAGGTGTATGACGTACCGTATAGAAGTTAGGGCCATTTGAAGTTTTTTCAGTGTTTGATTTGGGAATCAAGGGTAGCATAGCTTTGAGCGATAGCTTAAATAGACAAGAGGCTCGAGTACTTTATTGTTACAAAATTTATGACGCTCCAGAAAAAAGTTACAAGCATTTGTATGTTGTAAACTTTGATAGGTGTAGGACGTACCGCATAGAAGTTAGGGCCACTTGAAGTTTTATCAGTGTTTTATTGGGGACTCAAGGGTAGCATAGCTTTGAGCGATAGGTTAAATTCACAAGAGGCTCGCGTACTTTATTGTTACAAAATTTCAAGGTTTTATGACACTCCAGTAAAAAGCTACAAGCATTTGTATGTTGCAAACTTTGATAGGTGTAGGACGTACCGTAGAAGTTAGAGCCATTTGAAGTTTTATCAGTGTTTGATATGGAACTCAAGGTTGGCATAGCTTTGAGCGATAGCTTAAATTGACAAGATTCTCGAGTACTTTATTGATAAAAAATTTCAAGGTTTTATGACGCTCCAGTAAAAAGTTACAAGCATTTGTATGTTGCAAACTTTGATAGGTGTAGGACGTACCGTATAGAAGTTAGAGCCATTTGAAGTTTTATCAGTGTTTGATTTGGGACTCAAGGGTAGCATAGCTTTGAGCGATAGCTTAAATTGACAAGAGGCTCGAGTACTTTATTGTTACAAAATTTCAAGGTTTTATGACGCTCCAGTAAAAAGTTACAAGCATTTGTGTGTTGCAAACTTTGCTAGCTGTAGGACGTACCGTATAGAAGTTAGGGCCATTTGAAGTTTTATCAGTGTTTGATTTGGGACTCAAGGGTAGCATAGCTTTGAGCGATAGCTTAAATTGACAAGAGGCTCGAGTACTTTATTGTTACAAAATTTCAAGGTTTTATGACGCTCCAGTAAAAAGTTACAAACATTTGTATGTTCCAAACTTTGATAGGTGTAGGACATACCGTATAGGCGCTGTCCTTGCGCTGACTATCACCATCCCAAGTATGGGAACCTTTTTAGTCAGTGCTTGAACGGCGCCACACCGTGGTATCACAATGGGCCATTATGTGTGCTCAAGTGTGCTTTTGGCAAACTGGGCGGCCACTCCTACCTACCTACCTACATACCGTATAGAAGTTAGGGCCATTTGAAGTTTTTTCAGTGTTTGATTTGGGACTCAAGGGTAGCATAGCTTTGAGCGATAGCTTAAATTGACAAGAGGCTCGAGTACTTTATTGTTACAAAATTTCAAGGTTTTATGACGCTCCAGTAAAAAGTTACAAGCATTTGTATGTTGCAAACTTTGATAGGTGTAGGATGTACCGTATAGAAGTGAGGGCCATTTGAAGTTTTATCAGTGTTTGATTTGGGACTCAAGGGTAGCATAGCTTTGAGTGATAGCTTAAATTGACAAGAGGCTCGAGTATTTTATTGTAACAGAATTTCAAGGTTTTATGACGCTACAGAAAAAAGTTACAAGCATTTGTATGTTGTAAACTTTGATAGGTGTAAGACGTACCGTAGAAGTTAGAGCCATTTGAAGTTTTATCAGTGTTTGATTTGGGACTCAAGGGTAGCATAGCTTTGAGCGATAGCTTAAATTGACAAGAGGCTCGAGTACTTTATTGTTACAAAATTTCAAGGTTTTATGACGCTCCAGTAAAAAGTTACAAGCATTTGTATGTTGTAAACTTTGATAGGTGTAGAACGTACCGTATAGAATTTTGGGCCACTTGAAGTTTTATCAGTGTTTGATTTGGGACTCAAGGTTGGCATAGCTTTGAGCGATAGCTTAAATTGACAAGATTCTCGAGTACTTTATTGATAAAAAATTTCAAGGTTTTATGACGCTCCAGTAAAAAGTTACAAGCATTTGTATGTTGCAAACTTTGATAGGTGTAGGACGTACCGTATAGAAGTTAGAGCCATTTGAAGTTTTATCAGTGTTTGATTTGCGACTCAAGGGTAGCATAGCTTTGAGCGATAGCTTAAATTGACAAGAGGCTCGAGTACATTATTGTTACAAAATTTCAAGGTTTTATGACGCTCCAGTAAAAAGTTACAAGCATTTGTATGTTGCAAACTTTGATAGCTATAGGGCGTATCGTATAGAAGATAGGGCCATTTGATGTTTTATCAGTGTTTGATTTGGGACTCAAGGGTAGCATAGCTTTGAGCGATAGCTTAAATTGACAAGAGGCTCGAGTACTTTATTGTTACAAAATTTCAAGGTTTTATGACTCACCAGTAAAAAGTTACAAGCATTTGTATGTTGCAAACTTTGATAGGTGTAGGACGTACCGTATAGAAGTTAGGGCCATTTGAAGTTTTATCAGTGTTTGATTTGGGACTCAAGGGTAGCATAGCTTTGAGCGATAGGTTAAATTCACAAGAGGCTCGCGTACTTTATTGTTACAAAATTTCAAAGTTTTATGACGCTCCAGTAAAAAGTTACAAGCGTTTGTACGTTGTAAACTTTCATAGGTGTAGGACGTACCGTATTGAAGTTAGGACCATTTGAAGTTTTATCAGTGTTTGATTTGGGACTCAAGGGTAGCATAGCTTTGAGCGATAGCTTAAATTGACAAGAGGCTCGAGTACTTTATTGTTACAAAATTTCAAGGTTTTATGACGCTCCAGTAAAAAGTTACAAGCATTTGTATGTTGCAAACTTTGATACGTGTAGGACGTACCGTATAGAAGTTATGGCCATTTGAAGTTTTATCAGTGTTTGATTTGGGACTCAAGGGTAGCATAGCTTTGAGCGATAGCTTAAATTGACAAGAGGCTCGAGTGCTTTATTGTTACAAAATTTCAAGGTTTTATGACGCTCCAGTAAAAATTTACAAGCATTTGTATGCTACAAACTTTGATAGGTGTAGGACGTACCGTATAGAAGTTAGGGCCATTTGAAGTGTTATCAGTGTTTGATTTGGGACTCAATGGTAGCATAGCTTTGAGCGATAGCTTAAATTGGTAAGAGGCTCGAGTACTTTATTGTTACAAAATTTCAAGGTTTTATTACGCTCCAGTAAAAAGTTACAAACATTTGTATGTTGCAAACTTTGATAGGTGTAGGACATACCGTATAGAAGTTAGGGCCATTTGAAGTTTTTTCAGTGTTTGATTTGGGACTCAAGGGTAGCATAGCTTTGAGCGATAGCTTAAATTGACAAGAGGCTCGAGTACTTTATTGTTACAAAATTTCAAGGTTCTATGACGCTCAAGTAAAAAGTTACAAGCATTTGTATGTTGCAAACTTTGATAGGTGTAGGACGTACCGTATAGAAGCTAGGGCCATTTGAAGTTTTATCAGTGTTTGATTTGGGACTCAAGGGTAGCATATCTTTGAGCGATAGCTTAAATTGACAAGAGGCTCGAGTACTTTATTGTTACAAAATTTCAAGGTTTTATGACGCTCCAGTAAAAAGTTACAAGCATTTGTATGTTGCAAACTTTGATAGGTGTAGGATGTACCGTATGAAAGTTAGAGCCATTTGAAGTTTTATCAGTGTTTGATTTGGGACTAAAGGGTAGCATAGCTTTGAGCGATAGCTTAAATTGACAAGAGGCTCGAGTACTTTATTGTTACAAAATTTCAAGGTTTTATGACGCTCCAGTAAAAAGTTACAAGCATTTGTATGTTGCAAACTTTGATAGCTGTAGGGCGTATCGTATAGAAGATAGGGCCATTTGAAGTTTTATCAGTGTTTGATTTGGGATTCAAGGGTAGCATAGCTTTGAGCGATAGCTTAAATTGACAAGAGGCTCGAGTACTTTATTGTTACAAAATTTCAAGGTTTTATGACTCACCAGTAAAAAGTTACAAGCATTTGTATGTTGCAAACTTTGATAGGTGTAGGACGTACCGCATAGAAGTTAGGGCCATTTGAAGTTTTATCAGTGTTTGATTTGGGACTCAAGGGTAGCATAGCTTTGACCGATAGGTTAAATTCACAAGAGGCTCGCGTACTTTATTGTTACAAAATTTCAAAGTTTTATGACACTCCAGTAAAAAGTTACAAGCATTTGTACGTTGTAAACTTTCATAGGTGTAGGACGTACCGTATAGAAGTTAGGACCATTTGATGTTTTATCAGTGTTTGATTTGGGACTCAAGGGTAGCTTAGCTTTGAGCGATAGCTTAAATTGACAAGGGGCTCGAGTACTTCATTGTTACAAAATTTGAAGGCTTGATGACGCTCCAGTAAAAAGTTACAAGCATTTGTATGTTGCAAACTTTGCTAGGTGTAGGATGTACCGTATAGAAGTTAGGGCCATTTGAAGTTTTATCAGTGTTTGATTTGGGACTCAAGGGTAGCATAGCTTTGAGTGATAGCTTAAATTGACAAGAGGCTCGAGTATTTTATTGTAACAGAATTTCAAGGTTTTATGACGCTACAGAAAAAAGTTACAAGCATTTGTATGTTGTAAATTTTGATAGGTGTAAGACGTACCGTAGAAGTTAGGGCCATTTGAAGTTTTATCAGTGTTTGATTTGGGACTCAAGGGTAGCATAGCTTTGAGTGATAGCTTAAATTGACAAGAGGCTCGAGTATTTTATTGTAACAGAATTTCAAGGTTTTATGACGCTCCAGTAAAAAGTTACAAGCATTTGTATGTTGCAAACTTTGATAGGTGTAGGACGTACCGTATAGAAGTTAGAGCCATCTGAAGTTTTATCAGTGTTTGATTTGGGACTCAAGGGTAGCATAGCTTTGAGCGATAGCTTAAATTGACAAGAGGCTCGAGTACTTTATTGTTACAAAATTTCAAGGTTTTATGACGCTCCAGTAAAAAGTTACAAGCATTTGTGTGTTGCAAACTTTGATAGCTGTAGGACGTACCGTATAGAAGTTAGAGCCATTTGAAGTTTTTTCAGTGTTTGATTTGGGACTCAAGGGTAGCATAGCTTTGAGCGATAGCTTAAATTGACAAGAGGCTCGAGTACTTTATTGTTACAAAATTTCAAGGTTTTATGACGCTCCAGTAAAAAGTTACAAACATTTGTATGTTCCAAACTTTGATAGGTGTAGGACATACCGTATAGAAGTTAGGGCCATTTGAAGTTTTTTCAGTGTTTGATTTGGGACTCAAGGGTAGCATAGCTTTGAGCGATAGCTTAAATTGACAAGAGGCTCGAGTACTTTATTGTTACAAAATTTCAAGGTTTTATGACGCTCCAGTAAAAAGTTACAAACATTTGTATGTTCCAAACTTTGATAGCTGTAGGACGTACCGTATAGAAGTTAGAGCCATTTGAAGTTTTATCAGTGTTTGATTTGGGACTCAAGGGTAGCTTAGTTTTGAGCGATAGCTTAAATTGACAAGGGGCTCGAGTACTTCATTGTTACAAAATTTGAAGGCTTGATGACGCTCCAGTAAAAAGTTACAAGCATTTGTATGTTGCAAACTTTGCTAGGTGTAGGACGTACCGTATAGAAGTTAGGGCCATTTGAAGTTTTATCAGTGTTTGATTTGGGACTCAAGGGTAGCATAGCTTTGAGTGATAGCTTAAATTGACAAGAGGCTCGAGTATTTTATTGTAACAGAATTTCAAGGTTTTATGACGCTACAGAAAAAAGTTACAAGCATTTGTATGTTGTAAACTTTGATAGGTGTAAGACGTACCGTAGAAGTTATGGCCATTTGAAGTTTTATCAGTGTTTGATTTGGGACTCAAGGGTAGCATAGCTTTGAGCGATAGCTTAAATTGACAAGAGGCTCGAGTGCTTTATTGTTACAAAATTTCAAGGTTTTATGACGCTCCAGTAAAAATTTACAAGCATTTGTATGCTACAAACTTTGATAGGTGTAGGACGTACCGTATAGAAGTTAGGGCCATTTGAAGTGTTATCAGTGTTTGATTTGGGACTCAATGGTAGCATAGCTTTGAGCGATAGCTTAAATTGGCAAGAGGCTCGAGTACTTTATTGTTACAAAATTTCAAGGTTTTATTACGCTCCAGTAAAAAGTTACAAACATTTGTATGTTGCAAACTTTGATAGGTGTAGGACATACCGTATAGAAGTTAGGGCCATTTAAAGTTTTTTCAGTGTTTGATTTGGGACTCAAGGGTAGCATAGCTTTGAGCGATAGCTTAAATTGACAAGAGGCACGAGTACTTTATTGTTACAAAATTTCAAGGTTCTATGACGCTCAAGTAAAAAGTTACAAGCATTTGTATGTTGCAAACTTTGATAGGTGTAGGACGTACCGTATAGAAGCTAGGGCCATTTGAAGTTTTATCAGTGTTTGATTTGGGACTCAAGGGTAGCATAGCTTTGAGCGATAGCTTAAATTGACAAGAGGCTCGAGTACTTTATTGTTACAAAATTTCAAGGTTTTATGACGCTCCAGTAAAAAGTTACAAGCATTTGTATGTTGCAAACTTTGATAGGTGTAGGATGTACCGTATGAAAGTTAGAGCCATTTGAAGTTTTATCAGTGTTTGATTTGGGACTAAAGGGTAGCATAGCTTTGAGCGATAGCTTAAATTGACAAGAGGCTCGAGTACTTTATTGTTACAAAATTTCAAGGTTTTATGACGCTCCAGTAAAAAGTTACAAGCATTTGTATGTTGCAAACTTTGATAGCTGTAGGGCGTATCGTATAGAAGATAGGGCCATTTGAAGTTTTATCAGTGTTTGATTTGGGATTCAAGGGTAGCATAGCTTTGAGCGATAGCTTAAATTGACAAGAGGCTCGAGTACTTTATTGTTACAAAATTTCAAGGTTTTATGACTCACCAGTAAAAAGTTACATGCATTTGTATGTTCCAAACTTTGATAGGTGTAGGACGTACCGCATAGAAGTTAGGGCCATTTGAAGTTTTATCAGTGTTTGATTTGGGACTCAAGGGTAGCATAGCTTTGACCGATAGGTTAAATTCACAAGAGGCTCGCGTACTTTATTGTTACAAAATTTCAAAGTTTTATGACACTCCAGTAAAAAGTTACAAGCATTTGTACGTTGTAAACTTTCATAGGTGTAGGACGTACCGTATAGAAGTTAGGACCATTTGATGTTTTATCAGTGTTTGATTTGGGACTCAAGGGTAGCTTAGCTTTGAGCGATAGCTTAAATTGACAAGGGGCTCGAGTACTTCATTGTTACAAAATTTGAAGGCTTGATGACGCTCCAGTAAAAAGTTACAAGCATTTGTATGTTGCAAACTTTGCTAGGTGTAGGATGTACCGTATAGAAATTAGGGCCATTTGAAGTTTTATCAGTGTTTGATTTGGGACTCAAGGGTAGCATAGCTTTGAGTGATAGCTTAAATTGACAAGAGGCTCGAGTATTTTATTGTAACAGAATTTCAAGGTTTTATGACGCTACAGAAAAAAGTTACAAGCATTTGTATGTTGTAAATTTTGATAGGTGTAAGACGTACCGTAGAAGTTAGGGCCATTTGAAGTTTTATCAGTGTTTGATTTGGGACTCAAGGGTAGCATAGCTTTGAGTGATAGCTTAAATTGACAAGAGGCTCGAGTATTTTATTGTAACAGAATTTCAAGGTTTTATGACGCTCCAGTAAAAAGTTACAAGCATTTGTATGTTGCAAACTTTGATAGGTGTAGGACGTACCGTATAGAAGTTAGAGCCATCTGAAGTTTTATCAGTGTTTGATTTGGGACTCAAGGGTAGCATAGCTTTGAGCGATTGCTTAAATTAACAAGAGGCTCGAGTACTTTATTGTTACAAAATTTCAAGGTTTTATGACGCTCCAGTAAAAAGTTACAAGCATTTGTGTGTTGCAAACTTTGATAGCTGTAGGACGTACCGTATAGAAGTTAGAGCCATTTGAAGTTTTATCAGTGTTTGATTTGGGACTCAAGGGTAGCATAGCTTTGAGCGATAGCTTAAATTGACAAGAGGCTCGAGTACTTTATTGTTACAAAATTTCAAGGTTTTATGACGCTCCAGTAAAAAGTTACAAACATTTGTATGTTCCAAACTTTGATAGGTGTAGGACATACCGTATAGAAGTTAGGGCCATTTGAAGTTTTTTCAGTGTTTGATTTGGGACTCAAGGGTAGCATAGCTTTGAGCGATAGCTTAAATTGACAAGAGGCTCGAGTACTTTATTGTTACAAAATTTCAAGGTTTTATGACGCTCCAGTAAAAAGTTACAAACATTTGTATGTTCCAAACTTTGATAGCTGTAGGACGTACCGTATAGAAGTTAGAGCCATTTGAAGTTTTATCAGTGTTTGATTTGGGACTCAAGGGTAGCTTAGCTTTGAGCGATAGCTTAAATTGACAAGGGGCTCGAGTACTTCATTGTTACAAAATTTGAAGGCTTGATGACGCTCCAGTAAAAAGTTACAAGCATTTGTATGTTGCAAACTTTGCTAGGTGTAGGACGTACCGTATAGAAGTTAGGGCCATTTGAAGTTTTATCAGTGTTTGATTTGGGACTCAAGGGTAGCATAGCTTTGAGTGATAGCTTAAATTGACAAGAGGCTCGAGTATTTTATTGTAACAGAATTTCAAGGTTTTATGACGCTACAGAAAAAAGTTACAAGCATTTGTATGTTGTAAACTTTGATAGGTGTAAGACGTACCGTAGAAGTTAGAGCCATTTGAAGTTTTATCAGTGTTTGATTGGGACTCAAGGGTAGCATAGCTTTGAGCGATAGCTTAAATTGACAAGAGGCTCGAGTACTTTATTGTTACAAAATTTCAAGGTTTTATGACGCTCCAGTAAAAAGTTACAAGCATTTGTATGTTGCAAACTTTGATAGGTGTAGAACGTACCGTATAGAATTTAGGGCCACTTGAAGTTTTATCAGTGTTTGATTTGGGACTCAAGGTTGGCATAGCTTTGAGCGATAGCTTAAATTGACAAGATTCTCGAGTACTTTATTGATAAAAAATTTCAAGGTTTTATGACGCTCCAGTAAAAATTTACAAGCATTTGTATGTTGCAAACTTTGATAGGTGTAGGACGTACCGTATAGAAGTTAGAGCCATTTGAAGTTTTATCAGTGTTTGATTTGCGACTCAAGGGTAGCATAGCTTTGAGCGATAGCTTAAATTGACAAGAGGCTCGAGTACTTTATTGTTACAAAATTTCAAGGTTTTATGACGCTCCAGTAAAAAGTTACAAGCATTTGTATGTTGCAAACTTTGATAGCTGTAGGGCGTATCGTATAGAAGATAGGGCCATTTGTTGTTTTATCAGTGTTTGATTTGGGACTCAAGGGTAGCATAGCTTTGAGCGATAGCTTAAATTGACAAGAGGCTCGAGTACTTTATTGTTACAAAATTTCAAGGTTTTATGACTCACCAGTAAAAAGTTACAAGCATTTGTATGTTGCAAACTTCGATAGGTGTAGGACGTACCGTATAGAAGTTAGGGCCATTTGAAGCTTTATCAGTGTTTGATTTGGGACTCAAGGGTAGCATAGCTTTGAGCGATAGGTTAAATTCACAAGAGGCTCGCGTACTTTATTGTTACAAAATTTCAAAGTTTTATGACGCTCCAGTAAAAAGTTACAAGCGTTTGTACGTTGTAAACTTTCATAGGTGTAGGACGTACCGTATTGAAGTTAGGACCCTTTGAAGTTTTATCAGTGTTTGATTTGGGACTCAAGGGTAGCATAGCTTTGAGCGATAGCTTAAATTGACAAGAGGCTCGAGTACTTTATTGTTACAAAATTTCAAGGTTTTATGACGCTCCAGTAAAAAGTTACAAGCATTTGTATGTTGCAAACTTTGATACGTGTAGGACGTACCGTATAGAAGTTAGGGCCATTTAAAGTTTTATCAGTGTTTGATTTGGGACTCAAGGGTAGCATAGCTTTGAGCGATAGCTTAAATTGACAAGAGGCTCGAGTACTTTATTGTTACAAAATTTCAAGGTTTTATGACGCTCCAGTAAAAATTTACAAGCATTTGTATGCTACAAACTTTGATAGGTGTAGGACGTACCGTATAGAAGTTAGGGCCATTTGAAGTGTTATCAGTGTTTGATTTGGGACTCAATGGTAGCATAGCTTTGAGCGATAGCTTAAATTGGCAAGAGGCTCGAGTACTTTATTGTTACAAAATTTCAAGGTTTTATTACGCTCCAGTAAAAAGTTACAAACATTTGTATGTTGCAAACTTTGATAGGTGTAGGACATACCGTATAGAAGTTAGGGCCATTTGAAGTTTTTTCAGTGTTTGATTTGGGACTCAAGGGTAGCATAGCTTTGAGCGATAGCTTAAATTGACAAGAGGCTCGAGTACTTTATTGTTACAAAATTTCAAGGTTCTATGACGCTCAAGTAAAAAGTTACAAGCATTTGTATGTTGCAAACTTTGATAGGTGTAGGACGTACCGTATAGAAGCTAGGGCCATTTGAAGTTTTATCAGTGTTTGATTTGGGACTCAAGGGTAGCATAGCTTTGAGCGATAGCTTAAATTGACAAGAGGCTCGAGTACTTTATTGTTACAAAATTTCAAGGTTTTATGACGCTCCAGTAAAAAGTTACAAGCATTTGTATGTTGCAAACTTTGATAGGTGTAGGATGTACCGTATGAAAGTTAGAGCCATTAGAAGTTTTATCAGTGTTTGATTTGGGACTCAAGGGTAGCATAGCTTTGAGCGATAGCTTAAATTGACAAGAGGCTCGAGTACTTTATTGTTACAAAATTTCAAGGTTTTATGACGCTCCAGTAAAAAGTTACAAGCATTTGTATGTTGCAAACTTTGATAGCTGTAGGGCGTATCATATAGAAGATAGGGCCATTTGAAGTTTTATCAGTGTTTGATTTGGGATTCAAGGGTAGCATAGCTTTGAGCGATAGCTTAAATTGACAAGAGGCTCGAGTACTTTATTGTTACAAAATTTCAAGGTTTTATGACTCAACAGTAAAAAGTTACAAGCATTTGTATGTTGCAAACTTTGATAGGTGTAGGACGTACCGCATAGAAGTTAGGGCCATTTGAAGTTTTATCAGTGTTTGATTTGGGACTCAAGGGTAGCATAGCTTTGACCGATAGGTTAAATTCACAAGAGGCTCGCGTACTTTATTGTTACAAAATTTCAAGGTTTTATGACGCTCCAGTAAAAAGTTACAAGCATTTGTGTGTTGCAAACTTTGATAGCTGTAGGACATACCGTATAGAAGTTAGAGCCATTTGAAGTTTTATCAGTGTTTGATTTGGGACTCAAGGGTAGCATAGCTTTGAGCGATAGCTTAAATTGACAAGAGGCTCGAGTACTTTATTGTTACAAAATTTCAAGGTTTTATGACGCTCCAGTAAAAAGTTACAAACATATGTATGTTCCAAACTTTGATAGGTGTAGGACATACCGTATAGAAGTTAGGGCCATTTGAAGTTTTTTCAGTGTTTGATTTGGGACTCAAGGGTAGCATAGCTTTGAGCGATAGCTTAAATTGACAAGATTCTCGAGTACTTTATTGATAAAAAATTTCAAGGTTTTATGACGCTCCAGTAAAAAGTTACAAACATTTGTATGTTGCAAACTTTGATAGGTGTAGGACATACCGTATAGAAGTTGGGGCCATTTGAAGTTTTTTCAGTGTTTGATTTGGGACTCAAGGGTAGCATAGCTTTGAGTGATAGCTTAAATTGACAAGAGGCTCGAGTATTTTATTGTAACAGAATTTCAAGGTTTTATGACGCTCCAGTAAAAAGTTACAAGCATTTGTATGTTGCAAACTTTGATAGGTGTAGGACGTACCGTATAGAAGTTAGAGCCATTTGAAGTTTTGTCAGTGTTTGATTTGGGACTCAAGGGTAGCATAGCTTTGAGCGATAGCTTAAATTGACAAGAGGCTCGAGTACTTTACTCAATTTTTACAAAATTTCAAGGTTTTATGACGCTCCAGTAAAAAGTTACAAGCATTTGTGTGTTGCAAACTTTGATAGCTGTAGGACATACCGTATAGAAGTTAGAGCCATTTGAAGTTTTATCAGTGTTTGATTTGGGACTCAAGGGTAGCATAGCTTTGAGCGATAGCTTAAATTGACAAGAGGCTCGAGTACTTTATTGTTACAAAATTTCAAGGTTTTATGACGCTCCAGTAAAAAGTTACAAACATATGTATGTTCCAAACTTTGATAGGTGTAGGACATACCGTATAGAAGTTAGGGCCATTTGAAGTTTTTTCAGTGTTTGATTTGGGACTCAAGGGTAGCATAGCTTTGAGCGATAGCTTAAATTGACAAGAGGCTCGAGTACTTTATTGTTACAAAATTTCAAGGTTTTATGACGCTCCAGTAAAAAGTTACAAGCATTTGTATGTTGCAAACTTTGATAGGTGTAGGATGTACCGTATAGAAGGGAGGGCCATTTGAAGTTTTATCAGTGTTTGATTTGGGACTCAAGGGTAGCATAGCTTTGAGTGATAGCTTAAATTGACAAGAGGCTCGAGTATTTTATTGTAACAGAATTTCAAGGTTTTATGACGCTACAGAAAAAAGTTACAAGCATTTGTATGTTGTAAACTTTGATAGGTGTAAGACGTACCGTAGAAGTTAGAGCCATTTGAAGTTTTATCAGTGTTTGATTTGGGACTCAAGGGTAGCATAGCTTTGAGCGATAGCTTAAATTGACAAGAGGCTCGAGTACTTTATTGTTACAAAATTTCAAGGTTTTATGACGCTCCAGTAAAAAGTTACAAGCATTTGTATGTTGCAAACTTTGATAGGTGTAGAACGTACCGTATAGAATTTAGGGCCACTTGAAGTTTTATCAGTGTTTGATTTGGGACTCAAGGTTGGCATAGCTTTGAGCGATAGCTTAAATTGACAAGATTCTCGAGTACTTTATTGATAAAAAATTTCAAGGTTTTATGAAGCTCCAGTAAAAAGTTACAAGCATTTGTATGTTGCAAACTTTGATAGGTGTAGGACGTACCGTATAGAAGTTAGAGCCATTTGAAGTTTTATCAGTGTTTGATTTGCGACTCAAGGGTAGCATAGCTTTGAGCGATAGCTTAAATTGACAAGAGGCTCGAGTACTTTATTGTTACAAAATTTCAAGGTTTTATGACGCTCCAGTAAAAAGTTACAAGCATTTGTATGTTGCAAACTTTGATAGCTGTAGGGCGTATCGTATAGAAGATAGGGCCATTTGATGTTTTATCAGTGTTTGATTTGGGACTCAAGGGTAGCATAGCTTTGAGCGATAGCTTAAATTGACAAGAGGCTCGAGTACTTTACTGTTACAAAATTTCAAGGTTTTATGACTCACCAGTAAAAAGTTACAAGCATTTGTATGTTGCAAACTTTGATAGGTGTAGGACGTACCGTATAGAAGTTAGGGCCATTTGAAGTTTTATCAGTGTTTGATTTGGGACTCAAGGGTAGCATAGCTTTGAGCGATAGGTTAAATTCACAAGAGGCTCGCGTACTTTATTGTTACAAAATTTCAAAGTTTTATGACGCTCCAGTAAAAAGTTACAAGCGTTTGTACGTTGTAAACTTTCATAGGTGTAGGACGTACCGTATTGAAGTTAGGACCATTTGAAGTTTTATCAGTGTTTGATTTGGGACTCAAGGGTAGCATAGCTTTGAGCGATAGCTTAAATTGACAAGAGGCTCGAGTACTTTATTGTTAAAAAATTTCAAGGTTTTATGACGCTCCAGTAAAAAGTTACAAGCATTTGTATGTTGCAAACTTTGATACGTGTAGGACGTACCGTATAGAAGTTAGGGCCATTTGAAGTTTTATCAGTGTTTGATTTGGGACTCAAGGGTAGCATAGCTTTGAGCGATAGCTTAAATTGACAAGAGGCTCGAGTGCTTTATTGTTACAAAATTTCAAGGTTTTATGACGCTCCAGTAAAAATTTACAAGCATTTGTATGCTACAAACTTTGATAGGTGTAGGACGTACCGTATAGAAGTTAGGGCCATTTGAAGTGTTATCAGTGTTTGATTTGGGACTCAATGGTAGCATAGCTTTGAGCGATAGCTTAAATTGGCAAGAGGCTCGAGTACTTTATTGTTACAAAATTTCAAGGTTTTATTACGCTCCAGTAAAAAGTTACAAACATTTGTATGTTGCAAACTTTGATAGGTGTAGGACATACCGTATAGAAGTTAGGGCCATTTGAAGTTTTTTCAGTGTTTGATTTGGGACTCAAGGGTAGCATAGCTTTGAGCAATAGCTTAAATTGACAAGAGGCTCGAGTACTTTATTGTTACAAAATTTCAAGGTTCTATGACGCTCAAGTAAAAAGTTACAAGCATTTGTATGTTGCAAACTTTGATAGGTGTAGGACGTACCGTATAGAAGCTAGGGCCATTTGAAGTTTTATCAGTGTTTGATTTGGGACTCAAGGGTAGCATAGCTTTGAGCGATAGCTTAAATTGACAAGAGGCTCGAGTACTTTATTGTTACAAAATTTCAAGGTTTTATGACGCTCCAGTAAAAAGTTACAAGCATTTGTATGTTGCAAACTTTGATAGGTGTAGGATGTACCGTATGAAAGTTAGAGCCATTTGAAGTTTTATCAGTGTTTGATTTGGGACTAAACGGTAGCACAGCTTTGAGCGATAGCTAAAATTGACAAGAGGCTCGAGTACTTTATTGTTACAAAATTTCAAGGTTATATGACGCTCCAGTAAAAAGTTACAAGCATTTGTATGTTGCAAACTTTGATAGCTGTAGGGCGTATCGTATAGAAGATAGGGCCATTTGAAGTTTTATCAGTGTTTGATTTGGGATTCAAGGGTAGCATAGCTTTGAGCGATAGCTTAAATTGACAAGAGGCTCGCGTACTTTATTGTTACAAAATTTCAAGTTTTATGACGCTCCAGTAAAAAGTTACAAGCATTTGTACGTTGTAAACTTTCATAGGTGTAGGACGTACCGTATAGAAGTTAGGGCCATTTGAAGTTTTATCAGTGTTTGATTTGGGACTCAAAGGTAGCATAACTTTGAGCGATAGCTTAAATTGACAAGATTCTCGAGTACTTTATTGATAAAAAATTTCAAGGTTTTATGACGCTCCAGTAAAAAGTTACAAACATTTGTATGTTGCAAACTTTGATAGGTGTAGGACATACCGTATAGAAGTTGGGGCCATTTGAAGTTTTTTCAGTGTTTGATTTGGGACTCAAGGGTAGCATAGCTTTGAGTGATAGCTTAAATTGACAAGAGGCTCGAGTATTTTATTGTAACAGAATTTCAAGGTTTTATGACGCTCCAGTAAAAAGTTACAAGCATTTGTATGTTGCAAACTTTGATAGGTGTAGGACGTACCGTATAGAAGTTAGAGCCATTTGAAGTTTTGTCAGTGTTTGATTTGGGACTCAAGGGTAGCATAGCTTTGAGCGATAGCTTAAATTGACAAGAGGCTCGAGTACTTTATTGTTACAAAATTTCAAGGTTTTATGACGCTCCAGTAAAAAGTTACAAGCATTTGTGTGTTGCAAACTTTGATAGCTGTAGGACATACCGTATAGAAGTTAGAGCCATTTGAAGTTTTATCAGTGTTTGATTTGGGACTCAAGGGTAGCATAGCTTTGAGCGATAGCTTAAATTGACAAGAGGCTCGAGTACTTTATTGTTACAAAATTTCAAGGTTTTATGACGCTCCAGTAAAAAGTTACAAACATATGTATGTTCCAAACTTTGATAGGTGTAGGACATACCGTATAGAAGTTAGGGCCATTTGAAGTTTTTTCAGTGTTTGATTTGGGACTCAAGGGTAGCATAGCTTTGAGCGATAGCTTAAATTGACAAGAGGCTCGAGTACTTTATTGTTACAAAATTTCAAGGTTTTATGACGCTCCAGTAAAAAGTTACAAGCATTTGTATGTTGCAAACTTTGATAGGTGTAGGATGTACCGTATAGAAGGGAGGGCCATTTGAAGTTTTATCAGTGTTTGATTTGGGACTCAAGGGTAGCATAGCTTTGAGTGATAGCTTAAATTGACAAGAGGCTCGAGTATTTTATTGTAACAGAATTTCAAGGTTTTATGACGCTACAGAAAAAAGTTACAAGCATTTGTATGTTGTAAACTTTGATAGGTGTAAGACGTACCGTAGAAGTTAGAGCCATTTGAAGTTTTATCAGTGTTTGATTTGGGACTCAAGGGTAGCATAGCTTTGAGCGATAGCTTAAATTGACAAGAGGCTCGAGTACTTTATTGTTACAAAATTTCAAGGTTTTATGACGCTCCAGTAAAAAGTTACAAGCATTTGTATGTTGCAAACTTTGATAGGTGTAGAACGTACCGTATAGAATTTAGGGCCACTTGAAGTTTTATCAGTGTTTGATTTGGGACTCAAGGTTGGCATAGCTTTGAGCGATAGCTTAAATTGACAAGATTCTCGAGTACTTTATTGATAAAAAATTTCAAGGTTTTATGAAGCTCCAGTAAAAAGTTACAAGCATTTGTATGTTGCAAACTTTGATAGGTGTAGGACGTACCGTATAGAAGTTAGAGCCATTTGAAGTTTTATCAGTGTTTGATTTGCGACTCAAGGGTAGCATAGCTTTGAGCGATAGCTTAAATTGACAAGAGGCTCGAGTACTTTATTGTTACAAAATTTCAAGGTTTTATGACGCTCCAGTAAAAAGTTACAAGCATTTGTATGTTGCAAACTTTGATAGCTGTAGGGCGTATCGTATAGAAGATAGGGCCATTTGATGTTTTATCAGTGTTTGATTTGGGACTCAAGGGTAGCATAGCTTTGAGCGATAGCTTAAATTGACAAGAGGCTCGAGTACTTTATTGTTACAAAATTTCAAGGTTTTATGACTCACCAGTAAAAAGTTACAAGCATTTGTATGTTGCAAACTTTGATAGGTGTAGGACGTACCGTATAGAAGTTAGGGCCATTTGAAGTTTTATCAGTGTTTGATTTGGGACTCAAGGGTAGCATAGCTTTGAGCGATAGGTTAAATTCACAAGAGGCTCGCGTACTTTATTGTTACAAAATTTCAAAGTTTTATGACGCTCCAGTAAAAAGTTACAAGCGTTTGTACGTTGTAAACTTTCATAGGTGTAGGACGTACCGTATTGAAGTTAGGACCATTTGAAGTTTTATCAGTGTTTGATTTGGGACTCAAGGGTAGCATAGCTTTGAGCGATAGCTTAAATTGACAAGAGGCTCGAGTACTTTATTGTTAAAAAATTTCAAGGTTTTATGACGCTCCAGTAAAAAGTTACAAGCATTTGTATGTTGCAAACTTTGATACGTGTAGGACGTACCGTATAGAAGTTAGGGCCATTTGAAGTTTTATCAGTGTTTGATTTGGGACTCAAGGGTAGCATAGCTTTGAGCGATAGCTTAAATTGACAAGAGGCTCGAGTGCTTTATTGTTACAAAATTTCAAGGTTTTATGACGCTCCAGTAAAAATTTACAAGCATTTGTATGCTACAAACTTTGATAGGTGTAGGACGTACCGTATAGAAGTTAGGGCCATTTGAAGTGTTATCAGTGTTTGATTTGGGACTCAATGGTAGCATAGCTTTGAGCGATAGCTTAAATTGGCAAGAGGCTCGAGTACTTTATTGTTACAAAATTTCAAGGTTTTATTACGCTCCAGTAAAAAGTTACAAACATTTGTATGTTGCAAACTTTGATAGGTGTAGGACATACCGTATAGAAGTTAGGGCCATTTGAAGTTTTTTCAGTGTTTGATTTGGGACTCAAGGGTAGCATAGCTTTGAGCAATAGCTTAAATTGACAAGAGGCTCGAGTACTTTATTGTTACAAAATTTCAAGGTTCTATGACGCTCAAGTAAAAAGTTACAAGCATTTGTATGTTGCAAACTTTGATAGGTGTAGGACGTACCGTATAGAAGCTAGGGCCATTTGAAGTTTTATCAGTGTTTGATTTGGGACTCAAGGGTAGCATAGCTTTGAGCGATAGCTTAAATTGACAAGAGGCTCGAGTACTTTATTGTTACAAAATTTCAAGGTTTTATGACGCTCCAGTAAAAAGTTACAAGCATTTGTATGTTGCAAACTTTGATAGGTGTAGGATGTACCGTATGAAAGTTAGAGCCATTTGAAGTTTTATCAGTGTTTGATTTGGGACTAAACGGTAGCATAGCTTTGAGCGATAGCTAAAATTGACAAGAGGCTCGAGTACTTTATTGTTACAAAATTTCAAGGTTATATGACGCTCCAGTAAAAAGTTACAAGCATTTGTATGTTGCAAACTTTGATAGCTGTAGGGCGTATCGTATAGAAGATAGGGCCATTTGAAGTTTTATCAGTGTTTGATTTGGGATTCAAGGGTAGCATAGCTTTGAGCGATAGCTTAAATTGACAAGAGGCTCGAGTACTTTATTGTTACAAAATTTCAAGGTTTTATGACTCACCAGTAAAAAGTTACAAGCATTTGTATGTTGCAAACTTTGATAGGTGTAGGACGTACCGCATAGAAGTTAGGGCCATTTGAAGTTTTATCAGTGTTTGATTTGGGACTCAAGGGTAGCATAGCTTTGACCGATAGGTTAAATTCACAAGAGGCTCGCGTACTTTATTGTTACAAAATTTCAAAGTTTTATGACGCTCCAGTAAAAAGTTACAAGCATTTGTACGTTGTAAACTTTCATAGGTGTAGGACGTACCGTATAGAAGTTAGGACCATTTGAAGTTTTATCAGTGTTTGATTTGGGACTCAAGGGTAGCTTAGCTTTGAGCGATAGCTTAAATTGACAAGGGGCTCGAGTACTTCATTGTTACAAAATTTGAAGGCTTGATGACGCTCCAGTAAAAAGTTACAAGCATTTGTATGTTGCAAACTTTGCTAGGTGTAGGACGTACCGTATAGAAGTTAGGGCCATTTGAAGTTTTATCAGTGTTTGATTTGGGACTCAAGGGTAGCATAGCTTTGAGTGATAGCTTAAATTGACAAGAGGCTCGAGTATTTTATTGTAACAGAATTTCAAGGTTTTATGACGCTACAGAAAAAAGTTACAAGCATTTGTATGTTGTAAACTTTGATAGGTGTAAGACGTACCGTAGAAGTTAGAGCCATTTGAAGTTTTATCAGTGTTTGATTTGGGACTCAAGGGTAGCATAGCTTTGAGCGATAGCTTAAATTGACAAGAGGCTCGAGTACTTTATTGTTACAAAATTTCAAGGTTTTATGACGCTCCAGTAAAAAGTTACAAGCATTTGTATGTTGCAAACTTTGATAGCTGTAGAGCGTATCGTATAGAAGATAGGGCCATTTGTTGTTTTATCAGTGTTTGATTTGGGACTCAAGGGTAGCATAGCTTTGAGCGATAGCTTAAATTGACAAGAGGCTCGAGTACTTTATTGTTACAAAATTTCAAGGTTTTATGACTCACCAGTAAAAAGTTACAAGCATTTGTATGTTGCAAACTTCGATAGGTGTAGGACGTACCGTATAGAAGTTAGGGCCATTTGAAGTTTTATCAGTGTTTGATTTGGGACTCAAGGGTAGCATAGCTTTGAGCGATAGGTTAAATTCACAAGAGGCTCGCGTACTTTATTGTTACAAAATTTCAAAGTTTTATGACGCTCCAGTAAAAAGTTACAAGCGTTTGTACGTTGTAAACTTTCATAGGTGTAGGACGTACCGTATTGAAGTTAGGACCATTTGAAGTTTTATCAGTGTTTGATTTGGGACTCAAGGGTAGCATAGCTTTGAGCGATAGCTTAAATTGACAAGAGGCTCGAGTACTTTATTGTTACAAAATTTCAAGGTTTTATGACGCTCCAGTAAAAAGTTACAAGCATTTGTATGTTGCAAACTTTGATACGTGTAGGACGTACCGTATAGAAGTTAGGGCCATTTGAAGTTTTATCAGTGTTTGATTTGGGACTCAAGGGTAGCATAGCTTTGAGCGATAGCTTTAATTGACAAGAGGCTCGAGTACTTTATTGTTACAAAATTTCAAGGTTTTATGACGCTCCAGTAAAAATTTACAAGCATTTGTATGCTACAAACTTTGATAGGTGTAGGACGTACCGTATAGAAGTTAGGGCCATTTGAAGTGTTATCAGTGTTTGATTTGGGACTCAATGGTAGCATAGCTTTGAGCGATAGCTTAAATTGGCAAGAGGCTCGAGTACTTTATTGTTACAAAATTTCAAGGTTTTATTACGCTCCAGTAAAAAGTTACAAACATTTGTATGTTGCAAACTTTGATAGATGTAGGACATACCGTATAGAAGTTAGGGCCATTTGAAGTTTTTTCAGTGTTTGATTTGGGACTCAAGGGTAGCATAGCTTTGAGCGATAGCTTAAATTGACAAGAGGCTCGAGTACTTTATTGTTACAAAATTTCAAGGTTCTATGTCGCTCAAGTAAAAAGTTACAAGCATTTGTATGTTGCAAACTTTGATAGGTGTAGGACGTACCGTATAGAAGCTAGGGCCATTTGAAGTTTTATCAGTGTTTGATTTGGGACTCAAGGGTAGCATAGCTTTGAGCGATAGCTTAAATTGACAAGAGTCTCGAGTACTTTATTGTTACAAAATTTCAAGGTTTTATGACGCTCCAGTAAAAAGTTACAAGCATTTGTATGTTGCAAACTTTGATAGCTGTAGGGCGTATCGTATAGAAGATAGGGCCATTTGAAGTTTTATCAGTGTTTGATTTGGGATTCAAGGGTAGCATAGCTTTGAGCGATAGCTTAAATTGACAAGAGGCTCGAGTACTTTATTGTTACAAAATTTCAAGGTTTTATGACTCACCAGTAAAAAGTTACAAGCATTTGTATGTTGCAAACTTTGATAGGTGTAGGACGTACCGCATAGAAGTTAGGGCCATTTGAAGTTTTATCAGTGTTTGATTTGGGACTCAAGGGTAGCATAGCTTTGACCGATAGGTTAAATTCACAAGAGGCTCGCGTACTTTATTGTTACAAAATTTCAAAGTTTTATGACGCTCCAGTAAAAAGTTACAAGCATTTGTACGTTGTAAACTTTCATAGGTGTAGGACGTACCGTATAGAAGTTAGGACCATTTGAAGTTTTATCAGTGTTTGATTTGGGAATCAAGGGTATCTTAGCTTTGAGCGATAGCTTAAATTGACAAGGGGCTCGAGTACTTCATTGTTACAAAATTTGAAGGCTTGATGACGCTCCAGTAAAAAGTTACAAGCATTTGTATGTTGCAAACTTTTCTAGGTGTAGGACGTACCGTATAGAAGTTAGGGCCATTTGAAGTTTTATCAGTGTTTGATTTGGGACTCAAAGGTAGCATAACTTTGAGCGATAGCTTAAATTGACAAGATTCTCGAGTACTTAATTGATAAAAAATTTCAAGGTTTTATGACGCTCCAGTAAAAAGTTACAAACATTTGTATGTTGCAAACTTTGATAGGTGTAGGACATACCGTATAGAAGTTGGGGCCATTTGAAGTTTTTTCAGTGTTTGATTTGGGACTCAAGGGTAGCATAGCTTTGAGCGATAGCTTAAATTGACAAGAGGCTCGAGTACTTTATTGTTACAAAATTTCAAGGTTTTATGACGCTCCAGTAAAAAGTTACAAGCATTTGTATGTTGCAAACTTTGCTAGGTGTAGGACGTACCGTATAGAAGTTAGGGCCATTTGAAGTTTTATCAGTGTTTGATTTGGGACTCAAGGGTAGCATAGCTTTGAGCGATAGCTTAAATTGACAAGAGGCTCGAGTACTTTATTGTTGCAAAATTTCAAAGTTTTGTGACGCTCCAGTAAAAAGTTACAAGCATTTGTATGTTGCAAACTTTGATAGGTATAGGACGTACCGTATAGAAGTTAGGGCCATTTGAAGTTTTATCAGTGTTTGATTTGGGATTCAAGGGTAGCATAGCTTTGAGCGATAGCATAAATTGACAAGATTCTCGAGTACTTTATTGATAAAAAATTTCAAGGTTTTATGACGCTCCAGTAAAAAGTTACAAGCATTTGTATGTTGCAAACTTTGATAGGTGTAGGACGTACCGTATATAAGTTAGAGCCATTTGAAGTTTTCTCAGTGTTTGATTTGCGACTCAAGGGTAGCATAGCTTTGAGCGATAGCCTAAATTGACAAGAGGCTCGAGTACTTTATTGTTACAAAATTTCAAGGTTTTATGACGCTCCAGTAAAAAGTTACAAGCATTTGTATGTTGCAAACTTTGATAGGTGTAGGACGTACCGTATAGAAGTTAGGGCCATTTGAAGTGTTATCAGTGTTTGATTTGGGACTCAAGTGTAGCATAGCTTTGAGTGATAGCTTAAATTGACGAGAGGCTCGAGTATTTTATTGTTACAGAATTTCAAGGTTTTATGACGCTCCAGAAAAAGTTACAAGCATTTGTTTGTTGCAAACTTTGATAGGTGAATGACGTACCGTATAGAAGTTAGGGCCATTTGAAGTTTTTTCAGTGTTTGATTTGGGACTCAAGGGTAGCATAGCTTTGAGCGATAGCATAAATAGACAAGAGGCTCGAGTACTTTATTGTTACAAAATTTCAAGGTTTTATGACGCTCCAGTAAAAAGTTACAAGCATTTGTATGTTGCAAACTTTGATAGGTGTAGGACGTACCGTATAGAAATTAGGGCCACTTGAAGTTTTATCAGTGTTTGATTTGGGACTCAAGGTTGGCATAGCTTTGAGCGATAGCTTAAATTGACAAGAGGCTCGAGTACTTTATTGTTACAAAATTTCAAAGTTTTATGACGCTCCAGTAAAAAGTTACAAGCATTTGTATGTTGCAAACTTTGATAGGTGTAGGACGTACCGCATAGAAGTTAGGGCCGTTTGAAGTCTTATCAGTGTTTTATTTGGGACTCAAGGGTAGCACAGCTTTGAGCGATAGCTTAAATTGACAAGAGGCTCGAGTACTTTATTTTTACAAAATTTCAAGGTTTTGTGACACTCCAATAAAAAGCTACAAGCATTTGTATGTTGCAAACTTTGATAGGTGTAGGACGTACCGTAGAAGTTAGAGCCATTTGAAGTTTTATCAGTGTTTGATTTGGGACTCAAGGTTGGCATAGCTTTGAGCGATAGCTTAAATTGACAAGAGGCTCGAGTACTTTATTGTTACAAAATTTCAAAGTTTTATGACGCTCCAGTAAAAAGTTACAAGCATTTGTATGTTGCAAACTTTGATAGGTGAATGACGTACCGTATAGAAGTTAGGGCCATTTGAAGTTTTTTCAGTGTTTTATTTGGGACTCAAGGAGAGCATAGCTTTGAGCGATAGCTTAAATTGACAAGAGGCTCGAGTACTTTATTGTTACAAAATTTCAAGGTTTTATGACACTCCAATAAAAAGCTACAAGCATTTGTATGTTGCAAACTCTGATAGGTGTAGGACGTACCGTAGAAGTTAGAGCCATTTGAAGGTTTCTCAGTGTTTGATTTGCGACTCAAGGGTAGCATAGCTTTGAGCGATAGCTTAAATTGACAAGAGGCTCGAGTACTTTATTGTTACAAAATTTCAAGGTTTTATGACGCTCCAGTAAAAACTTACAAGCATTTGTTAGTTGCAAACTTTGATAGGTGTAGAACGTACCGTATAGAAGTTACGGCCACTTGAAGTTTTATCAGTGTTTGATTTGGGACTCAAGGTTGGCATAGCTTTGAGCGATAGCTTAAATTGACAAGAGGCTCGAGTACTTTATTGATAAAAAATTTCAAGGTTTTATGACGCTCCAGTAAAAATTTACAAGCATTTGTATGCTACAAACTTTGATAGGTGTAGGACGTACCGTATAGAAGTTAGGGCCATTTGAAGTGTTATCAGTGTTTGATTTGCGACTCAAGGGTAGCATAGCTTTGAGTGATAGCTTAAATTGACGAGAGGCTCGAGTATTTTATTGTTACAGAATTTCAAGGTTTTATGACGCTCCAGTAAAAAGTTACAAGCATTTGTTTGTTGCAAACTTTGATAGGTGTATGACGTACCGTATAGAAGTTAGGGCCATTTGAAGTTTTTTCAGTGTTTGATTTGGGACTCAAGGGTAGCATACCTTTGAGCGATAGCTTAAATAGACAAGAGGCTCGAGTACTTTATTGTTACAAAATTTTAAGGTTTTATGACGCTCCAGAAAAAAGTTACAAGCATTTGTATGTTGTAAACTTTGATAGGTGGAGGACGTACCGCATAGAAGTTAGGGCCATTTGAAGTTTTATCAGTGTTTTATTTGGGACTCAAGGGTAGCATAGCTTTGAGCGATAGCTTAAATTGACAAGAGGCTCGAGTACTGTATTGTTACAAAATTTCAAGGTTTTATGACACTCCAGTAAAAAGCTACAAGCATTTGTATGTTGCAAACTTTGATAGGTGTAGGACGTACCGTATAGAAGTTAGAGCCATTTGAAGTTTTATCAGTGTTTGATTTGGGACTCAAGGGTAGCATAGCTTTGAGCGATAGCTTAAATTGACACGAGGCTCGAGTACTTTATTGTTACAAAATTTCAAGGTTTTATGACGCTCCAGTAAAAACTTACAAGCATTTGTATGTTGCAAACTTTGATAGGTGTATGACGTACCGTATAGAAGTTAGGGCCATTTGAAATTTTTTCAGTGTTTGATTTGGGCGATAGTTTAAATTGACAAGAAGCTCGAGTACTTTATTGTTACAAAATTTCAAGGTTTTATGACTCACCAGTAAAAAGTTACAAGCATTTGTATGTTGCAAACTTTGATAGGTGTAGGACGTACCGCATAGAAGTTAGGGCCATTTGAAGTTTTATCAGTGTTTGATTTGGGACTCAAGGGTAGCATAGCTTTAACCGATAGGTTAAATTCACAAGAGGCTCGCGTACTTTATTGTTACAAAATTTCAAAGTTTTATGACGCTCCAGTAAAAAGTTACAAGCATTTGTACGTTGTAAACTTTCATAGGTGTAGGACGTACCGTATAGAAGTTAGGACCATTTGAAGTTTTATCAGTGTTTGATTTGGGAATCAAGGGTATCTTAGCTTTGAGCGATAGCTTAAATTGACAAGGGGCTCGAGTACTTCATTGTTACAAAATTTGAAGGCTTGATGACGCTCCAGTAAAAAGTTACAAGCATTTGTATGTTGCAAACTTTTCTAGGTGTAGGACGTACCGTATAGAAGTTAGGGCCATTTGAAGTTTTATCAGTGTTTGATTTGGGACTCAAAGGTAGCATAACTTTGAGCGATAGCTTAAATTGACAAGATTCTCGAGTAGTTAATTGATAAAAAATTTCAAGGTTTTATGACGCTCCAGTAAAAAGTTACAAACATTTGTATGTTGCAAACTTTGATAGGTGTAGGACATACCGTATAGAAGTTGGGGCCATTTGAAGTTTTTTCAGTGTTTGATTTGGGACTCAAGGGTAGCATAGCTTTGAGCGATAGCTTAAATTGACAAGAGGCTCGAGTACTTTATTGTTACAAAATTTCAAGGTTTTATGACGCTCCAGTAAAAAGTTACAAGCATTTGTATGTTGCAAACTTTGCTAGGTGTAGGACGTACCGTATAGAAGTTAGGGCCATTTGAAGTTTTATCAGTGTTTGATTTGGGACTCAAGGGTAGCATAGCTTTGAGCGATAGCTTAAATTGACAAGAGGCTCGAGTACTTTATTGTTACAAAATTTCAAAGTTTTGTGACGCTCCAGTAAAAAGTTACAAGCATTTGTATGTTGCAAACTTTGATAGGTATAGGACGTACCGTATAGAAGTTAGGGCCATTTGAAGTTTTATCAGTGTTTGATTTGGGATTCAAGGGTAGCATAGCTTTGAGCGATAGCATAAATTGACAAGATTCTCGAGTACTTTATTGATAAAAAATTTCAAGGTTTTATGACGCTCCAGTAAAAAGTTACAAGCATTTGTATGTTGCAAACTTTGATAGGTGTAGGACGTACCGTATATAAGTTAGAGCCATTTGAAGTTTTCTCAGTGTTTGATTTGCGACTCAAGGGTAGCATAGCTTTGAGCGATAGCCTAAATTGACAAGAGGCTCGAGTACTTTATTGTTACAAAATTTCAAGGTTTTATGACGCTCCAGTAAAAAGTTACAAGCATTTGTATGTTGCAAACTTTGATAGGTGTAGGACGTACCGCATAGAAGTTAGGGCCGTTTGAAGTCTTATCAGTGTTTTATTTGGGACTCAAGGGTAGCACAGCTTTGAGCGATAGCTTAAATTGACAAGAGGCTCGAGTACTTTATTTTTACAAAATTTCAAGGTTTTGTGACACTCCAATAAAAAGCTACAAGCATTTGTATGTTGCAAACTTTGATAGGTGTAGGACGTACCGTAGAAGTTAGAGCCATTTGAAGTTTTATCAGTGTTTGATTTGGGACTCAAGGGTAGCATAGCTTTGAGCGATAGCTTAAATTGACAAGACTCTCGAGTACTTTATTGATAAAAAAATTTCAAGGTTTTATGACGCTCCAGTAAAAAGTTACAAGCATTTGTATGTTGTAAACTTTGATAGGTGTAGGACGTACCGCATAGAAGTTAGGGCCATTTGAAGTCTTATCAATGTTTTATTTGGGACTCAAGGAGAGCATAGCTTTGAGCGATAGCTTAAATTGACAAGAGGCTCGAGTACTTTATTGTTACAAAATTTCAAGGTTTTATGACACTCCAATAAAAAGCTACAAGCATTTGTATGTTGCAAACTCTGATAGGTGTAGGACGTACCGTAGAAGTTAGAGCCATTTGAAGGTTTCTCAGTGTTTGATTTGCGACTCAAGGGTAGCATAGCTTTGAGCGATAGCTTAAATTGACAAGAGGCTCGAGTACTTTATTGTTACAAAATTTCAAGGTTTTATGACGCTCCAGTAAAAACTTACAAGCATTTGTTAGTTGCAAACTTTGATAGGTGTAGAACGTACCGTATAGAAGTTACGGCCACTTGAAGTTTTATCAGTGTTTGATTTGGGACTCAAGGTTGGCATAGCTTTGAGCGATAGCTTAAATTGACAAGAGGCTCGAGTACTTTATTGATAAAAAATTTCAAGGTTTTATGACGCTCCAGTAAAAATTTACAAGCATTTGTATGCTACAAACTTTGATAGGTGTAGGAAGTACCGTATAGAAGTTAGGGCCATTTGAAGTGTTATCAGTGTTTGATTTGCGACTCAAGGGTAGCATAGCTTTGAGTGATAGCTTAAATTGACGAGAGGCTCGAGTATTTTATTGTTACAGAATTTCAAGGTTTTATGACGCTCCAGTAAAAAGTTACAAGCATTTGTTTGTTGCAAACTTTGATAGGTGTATGACGTACCGTATAGAAGTTAGGGCCATTTGAAGTTTTTTCAGTGTTTGATTTGGGACTCAAGGGTAGCATACCTTTGAGCGATAGCTTAAATAGACAAGAGGCTCGAGTACTTTATTGTTACAAAATTTTAAGGTTTTATGACGCTCCAGAAAAAAGTTACAAGCATTTGTATGTTGTAAACTTTGATAGGTGGAGGACGTACCGCATAGAAGTTAGGGCCATTTGAAGTTTTATCAGTGTTTTATTTGGGACTCAAGGGTAGCATAGCTTTGAGCGATAGCTTAAATTGACAAGAGGCTCGAGTACTGTATTGTTACAAAATTTCAAGGTTTTATGACACTCCAGTAAAAAGCTACAAGCATTTGTATGTTGCAAACTTTGATAGGTGTAGGACGTACCGTATAGAAGTTAGAGCCATTTGAAGTTTTATCAGTGTTTGATTTGGGACTCAAGGGTAGCATAGCTTTGAGCGATAGCTTAAATTGACACGAGGCTCGAGTACTTTATTGTTACAAAATTTCAAGGTTTTATGACGCTCCAGTAAAAACTTACAAGCATTTGTATGTTGCAAACTTTGATAGGTGTATGACGTACCGTATAGAAGTTAGGGCCATTTGAAATTTTTTCAGTGTTTGATTTGGGCGATAGTTTAAATTGACAAGAAGCTCGAGTACTTTATTGTTACAAAATTTCAAGGTTTTATGACGCTCCAGTAAAAAGTTACAAGCATTTGTATGTTGCAAACTTTGATAGGTGTAGGACGTACCGTATAGAGGTTAGAGCCATTTGAAGTTTTATCAGTGTTTGATTTGGGACTCAAGGGTAGCATAGCTTTGACCGATAGCTTCAATTTACAAGAGGCTCGAGTGCTTTATTGTTACAAAATTTCAAGGTTTTATGACGCTCCAGTAAAAAGTTACAAGCATTTGTACGTTGTAAACTTTCATAGGTGTAGGACGTACCGTATAGAAGTTAGAGCCATTTGAAGTTTTATCAGTGTTTGATTTGGGACTCAAGGGTAGCATAGCTTTGACCGACTGCTTAAATTTACAAGAGGCTCGAGTACTTCATTGTTACAAAATTTGAAGGCTTGATGACGCTCCAGTAAAAAGTTACAAGCATTGGTATGTTGCAAACTTTGATAGGTATAGGACGTACCGTATAGAAGTTAGGGCCATTTGAAGTTTTATCAGTGTTTGATTTGGGACTCAATGGTAGCATAGCTTTGAGCGATAGCTTAAATTGACAAGAGGCTCGAGTACTTTATTGTTACAAAATTTCAAGGTTTTATGACGCTCCAGTAAAAAGTTACAAACATTTGTATGCTGCAAACTTTGATAGGTGTAGGACATACCGTATAGAAGTTAGAGCCATTTGAAGTTTAATCAGTGTTTGATTTGGGACTCAACGGTAGCATAGCTTTGAGCGATAGCTTAAATTGATAATAGGCTCGAGTACTTTATTGTTACAAAATTTCAAGGTTTTATGACGCTCCAGTAAAAAGTTATAAGCATTTGTATGTTGCAAACTTTGATAGGTGTAGGACGTACCGTATAGAAGCTAGGGCCATTTGAAATTTTATCAGTGTTTGATTTGGGACTAAAGGGTAGCATAGCTTTGAGCGATAGCTTAAATTGACAAGAGGCTCGAGTACTTTATTGTTACAAAATTTCAAAGTTGTATGACGCTCCAGTAAAAAGTTACAAGCTTTTGTATGTTGCAAACTTTGATAGGTGTAGGACGTACCGTATAGAAGTTAGGGCCATTTGAAGGTTTATCAGTGTTTGATTTGGGACTCAAGGGTAGCATGGCTTTGAGCGATAGGTTAAATTCACAGGAGGCTCGCGTACTTTATTGTTAAAAAATTTCAAAGTTTTATGACGCTCCAGTAAAAAGTTACAAGCATTTGTACGTTGTAAACTTTCATAGGAGTAGGACGTACCGTATAGAAGTTAGGACCATTTGAAGTTTTATCAGTGTTTGATTTGGGACCCAATGGTAGCTTAGCTTTGAGCGATAGCTTAAATTGACAAGGGGCTCGAATACTTCATTGTTACAAAATTTGAAGGCTTGATGACGCTCCAGTAAAAAGTTACAAGCATTTGTATGTTGCAAACTTTGATAGGTGTAGGACGTACCGTATAGAAGTTAGGGCCATTTGAAGTTTTATCAGTGTTTGGTTTGGGACTCAATGGTAGCATAGCTTTGAGCGATAGCTTAAATTGACAAGAGGCTCGAGTACTTTATTGTTACAAAATTTCAAGGTTTTATGACGCTCCAGTAAAAAGTTACAAACATTTGTATGCTGCAAACTTTGATAGGTGTAGGACATACCGTATAGAAGTTAGGGACATTTGAAGTTTATTCAGTGTTTGATTTGGGACTCAACGGTAGCATAGCTTTGAGCGATAGCTTAAATTGACAAGAGGCTCGAGTACTTTATTGTTACAAAATTTCAAGGTTTTATGACGCTCCAGTAAAAAGTTACAAGCATTTGTATGTTGCAAACTTTGATAGGTGTAGGACGTACCGTATAGAAGCTAGGGCCATTTGAAATTTTATCAGTGTTTGATTTGGGACTCAAGGGTAGCATAGCTTTGAGCGATAGCTTAAATTGACAAGAGGCTCGAGTACTTTATTGTTACAAAATTTCAAAGTTGTATGACGCTCCAGTAAAAAGTTACAAGCATTTGTACGTTGCAAACTTTGATAGGTGTAGGACCTACCGTATAGAAGTTAGGGCCATGTGAAGTTTTATCAGTGTTTGATTTGGGACTCAAGGGTAGCATAGCTTTGAGTGATAACTTAAATTGTCAAGGGGCTCGAGTATTTTATTGTTACAGAATTTCAAGGTTTTATGACGCTCCAGTAAAAAGTTACAAGCATTTGTTTGTTGCAAACTTTGATAGGTGTATGACGTACCGTATAGAAGTTAGGGCTATTTGAAGTTTTTTCAGTGTTTGATTTGGGACTCAAGGGTAGCATAGCTTTGAGCGATAGCTTAAATAGACAAAAGGCTCGAGTACTTTATTGTTACAAAATTTCAAGGTTTTATGACGCTCCAGAAAAAAGTTAGAAGCATTTGTATGTTGTACACTTTGATAGGTGTAGGACATACCGCATAGAAGTTAGGGCCATTTGAAGTTTTATCAGCATTTTATTTGGGACTCAAGGGTAGCATAGCTTTGAGCGATAGCTTAAATTGACAAGAGGCTCGAGTACTTTATTGTTACAAAATTTCAAGGTTTTATGACATTCCAGTAAAAAGCTACAAGCAATTGTATGTTGCAAACTTTGATAGGTGTAGAACGTACCGTATAGAAGTTAGGGCCACTTGAAGTTTTATCAGTGTTTGATTTGGGACTCAAGGTTGGCATAGCTTTGAGCGATAGCTTAAATTGACAAGATTCTCGAGTACTTTATTAATAAAAATTTTCAAGATTTTATGACGCTCCAGTAAAAAGTTACAAGCATTTGTATGTTGCAAACTTTGATAGGTGTAGGACGTACCGTATAGAAGTTAGGGCCATTTGAAGTTTTATCAGTGTTTGATTTGGGACTCAAGGGTAGCATAGCTTTGAGCGATAGCTTAAATTGACAAGAGGCTCGAGTACTTTATTGTTACAAAATTTCAAAGTTTTATGAGGCTCCAGTAAAAAGTTACAAGCATTTGTATGTTGCAAACTTTGATAGGTGTAGGACGTACCGTATAGAAGTTAGGGCCATTTGAAGTTTTATCAGTGTTTGATTTGGGACTCAAGGGTAGCATTGCATTGAGTGATAGCTTAAATTGACAAGAGGCTCGAGTATTTTATTGTTACAGAATTTCAAGGTTTTATGACGCTCCAGTAAAAAGTTACAAGCATTTGTATGTTGCAAACTTTGATAGGTGTAGGACGTACCGTATAGAAGTTAGGGCCATTTGAAGTTTTATCAGTGTTTGATTTGGGACTCAATGGTAGCATAGCTTTGAGCGATAGCTTAAATTGACAAGAGGCTCGAGTACTTTATTGTTATAAAATTTCAAGGTTTTATGACGCTCCAGTAAAAAGTTACAAACATTTGTATGTTACAAACTTTGATAGGTGTAGGACATACCGTATAGAAGTTAGGGCCATTTGAAGTTTTTTCAGTGTTTGATTTGGGACTCAAGGGTAGCATAGCTTTGAGCGATAGCTTAAATTGACAAGAGGCTCGAGTACTTTATTATTACAAAATTTCAAGGTTTTATGACGCTCCAGTAAAAAGTTACAAGCATTTGTATGTTGCAAACTTTGCTAGGTGTAGGACGTACCGTATAGAAGTTAGGGCCATTTCAAGTTTTATCAGTGTTTGATTTGGGACTCAAGGGTAGCATAGCTTTGAGCGATAGCTTAAATTGACAAGAGGATCGAGTATTTTATTGTTACAGAATTTCAAGGTTTTATGACGCTCCAGTAAAAAGTTACAAGCATTTGTTTGTTGCAAACTTTGATAGGTGTATGACGTACCGTATAGAAGTTAGGGCCATCTGAAGTTTTTGCAGTGTTTGATTTGGGATTCAAGGGTAGCATAGCTTTGAGCGATAGCTTAAATAGACAAGAGGCTCGAGTACTTTATTGTTACAAAATTTCAAGGTTTTATGACGCTCCAGAAAAAAGTTACAAGCATTTGTATGTTGTAAACTTTGATAGGTGGAGGACGTACCGCATAGAAGTTAGGGCCATTTGAAGTTTTATCAGTGTTTTATTTGGGACTCAAGGGTAGCATAGCTTTGAGCGATAGCTTAAATTGACAAGAGGCTCGAGTACTTTATTGTTACAAAATTTCAAGGTTTTATGACACTCCAGTAAAAAGCTACAAGCATTTGTATGTTGCAAACTTTGAGGTGTAGGACGTACCGTAGAAGTTAGAGCCATTTGAAGTTTTATCAGTGTTTGATTTGGGACTCAAGGGTAGCATAGCTTTGAGCGATAGCTTCAATTGACAAGAGGCTCGAGTACTTTATTGTTACAAAATGTCAAGGTTTTATGACGCTCCAGTAAAAAGTTACAAGCATTTGTATGTTGCAAACTTTGATAGCTGTAGGGCGTATCGTATAGAAGATATGGCCATTTCAAGTTTTATCAGTGATTGATTTGGGACTCAAGGGTAGCATAGCTTTGAGCGATAGCTTAAATTGACAAGAGGCTCGAGTACTTTATTGTTACAAAATTTCAAGGTTTTATGACGCTCCAGTAAAAACTTACAAGCATTTGTATGTTGCAAACTTTGATAGGTGTAGGACGTACCGTATAGAAGTTAGGGCCATTTGAAGTTTTATCAGTGTTTGATTTGGGACTGAAGGGTAGCATAGCTATGAGTGATAGCTTAAACTGACAAGAGGCTCGAGTATTTTATTGTTACAAAATTTCAAGGTTTTATGACGCTCCAGTAAAAAGTTACAAGCATTTGTTTGTTGCAAACTCTGATAGGTGTATGACGTACCGTATAGAAGTTAGGGCCATTTGAAGTTTTTTCAGTGTTTGATTTGGGAATCAAGGGTAGCATAGCTTTGAGCGATAGCTTAAATAGACAAGAGGCTCCAGTACTTTATTGTTACAAAATTTATGACGCTCCAGAAAAAAGTTACAAGCATTTGTATGTTGTAAACTTTGATAGGTGTAGGACGTACCGCATAGAAGTTAGGGTCACTTGAAGTTTTATCAGTGTTTTATTTAGGACTCAAGGGTAGCAGAGCTTTAAGCGATAGCTTAAATTGACAAGAGGCTCGAGTACTTTATTGTTACAAAATTTCAAGGTTTTATGACACTCCAGTAAAAAGCTACAAGCATTTGTACGTTGCAAACTTTGATAGGTGTAGGACGTACCGTAGAAGTTAGAGCCATTTGAAGTTTTATCAGTGTTTGATTTGGGACTCAAGGGTAGCATAGCTTTGAGCGATAGCTTAAATTGACAAGAGGCTCGAGTACTTTATTGTTACAAAATTTCAAGGTTTTATGACGCTCCAGTAAAAACTTACAAGCATTTGTATGTTGCAAACTTTGATAGGTGTAGAACGTACCGTATATAAGTTAGGGCCACTTGAAGTTTTATCAGTGTTTGATTTGGAACTCAAGGTTGGCATAGCTTTGAGCGATAGCTTAAATTGACAAGATTCTCGAGTACTTTATTGATAAAAAATTTCAAGGTTTTATGACGCTCCAGTAAAAAGTTACAAGCATTTGTATGTTGCAAACTTTGATAGGTGTAGGACGTACCGTATAGAAGTTAGAGCCATTTGAAGTTTTATCAGTGTTTGATATGGAACTCAAGGGTAGCATAGCTTTGAGCGATAGCTTAAATTGACAAGGGGCTCAAGTACTTAATTGTTACAAAATTTGAGGCCTGATGACGTTCCAGTAAAAAGTTACAAGCATTTGTATGTTGCAAACTTTGATAGGTGTAGGACGTACCGTATAGAAGTTAGGACCATTTGAAGTTTTATCAGTGTTTGATTTGGGACTCAAGGGTAGCTTAGCTTTGAGCGATAGCTTAAATTGACAAGGGGCTCGAGTACTTCATTGTTACAAAATTTGAAGGCTTGATGACGCTCCAGTAAAAAGTTACAAGCATTTGTATGTTGCAAACTTTGATAGGTGTAGGACGTACCGTATTGAAGTTAGGGCCATTTGAAGTTTTATCAGTGTTTGATTTGGGACTCAATGGTAGCATAGCTTTGAGCGATAGCTTAAATTGACAAGAGGCTCGAGTACTTTATTGTTACAAAATTTCAAGGTTTTATGACGCTCCAGTAAAAAGTTACAAACATTTGTATGTTACAAACTTTGATAGGTGTAGGACATACCGTATAGAAGTTAGGGCCATTTGAAGTTTTTTCAGTGTTTGATTTGGGACTCAAGGGGATAGCTTAAATTGACAAGGGGCTCGAGTACTTTATTGTTACAAAATTTCAAGGTTTTATGACACTCCAGTAAAAAGCTACAAGCATTTGTATGTTGCAAACTTTGATAGGTGTAGGACGTACCGTAGAAGTTAGAGCCATTTGAAGTTTTATCAGTGTTTGATTTGTGACTCAAGGGTAGCATAGCTTTGAGCGATAGCTTAAATTGACAAGAGGCTCGAGTACTTTATTGTTACAAAATGTCAAGGTTTTATGACGCTCCAGTAAAAAGTTACAAGCAATTGTATGTTGCAAACTTTGATAGCTGTAGGGCGTATCGTATAGAAGATATGGCCATTTCAAGTTTTATCAGTGATTGATTTGGGACTCAAGGGTAGCATAGCTTTGAGCGATAGCTTAAATTGACAAGAGGCTCGAGTACTTTATTGTTACAAAATTTCAAGGTTTTATGACGCTCCAGTAAAAACTTACAAGCATTTGTATGTTGCAAACTTTGATAGGTGTAGGACGTACCGTATAGAAGTTAGGGCCATTTGAAGTTTTATCAGTGTTTGATTTGGGACTGAAGGGTAGCATAGCTTTGAGTGATAGCTTAAATTGACACGAGGCTCGAGTATTTTATTGTTACAAAATTTCAAGGTTTTATGACGCTCCAGTAAAAAGTTACAAGCATTTGTTTGTTGCAAACTCTGATAGGTGTATGACGTACCGTATAGAAGTTAGGGCCATTTGAAGTTTTTTCAGTGTTTGATTTGGGAATCAAGGGTAGCATAGCTTTGAGCGATAGCTTAAATAGACAAGAGGCTCCAGTACTTTATTGTTACAAAATTTATGACGATCCAGAAAAAAGTTACAAGCATTTGTATGTTGTAAACTTTGATAGGTGTAGGACGTACCGCATAGAAGTTAGGGTCACTTGAAGTTTTATCAGTGTTTTATTTAGGACTCAAGGGTAGCAGAGCTTTAAGCGATAGCTTAAATTGACAAGAGGCTCGAGTACTTTATTGTTACAAAATTTCAAGGTTTTATGACACTCCAGTAAAAAAGCTACAAGCATTTGTATGTTGCAAACTTTGATAGGTGTAGGACGTACCGTAGAAGTTAGAGCCATTTGAAGTTTAATCAGTGTTTGATTTGGGACTCAAGGGTAGCATAGCTTTGAGCGATAGCTTAAATTGACAAGAGGCTCGAGTACTTTATTGTTACAAAATTTCAAGGTTTTATGACGCTCCAGTAAAAACTTACAAGCATTTGTATGTTGCAAACTTTGATAGGTGTAGAACGTACCGTATAGAAGTTAGGGCCACTTGAAGTTTTATCAGTGTTTGATTTGGAACTCAAGGTTGGCATAGCTTTGAGCGATAGCTTAAATTGACAAGATTCTCGAGTACTTTATTGATAAAAAATTTCAAGGTTTTATGACGCTCCAGTAAAAAGTTACAAGCATTTGTATGTTGCAAACTTTGATAGGTGTAGGACGTATGTATAGAAGTTAGGGCCACTTCAAGTTTTATCAGTGTTTGATTTGGGACTCAAGGGTAGCATAGCTTTGAGCGATAGCTTAAATTGACAAGAGGATCGAGTATTTTATTGTTACAGAATTTCAAGGTTTTATGACGCTCCAGTAAAAAGTTACAAGCATTTGTTTGTTGCAAACTTTGATAGGTGTATGACGTACCGTATAGAAGTTAGGGCCATCTGAAGTTTTTGCAGTGTTTGATTTGGGATTCAAGGGTAGCATAGCTTTGAGCGATAGCTTAAATAGACAAGAGGCTCGAGTACTTTATTGTTACAAAATTTCAAGGTTTTATGACGCTCCAGAAAAAAGTTACAAGCATTTGTATGTTGTAAACTTGATAGGTGGAGGACATACCGCATAGAAGTTAGGGCCATTTGAAGTTTTATCAGTGTTTTATTTGGGACTCAAGGGTAGCATAGCTTTGAGCGATAGCTTAAATTGACAAGAGGCTCGAGTACTTTATTGTTACAAAATTTCAAGGTTTTATGACACTCCAGTAAAAAGCTACAAGCATTTGTATGTTGCAAACTTTGAGGTGTAGGACGTACCGTAGAAGTTAGAGCCATTTGAAGTTTTATCAGTGTTTGATTTGGGACTCAAGGGTAGCATAGCTTTGAGCGATAGCTTCAATTGACAACAGGCTCGAGTACTTTATTGTTACAAAATGTCAAGGTTTTATGACGCTCCAGTAAAAAGTTACAAGCATTTGTATGTTGCAAACTTTGATAGCTGTAGGGCGTATCGTATAGAAGATATGGCCATTTCAAGTTTTATCAGTGATTGATTTGGGACTCAAGGGTAGCATAGCTTTGAGCGATAGCTTAAATTGACAAGAGGCTCGAGTACTTTATTGTTACAAAATTTCAAGGTTTTATGACGCTCCAGTAAAAACTTACAAGCATTTGTATGTTGCAAACTATGATAGGTGTAGGACGTACCGTATAGAAGTTAGGGCCATTTGAAGTTTTATCAGTGTACTGAAGGGTAGCATAGCTTTGAGCGATAGCTTAAATTGACAAGAGGCTCGAGTACTTTATTGTTACAAAATTTCAAGGTTTTATGACGCTCCAGTAAAAACTTACAAGCATTTGTATGTTGCAAACTATGATAGGTGTAGGACGTACCGTATAGAAGTTAGGGCCATTTGAAGTTTTATCAGTGTTTGATTTGGGACTGAAGGGTAGCATAGCTTTGAGTGATAGCTTAAATTGACGAGAGGCTCGAGTATTTTATTGTTACAGAATTTCAAGGTTTTATGACGCCTCCAGTAAAAAGTTACAAGCATTTGTTTGTTGCAAACTCTGATAGGTGTATGACGTACCGTATAGAAGTTAGGGCCATTTGAAGTTTTTTCAGTGTTTGATTTGGGAATCAAGGGTAGCATAGCTTTGAGCGATAGCTTAAATAGACAAGGGGCCTCCAGTACTTTATTGTTACAAAAATTTATGACGCTCCAGAAAAAAGTTACAAGCATTTGTATGTTGTAAACTTTGATAGGTGTAGGGACGTACCGCATAGAAGTTAGGGTCCACTTGAAGTTTTATCAGTGTTTTATTTAGGACTCAAGGGTAGCAGAGCTTTAAGCGATAGCTTAAATTGACAAGAGGCTCGAGTACTTTATTGTTACAAAATTTCAAGGTTTTATGACACTCCAGTAAAAAGCTACAAGCATTTGTATGTTGCAAACTTTGATAGGTGTAGGACGTACCGTAGAAGTTAGAGCCATTTGAAGTTTTATCAGTGTTTGATTTGGGACTCAAGGGTAGCATAGCTTTGAGCGATAGCTTAAATAGACAAAAGGCTCGAGTACTTTATTGTTACAAAATTTCAAGGTTTTATGACGCTCCAGAAAAAAGTTAGAAGCATTTGTATGTTGTACACTTTGATAGGTGTAGGACATACCGCATAGACGTTAGGGCCATTTGAAGTTTTATCAGCATTATTATTTGGGACTCAAGGGTAGCATAGCTTTGAGCGATAGCTTAAATTGACAAGAGGCTCGAGTACTTTATTGTTACAAAATTTCAAGGTTTTATGACATTCCAGTAAAAAGCTACAAGCAATTGTATGTTGCAAACTTTGATAGGTGTAGGACGTACCGTAGAAGTTAGAGCCATTTGAAGTTTTATCAGTGTTTGATTTGGGACTCAAGGGTAGCATAGCTTTGAGCGATAGCTTAAATTGACAAGAGGCTCGAGTACTTTATTGTTACAAAATTTCAAGGTTTTATGACGCTCCAGTAAAAACTTACAAGCATTTGTATGTTGCAAACTTTGATAGGTGTAGAACGTACCGTATAGAAGTTAGGGCCACTTGAAGTTTTATCAGTGTTTGATTTGGGACTCAAGGTTGGCATAGCTTTGAGCGATAGCTTAAATTGACAAGATTCTCGAGTACTTTATTAATAAAAATTTTCAAGATTTTATGACGCTCCAGTAAAAAGTTACAAGCATTTGTATGTTGCAAACTTTGATAGGTGTAGGAGGTACCGTATAGAAGTTAGGGCCATTTGAAGTTTTATCAGTGTTTGATTTGGGACTCAAGGGTAGCATAGCTTTGAGCGATAGCTTAAATTGACAAGAGGCTCGAGTACTTTATTGTTACAAAATTTCAAAGTTTTATGAGGCTCCAGTAAAAAGTTACAAGCATTTGTATGTTGCAAACTTTGATAGGTGTAGGACGTACCGTATAGAAGTTAGGGCCATTTGAAGTTTTATCAGTGTTTGATTTGGGACTCAAGGGTAGCATAGCATTGAGTGATAGCTTAAATTGACAAGAGGCTCGAGTATTTTATTGTTACAGAATTTCAAGGTTTTATGACGCTCCAGTAAAAAGTTACAAGCATTTGTATGTTGCAAACTTTGATAGGTGTAGGACGTACCGTATAGAAGTTAGGGCCATTTGAAGTTTTATCAGTGTTTGATTTGGGACTCAATGGTAGCATAGCTTTGAGCGATAGCTTAAATTGACAAGAGGCTCGAGTACTTTATTGTTACAAAATTTCAAGGTTTTATGACGCTCCAGTAAAAAGTTACAAACCATTTGTATGTTACAAACTTTGATAGGTGTAGGACATACCGTATAGAAGTCTAGGGCCATTTGAAGTTTTTCAGTGTTTGATTTGGGACTCAAGGGTAGCATAGCTTTGAGCGATAGCTTAAATTGACAAGAGGCTCGAGTACTTTATGTATTACAAAATTTCAAGGTTTTATGACGCTCCAGTAAAAAGTTACAAGCATTTGTATGTTGCAAACTTTGCTAGGTGTAGGACGTACCGTATAGAAGTTAGGGCCATTTCAAGTTTTATCAGTGTTTGATTTGGGACTCAAGGGTAGCATACGCTTTAAGCGATAGCTTAAATTGACAAGAGGATCGAGTATTTTATTGTTACAGAATTTCAAGGTTTTATGACGCTCCAGTAAAAAGTTACAAGCATTTGTTTGTTGCAAACTTTGATAGGTGTATGACGTACCGTATAGAAGTTAGGGCCATCTGAAGTTTTTGCAGTGTTTGATTTGGGATTCAAGGGTAGCATAGCTTTGAGCGATAGCTTAAATAGACAAGAGGCTCGAGTACTTTATTGTTACAAAATTTCAAGGATTTATGACGCTCCAGAAAAAAGTTACAAGCATTTGTATGTTGTAAACTTTGATAGGTGGAGGACATACCGCATAGAAGTTAGGGCCATTTGAAGTTTTATCAGTGTTTTATTTGGGACTCAAGGGTAGCATAGCTTTGAGCGATAGCTTAAATTGACAAGAGGCTCGAGTACTTTATTGTTACAAAATTTCAAGGTTTTATGACACTCCAGTAAAAAGCTACAAGCATTTGTATGTTGCAAACTTTGAGGTGTAGGACGTACCGTAGAAGTTAGAGCCATTTGAAGTTTTATCAGTGTTTGATTTGGGACTCAAGGGTAGCATAGCTTTGAGCGATAGCTTCAATTGACAAGAGGCTCGAGTACTTTATTGTTACAAAATGTCAAGGTTTTATGACGCTCCAGTAAAAAGTTACAAGCATTTGTATGTTGCAAACTTTGATAGCTGTAGGGCGTATCGTATAGAAGATATGGCCATTTCAAGTTTTATCAGTGATTGATTTGGGACTCAAGGGTAGCATAGCTTTGAGCGATAGCTTAAATTGACAATAGGCTCGAGTACTTTATTGTTACAAAATTTCAAGGTTTTATGACGCTCCAGTAAAAACTTACAAGCATTTGTATGTTGCAAACTTTGATAGGTGTAGGACGTACCGTATAGAAGTTAGGGCCATTTGAAGTTTTATCAGTGTTTGATTTGGGACTGAAGGGTAGCATAGCTATGAGTGATAGCTTAAACTGACAAGAGGCTCGAGTATTTTATTGTTACAAAATTTCAAGGTTTTATGACGCTCCAGTAAAAAGTTACAAGCATTTGTTTGTTGCAAACTCTGATAGGTGTATGACGTACCGTATAGAAGTTAGGGCCATTTGAAGTTTTTTCAGTGTTTGATTTGGGAATCAAGGGTAGCATAGCTTTGAGCGATAGCTTAAATAGACAAGAGGCTCCAGTACTTTATTGTTACAAAATTTATGACGCTCCAGAAAAAAGTTACAAGCATTTGTATGTTGTAAACTTTGATAGGTGTAGGACGTACCGCATAGAAGTTAGGGTCACTTGAAGTTTTATCAGTGTTTTATTTAGGACTCAAGGGTAGCAGAGCTTTAAGCGATAGCTTAAATTGACAAGAGGCTCGAGTACTTTATTGTTACAAAATTTCAAGGTTTTATGACACTCCAGTAAAAAGCTACAAGCATTTGTATGTTGCAAACTTTGATAGGTGTAGGACGTACCGTAGAAGTTAGAGCCATTTGAAGTTTTATCAGTGTTTGATTTGGGACTCAAGGGTAGCATAGCTTTGAGCGATAGCTTAAATTGACAAGAGGCTCGAGTACTTTATTGTTACAAAATTTCAAGGTTTTATGACGCTCCAGTAAAAACTTACAAGCATTTGTATGTTGCAAACTTTGATAGGTGTAGAACGTACCGTATATAAGTTAGGGCCACTTGAAGTTTTATCAGTGTTTGATTTGGAACTCAAGGTTGGCATAGCTTTGAGCGATAGCTTAAATTGACAAGATTCTCGAGTACTTTATTGATAAAAAATTTCAAGGTTTTATGACGCTCCAGTAAAAAGTTACAAGCATTTGTATGTTGCAAACTTTGATAGGTGTAGGACGTACCGTATAGAAGTTAGAGCCATTTGAAGTTTTATCAGTGTTTGATATGGAACTCAAGGGTAGCATAGCTTTGAGCGATAGCTTAAATTGACAAGGGGCTCAAGTACTTAATTGTTACAAAATTTGAGGCCTGATGACGTTCCAGTAAAAAGTTACAAGCATTTGTATGTTGCAAACTTTGATAGGTGTAGGACGTACCGTATTGAAGTTAGGGCCATTTGAAGTTTTATCAGTGTTTGATTTGGGACTCAATGGTAGCATAGCTTTGAGCGATAGCTTAAATTGACAAGAGGCTCGAGTACTTTATTGTTACAAAATTTCAAGGTTTTATGACGCTCCAGTAAAAAGTTACAAACATTTGTATGTTACAAACTTTGATAGGTGTAGGACATACCGTATAGAAGTTAGGGCCATTTGAAGTTTTTTCAGTGTTTGATTTGGGACTCAAGGGGATAGCTTAAATTGACAAGGGGCTCGAGTACTTTATTGTTACAAAATTTCAAGGTTTTATGACACTCCAGTAAAAAGCTACAAGCATTTGTATGTTGCAAACTTTGATAGGTGTAGGACGTACCGTAGAAGTTAGAGCCATTTGAAGTTTTATCAGTGTTTGATTTGTGACTCAAGGGTAGCATAGCTTTGAGCGATAGCTTAAATTGACAAGAGGCTCGAGTACTTTATTGTTACAAAATGTCAAGGTTTTATGACGCTCCAGTAAAAAGTTACAAGCAATTGTATGTTGCAAACTTTGATAGCTGTAGGGCGTATCGTATAGAAGATATGGCCATTTCAAGTTTTATCAGTGATTGATTTGGGACTCAAGGGTAGCATAGCTTTGAGCGATAGCTTAAATTGACAAGAGGCTCGAGTACTTTATTGTTACAAAATTTCAAGGTTTTATGACGCTCCAGTAAAAACTTACAAGCATTTGTATGTTGCAAACTTTGATAGGTGTAGGACGTACCGTATAGAAGTTAGGGCCATTTGAAGTTTTATCAGTGTTTGATTTGGGACTGAAGGGTAGCATAGCTTTGAGTGATAGCTTAAATTGACAAGAGGCTCGAGTATTTTATTGTTACAAAATTTCAAGGTTTTATGACGCTCCAGTAAAAAGTTACAAGCATTTGTTTGTTGCAAACTCTGATAGGTGTATGACGTACCGTATAGAAGTTAGGGCCATTTGAAGTTTTTTCAGTGTTTGATTTGGGAATCAAGGGTAGCATAGCTTTGAGCGATAGCTTAAATAGACAAGAGGCTCCAGTACTTTATTGTTACAAAATTTATGACGATCCAGAAAAAAGTTACAAGCATTTGTATGTTGTAAACTTTGATAGGTGTAGGACGTACCGCATAGAAGTTAGGGTCACTTGAAGTTTTATCAGTGTTTTATTTAGGACTCAAGGGTAGCAGAGCTTTAAGCGATAGCTTAAATTGACAAGAGGCTCGAGTACTTTATTGTTACAAAATTTCAAGGTTTTATGACACTCCAGTAAAAAGCTACAAGCATTTGTATGTTGCAAACTTTGATAGGTGTAGGACGTACCGTAGAAGTTAGAGCCATTTGAAGTTTAATCAGTGTTTGATTTGGGACTCAAGGGTAGCATAGCTTTGAGCGATAGCTTAAATTGACAAGAGGCTCGAGTACTTTATTTTTACAAAATTTCAAGGTTTTATGACGCTCCAGTAAAAACTTACAAGCATTTGTATGTTGCAAACTTTGATAGGTGTAGAACGTACCGTATAGAAGTTAGGGCCACTTGAAGTTTTATCAGTGTTTGATTTGGAACTCAAGGTTGGCATAGCTTTGAGCGATAGCTTAAATTGACAAGATTCTCGAGTACTTTATTGATAAAAAATTTCAAGGTTTTATGACGCTCCAGTAAAAAGTTACAAGCATTTGTATGTTGCAAACTTTGATAGGTGTAGGACGTATGTATAGAAGTTAGGGCCACTTCAAGTTTTATCAGTGTTTGATTTGGGACTCAAGGGTAGCATAGCTTTGAGCGATAGCTTAAATTGACAAGAGGATCGAGTATTTTATTGTTACAGAATTTCAAGGTTTTATGACGCTCCAGTAAAAAGTTACAAGCATTTGTTTGTTGCAAACTTTGATAGGTGTATGACGTACCGTATAGAAGTTAGGGCCATCTGAAGTTTTTGCAGTGTTTGATTTGGGATTCAAGGGTAGCATAGCTTTGAGCGATAGCTTAAATAGACAAGAGGCTCGAGTACTTTATTGTTACAAAATTTCAAGGTTTTATGACGCTCCAGAAAAAAGTTACAAGCATTTGTATGTTGTAAACTTCGATAGGTGGAGGACATACCGCATAGAAGTTAGGGCCATTTGAAGTTTTATCAGTGTTTTATTTGGGACTCAAGGGTAGCATAGCTTTGAGCGATAGCTTAAATTGACAAGAGGCTCGAGTACTTTATTGTTACAAAATTTCAAGGTTTTATGACACTCCAGTAAAAAGCTACAAGCATTTGTATTTTGCAAACTTTGAGGTGTAGGACGTACCGTAGAAGTTAGAGCCATTTGAAGTTTTATCAGTGTTTGATTTGGGACTCAAGGGTAGCATAGCTTTGAGCGATAGCTTCAATTGACAACAGGCTCGAGTACTTTATTGTTACAAAATGTCAAGGTTTTATGACGCTCCAGTAAAAAGTTACAAGCATTTGTATGTTGCAAACTTTGATAGCTGTAGGGCGTATCGTATAGAAGATATGGCCATTTCAAGTTTTATCAGTGATTGATTTGGGACTCAAGGGTAGCATAGCTTTGAGCGATAGCTTAAATTGACAAGAGGCTCGAGTACTTTATTGTTACAAAATTTCAAGGTTTTATGACGCTCCAGTAAAAACTTACAAGCATTTGTATGTTGCAAACTATGATAGGTGTAGGACGTACCGTATAGAAGTTAGGGCCATTTGAAGTTTTATCAGTGTTTGATTTGGGACTGAAGGGTAGCATAGCTTTGAGTGATAGCTTAAATTGACAAGAGGCTCGAGTATTTTATTGTTACAGAATTTCAAGGTTTTATGACGCTCCAGTAAAAAGTTACAAGCATTTGTTTGTTGCAAACTCTGATAGGTGTATGACGTACCGTATAGAAGTTAGGGCCATTTGAAGTTTTTTCAGTGTTTGATTTGGGAATCAAGGGTAGCATAGCTTTGAGCGATAGCTTAAATAGACAAGGGGCTCCAGTACTTTATTGTTACAAAATTTATGACGCTCCAGAAAAAAGTTACAAGCATTTGTATGTTGTAAACTTTGATATGTGTAGGACGTACCGCATAGAAGTTAGGGTCACTTGAAGTTTTATCAGTGTTTTATTTAGGACTCAAGGGTAGCAGAGCTTTAAGCGATAGCTTAAATTGACAAGAGGCTCGAGTACTTTATTGTTACAAAATTTCAAGGTTTTATGACACTCCAGTAAAAAGCTACAAGCATTTGTATGTTGCAAACTTTGATAGGTGTAGGACGTACCGTAGAAGTTAGAGCCATTTGAAGTTTTATCAGTGTTTGATTTGGGACTCAAGGGTAGCATAGCTTTGAGCGATAGCTTAAATTGACAAGAGGCTCGAGTACTTTATTGTTACAAAATTTCAAGGTTTTATGACGCTCCAGTAAAAACTTACAAGCATTTGTATGTTGCAAACTTTGATAGGTGTAGAACGTACCGTATAGAAGTTAGGGCCACTTGAAGTTTTATCAGTGTTTGATTTGGAACTCAAGGTTGGCATAGCTTTGAGCGATAGCTTAAATTGACAAGATTCTCGAGTACTTTATTGATAAAACATTTCAAGGTTTTATGACGCTCCAGTAAAAAGTTACAAGCATTTGTATGTTGCAAACTTTGATAGGTGTAGGACGTACCGTATATAAGTTAGAGCCATTTGAAGTTTTATCAGTGTTTGATATGGGACTCAAGGGTAGCATAGCTTTGAGCGATAGCTTAAATTGACAAGGGGCTCAAGTACTTAATTGTTACAAAATTTGAGGCCTGATGACGTTCCAGTAAAAAGTTACAAGCATTTGTATGTTGCAAACTTTGATAGGTGTAGGACGTACCGTATAGAAGTTAGGACCATTTGAAGTTTTATCAGTGTTTGATTTGGGACTCAAGGGTAGCTTAGCTTTGAGCGATAGCTTAAATTGACAAGGGGCTCGAGTACTTCATTGTTACAAAATTTGAAGGCTTGATGACGCTCCAGTAAAAAGTTACAAGCATTTGTATGTTGCAAACTTTGATAGGTGTAGGACGTACCGTATTGAAGTTAGGGCCATTTGAAGTTTTATCAGTGTTTGATTTGGGACTCAATGGTAGCATAGCTTTGAGCGATAGCTTAAATTGACAAGAGGCTCGAGTACTTTATTGTTACAAAATTTCAAGGTTTTATGACGCTCCAGTAAAAAGTTACAAACATTTGTATGTTACAAACTTTGATAGGTGTAGGACATACCGTATAGAAGTTAGGGCCATTTGAAGTTTTTTCAGTGTTTGATTTGGGACTCAAGGGGATAGCTTAAATTGACAAGGGGCTCGAGTACTTTATTGTTACAAAATTTCAAGGTTTTATGACACTCCAGTAAAAACTTACAAGCATTTGTATGTTGCAAACTTTGATAGGTGTAGGACGTACCGTATAGAAGTTAGGGCCATTTGAAGTTTTTTCAGTGTTTGATTTGGGAATCAAGGGTAGCATAGCTTTGAGCGATAGCTTAAATAGACAAGAGGCTCCAGTACTTTATTGTTACAAAATTTATGACGCTCCAGAAAAAAGTTACAAGCATTTGTATGTTGTAAACTTTGATAGGTGTAGGAAGTACCGCATAGAAGTTAGGGTCACTTGAAGTTTTATCAGTGTTTGATTTTGAACTCAAGGTTGGCATAGCTTTGAGCGATAGCTTAAATTGACAAGATTCTCGAGTACTTTATTGATAAAAAATTTCAAGGTTTTATGACGCTCCAGTAAAAAGTTACAAGCAATTGTATGTTGCAAACTTTGATAGGTGTAGGACGTACCGTATAGAAGTTAGGGCCATTTGAAGTTTTATCAGTGTTTGATTTGGGACTCAAGGGTAGCATAGCTTTGAGCGATAGGTTAAATCCACAAGAGGCTCGCGTACTTTATTGTTACAAAATTTCAAAGTTTTATGACGCTCCAGTAAAAAGTTACAAGCATTTGTACGTTGTAAACTTTCATAGGTGTAGGACGTACCGTATAGAAGTTAGGACCATTTGAAGTTTTATCAGTGTTTGATTTGGGACTCAATGGTAGCATAGCTTTGAGCGATAGCTTAAATTGACAAGAGGCTCGAGTACTTTATTGTTACAAAATTTCAAGGTTTTATGACGCTCCAGTAAAAAGTTACAAACATTTGTATGTTACAAACTTTGATAGGTGTAGGACATACCGTATAGAAGTTAGGGCCATTTGAAGTTTTTTCAGTGTTTGATTTGGGACTCAAGGGGATAGCTTAAATTGACAAGAGACTCGAGTACTTTATTGTTACAAAATTTCAAGGTTTTATGACGCGCCAGTAAAAAGTTACAAGCATTTGTATGTTGCAAACTTTGATAGGTGTAGGACGTACCGTATAGAAGTTAGAGCCATTTGAAGTTTTATCAGTGTTTGATATGGGACTCAAGGGTAGCATAGCTTTGAGCGATAGCTTAAATTGACAAGGGGCTCAAGTACTTAATTGTTACAAAATTTGAGGCCTGATGACGTTCCAGTAAAAAGTTACAAGCATTTGTATATTGCAAACTTTGATAGGTGTAGGACGTACCGTATAGAAGTTAGGACCATTTGAAGTTTTATCGGTGTTTGATTTGGGACTCAAGGGTAGCTTAGCTTTGAGCGATAGCTTAAATTGACAAGGGGCTCGAGTACTTCATTGTTACAAAATTTGAAGGCTTGATGACGCTCCAGTAAAAAGTTACAAGCATTTGTATGTTGCAAACTTTGATAGGTGTAGGACGTACCGTATTGAAGTTAGGGCCATTTGAAGTTTTATCAGTGTTTGATTTGGGACTCAATGGTAGCATAGCTTTGAGCGATAGCTTAAATTGACAAGAGGCTCGAGTACTTTATTGTTACAAAATTTCAAGGTTTTATGACGCTCCAGTAAAAAGTTACAAACATTTGTATGTTACAAACTTTGATAGGTGTAGGACATACCGTATAGAAGTTAGGGCCATTTGAAGTTTTTTCAGTGTTTGATTTGGGACTCAAGGGGATAGCTTAAATTGACAAGGGGCTCGAGTACTTTATTGTTACAAAATTTCAAGGTTTTATGACACTCCAGTAAAAACTTACAAGCATTTGTATGTTGCAAACTTTGATAGGTGTAGGACGTACCGTATAGAAGTTAGGGCCATTTGAAGTTTTTTCAGTGTTTGATTTGGGAATCAAGGGTAGCATAGCTTTGAGCGATAGCTTAAATAGACAAGAGGCTCCAGTACTTTATTGTTACAAAATTTATGACGCTCCAGTAAAAAGTTACAAGCATTTGTACGTTGTAAACTTTCATAGGTGTAGGACGTACCGTATAGAAGTTAGGACCATTTGAAGTTTTATCAGTGTTTGATTTGGGACTCAATGGTAGCATAGCTTTGAGCGATAGCTTAAATTAACAAGAGGCTCGAGTGCTTTATTGTTACAAAATTTCAAGGTTTTATGACGCTCCAGTAAAAAGTTACAAACATTTGTATGTTACAAACTTTGATAGGTGTAGGACATACCGTATAGAAGTTAGGGCCATTTGAAGTTTTTTCAGTGTTTGATTTGGGACTCAAGGGGATAGCTTAAATTGACAAGAGACTCGAGTACTTTATTGTTACAAAATTTCAAGGTTTTATGACACTCCAGTAAAAAGCTACAAGCATTTGTATGTTGCAAACTTTGCTAGGTGTAGGACGTACCGTATAGAAGTTAGGGCCATTTCAAGTTTTATCAGTGTTTGATTTGGGACTCAAGGGTAGCATAGCTTTGAGCGATAGCTTAAATTGACAAGAGGCTCGAGTATTTTATTGTTACAGAATTTCAAGGTTTTATGACGCTCCAGTAAAAAGTTACAAGCATTTGTTTGTTGCAAATTTTGATAGGTGTATGACGTACCGTATAGAAGTTAGGGCCATCTGAAGTTTTTGCAGTGTTAGATTTGGGATTCAAGGGTAGCATAGCTTTGAGCGATAGCTTAAATAGACAAGAGGCTCGAGTACTTTATTGTTACAAAATTTCAAGGTTTTATGACGCTCCAGAAAAAAGTTACAAGCATTTGTATGTTGTAAATTTTGATAGGTGGAGGACGTACCGCATAGAAGTTATGGCCATTTGAAGTTTTGTCAGTGTTTTATTTGGGACTCAAGGGTAGCATAGCTTTAAGCGATAGCTTAAATTGACAAGAGGCTCGAGTACTTTATTGTTACAAAATTTCAAAAGTTTTCTGACACTCCAGTAAAAAGCTACAAGCATTTGTATGTTGCAAACTTTTATAGGTGTAGGACGTACCGTGGAAGTTAGAGCCATTTGAAGTTTTATCAGTGTTTGATTTGGGACTCAAGGGTAGCATAGCTTTGAGCGATAGCTTAAATTGACAAGAGGCTCGAGTACTTTATTGTTACAAAATGTCAAGGTTTTATGACGCTCCAGTAAAAAGTTACAAGCAATTGTATGTTGCAAACTTTGATAGCTGTGGGGCGTATCGTATAGAAGATATGGCCATTTCAAGTTTTATCAGTGATTGATTTGGGACTCAAGGGTAGCATAGCTTTGAGCGATAGCTTAAATTGACAAGAGGCTCGAGTACTTTATTGTTACAAAATTTCAAGGTTTTATGACGCTCCAGTTACAAGCATTTGTATGTTGCAAACTTTGATAGGTGTAGGACGTACCGTATAGAAGTTAGGGCCATTTGAAGTTTTATCAGTGTTTGATTTGGGACTGAAGGGTAGCATAGCTTTGATTGATAGCTTAAATTGTCAAGAGGCTCGAGTATTTTATTGTTACAGAATTTCAAGATTTTATGACGCTCCAGTAAAAAGTTACAAGCATTTGTTTGTTGCAAACTCTGATAGGTGTATGACGTACCGTATAGAAGTTAGGGCCATTTGAAGTTTTTTCAGTGTTTGATTTGGGAATCAAGGGTAGCATAGCTTTGAGCGATAGCATAAATTGACAAGAGGCTCGAGTACTTTATTGTTACAAAATTTATGACGCTCCAGAAAAAAGTTACAAGCATTTGTATGTTGTAAACTTTGATAGGTGTAGGACGTACCGCATAGAAGTTAGGGCCACTTGAAGTTTTATCAGTGTTTTATTTGGGACTCAAGGGTAGCATAGCTTTGAGCGATAGGTTAAATTCACAAGAGGCTCGCGTACTTTATTGTTACAAAATTTCAAGGTTTTATGACGCTCCAGTAAAAAGTTACAAGCATTTGTATGTTGCAAACTTTGATAGGTGTAGGACGTACCGTATAGAAGTTAGAGCCATTTGAAGTTTTATCAGTGTTTGATTTGGGACTCAAGGGTAGCATAGCTTTGAGCGATAGCTTAAATTGACAAGAGCCTCGAGTACTTTATTGTTACAAAATTTCAAGGTTTTATGACGCTCCAGTAAAAAGTTACAAGCATTTGTATGTTGCAAACTTTGATAGCTGTAGGACGTACCGTATAGAAGTTAGAGCCATTTGAAGTTTTATCAGTGTTTGATTTGGGACTCAAGGGTAGCATAGCTTTGAGCGATAGCTTAAATTGACAAGAGGCTCGAGTACTTTATTGTTACAAAATTTCAAGGTTTTATGACTCACCAGTAAATCTACAAGCAATTGTATGTTGCAAACTTTGATAGGTGTAGGACGTACCGTATAGAAGTTAGGGCCATTTGAAGTTTTATCAGTGTTTGATTTGGGACTCAAGGGTAGCATAGCTTTGAGCGATAGGTTAAATTCACAAGAGGCTCGCGTACTTTATTGTTACAAAATTTCAAAGTTTTATGACGCTCCAGTAAAAAGTTACAAGCATTTGTACGTTGTAAACTTTCATAGGTGTAGGACGTACCGTATAGAAGTTAGGACCATTTGAAGTTTTATCAGTGTTTAATTTGGGACTCAAGGGTAGCTTAGCTTTGAGCGATAGCTTAAATTGACAAGGGGCTCGAGTACTTAATTGTTACAAAATTTGAAGGCTTGATGACGTTCCAGTAAAAAGTTACAAGCATTTGTATGTTGCAAACTTTGATAGGTGTAGGACGTACCGTATAGAAGTTAGGGCCATTTGAAGTTTTATCAGTGTTTGATTTGGGACTCAATGGTAGCATAGCTTTGAGCGATAGCTTAAATTGACAAGAGGCTCGAGTACTTTATTGTTACAAAATTTCAAGGTTTTATGACGCTCCAGTAAAAAGTTACAAACATTTGTATGTTCCAAACTTTGATAGGTGTAGGACATACCATATAGAAGTTAGGGCCATTTGAAGTTTTTTCAGTGTTTGATTTGGGACTCAAGGGTAGCATAGCTTTGAGCGATAGCTTAAATTGACAAGAGGCTCGAGTACTTTATTGTTACAAAATTTCAAGGTTTTATGACGCTCCAGTAAAAAGTTACAAGCATTTGTATGTTGCAAACTTTGATAGGTGTAGGATGTACCGTATAGAAGTGAGGGCCATTTGAAGTTTTTTTTTTGATTTGGGACTCAAGGGTAGCATAGCTTTGAGTGATAGCTTAAATTGACAAGAGGCTCGAGTATTTTACTGTAACAGAATTTCAAGGTTTTATGACGCTACAGAAAAAAGTTACAAGCATTTGTATGTTGCAAACTTTGATAGGTGTAGAACGTACCGTATAGAATTTAGGGCCACTTGAAATTTTATCAGTGTTTGATTTGGGACTCAAGGTTGGCATAGCTTTGAGCGATAGCTTAAATTGACAAGATTCTCGAGTACTTTATTGATAAAAAATTTCAAGGTTTTATGACGCTCCAGTAAAAAGTTACAAGCATTTGTATGTTGCAAACTTTGATAGGTGTAGGACGTACCGTATAGAAGTTAGAGCCATTTGAAGTTTTATCAGTGTTTGATTTGCGACTCAAGGGTAGCATAGCTTTGAGCGATAGCTTAAATTGACAAGAGGCTCGAGTATTTTATTGTAACAGAATTTCAAGGTTTTATGACGCTACAGAAAAAAGTTACAAGCATTTGTATGTTGCAAACTTTGATAGGTGTAGAACGTACCGTATAGAATTTAGGGCCACTTGAAATTTTATCAGTGTTTGATTTGGGACTCAAGGGTAGCATAGCTTTGAGCAATAGCTTAAATTGACAAGAGGCTCGAGTACTTTATTGTTACAAAATTTCAAGGTTTTATGACGCTCCAGTAAAAAGTTACAAACATTTGTATGTTCCAAACTTTGATAGGTGTAGGACATACCATATAGAAGTTAGGGCCATTTGAAGTTTTTTCAGTGTTTGATTTGGGATTCAAGGGTAGCATAGCTTTGAGCGATAGCTTAAATTGACAAGAGGCTCGAGTACTTTATTGTTACAAAATTTCAAGGTTTTATGACTCACCAGTAAAAAGTTACAAGCATTTGTATGTTGCAAACTTTGATAGGTGTAGGACGTACCGCATAGAAGTTAGGGCCATTTGAAGTTTTATCAGTGTTTGATTTGGGACTCAAGGGTAGCATAGCTTTGACCGATAGGTTAAATTCACAAGAGGCTCGCGTACTTTATTGTTACAAAATTTCAAAGTTTTATGACGCTCCAGTAAAAAGTTACAAGCATTTGTACGTTTTAAACTTTCATAGGTGTAGGACGTACCGTATAGAAGTTAGGACCATTTGAAGTTTTATCAGTGTTTGATTTGGGACTCAAGGGTAGCTTAGCTTTGAGCGATAGCTTAAATTGACAAGGGGCTCGAGTACTTCATTGTTACAAAATTTGAAGGCTTGATGACGCTCCAGTAAAAAGTTACAAGCATTTGTATGTTGCAAACTTTGCTAGGTGTAGGACGTACCGTATAGAAGTTAGGGCCATTTGAAGTTTTATCAGTGTTTGATTTGGGACTCAAAGGTAGCATAACTTTGAGCGATAGCTTAAATTGACAAGATTCTCGAGTACTTTATTGATAAAAAATTTCAAGGTTTTATGACGCTCCAGTAAAAAGTTACAAACATTTGTATGTTGCAAACTTTGATAGGTGTAGGACATACCGTATAGAAGTTGGGGCCATTTGAAGTTTTTTCAGTGTTTGATTTGGGACTCAAGGGTAGCATAGCTTTGAGCGATAGCTTAAATTGACAAGAGGCTCGAGTACTTTATTGTTACAAAATTTCAAGGTTTTATTACGCTCCAGTAAAAAGTTACAAACATTTGTATGTTGCAAACTTTGATAGGTGTAGGACATACCGTATAGAAGTTAGGGCCATTTGAAGTTTTTTCAGTGTTTGATTTGGGACTCAAGGGTAGCATAGCTTTGAGCGATAGCTTAAATTGACAAGAGGCTCGAGTACTTTATTGTTACAAAATTTCAAGGTTCTATGACGCTCAAGTAAAAAGTTACAAGCATTTGTATGTTGCAAACTTTGATAGGTGTAGGACGTACCGTATAGAAGCTAGGGCCATTTGAAGTTTTATCAGTGCTTGATTTGGGACTCAAGGGTAGCATAGCTTTGAGCGATAGCTTAAATTGACAAGAGGCTCGAGTACTTTATTGTTACAAAATTTCAAGGTTTTATGACGCTCCAGTAAAAAGTTACAAGCATTTGTATGTTGCAAACTTTGATAGGTGTAGGATGTACCGTATGAAAGTTAGAGCCATTTGAAGTTTTATCAGTGTTTGATTTGGGACTCAAGGGTAGCATAGCTTTGAGCAATAGCTTAAATTGACAAGAGGCTCGAGTACTTTATTGTTACAAAATTTCAAGGTTTTATGACGCTCCAGTAAAAAGTTACAAGCATTTGTATGTTGCAAACTTTGATAGCTGTAGGGCGTATCGTATAGAAGCTAGGGCCATTTGAAGTTTTATCAGTGCTTGATTTGGGACTCAAGGGTAGCATAGCTTTGAGCGATAGCTTAAATTGACAAGAGGCTCGAGTACTTTATTGTTACAAAATTTCAAGGTTTTATGACGCTCCAGTAAAAAGTTACAAGCATTTGTATGTTGCAAACTTTGATAGGTGTAGGATGTACCGTATGAAAGTTAGAGCCATTTGAAGTTTTATCAGTGTTTGATTTGGGACTCAAGGGTAGCATAGCTTTGAGCAATAGCTTAAATTGACAAGAGGCTCGAGTACTTTATTGTTACAAAATTTCAAGGTTTTATGACGCTCCAGTAAAAAGTTACAAGCATTTGTATGTTGCAAACTTTGCTAGGTGTAGGACGTACCGTATAGAAGTTACGGCCATTTGAAGTTTTATCAGTGTTTGATTTGGGACTCAAAGGTAGCATAACTTTGAGCGATAGCTTAAATTGACAAGATTCTCGAGTACTTTATTGATAAAAAATTGCAAGGTTTTATGACGCTCCAGTAAAAAGTTACAAACATTTGTATGTTGCAAACTTTGATAGGTGTAGGACATACCGTATAGAAGTTGGGGCCATTTGAAGTTTTTTCAGAGTTTGATTTGGGACTCAAGGGTAGCATAGCTTTGAGCGATAGCTTAAATTGACAAGAGGCTCGAGTACTTTATTGTTACAAAATTTCAAGGTTTTATTACGCTCCAGTAAAAAGTTACAAGCATTTGTATGTTGCAAACTTTGATAGGTGTAGGACGTACCGTATAGAAGTTAGAGCCATTTGAAGTTTTATCAGTGTTTGATTTGCGACTCAAGGGTAGCATAGCTTTGAGCGATAGCTTAAATTGACAAGAGGCTCGAGTACTTTATTGTTACAAAATTTCAAGGTTTTATGACGCTCCAGTAAAAAGTTACAAGCATTTGTATGTTGCAACCTTTGATAGCTGTAGGGCGTATCGTATAGAAGATAGGGCCATTTGATGTTTTATCAGTGTTTGATTTGGGACTCAAGGGTAGCATAGCTTTGAGCGATAGCTTAAATTGACAAGAGGCTCGAGTACTTTATTGTTACAAAATTTCAAGGTTTTATGACTCACCAGTAAAAAGTTACAAGCATTTGTATGTTGCAAACTTTGATAGGTGTAGGACGTACCGTATAGAAGTTAGGGCCATTTGAAGTTTTATCAGTGTTTGATTTGGGACTCAAGGGTAGCATAGCTTTGAGCGATAGGTTAAATTCACAAGAGGCTCGCGTACTTTATTGTTACAAAATTTCAAAGTTTTATGACGCTCCAGTAAAAAGTTACAAGCATTTGTATGTTGCAAACTTTGATAGGTGTAGGACGTACCGTATAGAAGTTAGGGCCATTTGAAGTTTTATCAGTGTTTGATTTGGGACTCAATGGTAGCATAGCTTTGAGCGATAGCTTAAATTGACAAGAGGCTCGAGTACTTTATTGTTACAAAATTTCAAGGTTTTATGACGCTCCAGTAAAAAGTTACAAACATTTGTATGTTCCAAACTTTGATAGGTGTAGGACATACCATATATAAGTTAGGGCCATTTGAAGTTTTTTCAGTGTTTGATTTGGGACTCAAGAGTAGCATAGCTTTAAGCGATAGCTTAAATTGACAAGAGTCTCGAGTACTTTATTGATAAAAAATTTCAAGGTTTTATGACGCTCCAGTAAAAAGTTACAAGCATTTGTATGTTGCAAACTTTGATAGGTGTAGGACGTACCGTATAGAAGTTAGAGCCATTTGAAGTTTTATCAGTGTTTGATTTGCGACTCAAGGGTAGCATAGCTTTGAGCGATAGCTTAAATTGACAAGAGGCTCGAGTACTTTATTGTTACAAAATTTCAAGGTTTTATGACGCTCCAGTAAAAAGTTACAAGCATTTGTATGTTGCAAACTTTGATAGCTGTAGGGCGTATCGTATAGAAGATAGGGCCATTTGATGTTTTATCAGTGTTTGATTTGGGACTCAAGGGTAGCATAGCTTTGAGCGATAGCTTAAATTGACAAGAGGCTCGAGTACTTTATTGTTACAAAATTTCAAGGTTTTATGACTCACCAGTAAAAAGTTACAAGCATTTGTATGTTGCAAACTTTGATAGGTGTAGGACGTACCGTATAGAAGTTAGGGCCATTTGAAGTTTTATCAGTGTTTGATTTGGGACTCAAGGGTAGCATAGCTTTGAGCGATAGGTTAAATTCACAAGAGGCTCGCGTACTTTATTGTTACAAAATTTCAAAGTTTTATGACGCTCCAGTAAAAAGTTACAAGCGTTTGTACGTTGTAAACTTTCATAGGTGTAGGACGTACCGTATTGAAGTTAGGACCATTTGAAGTTTTTTTTTTGATTTGGGACTCAAGGGTAGCATAGCTTTGAGCGATAGCTTAAATTGACAAGAGGCTCGAGTACTTTATTGTTACAAAATTTCAAGGTTTTATGACGCTCCAGTAAAAAGTTACAAGCATTTGTATGTTGCAAACTTTGATACGTGTAGGACGTACCGTATAGAAGTTAGGGCCATTTGAAGTTTTATCAGTGTTTGATTTGGGACTCAAGGGTAGCATAGCTTTGAGCGATAGCTTAAATTGACAAGAGGCTCGAGTACTTTATTGTTACAAAATTTCAAGGTTTTATGACGCTCCAGTAAAAATTTACAAGCATTTGTATGCTACAAACTTTGATAGGTGTAGGACGTACCGTATAGAAGTTAGGGCCATTTGAAGTGTTATCAGTGTTTGATTTGGGACTCAACGGTAGCATAGCTTTGAGCGATAGCTTAAATTGACAAGAGGCTCGAGTACTTTATTGTTACAAAATTTCAAAGTTTTATGACGCTCCAGTAAAAAGTTACAAGCATTTGTATGTTGCAAACTTTGATAGGTGTAGGATGTACCGTATGAAAGTTAGAGCCATTTGAAGTTTTATCAGTGTTTGTTTTGGGACTCAAGGGTAGCATAGCTTTGAGCAATAGCTTAAATTGACAAGAGGCTCGAGTACTTTATTGTTACAAAATTTCAAGGTTTTATGACGCTCCAGTAAAAAGTTACAAGCATTTGTATGTTGCAAACTTTGATAGCTGTAGGGCGTATCGTATAGAAGATAGGGCCATTTGAAGTTTTATCAGTGTTTGATTTGGGACTCAAGGGTAGCTTAGCTTTGAGCGATAGCTTAAATTGACAAGGGGCTCGAGTACTTCATTGTTACAAAATTTGAAGGCTTGATGACGCTCCAGTAAAAAGTTACAAGCATTTGTATGTTGCAAACTTTGCTAGGTGTAGGACGTACCGTATAGAAGTTAGGGCCATTTGAAGTTTTATCAGTGTTTGATTTGGGACTCAAAGGTAGCATAACTTTGAGCGATAGCTTAAATTGACAAGATTCTCGAGTACTTTATTGATAAAAAATTTCAAGGTTTTATGACGCTCCAGTAAAAAGTTACAAACATTTGTATGTTGCAAACTTTGATAGGTGTAGGACATACCGTATAGAAGTTGGGGCCATTTGAAGTTTTTTCAGTGTTTGATTTGGGACTCAAGGGTAGCATAGGTTTGAGCGATAGCTTAAATTGACAAGAGGCTCGAGTACTTTATTGTTACAAAATTTCAAGGTTTTATTACGCTCCAGTAAAAAGTTACAAACATTTGTATGTTGCAAACTTTGATAGGTGTATGACATACCGTATAGAAGTTAGGGCCATTTGAAGTTTTTTCAGTGTTTGATTTGGGACTCAAGGGTAGCATAGCTTTGAGCGATAGCTTAAATTGACAAGAGGATCGAGTACTTTATTGTTACAAAATTTCAAGGTTCTATGACGCTCAAGTAAAAAGTTACAAGCATTTGTATGTTGCAAACTTTGATAGGTGTAGGACGTACCGTATAGAAGCTAGGGCCATTTGAAGTTTTATCAGTGCTTGATTTGGGACTCAAGGGTAGCATAGCTTTGAGCGATAGCTTAAATTGACAAGAGGCTCGAGTACTTTATTGTTACAAAATTTCAAGGTTTTATGACGCTCCAGTAAAAAGTTACAAGCATTTGTATGTTGCAAACTTTGATAGGTGTAGGATGTACCGTATGAAAGTTAGAGCCATTTGAAGTTTTATCAGTGTTTGATTTGGGACTCAAGGGTAGCATAGCTTTGAGCGATAGCTTAAATTGACAAGAGGCTCGAGTACTTTATTGTTACAAAATTTCAAGGTTTTATGACGCTCCAGTAAAAAGTTACAAGCATTTGTACGTTGTAAACTTTCATAGGTGTAGGACGTACCGTATAGAAGTTAGGACCATTTGAAGTTTTATCAGTGTTTGATTTGGGACTCAAGGGTAGCATAGCTTTGAGCGATAGCTTAAATTGACAAGAGGCTCGAGTACTTTATTGTTACAAAATTTCAAAGTTTTGTGACGCTCCAGTAAAAAGTTACAAGCATTTGTATGTTGCAAACTTTGATAGGTGTAGGACGTACCGTATAGAAGTTAGGGCCATTTGAAGTTTTATCAGTGTTTGATTTGGGACTCAAGGGTAGCATAGCTTTGAGCGATAGCATAAATTGACAAGATTCTCGAGTACTTTATTGATAAAAAATTTCAAGGTTTTATGACGCTCCAGTAAAAAGTTACAAGCATTTGTATGTTGCAAACTTTGATAGGTGTAGGACGTACCGTATATAAGTTAGAGCCATTTGAAGTTTTCTCAGTGTTTGATTTGCGACTCAAGGGTAGCATAGCTTTGAGCGATAGCCTAAATTGACAAGAGGCTCGAGTACTTTATTGTTACAAAATTTCAAGGTTTTATGACGCTCCAGTAAAAAGTTACAAGCATTTGTATGTTGCAAACTTTGATAGGTGTAGGACGTACCGTATAGAAGTTAGGGCCATTTGAAGTGTTATCAGTGTTTGATTTGGGACTCAAGGGTAGCATAGCTTTGAGTGATAGCTTAAATTGACGAGAGGCTCGAGTATTTTATTGTTACAGAATTTCAAGGTTTTATGACGCTCCAGTAAAAAGTTACAAGCATTTGTTTGTTGCAAACTTTGATAGGTGTAGGACATACCGTATAGAAGTTGGGGCCATTTGAAGTTTTTTCAGTGTTTGATTTGGGACTCAAGGGTAGCATAGCTTTGAGCGATAGCTTAAATTGACAAGAGGCTCGAGTACTTTATTGTTACAAAATTTCAAGGTTTTATTACGCTCCAGTAAAAAGTTACAAACATTTGTATGTTGCAAACTTTGATAGGTGTAGGACATACCGTATAGAAGTTAGGGCCATTTGAAGTTTTTTCAGTGTTTGATTTGGGACTCAAGGGTAGCATAGCTTTGAGCGATAGCTTAAATTGACAAGAGGCTCGAGTACTTTATTGTTACAAAATTTCAAGGTTCTATGACGCTCAAGTAAAAAGTTACAAGCATTTGTATGTTGCAAACTTTGATAGGTGTAGGACGTACCGTATAGAAGCTAGGGCCATTTGAAGTTTTATCAGTGCTTGATTTGGGATTCAAGGGTAGCATAGCTTTGAGCGATAGCTTAAATTGACAAGAGGCTCGAGTACTTTATTGTTACAAAATTTCAAGGTTTTATGACGCTCCAGTAAAAAGTTACAAGCATTTGTATGTTGCAAACTTTGATAGGTGTAGGATGTACCGTATGAAAGTTAGAGCCATTTGAAGTTTTATCAGTGTTTGATTTGGGACTCAAGGGTAGCATAGCTTTGAGCAATAGCTTAAATTGACAAGAGGCTCGAGTACTTTATTGTTACAAAATTTCAAGGTTTTATGACGCTCCAGTAAAAAGTTACAAGCATTTGTACGTTGTAAACTTTCATAGGTGTAGGACGTACCGTATAGAAGTTAGGACCATTTGAAGTTTTATCAGTGTTTGATTTGGGACTCAAGGGTAGCATAGCTTTGAGCGATAGCTTAAATTGACAAGAGGCTCGAGTACTTTATTGTTACAAAATTTCAAAGTTTTGTGACGCTCCAGTAAAAAGTTACAAGCATTTGTATGTTGCAAACTTTGATAGGTGTAGGACGTACCGTATAGAAGTTAGGGCCATTTGAAGTTTTATCAGTGTTTGATTTGGGACTCAAGGGTAGCATAGCTTTGAGCGATAGCATAAATTGACAAGATTCTCGAGTACTTTATTGATAAAAAATTTCAAGGTTTTATGACGCTCCAGTAAAAAGTTACAAGCATTTGTATGTTGCAAACTTTGATAGGTGTAGGACGTACCGTATATAAGTTAGAGCCATTTGAAGTTTTCTCAGTGTTTGATTTGCGACTCAAGGGTAGCATAGCTTTGAGCGATAGCCTAAATTGACAAGAGGCTCGAGTACTTTATTGTTACAAAATTTCAAGGTTTTATGACGCTCCAGTAAAAAGTTACAAGCATTTGTATGTTGCAAACTTTGATAGGTGTAGGACGTACCGTATAGAAGTTAGGGCCATTTGAAGTGTTATCAGTGTTTGATTTGGGACTCAAGGGTAGCATAGCTTTGAGTGATAGCTTAAATTGACGAGAGGCTCGAGTATTTTATTGTTACAGAATTTCAAGGTTTTATGACGCTCCAGTAAAAAGTTACAAGCATTTGTTTGTTGCAAACTTTGATAGGTGTATGACGTACCGTATAGAAGTTAGGGCCATTTGAAGTTTTTTCAGTGTTTGATTTGGGACTCAAGGGTAGCATAGCTTTGAGCGATAGCTTAAATAGACAAGATGCTCGAGTACTTTATTGTTACAAAATTTCAAGGTTTTATGACGCTCCAGTAAAAAGGTACAAGCATTTGTATGTTGCAAACTTTGATAGGTGTAGGACGTACCGTATAGAAATTAGGGCCACTTGAAGTTTTATCAGTGTTTGATTTGGGACTCAAGGTTGGCATAGCTTTGAGCGATAGCTTAAATTGACAAGAGGCTCGAGTACTTTATTGTTACAAAATTTCAAAGTTTTATGACGCTCCAGTAAAAAGTTACAAGCATTTGTATGTTGCAAACTTTGATAGGTGTAGGACGTACCGCATAGAAGTTAGGGCCATTTGAAGTCTTATCAGTGTTTTATTTGGGACTCAAGGGTAGCATAGCTTTGAGCGATAGCTTAAATTGACAAGAGGCTCGAGTACTTTATTTTTACAAAATTTGAAGGTTTTGTGACACTCCAATAAAAAGCTACAAGCATTTGTATGTTGCAAACTTTGATAGGTGTAGGACGTACCGTAGAAGTTAGAGCCATTTGAAGTTTTATCAGTGTTTGATTTGGGACTCAAGGGTAGCATAGCTTTGAGCGATAGCTTAAATTGACAAGACTCTCGAGTACTTTATTGATAAAAAAATTTCAAGGTTTTATGACGCTCCAGTAAAAAGTTACAAGCATTTGTATGTTGTAAACTTTGATAGGTGTAGGACGTACCGCATAGAAGTTAGGGCCATTTAAAGTCTTATCAATGTTTTATTTGGGACTCAAGGATAGCATAGCTTTGAGCGATAGCTTAAATTGACAAGAGGCTCGAGTACTTTATTGTTACAAAATTTCAAGGTTTTATGACACTCCAATAAAAAGCTACAAGCATTTGTATGTTGCAAACTCTGATAGGTGTAGGACGTACCGTAGAAGTTAGAGCCATTTGAAGGTTTCTCAGTGTTTGATTTGCGACTCAAGGGTAGCATAGCTTTGAGCGATAGCTTAAATTGACAAGAGGCTCGAGTACTTTATTGTTACAAAATTTCAAGGTTTTATGACGCTCCAGTAAAAACTTACAAGCATTTGTTAGTTGCAAACTTTGATAGGTGTAGAACGTACCGTATAGAAGTTACGGCCACTTGAAGTTTTATCAGTGTTTGATTTGGGACTCAAGGTTGGCATAGCTTTGAGCGATAGCTTAAATTGACAAGAGGCTCGAGTACTTTATTGATAAAAAATTTCAAGGTTTTATGACGCTCCAGTAAAAATTTACAAGCATTTGTATGCTACAAACTTTGATAGGTGTAGGACGTACCGTATAGAAGTTAGGGCCATTTGAAGTGTTATCAGTGTTTGATTTGGGACTCAAGGGTAGCATAGCTTTGAGTGATAGCTTAAATTGACGAGAGGCTCGAATATTTTATAGTTACAGAATTTCAAGGTTTTATGACGCTCCAGTAAAAAGTTACAAGCATTTGTTTGTTGCAAACTTTGATAGCTGTATGACGTACCGTATAGAAGTTAGGGCCATTTGAAGTTTTTTCAGTGTTTGATTTGGGACTCAAGGGTAGCATACCTTTGAGCGATAGCTTAAATAGACAAGAGGCTCGAGTACTTTATTGTTACAAAATTTCAAGGTTTTATGACGCTCCAGAAAAAAGTTACAAGCATTTGTATGTTGTAAACTTTGATAGGTGGAGGACGTACCGCATAGAAGTTAGGGCCATTTGAAGTTTTATCAGTGTTTTATTTGGGACTCAAGGGTAGCATAGCTTTGAGCGATAGCTTAAATTGACAAGAGGCTCGAGTACTGTATTGTTACAAAATTTCAAGGTTTTATGACACTCCAGTAAAAAGCTACAAGCATTTGTATGTTGCAAACTTTGATAGGTGTAGGACGTACCGTATAGAAGTTAGAGCCATTTGAAGTTTTATCAGTGTTTGATTTGGGACTCAAGGGTAGCATAGCTTTGAGCGATAGCTTAAATTGACAAGAGGCTCGAGTACTTTATTGTTACAAAATTTCAAGGTTTTATGACGCTCCAATAAAAACTTACAAGCATTTGTATGTTGCAAACTGTGATAGGTGTATGACGTACCGTATAGAAGTTAGGGCCATTTGAAGTTTTTTCAGTGTTTGATTTGGGCGATAGTTTAAATTGACAAGAGGCTCGAGTACTTTATTGTTACAAAATTTCAAGGTTTTATGACGCTCCAGAAAAAAGTTACAAGCATTTGTATGTTGTAAACTTTGATAGGTGGAGGACGTACCGCATAGAAGTTAGGGCCATTTGAAGTTTTATCAGTGTTTTATTTGGGACTCAAGGGTAGCATAGCTTTGAGCGATAGCTTAAATTGACAAGAGGCTCGAGTACTGTATTGTTACAAAATTTCAAGGTTTTATGACACTCCAGTAAAAAGCTACAAGCATTTGTATGTTGCAAACTTTGATAGGTGTAGGACGTACCGTATAGAAGTTAGAGCCATTTGAAGTTTTATCAGTGTTTGATTTGGGACTCAAGGGTAGCATAGCTTTGAGCGATAGCTTAAATTGACAAGAGGCTCGAGTACTTTATTGTTACAAAATTTCAAGGTTTTATGACGCTCCAATAAAAACTTACAAGCATTTGTATGTTGCAAACTTTGATAGGTGTATGACGTACCGTATAGAAGTTAGGGCCATTTGAAGTTTTTTCAGTGTTTGATTTGGGCGATAGTTTAAATTCACAAGAGGCTCGAGTACTTTATTGTTACAAAATTTCAAGGTTTTATGACGCTCCAGTAAAAAGTTAGAAGCATTTGTATGTTGCAAACTTTGATAGGTGTAGGACGTACCGTATAGAAGTTAGAGCCATTTGAAGTTTTATCAGTGTTTGATTTGGGACTCAAGGGTAGCATAGCTTTGACCGATAGCTTAAATTGACAAGAGGCTCGAGTACTTTATTGTTACAAAATTTCAAGGTTTTATGACGCTCCAGTAAAAAGTTACAAGCATTGGTATGTTGCAAACTTTGATAGGCGTAGGACGTACCGTATAGAAGTTAGGGCCATTTGAAGTTTTATCAGTGTTTGATTTGGGACTCAAGGGTAGCATGGCTTTGAGCGATAGGTTAAATTCACAGGAGGCTCGCGTACTTTATTGTTACAAAATTTCAAGGTTTTATGACGCTCCAGTAAAAAGTTACAAGCATTTGTACGTTGTAAACTTTCATAGGTGTAGGACGTACCGTATAGAAGTTAGGACCATTTGAAGTTTTATCAGTGTTTGATTTGGGACCCAATGGTAGCTTACCTTTGAGCGATAGCTTAAATTGACAAGGGGCTCGAGTACTTCATTGTTACAAAATTTGAAGGCTTGATGACGCTCCAGTAAAAAGTTACAAGCATTTGTATGTTGCAAACTTTGATAGGTGTAGGACGTACCGTATAGAAGTTAGGGCCATTTGAAGTTTTATCAGTGTTTGATTTGGGACTCAATGGTAGCATAGCTTTGAGCGATAGCTTTAATTGACAAGAGGCTCGAGTACTTTATTGTTACAAAATTTCAAGGTTTTATGACGCTCCAGTAAAAAGTTACAAACATTTGTATGCTGCAAACTTTGATAGGTGTAGGACATACCGTATAGAAGTTAGGGCCATTTGAAGTTTAATCAGTGTTTGATTTGGGACTCAACGGTAGCATAGCTTTGAGCGATAGCTTAAATTGACAAGAGGCTCGAGTACTTTATTGTTACAAAATTTCAAGGTTTTATGACGCTCCAGTTAAAAGTTACAAGCATTTGTATGTTGCAAACTTTGATAGGTGTAGGACGTACCGTATAGAAGCTAGGGCCATTTGAAATTTTATCAGTGTTTGATTTGGGACTCAAGGGTAGCATAGCTTTGAGCGATAGCTTAAATTGACAAGAGGCTCGAGTACTTTATTGTTACAAAATTTCAAAGTTGTATGACGCTCCAGTAAAAAGTTACAAGCATTTGTACGTTGCAAACTTTGATAGGTGTAGGACCTACCGTATAGAAGTAAGGGCCATTTGAAGTTTTATCAGTGTTTGATTTGGGACTCAAGGGTAGCATAGCTTTGAGTGATAACTTAAATTGTCAAGAGGCTCGAGTATTTTATTGTTACAGAATTTCAAGGTTTTATGACGCTCCAGTAAAAAGTTACAAGCATTTGTTTGTTGCAAACTTTGATAGGTGTATGACGTACCGTATAGAAGTTAGGGCTATTTGAAGTTTTTTCAGTGTTTGATTTGGGACTCAAGGGTAGCATAGCTTTGAGCGATAGCTTAAATAGACAAAAGGCTCGAGTACTTTATTGTTACAAAATTTCAAGGTTTTATGACGCTCCAGAAAAAAGTTACAAGCATTTGTATGTTGTACACTTTGATAGGTGTAGGACATACCGCATAGAAGTTAGGACCATTTGAAGTTTTATCAGCATTTTATTTGGGACTGACGGGTAGCATAGCTTTGAGCGATAGCTTAAATTGACAAGAGGCTCGAGTACTTTATTGTTACAAAATTTCAAGGTTTTATGACACTCCAGTAAAAAGCTACAAGCATTTGTATGTTGCAAACTTTGATAGGTGTAGGACGTACCGTAGAAGTTAGAGCCATTTGAAGTTTTATCAGTGTTTGATTTGGGACTCAAGGGTAGCATAGCTTTGAGCGATAGCTTAAATTGACAAGAGGCTCGAGTACTTTATTGTTACAAAATTTCAAGGTTTTATGACGCTCCAGTAAAAACTTACAAGCATTTGTATGTTGCAAACTTTGATAGGTGTATGACGTACCGTATAAAAGTTAGGGCCATTTGAAGTTTTTTCAGTGTTTGATTTGGGCGATAGTTTAAATTGACAAGAGGCTCGAGTACTTTATTGTTACAAAATTTCAAGGTTTTATGACGCTCCAGTAAAAAGTTACAAGCATTTGTATGTTGCAAACTTTGATAGGTGTAGGACGTACCGTATAGAAGTTAGAGCCATTTGAAGTTTTATTAGTGTTTGATTTGGGACTCAAGGGTAGCATAGCTTTGACCGATAGCTTAAATTGACAAGAGGCTCGAGTACTTTATTGTTACAAAATTTCAAGGTTTTATGACGCTCCAGTAAAAAGTTACAAGCTTTTGTATGTTGCAAACTTTGATAGGTGTAGGACGTACCGTATAGAAGTTAGGGCCATTTGAAATTTTATCAGTGTTTGATTTGGGACTCAAGGGTAGCATGGCTTTGAGCGATAAGTTAAATTCACAGGAGGCTCGCGTACTTTATTGTTACAAAATTTCAAAGTTTTATGACGCTCCAGTAAAAAGTTACAAGCATTTGTACGTTGTAAACTTTCATAGGAGTAGGACGTACCGTATAGAAGTTAGGACCATTTGAAGTTTTATCAGTGTTTGATTTGGGACCCAATGGTAGCTTAGCTTTGAGCGATAGCTTAAATTGACAAGGGGCTCGAGTACTTCATTGTTACAAAATTTGAAGGCTTGATGACGCTCCAGTAAAAAGTTACAAGCATTTGTATTTTGCAAACTTTGATAGGTGTAGGACGTACCGTATATAAGTTAGGGCCATTTGAAGATTTATCAGTGTTTGATTTGGGACTCAATGGTAGCATAGCTTTGAGCGATAGCTTAAATTGACAAGAGGCTCGAGTACTTTATTGTTACAAAATTTCAAGGTTTTATGACGCTCCAGTAAAAAGTTACAAGCATTTGTATGTTGCAAACTTTGAGAGGTGTAGGACATACCGTATAGAAGTTAGGGCCATTTGAAGTTTATTCAGTGTTTGATTTGGGACTCAACGGTAGCATAGCTTTGAGCGATAGCTTAAATTGACAAGAGGCTCGAGTACTTTATTGTTACAAAATTTCAAGGTTTTATGACGCTCCAGTAAAAAGTTACAAACATTTGTATGCTGCAAACTTTGATAGGTGTAGGACATACCGTATAGAAGTTAGGGCCATTTGAAATTTATTCAGTGTTTGATTTGGGACTCAACGGTAGCATAGCTTTGAGCGATAGCTTAAATTGACAAGAGGCTCGAGTACTTTATTGTTACAAAATTTCAAGGTTTTATGACGCTCCAGTAAAAAGTTACAAGCATTTGTATGTTGCAAACTTTGATAGGTGTAGTACGTACCGTATAGAAGCTAGGGCCATTTGAAATTTTATCAGTGTTTGATTTGGGACTCAAGGGTAGCATAACTTTGAGCGATAGCTTAAATTGACAAGAGGCTCGAGTACTTTATTGTTACAAAATTTCAAAGTTGTATGACGCTCCAGTAAAAAGTTACAAGCATTTGTACGTTGCAAACTTTGATAGGTGTAGGACCTACCGTATAGAAGTTAGGGCCATTTGAAGTTTTATCAGTGTTTGATTTGTGACTCAAGGGTAGCATAGCTTTGAGTGATAACTTAAATTGTCAAGGGGCTCGAGTATTTTATTGTTACAGAATTTCAATGTTTTATGACGCTCCAGTAAAAAGTTACAAGCATTTGTTTGTTGCAAACTTTGATAGGTGTATGACGTACCGTATAGAAGTTAGGGCTATTTGAAGTTTTTTCAGTGTTTGATTTGGGACTCAAGGGTAGCATAGCTTTGAGCGATAGCTTAAATAGACAAAAGGCTTGAGTTACAAAATTTCAAGGTTTTATGACGCTCCAGAAAAAAGTTACAAGCATTTGTATGTTGTACACTTTGATAGGTGTAGGACATACCGCATAGAAGTTAGGGCCATTTGAAGTTTTATCAACATTTTATTTGGGACTCAAGGGTAGCATAGCTTTGAGCGATAGCTTAAATTGACAAGAGGCTCGAGTACTTTATTGTTACAAAATTTCAAGGTTTTATGACGCTCCAGTAAAAACTTACAAGCATTTGTATGGTGCAAACTTTGATAGGTGTAGAACGTACCGTATAGAAGTTAGGGCCACTTGAAGTTTTATCAGTGTTTGATTTGGGACTCAAGGTTGGCATAGCTTTGAGCGATAGCTTAAATTGACAAGATTCTCGAGTACTTTATTAATAAAAATTTTCAAGATTTTATGACGCTCCAGTAAAAAGTTACAAGCATTTGTATGTTGCAAACTTTGATAGGTGTCGGACGTACCGTATAGAAGTTAGGGCCATTTGAAGTTTTATCAGTGTTTGATTTGGGACTCAAGGGTGGCATAGCTTTGAGCGATAGCTTAAATTGACAAGAGGCTCGAGTACTTTATTGTTACAAAATTTCAAAGTTTTATGAGGCTCCAGTAAAAAGTTACAAGCATTTGTATGTTGCAAACTTTGATAGGTGTAGGACGTACCGTATAGAAGTTAGGGCCATTTGAAGTTTTATTAGTGTTTGATTTGGGACTCAAGGGTAGCATAGCTTTGAGTGATAGCTTAAATTGACAAGAGGCTCGAGTATTTTATTGTTACAGAATTTCAAGGTTTTATGACGCTCCAGTAAAAAGTTACAAGCATTTCTTTGTTGCAAACTTTGATAGGTGTATGACGTACCGTATAGAAGTTAGGGCCATTTGAAGTTTTATCAGTGATTTATTTGGGACTCAAGGGTAGTATAGCTTTGAGCGATAGCTTAAATTGACAAGAGGCTCGAGTACTTTATTGTTACAAAATTTCAAGGTTTTATGACGCTCCAGTAAAAAGTTACAAACATTTGTATGCTGCAAACTTTGATAGGTGTAGGACATACCGTATAGAAGTTAGGGCCATTTGAAATTTATTCAGTGTTTGATTTGGGACTCAACGGTAGCATAGCTTTGAGCGATAGCTTAAATTGACAAGAGGCTCGAGTACTTTATTGTTACAAAATTTCAAGGTTTTATGACGCTCCAGTAAAAAGTTACAAGCATTTGTATGTTGCAAACTTTGATAGGTGTAGGACGTACCGTATAGAAGCTAGGGCCATTTGAAATTTTATCAGTGTTTGATTTGGGACTCAAGGGTAGCATAACTTTGAGCGATAGCTTAAATTGACAAGAGGCTCGAGTACTTTATTGTTACAAAATTTCAAAGTTGTATGACGCTCCAGTAAAAAGTTACAAGCATTTGTACGTTGCAAACTTTGATAGGTGTAGGACCTACCGTATAGAAGTTAGGGCCATTTGAAGTTTTATCAGTGTTTGATTTGTGACTCAAGGGTAGCATAGCTTTGAGTGATAACTTAAATTGTCAAGGGGCTCGAGTATTTTATTGTTACAGAATTTCAAGGTTTTATGACGCTCCAGTAAAAAGTTACAAGCATTTGTTTGTTGCAAACTTTGATAGGTGTATGACGTACCGTATAGAAGTTAGGGCTATTTGAAGTTTTTTCAGTGTTTGATTTGGGACTCAAGGGTAGCATAGCTTTGAGCGATAGCTTAAATAGACAAAAGGCTTGAGTTACAAAATTTCAAGGTTTTATGACGCTCCAGAAAAAAGTTACAAGCATTTGTATGTTGTACACTTTGATAGGTGTAGGACATACCGCATAGAAGTTAGGGCCATTTGAAGTTTTATCAGCATTTTATTTGGGACTCAAGGGTAGCATAGCTTTGAGCGATAGCTTAAATTGACAAGAGGCTCGAGTACTTTATTGTTACAAAATTTCAAGGTTTTATGACGCTCCAGTAAAAACTTATAAGCATTTGTATGGTGCAAACTTTGATAGGTGTAGAACGTACCGTATAGAAGTCAGGGCCACTTGAAGTTTTATCAGTGTTTGATTTGGGACTCAAGGTTGGCATAGCTTTGAGCGATAGCTTAAATTGACAAGATTCTCGAGTACTTTATTAATAAAAATTTTCAAGATTTTATGACGCTCCAGTAAAAAGTTACAAGCATTTGTATGTTGCAAACTTTGATAGGTGTCGGACGTACCGTATAGAAGTTAGGGCCATTTGAAGTTTTATCAGTGTTTGATTTGGGACTCAAGGGTGGCATAGCTTTGAGCGATAGCTTAAATTGACAAGAGGTTCGAGTACTTTATTGTTACAAAATTTCAAAGTTTTATGAGGCTCCAGTAAAAAGTTACAAGCATTTGTATGTTGCAAACTTTGATAGGTGTAGGACGTACCGTATAGAAGTTAGGGCCATTTGAAGTTTTACTAGTGTTTGATTTGGGACTCAAGGGTACCATAGCTTTGAGTGATAGCTTAAATTGACAAGAGGCTCGAGTATTTTATTGTTACAGAATTTCAAGGTTTTATGACACTCCAGTAAAAAGCTACAAGCATTTGTATGTTGCAAACTTTGATAGGTGTAGGACGTACCGTAGACGTTAGAGCCATTTGAAGTTTTATCAGTGTTTTATTTGGGACTCAAGGGTAGCATAGCTTTGAGCGATACCTTAAATTGACAAGAGGCTCGAGTACTTTATTGTTACAAAATTTCAAGGTTTTATGACGCTCCAGTAAAAACTTACAAGCATTTGTATGTTGCAAACTTTGATAGGTGTAGAACGTACCGTATAGAAGTTAGGGCCACTTGAAGTTTTATCAGTGTTTGATTTGGGACTCAAGGTTGGCATAGCTTTGAGCGATAGCTTAAATTGACAAGATTCTCGAGTACTTTATTAATAAAAATTTTCAAGATTTTATGACGCTCCAGTAAAAAGTTACAAGCATTTGTATGTTGCAAACTTTGATAGGTGTAGGACGTACCGTATAGAAGTTAGGGCCATTTGAAGTTTTATCAGTCTTTGATTTCGGACTCAAGGGTAGCATAGCTTTGAGCAATAGCTTAAATTGACAAGAGGCTCGAGTACTTTATTGTTACAAAATTTCAAAGTTTTATGAGGCTCCAGTAAAAAGTTACAAGCATTTGTATGTTGCAAACTTTGATAGGTGTAGGACGTACCGTATAGAAGTTAGGGCCATTTGAAGTTTTATCAGTGTTTGATTTGGGACTCAAGGGTAGCATAGCTTTGAGTGATAGCTTAAATTGACAAGAGGCTCGAGTATTTTATTGTTACAGAATTTCAAGGTTTTATGACGCTCCAGTAAAAAGTTACAAGCATTTCTTTGTTGCAAACTTTGATAGGTGTATGACGTACCGTATAGAAGTTAGGGCCATTTGAAGTTTTATCAGTGTTTTATTTGGGACTCAAGGGTAGCATAGCTTTGAGCGATAGCTTAAATTGACAAGAGGCTCGAGTACTTTATTGTTACAAAATTTCAAGGTTTTATGACGCTCCAGAAAAAAGTTACAAGCATTTGTATGTTGTACACTTTGATAGGTGTAGGACATACCGCATAGAAGTTAGGGCCATTTGAAGTTTTATCAGCATTTTATTTGGGACTCAAGGGTAGCATAGCTTTGAGCGATAGCTTAAATTGACAAGAGGCTCGAGTACTTTATTGTTACAAAATTTCAAGGTTTTATGACGCTCCAGTAAAAACTTATAAGCATTTGTATGGTGCAAACTTTGATAGGTGTAGAACGTACCGTATAGAAGTCAGGGCCACTTGAAGTTTTATCAGTGTTTGATTTGGGACTCAAGGTTGGCATAGCTTTGAGCGATAGCTTAAATTGACAAGATTCTCGAGTACTTTATTAATAAAAATTTTCAAGATTTTATGACGCTCCAGTAAAAAGTTACAAGCATTTGTATGTTGCAAACTTTGATAGGTGTCGGACGTACCGTATAGAAGTTAGGGCCATTTGAAGTTTTATCAGTGTTTGATTTGGGACTCAAGGGTGGCATAGCTTTGAGCGATAGCTTAAATTGACAAGAGGTTCGAGTACTTTATTGTTACAAAATTTCAAAGTTTTATGAGGCTCCAGTAAAAAGTTACAAGCATTTGTATGTTGCAAACTTTGATAGGTGTAGGACGTACCGTATAGAAGTTAGGGCCATTTGAAGTTTTACTAGTGTTTGATTTGGGACTCAAGGGTACCATAGCTTTGAGTGATAGCTTAAATTGACAAGAGGCTCGAGTATTTTATTGTTACAGAATTTCAAGGTTTTATGACGCTCCAGTAAAAAGTTACAAGCATTTCTTTGTTGCAAACTTTGATAGGTGTATGACGTACCGTATAGAAGTTAGGGCCATTTGAAGTTTTATCAGTGTTTTATTTGGGACTCAAGGGTAGTATAGCTTTGAGCGATAGCTTAAATTGACAAGAGGCTCGAGTACTTTATTGTTACAAAATTTCAAGGTTTTATGACACTCCAGTAAAAAGCTACAAGCATTTGTATGTTGCAAACTTTGATAGGTGTAGGACGTACCGTAGACGTTAGAGCCATTTGAAGTTTTATCAGTGTTTGATTTGGGACTCAAGGGTAGCATAGCTTTGAGCGATACCTTAAATTGACAAGAGGCTCGAGTACTTTATTGTTACAAAATTTCAAGGTTTTATGACGCTCCAGTAAAAACTTACAAGCATTTGTATGTTGCAAACTTTGATAGGTGTAGAACGTACCGTATAGAAGTTAGGGCCACTTGAAGTTTTATCAGTGTTTGATTTGGGACTCAAGGTTGGCATAGCTTTGAGCGATAGCTTAAATTGACAAGATTCTCGAGTACTTTATTAATAAAAATTTTCAAGATTTTATGACGCTCCAGTAAAAAGTTACAAGCATTTGTATGTTGCAAACTTTGATAGGTGTAGGACGTACCGTATAGAAGTTAGGGCCATTTGAAGTTTTATCAGTCTTTGATTTCGGACTCAAGGGTAGCATAGCTTTGAGCAATAGCTTAAATTGACAAGAGGCTCGAGTACTTTATTGTTACAAAATTTCAAAGTTTTATGAGGCTCCAGTAAAAAGTTACAAGCATTTGTATGTTGCAAACTTTGATAGGTGTAGGACGTACCGTATAGAAGTTAGGGCCATTTGAAGTTTTATCAGTGTTTGATTTGGGACTCAAGGGTAGCATAGCTTTGAGTGATAGCTTAAATTGACAAGAGGCTCGAGTATTTTATTGTTACAGAATTTCAAGGTTTTATGACGCTCCAGTAAAAAGTTACAAGCATTTCTTTGTTGCAAACTTTGATAGGTGTATGACGTACCGTATAGAAGTTAGGGCCATTTGAAGTTTTATCAGTGTTTTATTTGGGACTCAAGGGTAGCATAGCTTTGAGCGATAGCTTAAATTGACAAGAGGCTCGAGTACTTTATTGTTACAAAATTTCAAGGTTTTATGACACTCCAGTAAAAAGCTACAAGCATTTGTATGTTGCAAACTTTGATAGGTGTAGGACGTACCGTAGACGTTAGAGCCATTTGAAGTTTTATCAGTGTTTGATTTGGGACTCAAGGGTAGCATAGCTTTGAGCGATACCTTAAATTGACAAGAGGCTCGAGTACTTTATTGTTACAAAATTTCAAGGTTTTATGACGCTCCAGTAAAAACTTACAAGCATTTGTATGTTTCAAACTTTGATAGGTGTAGGACGTACCGTATAGAAGTTAGGGCCATTTGAAGTTTTATCAGTGTTTGATTTGGGAATCAAGGGTAGCATAGCTTTGAGTGATAGCTTAAATTGACAAGAGGCTCGAGTATTTTATTGTTACAGAATTTCAAGGTTTTATGACGCTCCAGTAAAAAGTTACAAGCATTTGTTTGTTGCAAACTTTGAGAGGTGTAGGACGTACCGTATAGAAGTTAGAGCCATTTGAAGTTTTATCAGTGTTTGATTTGGGACTCAAGGGTAGCATAGCTTTGACCGATAGCTTAAATTGACAAGAGGCTCGAGTACTTTATTGTTACAAAATTTCAAGGTTTTATGACGCTCCGGTAAAAAGTTACAAGCATTTGTATGTTGCAAACTTTGATAGGTGTAGGACGTACCGTATATTAGTTAGGGCCATTTGAAGTGTTATCAGTGTTTGATTTGGGACTCAAGGGTAGCATGGCTTTGAGCGATAGGTTAAATTCACAGGAGGCTCGCGTACTTTATTGTTACAAAATTTCAAAGTTTTATGACGCTCCAGTAAAAAGTTACAAGCATTTGTACGTTGTAAACTTTCATAGGTGTAGGACTTACCGTATAGAAGTTAGGACCATTTGAAGTTTTATCAGTGTTTGATTTGGGACCCAAGGGTAGCTTAGCTTTGAGCGATAGCTTAAATTGACAAGGGGCTCGAGTACTTCATTGTTACAAAATTTGAAGGCTTGATGACGCTCCAGTAAAAAGTTACAAGCATTTGTATGTTGCAAACTTTGATAGGTGTAGGACGTACCGTATAGAAGTTAGGGCCATTTGAAGTTTTATCAGTGTTTGATTTGGGACTCAATAGTAGCATAGCTTTGAGCGATAGCTTAAATTGACAAGAGGCTCGAGTACTTTATTGTTACAAAATTTCAAGGTTTTATGACGCTCCAGTAAAAATTACAAACATTTGTATGCTGCAAACTTTGATAGGTGTAGGACATACCGTATAGAAATTAGGGCCATTTGAAGTTTATTCAGTGTTTGATTTGGGACTCAACGGTAGCATAGCTTTGAGCGATAGCTTAAATTGACAAGAGGCTCGAGTACTTTATTGTTACAAAATTTCAAGGTTTTATGACCCTCCAGTAAAAAGTTACAAGCATTTGTATGTTGCAAACTTTGAAAGGAGTAGGACGTACCGTATAGAAGCTAGGGTCATTTGAAATTTTATCAGTGTTTGATTTGGGACTCAAGGGTAGCATAGCTTTGAGCGATAGCTTAAATTGACAAGAGGCTCGAGTACTTTATTGTTACAAAATTTCAAAGTTGTATGACGCTCCAGTAAAAAGTTACAAGCATTTGTACGTTGCAAACTTTGATAGGTGTAGGACCTACCGTATAGAAGTTAGGGCCATTTGAATTTTTATCAGTGTTTGATTTGGGAATCAAGGGTAGCATAGCTTTGAGTGATAACTTAAATTGTCAAGAGGCTCGAGTATTTTATTGTTACAGAATTTCAAGGTTTTATGACGCTCCAGTAAAAAGTTACAAGCATTTGTTTGTTGCAAACTTTGATAGGTGTATGACGTACCGTATAGAAGTTAGGGCTATTTGAAGTTTTTTCAGTGTTTGATTTGGGACTCAAGGGTAGCATAGCTTTGAGCGATAGCTTAAATAGACAAAAGGCTCGAGTACTTTATTGTTACAAAATTTCAAGGTTTTATGACGCTCCAGAAAAAAGTTACAAGCATTTGTATGTTGTACACTTTGATAGGTGTAGGACATACCGCATAGAAGTTATTGCCATTTGAAGTTTTATCAGTGTTTTATTTGGGACTCAAGGGTAGCATAGCTTTGAGCGATAGCTTAAATTGACAAGAGGCTCGAGTACTTTATTGTTACAAAATTTCAAGGTTTTATGACACTCCAGTAAAAAGCTACAAGCATTTGTATGTTGCAAACTTTGATAGGTGTAGGACGTACCGTAGAAGTTAGAGCCATTTGAAGTTTTATCAGTGTTTGATTTGGGACTCAAGGGTAGCATAGCTTTGAGCGATAGCTTAAATTGACAAGAGGCTCGAGTACTTTATTGTTACAAAATTTCAAGGTTTTATGACGCTCCAGTAAAAACTTACAAGCATTTGTATGTTGCAAACTTTGATAGGTGTAGAACGTACCGTATAGAAGTTAGGGCCACTTGAAGTTTTATCAGTGTTTGATTTGGGACTCAAGGTTGGCATAGCTTTGAGCGATAGCTTAAATTGACAAGATTCTCGAGTACTTTATTAATAAAAATTTTCAAGGTTTTATGATGCTCCAGTAAAAAGTTACAAGCATTTGTATGTTGCAAACTTTGATAGTTGTATGACGTACCGTATAGAAGTTAGGGCCATTTGAAGTTGTTTCAGTGTTTGATTTGGGACTCAAGGGTAGCATAGCTTTGAGCGATAGCTTAAATAGTCAAGAGGCTCGAGTACTTTATTGTTACAAAATTTCAAGTTTTTATGACGCTCCAGAAAAAAGTTACAAGCATTTGTATGTTGTAAACTTTGATAGGTGTAGGACGTACCGCATAGAAGTTGGGGCCATTTGAAGTTTTATCAGTGTTTTATTTGGGACTCAAGGGTAGCATAGCTTTGAGCGATAGCTTAAATTGACAAGAGGCTCGAGTACTTTATTGTTACAAAATTTCAAGGTTTTATGACGCTCCAGTAAAAACTTACAAGCATTTGTATGTTTCAAACTTTGATAGGTGTAGGACGTACCGTAGACGTTAGAGCCATTTGAAGTTTTATCAGTGTTTGATTTGGGACTCAAGGGTAGCATAGCTTTGAGCGATAGCTTAAATTGACAAGAGGCTCGAGTACTTTATTGTTACAAAATTTCAAGATTTTATGACACTCCAGTAAAAAGCTACAAGCATTTGTATGTTGCAAACTTTGATAGGTGTAGAACGTACCGTATAGAAGTTAGGGCCATTTCAAGTTTTTTCAGTGTTTGATTTGGGACTCAAGGGTAGCATAGCTTTGAGCGATAGCTCAAATAGTCTAGAGGCTCGAGTACTTTATTGTTACAAAATTTCAAGGTTTTATGACGCTCCAGAAAAAAGTTACAAGCGTTTGTATGTTGCAAATTTTGATAGGTGTAGGACGTACCGAATAGAAGTTAGGGCCATTTGAAGTTGTATCAGTGTTTTATTTGGGACTCAAGGGTAGCATAGCTTTGAGCGATAGCTTAAATTGACAAGAGGCTCGAGTACGTTTTTGTTACACAATTTCAAGGTTTTATGACACTCCAGTAAAAAGTTACTAGCATTTGTATGTTGCAAACTTTGATAGGTGTAGGACGTACCGTATAGAAGTTAGATCCATTTGAAGTTTTATCAGTGTTTGATTTGGGACTCAAGGGTAGCATAGCTTTGAGCGATAGCTTAAATTGACAAGAGGCTCGAGTACTTTATTGTTACAAAATTTCAAGGTTTTATTACACTCCAGTAAAAAGTTACAAGCATTTGTATGTTGCAAACTTTGATAGGTGCAGGACGCACCGTATAGAAGTTAGAGCCATTTGAAGTTTTATCAGTGTTTGATTTGGGACTCAAGGGTAGCATAGCTTTGAGCGATAGCTTAAATTGACAAGAGGCTCGAGTACTTTATTGTTACAAAATTTCAAGGTTTTATGTCGCACCAGTAAAAAGTTACAAGCAGTTGTAGGTTGCAAACTTTTATAGGTGTAGGACGTACCGTATAGAAGTTAGAGCCATTTGAAGTTTTATCAGTGTTTGATTTGGGACTCAAGGGTAGCATAGCTTTGAACGATAGCTTAAATTGACAAGAGGCTCGAGTACTTTATTGTTACAAAATTTCAAGGTTTTATGACGCTCCAGTAAAAACTTACAAGAATTTGTATGTTGCAAACTTTGATAGGTGTAGGACGTACCGTAAAGAAGTTAGGGCCACTTGAAGTTTTATCAGTGTTTGATTTGGGACTCAAGGTTAGCATAGCTTTGAGCGATAGCTTAAATTGACAAGAGGCTCGAGTACTTTATTGTTACAAACTTTCAAGGTTTTATGACGCACCAGTAAAAAGTTACAAGCATTTGTAGGTTGCAAACTTTTATAGGTGTAGGACGTACCGTATAGAAGTTAGAGCCATTTGAAGTTTTATCAGTGTTTGATTTGGAACTCAAGGGTAGCATAGCTTTGAGGGTAGCATAGCTTAAATTGACAAGAGGCTCGAGTACTTTATTGTTACAAAATTTCAAGGTTTTATGACGCTCCAGTAAAAACTTACAAGCATTTGTATGTTGCAAACTTTGATAGGTGTAGGACGTTCCGTATAGAAGTTAGGGCCACTTGAAGTTTTATCAGTGTTTGATTTGGGACTCAAGGTTAGCATAGCTTTGAGCGATAGCTTAAATTGACAAGAGCCTCGAGTACTTTATTGATACAAAATTTCAAGGTTTTATGACGCTCCAGTAAAAAGTTACAAGCATTTGTATGTTGCAAACTTTGATAGGTGTATGACGTACCGTATAGAAGTTAGGGCCATTTGAAGTTGTTTCAGTGTTTGATTTGGGACTCAAGGGTAGCATAGCTTTGAGCGATAGCTTAAATAGTCAAGAGGCTAGAGTACTTTATTGTTACAAAATTTGAAGGTTTTATGACGCTCCAGTAAAAAGCTACAAGCATTTGTATGTTGCAAACTTTGATAGATGTAGGACGTATCGTAGACGTTAGAGCCATTTGAAGTTTTATCAGTGTTTGATTTGGGACTCAAGGGTAGCATAGCTTTGAGCGATAGCTTAAATTGACAAGAGGCTCGAGTCCTTTATTGTTACAAAATTTCAAGGTTTTATGACGCTCCAGTAAAAACTTACAAGCATTTTTATGTTGCAAACTTTGATAGGTGTAGGACGTACCGTATAGAAGTTAGGGCCATTTGAAGTTTTATCAGTGTTTGATTTGGGACTCAAGGGTAGCATAGCTTTGAGTGATAGCTTAAATTGACAAGAGGCTCGAGTATTTTATTGTTACAGAATTTCAAGGTTTTAGGACGCTCCAGTAAAAAGTTACAAGCATTTGTTTGTTGCAAACTTTGATAGGTGTATGACGTAGCGTATAGAAGTTAGGGCCATTTGAAGTTGTTTCAGTGTTTGATTTGGGACTCAAGGTAGCATAGCTTTGAGCGATAGCTTAAATAGTCAAGAGGCTCGAGTACTTTATTGTTACAAAATTTCAAGGTTTTATGACGCTGCAGAAAAAAGTTACAAGCATTTGTATGTTGTAAACTTTGATAGGTGTAGGACGTACCGCATAGAAGTTAGGGCCATTTGAAGTTTTATCAGTGTTTTATTTGGGACTCAAGCGTAGCATATCTTTGAGCGATAGCTTAAATTGACAAGAGGCTCGAGTACTTTATTGTTACAAAATTTCAAGGTTTTATGACACTCCAGTAAAAAGCTACAAGCATTTGTATGTTGCAAACTTTGATAGGTGTAGGACGTACCGTAGACGTTAGAGCCATTTAAAGTTTTATCAGTGTTTGATTTGGGACTCAAGGGTAGCATAGATTTGAGCGATAGCTTAAATTGACAAGAGGCTCGAGTACTTTATTGTTACAAAATTTCAAGGTTTTATGACACTCCAGTAAAAAGCTACAAGCATTTGTATGTTGCAAACTTTGATAGGTGTAGGACGTATCGTAGACGTTAGAGCCATTTGAAGATTTATCAGTGTTTGATTTGGGACTCAAGGGTAGCATAGCTTTGAGCGATAGCTTAAATTGACAAGAGGCTCGAGTACTTAATTGTTACAAAATTTCAAGGTTTTATGACGCTCCAGTAAAAACTTACAAGCATTTTATGTTGCAAACTTTGATAGGTGTAGGACGTACCGTATAGAAGTTAGGGCCATTTGAAGTTCTATCAGTGTTTGTTTTGGGACTCAAGGGTAGCATAGCTTTGAGTGATAGCTTAAATTGACAAGAGGCTCGAGTATTTTATTGTTACAGAATTTCAAGGTCTTATGACGCTCCAGTAAAAAGTTTCAAGCATTTGTTTGTTGCAAACTTTGATAGGTGTATGACGTACAGTATAGAAGTTAGGGCCATTTGAAGTTGTTTCAGTGTTTGATTTGGGACTCAAGGGTAGCATAGCTTTGAGCGATAGCTTAAATAGTCAAGAGGCTCGAGTATTTTATTGTTACAAAATTTCAAGGTTTTATGACGCTCCAGAAAAAAGTTACAAGCATTTGTATGTTGTAAACTTTGATAGGTGTAGGACGTACCGCATAGAAGTTAGGGCCATTTGAAGTTTTATCAGTGTTTTATTTGGGACTCAAGGGTAGCATAGCTTTGAGCGATAGCTTAAATTGACAAGAGGCTCGAGTACTTTATTGTTACAAAATTTCAAGGTTTTATGACGCTCCAGTAAAAACTTACAAGCATTCGTATGTTGCAAACTTTGATAGGTGTAGGACGTACCGTATAGAAGTTAGGGCCACTTGAAGTTTTATCAGTGTTTGATTTGGGACTCAAGGTTAGCATAGCTTTCAGCGATAACTTAAATTGACAAGAGCCTCGAGTACTTTATTGATACAAAATTTCAAGGTTTTATGACGCTCCAGTAAAAAGTTACAAGCATTTGTATGTTGCAAACTTTGATAGGTGTAGGACGTACCATATAGAAGTTAGGGCCATTTTAAGTCTTATCAGTGTTTGATTTGGGACTCAAGGGTAGCATAGCTTTGAGCGATTGCTTAAATTGAAAAGAGGATCGAGTACTTTATTGTTACAAAATTTCAAGGTTTTATGACGCTCCAGTAAAAAGTTACAAACATTTGTATGTTGCAAACTTTGATAGGTGTAGGACATACCGTATAGACGTTAGAGCCATTTGAAGTTTTTTCAGTGTTTGATTTGGGACTCAAGGGTAGCATAGCTTTGAGCGATAGCTTAAATTGACAAGAGGCTCGAGTACTTTATTGTTACAAAATTTCAAAGTTTTATGACGCTCCAGTAAAAAGTTACAAGCATTTCTATGGTCAAAACTTTGATAGGTGTAGGACGTACCGTATAGAAGTTAGGGCCATTTGAATTTTAATCAGTGTTTGATTTGGGACTCACGGGTAGCATAGCTTTGAGCGATAGCTTAAATTGACAAGAGGCTCGAGTACTCTATTGTTACAAAATTTCAAGGCTTTAGACGCTCCAGTAAAAAGTTACAAACATTTGAATGTTGCAAACTTTGATAGATGTAGGACGTACCATATAGAAGTTAGTGCCATTTGAAGTTTTATCAGTGTTTGATTTGGGACTCAAGGGTAGCATAGGTTTGAGCGATAGCTTAAATTGACAAGGGGCTCGAGTACTTTATTTTTACAAAATTTCTAGGTTTTATGACGCCCCAGTAAAAAGTTACAAGCATTTGTATGTTGCAAACTTTGATAGGTGTAGAACGTACCGTAAAGAAGTTAGGGCTATTTGAAGTTTTATCAGTGTTTGATTTGGGACTCAAGGGTAGCATAGCTTTGTGCGATAGATTAAATTGGTAAGAGGCTCGAGTACTTTATTTTTACAAAATTTCTAGGTTTTATGACGCCCCAGTATGAAGTTACAAGCATTTGTATGTTGCAAACTTTGATAGGAGTAGGACGTACCGTATAGAATTTAGGGCCATTTGAAGTTTTAGCAGTGTTTGATTTGGGACTCAAGGGTAGCATAGCTTTGAGCGATATATTAAATTGAAAAGAGGTTCGAGTACTTTATTGTTAGAAAATTTCAAGGTTTTGTGACGCTCCAGTAAAAAGTTACAAGCATTTGTATGTTGCAAACTTTGATAGGTGTAGGACGTACCGTATAGAAGTTAGGGCCATTTGTTTCAATATTTGATTTGGGACTCAAGGGTAGTGTCGCAGTAAAAGCTACTGTCTTGGCCGTAAAATGTCTCGCCGAAGTACAAACTCGCCCGGTAATTTTTAATGAACGAGTGAGTAGCAGAAGAGCAGCCGGGAGGAAAGCAGCAAATTCTAAACAACCAAGAAGCTGGCACTGAAATTTAAACCAACATATAATTACAATTTAAATTAATAATTTTTAATTTTGCTAACAAATAATTACAAATATAATTACAATTAGAATAATTACAAATATAATTACAAAAGTTTTACAATTTGCTTTCTTCTGCTGCCACCACAGCATTTTCACCGCCATTGTGATAATTATTAGGAATTAATATACTCCGTGCAGTCACCGCCATACTGCTTCAGGTAATTATACTTACAGGATCGCTAGACTTGAATAGCCACCGCCGAGCTGTTTCAAGATTTGTGTGCATCGTCAAAGGCATCGCATAACAAATACTGCCGTACTTCGCCTTCGGAGCGCTAGTGCTTCCGAAAGCATTTTTGTGACGTGATCAACAAGGGTTGATAATTTGCAACAGCCATTTCTTCAAAAAATACGAACAACATTACCGACATCTGTTAATTTCAAAATTAATCGATTCTACCAGAACAAACTGCTGCAAATAATTTTCGATCGGTATTGCAGTGCCGAACTAAGCAGCTGTTGAAATTGAACAGACCTTATATAAAAGAAAAATAAATGTTGACTCGAACGAAATCAAAAAAATTTGGATCAGCAAAAGTAGACGACAGAGAGGAAAGCTCGGATTCATTGGACAGCAGAGTAATAGAAATGGCCAACGAGGAAATACAGGGCCAAGTGCAGCCGCAAGCAGTTGTAACTAGTGAACAACTGGCGCAGCTTTTCAGCAGTATAAATATACTGCGCGAATCTGTTGACGAACTACGTAAAGAGACGCATCGTGGCCAAATAGAGATTCAACAACTTCGCACTCGAGTGGATAAGGGTGCATCCGTTGTTGGGTGTAATGAATCCTTTTTTCATGGAAGTGTACAATCACCGCTGCCACAAACATTGACGCAGCAACCACAGCAGATGCCGCAATCGCAGCCACCAAATACATCGAAGCCGTATAATGGTGTTATGACCTATATCGATAGCCCCGGCGGTAAGTTCTATCCACTGCCATGGAAACCCTGAAGATTGACCCCTGTTTTTAGCCAACTTCAGAGACACAACCAATGAATTTGGTTATAATAATCACCAGAACCTTATGCGTTTGCATAAGGCACTTCAAGGAAATACGAAGCGCGCTGTGACGTCACTACTCATATATCCTGACGATGTGACCAAAGTCATGCAGGAGTTAGAGTTCAATTTTGGACGCTCCGACTTATTGATCCACTCGCAGCTGCAAAAGGTGCAGCAGTTCCCACCGATTTATGAGAATCGACTTGAGCAAGTGTTGGAATTTTCAAACCGCGTCCGAAATATTGTCGCCGTTTTTAAGTCAGCAAAATGCGATCACTATTTGGCCAACCCTACTCTTCTTGAGCAGCTTATTGGAAAGCTTCCGCCCACCAAGCAATATGAATGGAGTCAACACGCCTCCAATATAACGCCTTATGCCACCGTTGAAGCCTTTGCCGACTGGGGTAGTGAACTCGCAAAGGTAGTGACCTTGATGCCAGCCATAGCTAGTATAGCTATGCGCCAACATCAACCCCTGCAGCCGCACCAAGGGGTGCAACAAAGTAACCTTCAGAACCGTCAGACCATATCACGAGGTGCTATTCCACGTCGCGTTTTGCATAGCACCGAACCTCAAGTGGAACAGCAACAACTCAGTTGTGTGCACTGCAATTTGAGCCACAAACTGAGCGCATGTCGTTAATTTAAGGCGCTTAATATAAATGACAAATGAACTTTGGTAAAGTGTCACCGCCTTTGTTTTGCCTGCTTGCAAAGAGGGCATAACGTGCTGAGTTTCCAGGCAAGGCATTCATATGGTATAAATGGATGCACCCGTATGCTTCACAACTTACTGCACCAGACAACTAAGCCGCTAGAAGAGCTGAAACCAGAGGATGTCGAGCATGTGCTTAACTGCCGTCAACACCAGCAGTCAAGCTTATTTAAGATTCTACCCGTGGTGCTGTTTGGTCCACGTGGTAGCATACCTGTATTTGCGATGTTTGATGAAGGTTCTTCGGTCTCACTGCTTGAAGAGACCATCGCAAATCAACTTGGTCTCAAAGGCCCTACTGCACAGCTGCCGCTTCAGTGGTATGGAGTGAAGCAAACCACGGAGCCATCGAAAAAAGTAAGCTTGAACGTACGTGCAGAGTGTGGTGGCTAGGAGTACCCACTCAGAAACGTACGCACCGTGAAGCATGGGCACTTCACAGATGTGCCAATCGCCAGCTACCAAGCCGCCAAGCCGGTCCTGCTGCTGGAATTGGATAATACTTTCTTAGGCATGTCAGAGAAAACTGTCGCTGCCGGTCCAGATCAACCTATCGCTGCGGTAACTATGTTGGGTTTGGTGGCATATGGGCCACTTCACTCAAGCACCGCCTCAATGTCAAGGGTGTTGCACGTCAAAGAAGCATCTACTTTAACACAACTGAACAGATTGGTCGAAGAGTACTTTTCTGTAGAAAGTTGTGGAGTCCGCATCACCAGCACAGTCCTGGAGTCAGATGAGGACGCCAGAGCAAGAAAAATATTGATTGAGACCACACAAAACATCGGCCAACGCTATGAACTTGGTCTATTATGGCGCAACGATGCCACTAAGCTGCCGCAGAGCTATGTTATGGCCAAGCAGCGCCTTTTAAATATTGAGGGGAAGATGTCCCGGGATGCCAAATTTGCAGCCAGATATAAAATGGAAGTCGCCAAATACATTGACAAGGGGTACGCCAAATTGTTGTCACCAGAGGCTGCTGAGAGACATAGTCCTACAACCTGGTACCTTCCTCACTTTGGTGTAGTGAACCCGCATAAGCCGGATCAGCTTCGGATCTTCTTTGATGCTGCAGCTGCTATTTCTAACGTATCGCTCAACTCAGTATTATTAAAGGGTCCTGAGCATGCGCAGCCACTTTGGCCATCATGCACAAATTTCGACAAGGAGGTATCGCTGTTGCAGGAGATATTCAAGAAATGTTCTCACAAGTCCGCATACGAGCTGAAGACCAGGACTCACAGCGCATTCTTTGGAGAGAGGGAAATTCAGCCGAGCCAATCCGTGTCTACTCAATGATGTCGATGATCTTCGGAGCGATTTGTTCGCCGTGCTGTGCAGAAAACATAACAAATATGAACGCAGCACAGTTTTTGCCTCACATGCCAGGTGGCGCAAAAGCTATCACAACACCTATGTGGATGACCTGGTCATAAGTTTTGATGACATACAGGAGGCCGAGAAGGTAATGTTTGAGGCCCGGAAGATAAACGCTGCCGCAGGATTCACGCTCAGAAATTTCGTATCAAACTGCAAGAAGCTGCAGGTCAAACTGAATGGTAGCCAAGTCAAGCAACAAGAAGTTGTCAACACTGAACTGCAGCCAACAACAGAGAAGGTGCTGGGTATGTTTTGGAACTCTGGAGTCGACAGGTTTGAATTCCACTTTAAGTTCCATAGAATTCCACGCCAGGTGCTGGAGTAGAGGAGAAGACCGACTAAGAGAGAGTTGCTGGGAATCGTTATGGCTATTTACGACCCCTTTGGCCTCCTAGCCAACATCACTATTTTCGCCAAGCTACTTCTGCAGTCGCTGTGGAAGCGGAAAATCCAGTGGGATGAGCAGCTGCCATCAGATTCGGAGAAACAGTGGTTTGCATGGTGTAACGTTTTTCAGGGCGTGAAAAACTTTTAAGTCCCGCGTTGCTTGTCGTATTTGTTGCCGAATGCCGATGATATACAGCTGCACATATTCGTTGATGCTAGTGAAAGTGTATTTACAGCAGTCGCCTTTTGGTGTGTTTGCAAAGCAAACCAGGTAGAAGTCGCATTCGTTGCTGCCAAAACGAGATGTGCACCTGCAAAGGGTATGACCGTACCGCGCCTGGAATTGCAAGCGGCCGTACTAGGAAGCCGACTGAAGACTTCGATTGAAGACTGTCATGATTTCAAGATCAACGCTACGACATTTTGGAGCGATTCCAAGACAATTCTGCTTTGGCTTCGTTCCACAACCCGTAAGTATAAGCAATTCGTTGCCTACCGTATTGCTGAGATACTTGCCACTTCCACGCCGATGCAATGGCGCTGGATACCAACATCGATGAACGTCGCCGACGATGCAACTAGGGACAAGTTGCCACAGTATGTACAGCAAGACAGCCGTTGGATATTGGGTCCAGATTTCTTGTGCCAAGAAGAAATACATTGGCCTCAAGAAGCTGGGCTGCTTCACTCAGAGCACTGTGTATCTGAAGAAGCTGTTAATCAGGTGTTACACATAATAAACACAGACAATATTCTTGATAGTTTGATCAAGTTTTCATCCTACATGAAGACGTGGAGGGTGACAGCATGGATATTTCGGTTCAGTCGCAATGCCAAATCTAGATCCCGTCACTTTGGAGAGCTCACAGCAGCTGAAGTTTCTGATGCTGAAAAATTTGTATGCTGTCGCGTACAATACGAGTCATTTGCAGATGAAATGTCAGCCCTACGCGCAAGTACTGGAATTCCAAAGACCAGTGCCATTTTTAAGCTCACGCCGATGCTGTATCCTGATGGTCTGCTAAGAGTCAACGGAAGAATCGACGCCGCTAATTACATCCCTGAATCAGCCCGACGCCCGATAATATTACCCCAGAAACATCGCGGGTCGCAGCTGATAATGAAGCATTTCCACCAAAAGAGATATCACCAGAACGACTGAAATGCGGCAAAAATTCTGGGTGCCTCATGCTCGCACATTATTAAAAAGGATCAAGAGGGATTGCGTCATTTGTATCACCGCTCGAGCCAAGCCATCTGTGCCACTTATGGGACAGTTACCCACAGACCGCCTAACACCGTACGTCCGACCTTTTACCTACTCAGGGGTGGACTACTGTGGACCATTCTGCGTTGCTATCGGCCGCAGACGAGAGAAACGTTGGGTGGCATTATTCACTTGCCTCACCACTCGAGCCCTACATTTGGAGGTGGCAGAAGATCTGTCCACCGATGCATTTTTAATTTGTTTCAGGAATTTTGTGAACCGTCGCGGTGTGCCGATTAAAATTCATAGCGACAATGGCACCAACTTTATAGGTGCGCAAAAGGAGTTTCGCCAGGAGAACCGCTTATTTGACGTAGATCGGGTTTGACGGGCAATGTCAAAGGAAATCATAGAGTGGATTTTTAATTGCCCAGCCAATCCTAGCGCTGGAGGTTGTTGGGAGCGGCTTGTCCAATGCGTGAAATGCCTGTTACAGAGAACCCTGAAGGATGAGGCACCATGCTTGGAGACCTTCCGCAGCGCACTGATTGAGGCGGAAAATATAATAAATAGCCGTCCACTTACAGAACTTCCTATAACCCATGAACTTCCTATAACCACTTACTCCGAACCACTTCTTGAGTGGCTGCCTCAATTCCACTCAAACACCTTGTTGGGGTCCGTATCTGCTTGTCGGCGAGAGACGTCCTCTGGAATGTCCTGTCGCGGGAACCTGCAAAACCTACACCACTTTATTAAATGAGCACTGCACTATTTTGGGTTTAAAACAACAAGAGCTTTATTCTTAAAATGCTAGTTCTTATATACTATTTACAAATAAACATTACAGTCTACGTCTTCACTTTTCTGGTGTTCCAGTTACGCAATTGTTATTTGGTGTCAGTTGCTCAAGCCCGCTGACCTACTGCAAGTAAAAGTGTCGTCGGTGCATTCTAAATGCCCTTCGTCAGCTTGACTGCGGAACTGTGACACCCTAAAAGTTTACATCATAATTAATGAATAATTACTGTTCATTTTCAATATTTGCACCCTAAAAATATGTGCGTTCTTAATGAATTTAATAGGAGCCGGTGCTGTGAGTCAACTACGCGTAAGTAGCTTGATTCTAACTCACAACATCCCTCCCCTCTTTCTAAAAGAAGTTAGTGCAACTAACTTCCATAAAATCTCTACAATATTTTTCTTGCACTGTAAACAATTATGTGCATTTATTTAACTCTATAGTACATATATATAATTTGTTTTATTTTTTTCCATGAAATCGCCTTGTTTTGGGTTCTATCACGGTTTTTTCTTCCTTTTTTATTCTTTTCTTTTCCATATATATATATTTTTTTTTCTCTAGCTTTTATTTTCTTTTGTAGTTTTCTTTCTTTTATTTTTATTTTTTTTTTTCTTTACTTTGTTTTTGTTTTTGTTTGTTTGTTTTTTTTTTTTTTTTTTTTTTATTTTTATCCATCATTATTTTTTTTTTATATTCCCCTTTTTATAATTTGGTCTTTCATTGACTCTTTTCTCATTGGCGTATATACAAATATCTAAACAATAACACAATTCTATTCTATACATAAAACCTTATATTATACTGCGCCCTCTGCTACCTGCTGGTCCAGTTGACGACCGTCGTTGTCAGAGTGAAGTCCCTCGATGAACTCTGCATACCCCTCCCTTCTTTCTGGATCGGTACGTACAAAGATGATGCAAGCTTGCGCGACTAGATGCGCTTCTGACGAAATCAAAATAAATATTCGATATTCGCTTAGTGAGTGACAATGGATATTTTCTCATTGGAGAAATCGTTACGAAGTTTAGTCGATAAATTTTGGCTATGTTATGTTCGATCTTTTCGTGGTTAAAAACGATTTTTTTGCGCCAGGAGATTATTCTGCGAAGCTAAGTGAACGATAGTAGTTGTGGCTGTTATTGTTATTGTAGCCGTTTCTCGGTGAAATTACGGAGTAACCTCGGGTTTTGGCTAAAATTACCTTTTCTTATTTCTAGACAATAATACAATATACATACTGACATATGTAATAATGGCAGACACGTTGGAATTTTTTATCCGGACAACGTACATGTTAGTGTTTTGCATGCCATTTCGTCAGTTATGCAATAAAACTCAAGTATCATTTGACTTTTCATAAGCTTAAATCGTAGTCATCTCGCAGATGGGAAGTTGGAAGCTCTTCCACTCTTTCATATAAAAATGAATTCTCACTAATTTCGTTTTCGTTTCTTCCAACCCAAAAATTATCTCTGGACATCATCGTTGCCAAACTCGTATTTCTTCCTTTGCGGCTTACTGATCACTTTTCTTCTACGTCTTCTTACTTCTTCTCATTCAGTCAGATTTTTGTTCGCTGCACTTGCATTTCATCTACTGGTCTCCTGGATGTTGGTTAACATATTACTCAGTCTTCGACGCTGCAGGAAGTCCCTTCCAGGTTCATGCTGCACCATATTGAACCATCCAGATGTTTGTTCACCAACGCCTGAATATCTAAAAACAATACGCTTAGCTTATCGGACTTGCCGAGTTTTAATTATTCTTACTAGCTATTACATTCATTCAATTTTTAACGTAAACAGTAAATTGGATTCAAATCTATATATCGCTTATCTACTACGTCTTAACAAACAAACTATAAACAAGTAACAAAAACTATTTCCTTTACAAATACTATTAATTAACTATAATACATTTTCTTACAATTGTTGGCGGCATTAAAACTTTAAATCCTTCTCAAATATATACATTTTACAAAAATTTGCTTCATACATAACAATTATTTTCTAATTTAATTATATGCCGCCAAAAAAAAAAATTTTTTATATCAATTCTTGGCAAAACTAGTGCCTTTTACATAAGCGAGATTATTTAAGATAAACCCGTTTATGTGAAAACATTGTCCATTGCATGACTATATCTTTCATCGCATACAATTGACTTTTTATTTAAATTTACTTCTAGCCTGATATGTATATATCCATTAACGATTCTATTTTCCATCCTGTAATCAGCCCGTATATGAATACATACATACATTCAAGGCGCTTTAAATTACCTAGAATTAATTACTAACGTTATTTTCCCCAATTAACTACACATTTTTTCGAATTTCCATACGCTAATTTCCTAAACAATAAACAGTTAAAACCTATGTACGAGTATATCTACATATAGCCTGCTGCAGTATCTGGAAATATATACATACGCACATACCCATTCCTCCTAACTAGAATACTTACTTCTTTAAATATACATTCGTACATTCATTCTTTAACTTATACACATATATATATATACTCGTATATATACTTACTTCACCAGCAGTTCCATTGCCTGGCGTTAATGCCCACGCATCGAATTTCAGTGCATACACTGCCGTATGTATGTATGTACATATTCGAAGTTTTGTTTTATATTACTTACCCACGACTGTCTTATTATTTCATTTTATTTTTTAATTACGTGCAATATTTATCATTATTTAAAAAAAAAATATTTTTCCCTACTATGCTTCGCTCGGCCACAGTGCATAATAAGCACTTTTATTACGTCAACTTTAATCGCTCGATTTTAAGTGGCACACTTCTACGGGCGTTGACTTTGAGAATCGGAACTGTGTGTCTTATTTGATACACACACGTACATGTTTACGTTGTTATTTTTGTGTTTACACTTGTAAGACACTGCTAACACATGTCTTTATTTGTGTGGTCTAATGTGGAATAATTTCAACAAATTATTATGTAGCTTTTTATTTTTGCCCTTAATTGTTACGACCGTTGTAACTGGGCTTTTGATCTCTGCTACTACATAGGGACCTATCCACACAGGTGAGAATTTGTTTCTCCTAGCCTGATTCTTCATTAGTACTTGATCACCCACATGAAAAACTACTGGGTTTAGTACCTTGTTATAGGCTTCCCTGGCCACTCGTTTAGCACATTCCTGGTTTTCTCTGACCAACTCGTGCGCTCGCTGTAGCTGATACTTTTGTACTTTATTAGGGTCATCAGCATTGTACACCGGCGCACACTTGCGCTTCAAATTCGCTGGCATGTTGAAATCAAACCCGTAGAGTGTTCTAAATGGAGTTTGCTTCGTTGATACATGCACAGTATTGTTGTGTACGTGCATTGCAGTGGTCAACCATTGATCCCAATTCGAGCCGTCTTCCTTGGCGAAACTGCGCAAGTACTCGGCCAGAGGTCGATGACTACGTTCCAATGAGCCATTCGCCTGTGGATGATATGGTGTTATATGCAACTTCTTAATTCCCAGCATTTTACATGTTTCTGAGAATAATTTCGATACGAAATTTGAACCATTGTCGGTTATCAAAATCTTAGGTATGTTGTATCTTGCTATAATTTCATCAAAGAATGCTTTGGCCACCGTACTTGCTTCAGCATCGGGTATAGCCACGCACGCCATATACTTTGAGAAATCGTCTTGGAACGTCAAGATGTATTTATTGCCCGAAACAGTCTCAGGTAAAATACCTACAATATCCATATGAACTTTATCAAATGGCTGTTTCGGTGTGTCAGTTAACACCATTGGCATCTTTGTTAGCCTTGAACTTTTGTTGGCCTGGCACTTTGGGCAACTTCTTACATATTTTTTTATGTCCTTGAGCATACCTTTCCATCCGTATACTCGCCTAATTCTGTCATGGGTTTTCCAGAATCCCTGGTGGCCACCCAGAGGTGAATCATGGAAACCCTTTAATACAGCCTGGATATCCTTTATATCCTCCAGCCATTCTACATTACTGGCTGCTTGCTCATTGGCATCGAAACCCGCATTGCTAACATCTCTTGTAGCATCAACTTTATCCTTCTGCATTCTCTCGGCCTTCTCCTTATCCGACCGTGCTTTGGACCTTGTTTGCACTACTGATACCTTCTGTGCCTGCGGTACTCTGCTGAGTGCATCTGCATTCAGATTCTTTTTCCCAGGTTTGTAAATGATTTCAAAATCATACTCAGACAATTTATGTCTGAACCTGGCTAGCCTAGACGTTTGGTCTTTCAAATTGGCTATGCCTCTCAACGGCTGGTGATCAGTGTATATCTTGAATGGGCGTCCTAACAAATATGCTCTAAAATTCTTCGTAGCCCATACTACGGCTAGAAGTTCCCTTTCTATTGTGGAGTATCTCTTCTCCGTGTCGCTAAGCGCCCTGCTTGCGAATGCTATTGGTCGGTCATTCCCGACTTCCCCTTGTGACAATACTGCCCCTAATGCTTCATTGCTAGCATCAGTGGTCAACAAAAAAGTTTGCTCAAAGTCGGGGTATGCCAAAATTGGTGGCGAGCTAATTATTTCTTTTAGCCTCTCGAATGCCTGCTGACATCTCCCTGTCCATTCGAACTTTGCCTCTTTTCGTAGCAACTTGTTAATTGGCAACGCAATTCCGGCTAGTCCTTCCACGAACTTTCTATAATAGTTCACCAGTCCTAGGAATGCTTGCACTTCTTTTCTGTTTCTTGGAATCGCTAGATTTTTAACGCATTCCACCTTCTGCGGGTCAGGCAGTGCTCCTGCTTCTGAGCAACGATGGCCTAAATAAACCACCTCTCTTCGCAAAAATTGACACTTCTCTGTGTTCAATTTCAAATTGTGTTCTCGTAATTTCTGGAGCACCTTGCACAAGCGTTGCGAATGCTGCTGCAAGTTCTTCCCATAAATTACAATATCATCGAGATACACAAAACAATCTAACCCTTGCAAGCCTGTTAGCACATGGTTCATTAGCCTTTGGAAGGTAGCCGGTGCTCCTGTTAATCCAAACGGCATTCTATTAAACTCATAATGCCCTAAACCGGTGCTGAACGCGGTTTTCTGCTTATCTTGGGTATCCACCAGAACTTGGTGGTAGCCACTCGCTAAATCAAGCGTAGAAAAATATCTACTATGCCCCAATTGATCCAAAATCTCTTCTATCCTTGGAATCGGGAACACCTGCTTGATAGTGGCGTCGTTCAATTTCCTAAAATCGACGACCATTCTCCACTTCTTCTGACCCTGAGCACCTCCCTTCTTTGGTACCAAAATTATTGGTGAATTCCAAGGCGAGATACTCGGTGAAATTATGTTATCTTTTAACATTCCCTGCACTTGCCTATTTACCTCATCTTTGTGAGCCTGTGGCAATCTGTATTGCTTCTGGTTTATTGGTGCTTGATCCACCCTAGTAGGTATTTCATGCTCTACCTCTGGTGTATACGTCAACTGGTCTCCTTCCAGCAAAAATATGTCATGGAATGACGTACAAATGGCTTCTATTGATGCCTTTTCTTCTAAATTTACGCTTGGGTCTAACCTCAGTGATTCTAGCACTCTCTCCATTCTTTTCCTTATATCTACCTGCTTAATCTGATTCACCGATCTATAATTCGGTTCCGTAAAATTATCATAGCTAGTGAACTTGGGCCTAAAATCCTCCTCCATCAGGTAGTCCTTTTCCGATGCATTGAGTACGCAAGCGTACACCTTACCCTTATCAACGTGCGTTATGGTTTCCCCCATATATACGCCCTCCGCTAGCTGCTGCTTGTGCAAAACAACAGTCCTAAGTTTCGTATTTACATGCATAGTAACTACTCTGGTTGACCTTCCGTTTACTACCTCCATACCACACTTCTTAACCCCAGTCACGGTTCCTTCCTGCCATGACATTAATGGAAAAGTAAGGATTCTATGCTTATTGTTATCATAGAATGATAACTGCTTATCGAGCGCATCCAGTATGGTGCGTCCCCAAAGATTATCACGGCCAATTATTCCATCAGCCGGGATACCTTTCCTATCGACTTCCACTGCGTGCATTCTAAAACTCATACCCTTTACTCCACTGTGCCCTATTCTGAGCGACCCCAATGTCCTAATGCACCCTCCAAACGCTCAGTTAAGCGTTCTTAAGTCCATTTGATTAATGTCTAGCCCCTTCCGTAAAACACTAGATTTTACGAGGCTAGTGTCCGCTCCTGAATCTACTAATAGCACTAGCTTTCCACTCGCTGCTTCCTCGCAGGGTATCTCGATGAAGGCATCACCTATTCTGCTAATAGCGAAGCAACCTCCTTTTGTTCCCAATATGGACGTGTATCCACTTCCTAACCCTTCGTGATATTGGAGAGCCTCTTGCTCCTCCTTCTCCTGGACTGTAGTTCCTCCATTACTAGTCCCACTTACTTCCGGCCTAATTATTACTCTCTTTCTTTTGGCTTTCCAGTCTATTGGCTTCGACTGGGCCGCTGGAAGTTTCCCTGGTTCCTTTGCTGGGACTTTCTATCCCTGCATTCCGCTGCCCGATGTCCCATCTGTCCACATGAGAAGCATCTCAACCCCTGTTGGGTGTTGCGTATCCTTGGTTCACTCCTGGAATTCCAATTTGATTGCTGCTGACCACTCCCAGTTTTGAAAGGATTTCTTCCTTGGTTAATTCCTTCTGTTGAATTAACTCGGGGTCTACTGAAATTACCCCTGCTGTCCCTCAAGGGTGGAACCGGGCGCCTCGGAGCTGGCTGCCTTCTATTCTGATTCCATACCGTGCCTCCTTGGCACTGTCTACTTGCCTCATGACCATATGTTTGGCACTCCATACAATAGGGCGTATTCTTGCGTGTAATGCATTCATCTCTTGTATGGCCTGGCCTATGGCAGAACGAACATGTGGGAGCCTTCTGTACAACCCCCCTGTGCGGATTTCTCTGATACGCGGCTCTGCTGTCGGAGATACCGGGATTATACGCTCCTCTGTATACGTTTGGGACGAAATTATTTCCTTCTCTATCCATGACAGCGGCAGTTAAATTGTCCTGTCTATTTTCCAACATATGTATCTCCCCCAATCCGGCCGTACTCCGTTCCACAAGGACTTGCGCTCGAATTGCTTCTTCTACCAATTCCTCCAGATTTCCTGTTTTGCTATTCAGCATATGAATTTTAAGAGCGGAGTTGCGGAGCCCCACTACGAAAGTCGTTAAGACCGACTTGTCAACTTCGTATAATAACGCGGTATCACCAACGCCATCGTACTTATTCTTGATTACTTCTTGGGCCATCATCCGAAGTGACTCCAAACGCCTGGCAAAGGCGCGTATGTCTTCCCCTGCCAGTTGTTTCCCGATTCTAATTTCTTGGGATATGTCTTCCAGAGTTCTCTCCTTTAGATAAGTTCTCTTCAGAAGGCCGTAAAGTTCATTCACACTGGCGAATTGTTTTGGCAGCACAAGGTTGTACGCATCTCCAAATAACCTTTGCTTAACACAGTCAAAGAAGTCCTGCAACTCATCAGGGCCTATGCTTCGCTTTGCAAGTTCACAACCTTGAATGAACCTGCTGAGTTCGGACCTTAAATCTTCTGAAGCAGCACCAGTAAACACAGGTACTAGCCTGGACGCGGTCTTTGAAATCTCCTCTATACCCATTTTACGTATTTTTGTTTTACTTATGACCGGTAAAACTTGAGCGCTATCTTTGTGGGTCGTTCCTAGATTCACTTCTCCCGTATCTGAGAGGTAATTGACCAATGACGGACTCAAACTAATTAGTCTTCGATCGGTTGTTCGTACAGGCGAAATACTGTCCACAGTATTGGGCCTGTCCTGTACCGTTACTGCTTCTGGCTCTTTTGGCGTATATCCCTTATTTTTATTAGTTACCGGACGTTCTGGAGTAAATGGCTCGACACCGATTTCCGATGCGTCAAATAAAAATCCCGCTTCACTTTCTCCAGTCAATACTAATCTAGGCTTTACCACACGACCTATCCCTTCCGGAGTTAAATACTCCGGCCAGCGAACTTCAGGAGGCAATGTCAACACTGTCTGTGTAAATCCAGCCGATGCTGATTTTGATCTCTCCTTTCTATGTGGGTTGCTATTGGTCGCCCGTCCTCTTTTCAATCCTGCACACTCCTTTTCCAACAGCGTTGCTGCTTCCTCTGTTTCCGTCAATCTCTGAGAAAGTTCCTTTACCTTTTTCTCAAGATATTCTTTTTGTGCTCTCAAATCTTCTGTTTTCTTATGAAAACTGAATAACTTTTCTTCTGTTCTTCTTTGGATTGCCGTAAAGGCTTGATCCGCTACTTCTAATGGTGACACAGCTCCTCCGGCATTCGCCTGCTTCCACAAATCCTGAGCTTCTTCCCTGCTTGTACTCGCTTCGAACTGGTCAACTATTTTCCCAGTAAACAGTTTCACCTCTGACTGTATTGATTTTAGTCTGTTCCTTACTTCCTCGTCTGGCGAAACCAAACTCACTGTTTGTTGCCCTAGTCCTTCTAATTCAGAACTAAATGTATCTGCACATTCGTTGACCAGACTATTTATGTAGTCTGCGTATTTTTCCGCAAAATATTTTCCCTTGCCGTACTCAACTGCGTGAGGTAACAACAGTCCGTGATTATTGTTGAACTCTCTCCCCAGATCTTGTAACTGTGTTATTCGCTTGCGATAATACACGTTGTCCTTACGTAACTTGCCGTCTTTCTTAAAGTTACGGACCAGCTTTTCAATCGTTTCGCCAATTTGTTCCTGTCTCAGCAGTAATCCTTGCGCTTCCTTCGTCATATCCCAAATGCCAGAACAGATGTCGTATCCCAATTACAAATAAAAATCCAATAATTGATAAAACTTGTTATTAACTTATCCCAATATTTTATTCCATCTTACTTATTGATAAATGCCAATTTAAAAAAAAACATTCCACCGTAAATTCTATGTTTATATTCTTTCTTTACTTATCCTCCATCTCAAGTTTCAAATCCGCTGTCTAACGGCGTCCATTAAGTCCTTCCATCAGTGCAAATTGGTTCTTGACTTCCCACAGATACTCCTTGATTTCCTCTCACCATCTTTTAATTCTCCCAAGAATCCATAGAAAAGGCCATATGTTTGTAAAAACCGAAATTTGATTTACCGGCAAAAGTGTCTTGATTCATTCCCGGAAATTTGAATCCATATTTAAAAATAAACCCGTAACGTATGCGCCACATAATAATAGCATTTAAATGTTTTCTTCAACATTGCTACGCAAATCGTAGTTTCCGAACTACAAAAAACTTTGATGCAACAACACGTGTTGTCTGCACCTCTTCACCTAATACCCTAAACTCAAAATGCCAAATATTTAAATCAATCTTTATTTTGATTTTAAAACAATATAAATTGAATCATATAAATGTCCCTACCGACAAACAAACACAAATCCCCTTTCATAACCGTACGAACCCTATACCGTGGCACGTTCTTTCCGAACCAAACCAACCGGTATACACAAGTTCGCAATTCAATAACGCAAAATCCGTGAATAAACAGACACGTCCCACATTCCCCGAGAATGCTGAAACAAAATGTATTAAAAAGTATGAGCCTAATCTCAGTGGAACAACCCTATACAACCTGACCGTAAGTAAAAATTTTCCTTTCGAATCGACCTATTATCACCTAACCGCAGCGGCTAATCAGCCCCAATGCTGCTTCTTCTGCATGACCGGCGCAAAAGCGCCCACACGGTCACCGAAGAATCGTCGACAAAATTCACTTAGATACTAGAATGTCCTACCATAGACATACTCACCATTTTCGTTCCCTCCATCGCCCTCCTTTGGGATGGTTATCCTTATGGTTTCCTATTGGTGGATTCCCGCGTAGGAGTGCTCTTTTCCTGGCACTCGACGTTGGATCCTACCGGCTGCGCCAAAATGTTGGGGTCCGTATCTGCTTGTCGGCGAGAGACGTCCTCTGGAATGTCCTGTCGCGGGAACCTGTAAAACCTACACCACTTTATTAAAATGAGCACTGCACTATTTCAAGTTTAAAACAACAAGAGAGCTTTATTCTTAAAATGCTAGTTCTTATATACTATTTACAAATAAACATTACAGTCTACGTCTTCACTTTTCTGGTGTTCCAGTTACGCAATTGTTATTTGGTGTCAGTGGCTCAAGCCCACTGACCTACTGCAAGTAAAAGTGTCGTCGGTGCATTCTAAATGCCCCTCGTCAGCTTGACTGCAGAACTGTGACACCCTAAAAGTTTACATCATAATTAATGAATAATCACTATTCATTTACAATATTTGCACCCTAAAAATATGTGCGCTCTTAATGAATTTAATAAGAGTCGGTGCTGTGAGTCAACTACGCGTAGGTAGCTTGATTCTAACTCACAACATCCCTCCCCTCTTTCTAAAAGAAGTTAGTGCAACTAACTTCCATTAAATCTCTACAATATTTTTCTTGCACTGCAAACATATATGTGCCTCGATTGAACTCTATATTACATACATATAATTTGTTTTTAACTACATCTTTTTTTTTTTTTTTAAATCGCCTTATTTGGGTTCTGTCACGGTTTTTTTTTTAATTTTTTATTCTTTTCTTTTCTATATATTTCTTTTTCTCTAGCTTTTATTTTGTTTTGTAGTTTTCTTTCCTTTATTTTTTTTTTCACTTTGCTTTTATTTTTTTTTTTTTCTTATTTTTATCCATCATTATTTTTTTTTTATAATCCCCTTTTTATAATTTGGTCTTTCATTGACTCTTTTCTCATTGGCGTATATACAAACATCTAAACAATAACACAATTCTACTCTATACATAAAACCTTATATTATACTGCGCTCTCTGCTACCCGCTGGTCCATTTGACGACCGTCGTTGTCGGAGTGAAGTACCTCGATGAACTCTGCATACCCCTCCCTTCTTTCTGGATCGGTACGTACAAAGATAGGTTGGCGATCTGGTTTGCCATTAAAACTTTGCTTTTAGTGGCCTTCTTCTTTCCATTTATATAGTGTGCCCCACGGCTGTAGATGGTACTGCCTCTGCTTATAGTGTTCAACTTGTAAAAAACATTTGGAATACATGAGAGATTACAATACTCCGTCTTACTTTGCAGCAATACGTTTTATGGTGGAAGTATTTCTCTTGAGCTTCCGCATAATGGTATTTGACATCGTTAGGCTTTGATATGGAGACAATCGGTCTTTTTCTGAGATACACGTTCAATTATGTAATTTGTGTACTCTGGTCGGTTACCAGTCTCTGTGTCCTCTTGTATTAAATCATATTTCATATGTAAATCACATATCATATGTTCATACTCTAGATTGGACATATACTTCAATGAAGCAATTAACTTCCGTGAGCCAAATTTCCTCTGCTTATTATATTTGATGGTGGTTTCAGTCACCCTCCTTAAGCTTTTACCCATCTTCAATTTATTCAAAATCGATTCTGTTGAGATTGTGATACACTGGGTGGACATTGTACTATAAAATTGTCCAATTCAAAAAATGATTCCTCAAGGAAACTTGTTTATTTTTCGTTGCTTGTCAATAACTCATCCACAACGCGTTCAAATGCTGCGGCCATATGCCGTTTCGCAAAATTAAAATTACATCCGTCGCCATTCATCCCCAAGCTAATATGTTGGCATCTTTGGGGTCACAAACCTTAGATAACTGCCAAAAATCTCTGTTTTTCAAAAACGCATCTTTCCGAATACTATGTTGGTCCCTTAGTCCGACCGTATTCCAATATCCGTTCTTCCCGGAACTTCCTGCTTCGCTTCAGATCATCAGAGCTAACACCTATAATAATTTTCTTAATTTCCTAGTATACATTTTAGTTTGATATATGTTTAATTTTTGTCGAACATTTCATAAGTTAATTTAATAAATGAATTTCAAAATTATATAATATTTAAATAAATACACTATAAGTACTATATATACTCTTGGGTATAACTTCCTAATTTAGTATGATTTTTGTTTTTAACACTTATTTCATTATAAAGTTAGATTTTAAACAATTAATTTTTAACTCTAATTTTTTCTAAACTACCTTTAATTTTAATCTGAACTTTTACTCCGATTATAATTTTTTTAATCTGTAACTTTTCTTAAACATACGCTATTCCTGAATATATAAACAAAAAACGATATTTCTACAACATGCTTTTTTACATAATTGAATGCTATATCATTCAATTTGCGTCCACTCGTCTTCTCCCCTTACATTATCGGATTCGCTACCGTATCCTGGAGGAAAAGAGGACTGGACTATGCGTTTTCATAGCCATATAGGGCATCAGTTTTGCTCTGATTAATTTTCCGTGCTCTTTTTCAACACGTGAGTTATCACTCATTTCAACTTTGAACCAATTCATTGGCCCTCCGACAAAAACCAGATTATACAAAATAATCCCGTTTGTGTCAAAACTTTGTCCATTGCATGACTATACCTTTCATCGCATACAATTACGTTTTATTTAAATTTACTTCTAGCCTGATATGTATATATCCATTATCGATTCTATTTTCCATCCTGTAATTAGCTCGTATATGAATACATACATACATTCAAGGCGCTTTAATTTACCTAGAATTAATTACTAACGTTATTTTCCCCAATTAACTATACATTTTTTCGAATTTCCATACGCTAATTTCCTAAACAATAAACAGTTAAAACCTATGTACGAGTATATCTACATATAGCCTGCTGCAGTATCTGCAAATATATACATACGCACATACCCATTCCTCCTAACTAGAATACTTACTTCTTTAAATATACATTCGTACATTCATTCTTTATCTTATACACATATATACATACTCGTATATATACTTACTTCACCAGCAGTTCCGTTGCCTGGCGTTAATGCTCATGCATCGAATTTCAGTGCATACACTGCCGTATGTACATATGTATGTACATATTCGAAGTTTTGTTTTATATTACTTACCCACGACTGTCTTATTATTTCATTTTATTTTTTAATTACGTGCAATATTTATCATTATTTAAAAAAAATATTTTTCCCTACTATGCTTCGTTCGGCCACAGTGCATAATAAGCACTTTTATTACGTCAACTCTAATCGCTCGATTTTAAGTGGCACACTTCTACTGGCCTTGACTTTGAGAATCGGAGCTGTGTGTTATCCGATATACACACGTACATGTTTACGTTGTTATTTTTGTGTTTACACTTGTAAAACACTGCTAACACATGTCTTTAGTTGTGTGGTCTAAAGTGGAATAATTTCAATAAATTATTATGTAGCTTTTTATTTTTTCCCTTAATCGTTACGACTGTTGTAACTGGGCTTTGGATCTCTGCTACTACATACGGACATATCATCCACAGGCGAATGGCTCATTGGAACGTAGTCATCGACCTCTGGCCGAGTACTTGCGCAGTTTTGCCAAAGAAGACGGCTCGAATTGGGATCAATGGTTAACCACTCACAACAACCTGCACCGGAAGATGAGAAAATCTGTCTGCGCAAACAATGAAGAATTGCGCAGAACCTGAAGGATCGTCTGTGGAAAAGGTGGATTGTGGAGTACTTGCCACAACTTTTGCACCGACAAAAAAGGAGGAGTACAGCCTCACCACTAATAGTAGACCAACTGGTTGTTGTATGCGATCCTGTCTTACCAAGAAGCCAATTGGTCAAAGGGCGAATAATTTAAGTCTTCACTGCCAAGGAAGGCCAAGTCCGGAGTGCCGCGGTACGCACCAGCCGCGGTATTATCCGTCGACCTGCATCTAAGCTAGCCGCTTTAAGTTTCGTGGATCCCAGTATGAATCCACCGGGAGGTGGGATGTCGCAGTAAAAGCTACTGTCTTCGCCGTAAAATGTCTCGCCGAAGTACAAACTCTTGTCAATTTAAGCTATCGCTCAAAGCTATGCTACCCTTGAGTCCCAAAACAAACACTGATAAAACTTCAAATGGCCCTAACTTCTATAGGGTACGTCTTACACCTATCAAAGTTTGCAACATACAAATGCTGTAACTTTTTACTGGAGCGTCATAAAACCTTGAAATTTTGTAACAATAAAGTACTCGGGCCTCTTGTCAATTTAAGCTATCTCTCAAAGCTATGCTACCCTTGAGTCCCAAATCAAACACTGATAAAACTTCAAATGGCCCTAACTTCTATAGGGTACATCCTACACCTATCAAAGTTTGCAACATACAAATGCTTGTAACTTTTTACTGGAGCGTCATAAAACCTTGTAATTTTGTAACAGTAAAGTACTCGAGCCTCTTGTCAATTTAAGCTATCGCTCAAAGCTATGCTACCCTTGAGTCCCAAATCAAACACTGATAAAACTTCAAATCGCCCTAACTTCTATACTGTACATCCTACACCTATCAAAGTTTGCAACATACAAATGTTTGTAACTTTTTACTGGAGTGTCATAAAACCTTGGAATTTTGTAACAATAAAGTACTCGAGCCACTTGTCAATTTAAGCTATCGCTTAAATCTAGCGGTACCCTTGAGTCCCAAATCAAACACTGATAAAACTTCAAATGGCCCTAACTTCTATACGGTACGTCCTACACCTATCAAAGTTTGCAAACAAACAAATGCTTGTAACTTTTTACTGGAGCGTCATAAAACGTTGAAATTTTGTAACAATAAAGTACTCGAGCCTCTTGTCAATTTAAGCTATCGCTCAAAGCTATGCTACCCTTGAGTCCAAAATCAAATATTAATAAAACTTGAAATGGCCCTAACTTCTATAAGGTACGACCTACACCTATCAAAGTTTGCAACATACAAATGCTTGTAACTTTTTACTGGAGCGTCATAAAACCTTGAAATTTTGTAACAATAAAGTACTCGAGCCTCTTGTCAATTTAAGCTATCGCTCAAAGCTATGCTACCCTTGAGTCCCAAATCAAACACAGATAAAACTTCAAATGGCCCTAACTTCTATACGGTACGTCCTACACCTATCAAAGTTTGCAACATACAATTGCTTCTAACTTTTTACTCGAACGTCATAAAACCTTGAAATTTTTGTAACAATAAAGTACGCGAGCCTCTTGTCAATTTAAGCTATCGCTCAAAGCTATGCTACCCTTGAGTCCCAAATCAAACACTGATAAAACTTCAAATGGCCCTAACTTCTATACGGTACGTCCTACACAAATCAAAGTTTGCAACATACAAATGCTTTTAACTTTTTACTGGAGTGTCATAAAACCTTGACATTTTGTAACAATAAAGTACTCGGGCCTCCTGTCAATTTAAGATAGCTCAAAGCTAGGCTACCCTTGAGTCCCAAATCAAACGCTGATAAAACTTCAAATGGCCCTAACTTCTATACGGTACGTCCTACACCTATCAAAGTTAGCAACATACAAATGCCTGTAACTTTTTACTGGAGCGTCATAAAACCTTGAAATTTTGTAACAATAAAGTACTCGAGCCTCTTGTCAATTTAAGCTATCGCTCAAAGCTATGCTACCCTTGAGTCCCAAATCAAACATTAATAAAACTTGAAATGGCCCTAACTTCTATACGGTACGTCTTACACCTATCAAAGTTTGCAACATACAAATGCTTGTAACTTTTTACTGGAGCGTCATAAAACCTTGAAATTTTGTAACAATAAAGTACTCGAGCCTGTTGTCCATTTAAGCTATCGCTCAAATCTAGGCTACCCTTCAGTCCCAAATCAAACACTGATAAAACTTCAAATGGCCCTAACTTCTATACGGTACGTCCTACACCTATCAAAGTTTGCAACATACAAATGATTGTAACTTTTTACTGGAGCGTCATAAAACCTTGAAATTTTGTAACAATAAAGTACTCGAGCCTCTTGTCAATTAAAGCTATGGCTCAAAGCTATGCTACCCTTGAGTCCCAAATCAAACACTCATAAAACTTGAAATGGCCCTAACTTCTATACGGTACGTCTCACATCTATCAAAGTTTGCAACATACAAATGCTTGTAACTTTTTACTGGAACGTCATAAAACCTTGAAATTTTGTAACAATAAAGTACTCGAGCCTCTTGTCCATTTAAGCTATCGCTCAAAGCTAGGCTATCCTTCAGTCCCAAATCAAACACTGATAAAACTTCAAATGGCCCTAACTTCTATACGGTACGTCCTACACCTATCGAGTTTTGCAACATACAAATGCTTGTAACTTTTTACAGGAGCGTCCTAAAACCTTGAAATTTTGTAACAATAAAGTACTCGAGCCTCTTGTCCATTTAAGCTATCGCTCATAGCTAGCGCTACGCTTAAGTCCCAAATCAAACACTGATAAAACTTCAAATGGCCCTAACTTCTATACAGTACGTCCTTCACCTATCAAAGTATGCAACATACAAATGCTTGTAACTTTTTACTGGAGCGTCATAAAACCTTGAAATTTTGTAACAATAAAGTACTCGAGCCTCTTGTCAATTTAAGCTATCGCTAAAAGCTATTCTACTCTTGAGTCCCAAATCAAACACTGATAAAACTTCAAATGGCCCTAACTTTTAAACGGTACGTCCTATACCTATCAAAGTTTGCAACATACAAATGCTTGTAACTTTTTACTGGAGCGTCATAAAACCTTGAAATTTTGTAACAATAAAGTACTCGAGACTCTTCTCAATTTAAGCTATCGCTCAAAGCTATGCTACCCTTGAGTCCCAAATCAAACACTGATAAAACTTCAAATGGCCCTAACTTCTATACGGTATGTCCTACACCTATCAAAGTTTGCAACATACAAATGCTTGTAACTTTTTACTGGAGCGTCATCAAACCTTTAAATTTTGTAACAATAAAGTACTCGAACCTCCTGTCAATTTAAGCTATAGCTCAAAGCTAGGCTACCCTTGAGTCCCAAATCAAACACTGATAAAACTTCAAATGGCCCTAAATTCTATACAGTACGTCCTACACCTATCGAGTTTTGCAACATACAAATGCTTGTAACTTTTTCCTGGAGCGTCATAAAACCTTGAAATTTTGTAACAATAAAGTACTCGAGCCTCTTGTCCATTTAAGCTATCGCTCAAAGCTACGCTACCCTTCAGTCCCAAATCAAACACTGATAAAACTTCAAATGGCCCCAACTTCTATACGGTACGTCCTTCACCTATCAAAGTTTGCAACATACAAATGCCTGTAACTTTTTACTGGAGCGTCATAAAATCTTGAAATTTTGTGACAATAAAGTACTCGAGCCTCTTGTCAATTTAAACTATCGCTCAAAGCTATACTACCCTTGAGTCCCAAATCAAACACTGATAAAACTTGAAATGGCCCTAACTTCTATACGGTACGTCTTACACCTATCAAAGTTTGCAACATACAAATGCTTGTAACTCTTTACTGGAGCGTCATAAAACCTTGAAATTTTGTAACAATAAAGTACTCGAGCCTCTTGTCCATTTAAGCTATCGCTCAAAGCTCGGCTACCCTTCAGTCCCAAATCAAACACTGATAAAACTTCAAATGGCCCTTACTTCTATACGGTACGTCTTACACCTATCAAAGTTTGCAACATTCAAATGCTTGTAACTTTTTACTGGAGCGTCATAAAACCTTGAAATTTTGTAACAATAAAGTACTCGAGCCTCTTGTCCATTTAAGCTATCGCTCAAAGCTAGGCTACCCTTCAGTCCCAAATCAAACACTGATAAAACTTCAAATGGCCCTAACTTCTATACGGTACGTCCTACACCTATCGAGTTTTGCAACATACAAATGCTTGTAACTTTTTACTGGAGCGTCATAAAACCTTGAAATTTTGTAACAATAAAGTACTCGAGCCTCTTGCCCATTTAAGCTATCGCTCAAAGCTACGCTACCCTTCAGTCCCAAATCAAACACTGATAAAACTTCAAATGGCCCCAACTTCTATACGGTACGTCCTTCACCTATCAAAGTTTGCAACATACAAATGCCTGTAACTTTTTACTGGAGCGTCATAAAATCTTGAAATTTTGTAACAATAAAGTACTCGAGCCTCTTGTCAATTTAAGCTATCGCTCATAGCTAGCGCTACGCTTAAGTCCCAAATCAAACACTGATAAAACTTCAAATGGCCCTAACTTCTATACGGTACGTCCTACACCTATCAAAGTTTGCAACATACAAATGATTGTAACTTTTTACTGGAGCGTCATAAAACCTTGAAATTTTGTAACAATAAAGTACTCGAGCCTCTTGTCAATTAAAGCTATGGCTCAAAGCTATGCTACCCTTGAGTCCCAAATCAAACACTCATAAAACTTGAAATGGCCCTAACTTCTATACGGTACGTCTCACACCTATCAAAGTTTGCAACATACAAATGCTTGTAACTTTTTACTGGAACGTCATAAAACCTTGAAATTTTGTAACAATAAAGTACTCGAGCCTCTTGTCCATTTAAGCTATCGCTCAAAGCTAGGCTATCCTTCAGTCCCAAATCAAACACTGATAAAACTTCAAATGGCCCTAACTTCTATACGGTACGTCCTACACCTATCGAGTTTTGCAACAGACAAATGCTTGTAACTTTTTACAGGAGCGTCCTAAAACCTTGAAATTTTGTAACAATAAAGTACTCGAGCCTCTTGTCCATTTAAGCTATCGCTCATAGCTAGCGCTACGCTTAAGTCCCAAATCAAACACTGATAAAACTTCAAATGGCCCTAACTTCTATACAGTACGTCATTCACCTATCAAAGTATGCAACATACAAATGCTTGTAACTTTTTACTGGAGCGTCATAAAACCTTGAAATTTTGTAACAATAAAGTACTCGAGCCTCTTGTCAATTTAAGCTATCGCTAAAAGCTATTCTACTCTTGAGTCCCAAATCAAACACTGATAAAACTTCAAATGGCCCTAACTTTTAAACGGTACGTCCTATACCTATCAAAGTTTGCAACATACAAATGCTTGTAACTTTTTACTGGAGCGTCATAAAACCTTGAAATTTTGTAACAATAAAGTACTCGAGCCTCTTGCCCATTTAAGCTATCGCTCAAAGCTACGCTACCCTTCAGTCCCAAATCAAACACTGATAAAACTTCAAATGGCCCCAACTTCTATACGGTACGTCCTTCACCTATCAAAGTTTGCAACATACAAATGCCTGTAACTTTTTACTGGAGCGTCATAAAATCTTGAAATTTTGTAACAATAAAGTACTCGAGCCTCTTGTCAATTTAAGCTATCGCTCATAGCTAGCGCTACGCTTAAGTCCCAAATCAAACACTGATAAAACTTGAAATGGCCCTAACTTCTATACGGTACGTCTTACACCTATCAAAGTTTGCAACATACAAATGCTTGTAATTCTTTACTGGAGCGTCATAAAACCTTGAAATTTAGTAACAATAAAGTACTCGAGCCTCTTGTCCATTTAAGCTATCGCTCAAAGCTAGGCTACCCTTCAGTCCCAAATCAAACACTGATAAAACTTCAAATGGCCCTAACTTCTATACGGTACGTCTTACACCTATCAAAGTTTGCAACATTCAAATGCTTGTAACTTTTTACTGGAGCGTCATAAAACCTTGAAATTTTGTAACAATAAAGTACTCGAGCCTCTTGTCCATTTAAGCTATCGCTCAAAGCTAGGCTACCCTTCAGTCCCAAATCAAACACTGATAAAACTTCAAATGGCCCTAACTTCTATACGGTACGTCCTACACCTATCGAGTTTTGCAACATACAAATGCTTGTAACTTTTTACTGGAGCGTCATAAAACCTTGAAATTTTGTAACAATAAAGTACTCGAGCCTCTTGCCCATTTAAGCTATCGCTCAAAGCTACGCTACCCTTCAGTCCCAAATCAAACACTGATAAAACTTCAAATGGCCCCAACTTCTATACGGTACGTCCTTCACCTATCAAAGTTTGCAACATACAAATGCCTGTAACTTTTTACTGGAGCGTCATAAAATCTTGAAATTTTGTAACAATAAAGTACTCGAGCCTCTTGTCAATTTAAGCTATCGCTCATAGCTAGCGCTACGCTTAAGTCCCAAATCAAACACTGATAAAAATTCAAATGGCCCTAACTTCTATACAGTACGTCCTTCACCTATCAAAGTTTGCAACATACAAATGCTTGTAACTTTTTACTGGAGCGTCATAAAACCTTGAAATTTTGTAACAATAAAGTACTCAAGCCTCTTGTCAATTTAAGCTATCGCTAAAAGCTATTCTACTCTGAGTCCCAAATCAAACACTGATAAAACTTCAAATGGCCCTAACTTTTATACGGTACGTCCTACACCTATCAAAGTTTGCAACATACAAATGCTTGTAACTTTTTACTGGAGCGTCATAAAACCTTGAAATTTTGTAACAATAAAGTACTCGAGACTCTTGTCAATTTAAGCTATCGCTCAAAGCTATGCTACCCTTGAGTCCCAAATCAAACACTGATAAAACTTCAAATGGCCCTAACTTCTATACAGTACGTCCTTCACCTATCAAAGTTTGCAACATACAAATGCTTGTAACTTTTTACTGGAGCGTCATAAAAGCTTGAAATTTTGTAACAATAAAGTACTCGAGCCTCTTGTCCATTTAAGTTATCGCTCATAGCTAGCGCTACGCTTAAGTCCCAAATCAAACACTGATAAAACTTCAAATGGCCCTAACTTCTATACAGTACGTCCTTCACCTATCAAAGTATGCAACATACAAATGCTTGTAACTTTTTACTGGAGCGTCATAAAACCTTGAAATTTTGTAACAATAAAGTACTCGAGCCTCTTGTCAATTTAAGCTATCGCTAAAAGCTATTCTACTCTTGAGTCCCAAATCAAACACTGATAAAACTTCAAATGGCCCTAACTTTTAAACGGTACGTCCTATACCTATCAAAGTTTGCAACATACAAATGCTTGTAACTTTTTACTGGAGCGTCATAAAACCTTGAAATTTTGTAACAATAAAGTACTCGAGCCTCTTGCCCATTTAAGCTATCGCTCAAAGCTACGCTACCCTTCAGTCCCAAATCAAACACTGATAAAACTTCAAATGGCCCCAACTTCTATACGGTACGTCCTTCACCTATCAAAGTTTGCAACATACAAATGCCTGTAACTTTTTACTGGAGCGTCATAAAATCTTGAAATTTTGTAACAATAAAGTACTCGAGCCTCTTGTCAATTTAAGCTATCGCTCATAGCTAGCGCTACGCTTAAGTCCCAAATCAAACACTGATAAAACTTGAAATGGCCCTAACTTCTATACGGTACGTCTTACACCTATCAAAGTTTGCAACATACAAATGCTTGTAATTCTTTACTGGAGCGTCATAAAACCTTGAAATTTTGTAACAATAAAGTACTCGAGCCTCTTGTCCATTTAAGCTATCGCTCAAAGCTAGGCTACCCTTCAGTCCCAAATCAAACACTGATAAAACTTCAAATGGCCCTAACTTCTATACGGTACGTCTTACACCTATCAAAGTTTGCAACATTCAAATGCTTGTAACTTTTTACTGGAGCGTCATAAAACCTTGAAATTTTGTAACAATAAAGTACTCGAGCCTCTTGTCCATTTAAGCTATCGCTCAAAGCTAGGCTACCCTTCAGTCCCAAATCAAACACTGATAAAACTTCAAATGGCCCTAACTTCTATACGGTACGTCCTACACCTATCGAGTTTTGCAACATACAAATGCTTGTAACTTTTTACTGGAGCGTCATAAAACCTTGAAATTTTGTAACAATAAAGTACTCGAGCCTCTTGCCCATTTAAGCTATCGCTCAAAGCTACGCTACCCTTCAGTCCCAAATCAAACACTGATAAAACTTCAAATGGCCCCAACTTCTATACGGTACGTCCTTCACCTATCAAAGTTTGCAACATACAAATGCCTGTAACTTTTTACTGGAGCGTCATAAAATCTTGAAATTTTGTAACAATAAAGTACTCGAGCCTCTTGTCAATTTAAGCTATCGCTCATAGCTAGCGCTACGCTTAAGTCCCAAATCAAACACTGATAAAACTTCAAATGGCCCTAACTTCTATACAGTACGTCCTTCACCTATCAAAGTTTGCAACATACAAATGCTTGTAACTTTTTACTGGAGCGTCATAAAACCTTGAAATTTTGTAACAATAAAGTACTCAAGCCTCTTGTCAATTTAAGCTATCGCTAAAAGCTATTCTACTCTGAGTCCCAAATCAAACACTGATAAAACTTCAAATGGCCCTAACTTTTATACGGTACGTCCTACACCTATCAAAGTTTGCAACATACAAATGCTTGTAACTTTTTACTGGAGCGTCATAAAACCTTGAAATTTTGTAACAATAAAGTACTCGAGACTCTTGTCAATTTAAGCTATCGCTCAAAGCTATGCTACCCTTGAGTCCCAAATCAAACACTGATAAAACTTCAAATGGCCCTAACTTCTATACAGTACGTCCTTCACCTATCAAAGTTTGCAACATACAAATGCTTGTAACTTTTTACTGGAGCGTCATAAAACCTTGAAATTTTGTAACAATAAAGTACTCGAGCCTCTTGTCAATTTAAGCTATCGCTAAAAGCTATTCTACTCTTGAGTCCCAAATCAAACACTGATAAAACTTCAAATGGCCCTAACTTTTATACGGTACGTCCTACACCTATCAAAGTTTGCAACATACAAATGCTTGTAACTTTTTACTGGAGCGTCATAAAACCTTGAAATTTTGTAACAATAAAGTACTCGAGACTCTTGTCAATTTAAGCTATCGCTCAAAGCTATGCTACCCTTGAGTACCAAATCAAACACTGATAAAACTTCAAATGGCCCTAACTTCTATACGGTATGTCCTACACCTATCAAAGTTTGTAACATACAAATACTTGTAACTTTTTACTGGAGCGTCATAAAACCTTGAAATTTTGTAACAATAAAGTACTCGAGCCTCCTGTCAATTTAAGCTATAGCTCAAAGCTAGGCTACCCTTGAGTCCCAAATCAAACACTGATAAAACTTCAAATGGCCCTAACTTCTATACAGTACGTCCTACACCTATCGAGTTTTGCAACATACAAATGCTTGTAACTTTTTACTGGAGCGTCATAAAACCTTGAAATTTTGTAACAATAAAGTACTCGAGCCTCTTGTCCATTTAAGCTATCGCTCAAAGCTACGCTACCCTTCAGTCCCAAATCAAACACTGATAAAACTTCAAATGGCCCCAACTTCTATACGGTACGTCCTTCACCTATCAAAGTTTGCAACATACAAATGCCTGTAACTTTTTACTGGAGCGTCATAAAATCTTGAAATTTTGTAACAATAAAGTACTCGAGCCTCTTGTCAATTTAAACTATCGCTCAAAGCTATGCTACCCTTGAGTCCCAAATCAAACACGGATAAAACTTGAAATGGCCCTAACTTCTATACGGTACGTCTTACACCTATCAAAGTTTGCAACATACAAATGCTTGTAACTTTTTACTGGAGCGTAATAAAACCTTGAAATTTTGTAACAATAAAGTACTCGAGCCTCTTGTCCATTTAAGCTATCGCTCAAAGCTACGCTACCCTTCAGTCCCAAATCAAACACTGATAAAACTTCAAATGGCCCCAACTTCTATACGGTACGTCCTTCACCTATCAAAGTTTGCAACATACAAATGCCTGTAACTTTTTACTGGAGCGTCATAAAATCTTGAAATTTTGTAACAATAAAGTACTCGAGCCTCTTGTCAATTTAAACTATCGCTCAAAGCTATGCTACCCTTGAATCCCAAATCAAACACTGGTAAAACTTGAAATGGCCCTAACTTCTATACGGTACGTCTTACACCTATCAAAGTTTGCAACATACAAATGCTTGTAACTTTTTACTGGAGCGTCATAAAACCTTGAAATTTTGTAACAATAAAGTACTCGAGCCTCTTGTCCATTTAAGCTATCGCTCAAAGCTAGGCTACCCTTCAGTCCCGAATCAAACACTGATAAAACTTAAAATGGCCCTAACTTCTATACGGTACGTCTTACACCTATCAAAGTTTGCAACATACAAATGCTTGTAACTTTTTACTGGAGCGTCATAAAACCTTGAAATTTTGTAACAATAAAGTACTCGAGCCTCTTGTCCATTTAAGCTATCGCTCAAAGCTAGGCTACCCTTCAGTCCCAAATCAAACACTGATAAAACTTCAAATGGCCCTAACTTCTATACGGTACGTCCTACACCTATCGAGTTTTGCAACATACAAATGCTTGTAACTTTTTACTGGAGCGTCATAAAACCTTGCAATTTTGTAACAATAAAGTACTCGAGCCTCTTGTCCATTTAAGCTATCGCTCAAAGCTAGCGCTACGCTTAAGTCTCAAATCAAACACTGATAAAACTTCAAATGGCCCTAACTTCTATACAGTACGCCCTTCACCTATCAAAGTTTGCAACATACAAATGCTTGTAACTTTTTACTGGAGCGTCATAAAAACTTGAAATTTTGTAACAATAAAGTACTCGAGCCTCTTGTCCATTTAAGCTATCGATCAAAACTAGGCTACCCTTCAGTCCCAAATCAAACACTGATAAAACTTCAAATGGCCCCAACTTCTATACGGTACGTCCTTCACCTATCAAAGTTTGCAACATACAAATGCCTGTAACTTTTTACTGGAGCGTCATAAAATCTTGAAATTTTGTAACAATAAAGTACTCGAGCCTCTTGTCAATTTAAACTATCGCTCAAAGCTATGCAAGCCTTGAGTCCCAAATCAAACTCTGATAAAACCTGAAATGGCCCTAACTTCTATACGGTACGTCTTACACCTATCAAAGTTTGCAACATACAAATGCTTGTAACTTTTTACTGGAGCGTCATAAAACCTTGAAATTTTGTAACAATAAAGTACTCGAGCCTCTTGTCCATTTAAGCTATCGCTCAAAGCTAGGCTACCCTTCAGTCCCAAATCAAACACTGATAAAACTTCAAATGGCCCTAACTTCTATACGGTACGTCCTACACCTATCGAGTTTTGCAACATACAAATGCTTGTAACTTTTTACTGGAGCGTCATAAAACCTTGAAATTTTGTAACAATAAAGTACTCGAGCCTCTTGTCCATTTAAGCTATCGCTCATAGCTAGCGCTACGCTTAAGTCCCAAATCAAACACTGATAAAAATTCAAATGGCCCTAACTTCTATTCGGTACGTCCTACACCTATCGAGTTTTGCAACATACAAATGCTTGTAACTTTTTACTGGAGCGTCATAAAACCTTGAAATTTTGTAACAATAAAGTACTCGAGCCTCTTGTCCATTTAAGCTATCGCTCATAGCTAGCGCTACGCTTAAGTCCCAAATCAAACACTGATAAAACTTGAAATGGCCCTAACTTCTATACGGTACGTCTTACACCTATCAAAGTTTGCAACATACAAATGCTTGTAATTCTTTACTGGAGCGTCATAAAACCTTGAAATTTAGTAACAATAAAGTACTCGAGCCTCTTGTCCATTTAAGCTATCGCTCAAAGCTAGGCTACCCTTCAGTCCCAAATCAAACACTGATAAAACTTCAAATGGCCCTAACTTCTATACGGTACGTCCTACACCTATCAAAGTTTGCAACATTCAAATGCTTGTAACTTTTTACTGGAGCGTCATAAAACCTTGAAATTTTGTAACAATAAAGTACTCGAGCCTCTTGTCCATTTAAGCTATCGCTCAAAGCTAGGCTACCCTTCAGTCCCAAATCAAACACTGATAAAACTTCAAATGGCCCTAACTTCTATACGGTACGTCCTACACCTATCGAGTTTTGCAACATACAAATGCTTGTAACTTTTTACTGGAGCGTCATAAAACCTTGAAATTTTGTAACAATAAAGTACTCGAGCCTCTTGCCCATTTAAGCTATCGCTCAAAGCTACGCTACCCTTCAGTCCCAAATCAAACACTGATAAAACTTCAAATGGCCCCAACTTCTATACGGTACGTCCTTCACCTATCAAAGTTTGCAACATACAAATGCCTGTAACTTTTTACTGGAGCGTCATAAAATCTTGAAATTTTGTAACAATAAAGTACTCGAGCCTCTTGTCAATTTAAGCTATCGCTCATAGCTAGCGCTACGCTTAAGTCCCAAATCAAACACTGATAAAACTTCAAATGGCCCTAACTTCTATACAGTACGTCCTTCACCTATCAAAGTTTGCAACATACAAATGCTTGTAACTTTTTACTGGAGCGTCATAAAACCTTGAAATTTTGTAACAATAAAGTACTCAAGCCTCTTGTCAATTTAAGCTATCGCTAAAAGCTATTCTACTCTGAGTCCCAAATCAAACACTGATAAAACTTCAAATGGCCCTAACTTTTATACGGTACGTCCTACACCTATCAAAGTTTGCAACATACAAATGCTTGTAACTTTTTACTGGAGCGTCATAAAACCTTGAAATTTTGTAACAATAAAGTACTCGAGACTCTTGTCAATTTAAGCTATCGCTCAAAGCTATGCTACCCTTGAGTCCCAAATCAAACACTGATAAAACTTCAAATGGCCCTAACTTCTATACAGTACGTCCTTCACCTATCAAAGTTTGCAACATACAAATGCTTGTAACTTTTTACTGGAGCGTCATAAAAGCTTGAAATTTTGTAACAATAAAGTACTCGAGCCTCTTGTCCATTTAAGCTATCGCTCATAGCTAGCGCTACGCTTAAGTCCCAAATCAAACACTGATAAAACTTCAAATGGCCCTAACTTCTATACAGTACGTCCTTCACCTATCAAAGTATGCAACATACAAATGCTTGTAACTTTTTACTGGAGCGTCATAAAACCTTGAAATTTTGTAACAATAAAGTACTCGAGCCTCTTGTCAATTTAAGCTATCGCTAAAAGCTATTCTACTCTTGAGTCCCAAATCAAACACTGATAAAACTTCAAATGGCCCTAACTTTTAAACGGTACGTCCTATACCTATCAAAGTTTGCAACATACAAATGCTTGTAACTTTTTACTGGAGCGTCATAAAACCTTGAAATTTTGTAACAATAAAGTACTCGAGCCTCTTATCCATTTAAGCTATCGCTCAAAGCTAGGCTACCCTTCAGTCCCAAATCAAACACTGATAAAACTTCAAATGGCCCTAACTTCTATTCGGTACGTCCTACACCTATCGAGTTTTGCAACATACAAATGCTTGTAACTTTTTACTGGAGCGTCATAAAACCTTGAAATTTTGTAACAATAAAGTACTCGAGCCTCTTGTCCATTTAAGCTATCGCTCATAGCTAGCGCTACGCTTAAGTCCCAAATCAAACACTGATAAAAATTCAAATGGCCCTAACTTCTATACAGTACGTCCTTCACCTATCAAAGTTTGCAACATACAAATGCTTGTAACTTTTTACTGGAGCGTCATAAAACCTTGAAATTTTGTAACAATAAAGTACTCGAGCCTCTTGTCAATTTAAGATATCGCTAAAAGCTATTCTACTCTTGAGTCCCAAATCAAACACTGATAAAACTTCAAATGGCCCTAACTTTTATACGGTACGTCCTACACCTATCAAAGTTTGCAACATACAAATGCTTGTAACTTTTTACTGGAGCGTCATAAAACCTTGAAATTTTGTAACAATAAAGTACTCGAGACTCTTGTCAATTTAAGCTATCGCTCAAAGCTATGCTACCCTTGAGTCCCAAATCAAACACTGATAAAACTTCAAATGGCCCTAACTTCTATACGGTATGTCCTACACCTATCAAAGTTTGCAACATACAAATGCTTGTAACTTTTTACTGGAGCGTCATAAAACCTTGAAATTTTGTAACAATAAAGTACTCGAGCCTCCTGTCAATTTAAGCTATAGCTCAAAGCTAGGCTACCCTTGAGTCCCAAATCAAACACTGATAAAACTTCAAATGGCCCTAACTTCTATACAGTACGTCCTACACCTATCGAGTTTTGCAACATACAAATGCTTGTAACTTTTTACTGGAGCGTCATAAAACCTTGAAATTTTCTAACAATAAAGTACTCGAGCCTCTTGTCTATTTAAGCTATCGCTCAAAGCTAGGCTATCCTTCCGTCCCAAATCAAACACTGATAAAACTTCAAATGGCCCCAACTTATATACGGTACGTCCTTCACCTATCAAAGTTTGCAACATACAAATGCCTGTAACTTTTTACTGGAGCGTCATAAAATCTTGAAATTTTGTAACAATAAAGTACTCGAGCCTCTTGTCAATTTAAACTATCGCTCAAAGCTATGCTACCCTTGAGTCCCAAATCAAACACTGATAAAACTTGAAATGGCCCTAACTTCTATACGGTACGTCTTACACCTATCAAAGTTTGCAACATACAAATGCTTGTAACTTTTTACTGGAGCGTCATAAAACCTTGAAATTTTGTAACAATAAAGTACTCGAGCCTCTTGTCCATTTAAGCTATCGCTCAAAGCTAGGCTACCCTTCAGTCCCAAATCAAACACTGATAAAACTTCAAATGGCCCTAACTTCTATACGGTACGTCCTACACCTATCGAGTTTTGCAACATACAAATGCTTGTAACTTTTTACTGGAGCGTCATAAAACCTTGCAATTTTGTAACAATAAAGTACTCGAGCCTCTTGTCCATTTAAGCTATCGCTCATAGCTAGTGCCACGCTTAAGTCCCAAATCAAACACTGATAAAAATTCAAATGGCCCTAACTTCTATACAGTACGTCCTTCACCTATCAAAGTTTGCAACATACAAATGCTTGTAACTTTTTACTGGAGCGTCATAAAACCTTGAAATTTTGTAACAATAAAGTACTCGAGCCTCTTGTCAATTTAAGCTATCGCTAAAAGCTATTCTACTCTTGAGTCCCAAATCAAACACTGATAAAACTTCAAATGGCCCTAACTTTTATACGGTACGTCCTACACCTATCAAAGTTTGCAACATACAAATGCTTGTAACTTTTTACTGGAGCGTCATAAAACCTTGAAATTTTGTAACAATAAAGTACTCGAGACTCTTGTCAATTTAAGCTATCGCTCAAAGCTATGCTACCCTTGAGTCCCAAATCAAACACTGATAAAACTTCAAATGGCGCTAACTTCTATACGGTATGTCCTACACCTATCAAAGTTTGCAACATACAAATGCTTGTAACTTTTTACTGGAGCGTCATAAAACCTTGAAATTTTGTAACAATAAAGTACTCGAGCCTCCTGTCAATTTAAGCTATAGCTCAAAGCTAGGCTACCCTTGAGTCCCAAATCAAACACTGATAAAACTTCAAATGGCCCTAACTTCTATACAGTACGTCCTACACCTATCGAGTTTTGCAACATACAAATGCTTGTAACTTTTTACTGGAGCGTCATAAAACCTTGAAATTTTGTAACAATAAAGTACTCGAGCCTCTTGTCCATTTAAGCTATCGCTCAAAGCTAGGCTACCCTTCAGTCCCAAATCAAACACTGATAAAACTTCAAATGTCCCTAACTTCTATACGGTACGTCCTACACCTATCGAGTTTTGCAACATACAAATGCTTGTAACTTTTTACTGGAGCGTCATAAAACCTTGCAATTTTGTAACAATAAAGTACTCGAGCCTCTTGTCCATTTAAGCTATCGCTCAAAGCTAGCGCTACGCTTAAGTCCCAAATCAAACACTGATAAAACTTCAAATGGCCCTAACTTCTATACAGTACGTCCTTCACCTATCAAAGTTTGCAACATACAAATGCTTGTAACTTTTTACTGGAGCGTCATAAAACCTTGAAATTTTGTAACAATAAAGTACTCGAGACTCTTGTCAATTTAAGCTATCGCTCAAAGCTATGCTACCCTTGAGTCCCAAATCAAACACTGATAAAACTTCAAATGGCCCTAACTTCTATACGGTATGTCCTACACCTATCAAAGTTTGCAACATACAAATGCTTGTAACTTTTTACTGGAGCGTCATAAAACCTTGAAATTTTGTAACAATAAAGTACTCGAGCCTCCTGTCAATTTAAGCTATAGCTCAAAGCTAGGCTACCCTTGAGTCCCAAATCAAACACTGATAAAACTTCAAATGGCCCTAACTTCTATACAGTACGTCCTACACCTATCGAGTTTTGCAACATACAAATGCTTGTAACTTTTTACTGGAGCGTCATAAAACCTTGAAATTTTGTAACAATAAAGTACTCGAGCCTCTTGTCTATTTAAGCTATCGCTCAAAGCTAGGCTATCCTTCCGTCCCAAATCAAACACTGATAAAACTTCAAATGGCCCCAACTTATATACGGTACGTCCTTCACCTATCAAAGTTTGCAACATACAAATGCCTGTAACTTTTTACTGGAGCGTCATAAAATCTTGAAATTTTGTAACAATAAAGTACTCGAGCCTCTTGTCAATTTAAACTATCGCTCAAAGCTATGCTACCCTTGAGTCCCAAATCAAACACTGATAAAACTTGAAATGGCCCTAACTTCTATACGGTACGTCTTACACCTATCAAAGTTTGCAACATACAAATGCTTGTAACTTTTTACTGGAGCGTCATAAAACCTTGAAATTTTGTAACAATAAAGTACTCGAGCCTCTTGTCCATTTAAGCTATCGCTCAAAGCTAGGCTACCCTTCAGTCCCAAATCAAACACTGATAAAACTTCAAATGGCCCTAACTTCTATACGGTACGTCCTACACCTATCGAGTTTTGCAACATACAAATGCTTGTAACTTTTTACTGGAGCGTCATAAAACCTTGCAATTTTGTAACAATAAAGTACTCGAGCCTCTTGTCCATTTAAGCTATCGCTCATAGCTAGTGCCACGCTTAAGTCCCAAATCAAACACTGATAAAAATTCAAATGGCCCTAACTTCTATACAGTACGTCCTTCACCTATCAAAGTTTGCAACATACAAATGCTTGTAACTTTTTACTGGAGCGTCATAAAACATTGAAATTTTGTAACAATAAAGTACTCGAGCCTCTTGTCAATTTAAGCTATCGCTAAAAGCTATTCTACTCTTGAGTCCCAAATCAAACACTGATAAAACTTCAAATGGCCCTAACTTTTATACGGTACGTCCTACACCTATCAAAGTTTGCAACATACAAATGCTTGTAACTTTTTACTGGAGCGTCATAAAACCTTGAAATTTTGTAACAATAAAGTACTCGAGACTCTTGTCAATTTAAGCTATCGCTCAAAGCTATGCTACCCTTGAGTCCCAAATCAAACACTGATAAAACTTCAAATGGCGCTAACTTCTATACGGTATGTCCTACACCTATCAAAGTTTGCAACATACAAATGCTTGTAACTTTTTACTGGAGCGTCATAAAACCTTGAAATTTTGTAACAATAAAGTACTCGAGCCTCCTGTCAATTTAAGCTATAGCTCAAAGCTAGGCTACCCTTGAGTCCCAAATCAAACACTGATAAAACTTCAAATGGCCCTAACTTCTATACAGTACGTCCTACACCTATCGAGTTTTGCAACATACAAATGCTTGTAACTTTTTACTGGAGCGTCATAAAACCTTGAAATTTTGTAACAATAAAGTACTCGAGCCTCTTGTCTATTTAAGCTATCGCTCAAAGCTAGGCTATCCTTCAGTCCCAAATCAAACACTGATAAAACTTCAAATGGCCCCAACTTCTATACGGTACGTCCTTCACCTATCAAAGTTTGCAACATACAAATGCCTGTAACTTTTTACTGGAGCGTCATAAAATCTTGAAATTTTGTAACAATAAAGTACTCGAGCCTCTTGTCAATTTAAACTATCGCTCAAAGCTATGCTACCCTTGAGTCCCAAATCAAACACTAATAAAACTTGAAATGGCCCTAACTTCTATACGGTACGTCTTACACCTATCAAAGTTTGCAACATACAAATGCTTGTAACTTTTTACTGGAGCGTCATAAAACCTTGAAGTTTTGTAACAATGAAGTACTCGAGCCTCTTGTCAATTTAAGCTATGGCTCAAAGCTATGCTACCCTTGAGTCCCAAATCAAACACTGATAAAACTTCAAATGTCCCTAACTTCTATACGGTACGTCCTACACCTATCGAGTTTTGCAACATACAAATGCTTGTAACTTTTTACTGGAGCGTCATAAAACCTTGCAATTTTGTAACAATAAAGTACTCGAGCCTCTTGTCCATTTAAGCTATCGCTCAAAGCTAGCGCTACGCTTAAGTCCCAAATCAAACACTGATAAAACTTCAAATGGCCCTAACTTCTATACAGTACGTCCTTCACCTATCAAAGTTTGCAACATACAAATGCTTGTAACTTTTTACTGGAGCGTCATAAAACCTTGAAATTTTGTAACAATAAAGTACTCGAGCCTCCTGTCAATTTAAGCTATAGCTCAAAGCTAGGCTACCCTTGAGTCCCAAATCAAACACTGATATAACTTCAAATGGCCCTAACTTCTATACGGTACGTCCTACACCTATCGTATTTTGCAACATACAAATGCTTGTAACTTTTTCTGGAGCGTCATAAAACCTTGAAATTTTGTAACAATAAAGTACTCGAGCCTCTTGTCAATTTAAGCTATCGCTAAAAGCTATTCTACTCTTGAGTCCCAAATCAAACACTGATAAAACTTCAAATGGCCCTAACTTTTATACGGTACGTCCTACACCTATCAAAGTTTGCAACATACAAATGCTTGTAACTTTTTACTGGAGCGTCATAAAACCTTGAAATTTTGTAACAATAAAGTACTCGAGACTCTTGTCAATTTAAGCTATCGCTCAAGGCTATGCTACCCTTGAGTCCCAAATCAAACACTGATAAAACTTCAAATGGCGCTAACTTCTATACGGTATGTCCTACACCTATCAAAGTTTGCAACATACAAATGCTTGTAACTTTTTACTGGAGCGTCATAAAACCTTGAAATTTTGTAACAATAAAGTACTCGAGCCTCCTGTCAATTTAAGCTATAGCTCAAAGCTAGGCTACCCTTGAGTCCCAAATCAAACACTGATAAAACTTCAAATGGCCCTAACTTCTATACAGTACGTCCTACACCTATCGAGTTTTGCAACATACAAATGCTTGTAACTTTTTACTGGAGCGTCATAAAACCTTGAAATTTTGTAACAATAAAGTACTCGAGCCTCTTGTCTATTTAAGCTATCGCTCAAAGCTAGGCTATCCTTCAGTCCCAAATCAAACACTGATAAAACTTCAAATGGCCCCAACTTCTATACGGTACGTCCTTCACCTATCAAAGTTTGCAACATACAAATGCCTGTAACTTTTTACTGGAGCGTCATAAAATCTTGAAATTTTGTAACAATAAAGTACTCGAGCCTCTTGTCAATTTAAACTATCGCTCAAAGCTATGCTACCCTTGAGTCCCAAATCAAACACTAATAAAACTTGAAATGGCCCTAACTTCTATACGGTACGTCTTACACCTATCAAAGTTTGCAACATACAAATGCTTGTAACTTTTTACTGGAGCGTCATAAAACCTTGAAATTTTGTAACAATAAAGTACTCGAGCCTCTTGTCCATTTAAGCTATCGCTCAAAGCTAGGCTACCCTTCAGTCCCAAATCAAACACTGATAAAACTTCAAATGTCCCTAACTTCTATACGGTACGTCCTACACCTATCGAGTTTTGCAACATACAAATGCTTGTAACTTTTTACTGGAGCGTCATAAAACCTTGCAATTTTGTAACAATAAAGTACTCGAGCCTCTTGTCCATTTAAGCTATCGCTCAAAGCTAGCGCTACGCTTAAGTCCCAAATCAAACACTGATAAAACTTCAAATGGCCCTAACTTCTATACAGTACGTCCTTCACCTATCAAAGTTTGCAACATACAAATGCTTGTAACTTTTTACTGGAGCGTCATAAAACCTTGAAATTTTGTAACAATAAAGTACTCGAGCCTCCTGTCAATTTAAGCTATAGCTCAAAGCTAGGCTACCCTTGAGTCCCAAATCAAACACTGATATAACTTCAAATGGCCCTAACTTCTATACGGTACGTCCTACACCTATCGTATTTTGCAACATACAAATGCTTGTAACTTTTTACTAGAGCGTCATAAAACCTTGAAATTTTGTAACAATAAAGTACTTGAGCCTCTTGTCCATTTAAGCTATCGCTCAAAGCTAGGCTACTCTTGAGTCCCAAATCAAACACTGATAAAACTTCAAATGGCCCTAACTTCTATACAGTACGTCCTACACCTATCGAGTTTTGCAACATACAAATGCTTGTAACTTTTTACTGGAGGGTCATAAAACCTTGAAATTTTGTAACAATAAAGTACTCGAGCCTCTTGTCAATTTAAGCTATCGCTCAAAGCTAGCGCTACGCTTAAGTCCCAAATCAAACACTGATAAAACTGCAAATGGCCCTAACTTCTATCCGGTACGTCCTTCACCTATCAAAGTTTGCAACATACAAATGTTTGTAACTTTTTACTGGAGCGTCATAAAACCTTGAAGTTTTGTAACAATGAAGTACTCGAGCCTCTTGTCAATTTCAGCTATCGCTCAAAGCTATGCTACCCTTGAGTCCCAAATCAAACACTGATAAAACTTCAAATGGCCCTAACTTCTATACGGTACGGCCTACACCTATCAAAGTTTGCAACATACAAATGCTTGTAACTTTTTACTGGAGCGTCATAAAACCTTGAAATTTTGTAACAATAAAGTACTCGAGACTCTTGTCAATTTAAGCTATGGCTCAAAGCTATGCTACCCTTGAGTCCCAAATCAAACACTGATAAAACTTGAAATGGCCCTAACTTCTATACGGTACGTCTTACACCTATCAAAGTTTGCAACATACAAATGCTTGTAACTTTTTACTGGAACGTCATAAAACCTTGAAATTTTGTAACAATAAACTACTCGAGCCTCTTGTCCATTTAAGCTATCGCTCAAAGCTAGGCTACCCTTCAGTCCCAAATCAAACACTGTTAAAACTTCAAATGGCCCTAACTTCTATACGGTACGTCCTACACCTATCGAGTTTTGCAACATACAAATGCTTGTAACTTTTTACTGGAGCGTCATAAAACCTTGAAATTTTGTAACAATAAAGTACTCGAGCCTCTTGTCCATTTAAGCTATCGCTCATAGCTAGCGCTACGCTTAAGTTCCAAATCAAACACTGATAAAACTTCAAATGGCCCTAACTTCTATACAGTACGTCCTTCACCTATCAAAGTTTGCAACATACAAATGCTTGTAACTTTTTCTGGAGCGTCATAAAACCTTGAAATTTTGTAACAATAAAGTAGTCGAGCCTCTTGTCAATTTAAGCTATCGCTAAAAGCTATTCTACTCTTGAGTCCCAAATCAAACACTGATAAAACTTCAAATGGCCCTAACTTTTATACGGTACGTCCTACACCTATCAAAGTTTGCAACATACAAATGCTTGTAACTTTTTACTGGAGCGTCATAAAACCTTGAAATTTTGTAACAATAAAGTACTCGAGACTCTTGTCAATTTAAGCTATCGCTCAAGGCTATGCTACCCTTGAGTCCCAAATCAAACACTGATAAAACTTCAAATGGCCCTACCTTCTATACGGTATGTCCTACACCTATCAAAGTTTGCAACATACAAATGCTTGTAACTTTTTACTGGAGCGTCATAAAACCTTGAAATTTTGTAACAATAAAGTACTCGAGCCTCCTGTCAATTTAAGTTATAGCTCAAAGCTAGGCTACCCTTGATTCCCAAATCAAACACTGATAAAACTTCAAATGGCCCTAACTTCTATACAGTACGTCCTACACCTATCGAGTTTTGCAACAAACAAATGCTTGTAACTTTTTACTGGAGCGTCATAAAACCTTGAAATTTTGTAACAATAAAGTACTTGAGCCTCTTGTCCATTTAAGCTATCGCTAAAAGCTATGATACCCTTCAGTCCCAAATCAAACACTGATAAAACTTCAAATGGCCCCAACTTCTATACGGTACGTCCTTCACCTATCAAAGTTTGCAACATACAAATGCCTGTAACTTTTTACTGGAGCGTCATAAAATCTTGAAATTTTGTAACAATAAAGTACTCGAGCCTCTTGTCAATTTAAAGTATCGCTCAAAGCTATGCTACCCTTGAGTCCCAAATCAAACACTGATAAAACTTGAAATGGCCCTAACTTCTATACGGTACGTCTTACACCTATCAAAGTTTGCAACATACAAATGCTTGTAACTTTTTACTGGAGCGTCATAAAACCTTGAAATTTTGTAACAATAAAGTACTCGAGCCTCTTGTCCATTTAAGCTATCGCTCAAAGCTAGGCTACCCTTCAGTCCCAAATCAAACACTGATAAAACTTCAAATGGCCCTAACTTCTATACGGTACGTCCTACACCTATCGAGTTTTGCAACATACAAATGCTTGTAACTTTTTACTGGAGCGTCATAAAACCTTGCAATTTTGTAACAATAAAGTACTCGAGCCTCTTGTCCATTTAAGCTATCGCTCAAAGCTAGCGCTACGCTTAAGTCCCAAATCAAACACTGATAAAACTTCAAATGGCCCTAACTTCTATACAGTACGTCCTTCACCTATCAAAGTTTGCAACATACAAATGCTTGTAACTTTTTACTGGAGCGTCATAAAAACTTGAAATTTTGTAACAATAAAGTACTCGAGCCTCTTGTCAATTTAAGATATCGCTAAAAGCTATTCTACTCTTGAGTCCCAAATCAAACACTGATAAAACTTCAAATGGCCCTAACTTCTATACGGTACGTCCTACACCTATCAAAGTTTGCAACATACAAATGCTTGTAACTTTTTACTGGAGCGTCATAAAACCTTGAAATTTTGTAACAATAAAGTACTCGAGCCTCTTGTCAATTTAAGCTATCGCTCAAAGCTATGCTACCCTTGAGTCCCAAATCAAACACTGATAAAACTTCAAATGGCCCTAACTTCTATACGGTATGTCCTACACCTATCAAAGTTTGCAACATACAAATGCTTGTAACTTTTTACTGGAGCGTCATAAAACCTTGAAATTTTGTAACAATAAAGTACTCGAGCCTCTTGTCAATTTAAGCTATCGCTCAAAGCTAGCGCTACGCTTAAGTCCCAAATCAAACACTGATAAAACTGCAAATGGCCCTAACTTCTATCCGGTACGTCCTTCACCTATCAAAGTTTGCAACATACAAATGTTTGTAACTTTTTACTGGAGCGTCATAAAACCTTGAAGTTTTGTAACAATGAAGTACTCGAGCCTCTTGTCAATTTAAGCTATCGCTCAAAGCTATGCTACCCTTGAGTCCCAAATCAAACACTGATAAAACTTCAAATGGCCCTAACTTCTATACGGTACGGCCTACACCTATCAAAGTTTGCAACATACAAATGCTTGTAACCTTTTACTGGAGCGTCATAAAACTTTGAAATTTTGTAACAATAAAGTACTCGAGCCTCTTGTCAATTTAAGCTATCGCTAAAAGCTATTCTACTCTTGAGTCCCAAATCAAACACTGATAAAACTTCAAATGGGCCTAACTTCTATACGGTACGTCCTACACCTATCAAAGTTTGCAACATACAAATGCTTGTAACTTTTTACTGGAGCGTCATAAAACCTTGAAATTTTGTAACAATAAAGTACTCGAGCCTCTTGTCAATTTAAGCTATGGCTCAAAGCTATGCTACCCTTGAGTCCCAAATCAAACACTGATAAAACTTGAAATGGCCCTAACTGCTATACGGTACGTCTTACACCTATCAAAGTTTGCAACATACAAATGCTTGTAACTTTTTACTGGAACGTCATAAAACCTTGAAATTTTGTAACAATAAAGTACTCGAGCCTCTTGTCCATTTAAGCTATCGCTCAAAGCTAGGCTACCCTTCAGTCCCAAATCAAACACTGATAAAACTTCAAATGGCCCTAACTTCTATACGGTACGTCCTACACCTATCGAGTTTTGCAACATACAAATGCTTGTAACTTTTTACTGGAGCGTCATAAAACCTTGAAATTTTGTAACAATAAAGTACTCGAGCCTCTTGTCCATTTAAGCTATCGCTCATAGCTAGCGCTACGCTTAAGTCCCAAATCAAACACTGATAAAACTTCAAATGGCCCTAACTTCTATACAGTACGTCCTTCACCTATCAAAGTTTGCAACATACAAATGCTTGTAACTTTTTCTGGAGCGTCATAAAACCTTGAAATTTTGTAACAATAAAGTACTCGAGCCTCTTGTCAATTTAAGCTATCGCTAAAAGCTATTCTACTCTTGAGTCCCAAATCAAACACTGATAAAACTTCAAATGGCCCTAACTTTTATACGGTACGTCCTACACCTATCAAAGTTTGCAACATACAAATGCTTGTAACTTTTTACTGGAGCGTCATAAAACCTTGAAATTTTGTAACAATAAAGTACTCGAGACTCTTGTCAATTTAAGCTATCGCTCAAAGCTATGCTACCCTTGAGTCCCAAATCAAACACTGATAAAACTTCAAATGGCCCTAACTTCTATACGGTATGTCCTACACCTATCAAAGTTTGCAACATACGAATGCTTGTAACTTTTTACTGGAGCGTCATAAAACCTTGAAATTTTGTAACAATAAAGTACTCGAGCCTCCTGTCAATTTAAGTTATAGCTCAAAGCTAGGCTACCCTTGATTCCCAAATCAAACACTGATAAAACTTCAAATGGCCCTAACTTCTATACAGTACGTCCTACACCTATCGAGTTTTGCAACATACAAATGCTTGTAACTTTTTACTGGAGCGTCATAAAACCTTGAAATTTTGTAACAATAAAGTACTCGAGCCTCTTGTCCATTTAAGCTATCGCTAAAAGCTAGGCTACCCTTCAGTCCCAAATCAAACACTGATAAACCTTCAAATGGCCCCAACTTCTATACGGTACGTCCTTCACCTATCAAAGTTTGCAACATACAAATGCCTGTAACTTTTTACTGGAGCGTCATAAAATCTTGAAATTTTGTAACAATAAAGTACTCGAGCCTCTTGTCAATTTAAACTATCGCTCAAAGCTATGCTACCCTTGAGTCCCAAATCAAACACTGATAAAACTTGAAATGGCCCTAACTTCTATACGGTACGTCTTACACCTATCAAAGTTTGCAACATACAAATGCTTGTAACTTTTTACTGGAGCGTCCTAAAACCTTGAAATTTTGTAACAATAAAGTACTCGAGCCTCTTGTCCATTTAAGCTATCGCTCAAAGCTAGGCTACCCTTCAGTCCCAAATCAAACACTGATAAAACTTCAAATGGCCCTAACTTCTATACGGTACGTCCTACACCTATCGAGTTTTGCAACATACAAATGCTTGTAACTTTTTACTGGAGCGTCATAAAACCTTGCAATTTTGTAACAATAAAGTACGCGAGCCTCTTGTCCATTTAAGCTATCGCTCAAAGCTAGCGCTACGCTTAAGTCCCAAATCAAACACTGATAAAACTTCAAATGGCCCTAACTTCTATACAGTACGTCCTTCACCTATCAAAGTTTGCAACATACAAATGCTTGTAACTTTTTACTGGAGCGTCATAAAAACTTGAAATTTTGTAACAATAAAGTACTCGAGCCTCTTGTCAATTTAAGCTATCGCTCAAAGCTATGCTACCCTTGAGTCCCAAATCAAACACTGATAAAACTTCAAATGGCCCTAACTTCTATACGGTATGTCCTACACCTATCAAAGTTTGCAACATACAAATGCTTGTAACTTTTTACTGGAGCGTCATAAAATCTTGAAATTTTGTAACAATAAAGTACTCGAGCCTCTTGTCAATTTAAGCTATCGCTCAAAGCTAGCGCTACGCTTAAGTCCCAAATCAAACACTGATAAAACTGCAAATGGCCCTAACTTCTATCCGGTGCGTCCTTCACCTATCAAAGTTTGCAACATACAAATGTTTGTAACTTTTTACTGGAGCGTCATAAAACCTTGAAGTTTTGTAACAATGAAGTACTCGAGCCTCTTGCCAATTTAAGCTATCGCTCAAAGCTATGCTACCCTTGAGTCCCAAATCAAACACTGATAAAACTTCAAATGGCCCTAACTTCTATACGGTACGGCCTACACCTATCAAAGTTTGCAACATACAAATGCTTGTAACCTTTTACTGGAGCGTCATAAAACCTTGAAATTTTGTAACAATAAAATACTCGAGCCTCTTGTCAATTTAAGCTATCGCTAAAAGCTATTCTACTCTTGAGTCCTAAATCAAACACTGATAAAACTTCAAATGGGCCTAACTTCTATACGGTACGTCCTACACCTATCAAAGTTTGCAACATACAAATGCTTGTAACTTTTTACTGGAGCGTCATAAAACCTTGAAATTTTGTAACAATAAAGTACTCGAGCCTCTTGTCAATTTAAGCTATCGCTCAAAGCTATGCTACCCTTGAGTCCCAAATCAAACACTGATAAAACTTCAAATGGCCCTAACTTCTATACGGTATGTCCTACACCTATCAAAGTTTGCAACATACAAATGCTTGTAACTTTTTACTGGAGCGTCATAAAATCTTGAAATTTTGTCACAATAAAGTACTCGGGCCTCTTGTCAACTGTAAGCTATCGCTCAAAGCTATGCTACCCTTGAGTCCCACATCAAACACTTATGAAACTTCAAATGGGCCTAACTTCTATACGGTACGTCCAACACCTATCAAAGTTCGCAACATACAGATGCTTGTAACATTTTACTGGAGTGTCATAAAACCTTGAAATTTTGTAACAATAAAGTACTCGAGCCTCTTGCCAATAAAAGCTATCGCTCACAGCTACCGCTACCCTTGAATCCCAAATCAAACACTGATAAGACTTCAAATGGCCCTAACTTCTATACGGTACGTTCTACATCTATCAAAGTTTGCAACATACAAATGCTTGTAACTTTTTACTGGAACGTCATAAAACCTAGAAATTTTGTAACAATAAAGTACTCGAGCCTATTGTCCATTTAAGCTATCGCTCAAAGCTATGCTACCCTTGAGTCCCAAATGAAACACTGATAAAACTTCAAATGGCCCTAACTTACATACAGTACGTCCTACATCTATCGAGTTTTGCAACATACAAATGTTTGTAACTTTTTACTGGAGCGTCATAAAACCTTGAAATTTTGTAACAATAAAGTACTCGAGCCTCTTGTCAATTTAAGCTATCGCTCAAAGCTAGCGCTACGCTTAAGTCCCAAATCAAACACTGATAAAACTTCAAATGGCCCTAACTTCTATACGGTATGTCCTACACCTATCAAAGTTTGCAACATACAAATGCTTGTAACTTTTTACTGGAGCGTCATAAAACCTTGAAATTTTGTAACAATAAAGTACTCGAGCCTCCTGTCAATTTAAGCTATAGCTCAAAGCTAGGCTACCCTTGAGTCCCAAATCAAACACTGATAAAACTTCAAATGGCCCTAACTTCTATACGGTACGTCCTACACCTATCAAAGTTTGCAACATACAAATGCCTGTAACATTTTACTGGAGCGTCATAAAACCTTGAAATTTTGTAACAATAAAGTACTCGAGCCTCTTGTCAATTTAAGCTATCGCTCAAAGCTATGCTACCCTTGAGTCCCAACTCAAAAACTGATAAAACTTCAAATGGCCCTAACTTCTATACGGTACGTCTTACACCTATCAAAGTTTGCAAAATACAAAAGCTTGTAACTTTTTACTGGAGCGTCATAAAACCTTGAAATTTTGTAAAAATAAAGTACTCGAGCCTCCTGTCAATTTAAGCTATAGCTGAAAGCTAGGCTACCCTTGAGTCCAAAATCAAACACTGATAAAACTCAAAATGGCCCTAACTTCTATACGGTACGTCCTACACCTATCAGAGTTTGCAACATACAAAAGCTTGTAACTTTTTACTGGAGCGTCATAAAACCTTGAAATTTTGTAACAATAAAGTACTCGAGCCTCTTGTCCATTTAAGCTATCGCTCAAAGCTAGGCTACCCTTGAGTCCCAAATCAAACACTGATAAAACTTCAAATGGCCCTAACTTCTATACGGTACATCCTACACCTATCGAGTTTTGCAACGTACAAATGCTTGTCACTTTTTACTGGAGCGTCATAAAACCTTGAAATTTTGTAACAATAAAGTACTCGAGCCTATTGTCCATTTAAGCTATCGCTCAAAGCTAGGCTACCCTTGAGTCCCAAATCAAACATTGATAAAACTTCAAATGGCCCAAACTTACATACAGTACGTCCTACATCTATCGAGTTTTGCAACATACAAATGTTTGTAACTTTTTACTGGAGCGTCATAAAACCTTGAAATTTTGTAACAATAAAGTACTCGAGCCTCCTGTCAATTTAAGTTATAGCTCAAAGCTAGGCTACCCTTGATTCCCAAATCAAACACTGATAAAACTTCAAATGGCCCTAACTTCTATACAGTACGTCCTACACCTATCGAGTTTTGCAACATACAAATGCTTGTAACTTTTTACTGGAGCGTCATAAAACCTTGAAATTTTGTAACAATAAAGTACTCGAGCCTCTTGTCCATTTAAGCTATCGCTAAAAGCTAGGCTACCCTTCAGTCCCAAATCAAACACTGATAAACCTTCAAATGGCCCCAACTTCTATACGGTACGTCCTTCACCTATCAAAGTTTGCAACATACAAATGCCTGTAACTTTTTACTGGAGCGTCATAAAATCTTGAAATTTTGTAACAATAAAGTACTCGAGCCTCTTGTCAATTTAAACTATCGCTCAAAGCTATGCTACCCTTGAGTCCCAAATCAAACACTGATAAAACTTGAAATGGCCCTAACTTCTATACGGTACGTCTTACACCTATCAAAGTTTGCAACATACAAATGCTTGTAACTTTTTACTGGAGCGTCATAAAACCTTGAAATTTTGTAACAATAAAGTACTCGAGCCTCTTGTCCATTTAAGCTATCGCTCAAAGCTAGGCTACCCTTCAGTCCCAAATCAAACACTGATAAAACTTCAAATGGCCCTAACTTCTATACGGTACGTCCTACACCTATCGAGTTTTGCAACATACAAATGCTTGTAACTTTTTACTGGAGCGTCATAAAACCTTGCAATTTTGTAACAATAAAGTACGCGAGCCTCTTGTCCATTTAAGCTATCGCTCAAAGCTAGCGCTACGCTTAAGTCCCAAATCAAACACTGATAAAACTTCAAATGGCCCTAACTTCTATACAGTACGTCCTTCACCTATCAAAGTTTGCAACATACAAATGCTTGTAACTTTTTACTGGAGCGTCATAAAAACTTGAAATTTTGTAACAATAAAGTACTCGAGCCTCTTGTCAATTTAAGCTATCGCTAAAAGCTATTCTACTCTTGAGTCTCAAATCAAACACTGATAAAACTTCAAATGGCCCTAACTTCTATACGGTACGTCCTACACCTATCAAAGTTTGCAACATACAAATGCTTGTAACTTTTTACTGGAGCGTCATAAAACCTTGAAATTTTGTAACAATAAAGTACTCGAGCCTCTTGTCAATTTAAGCTATCGCTCAAAGCTATGCTACCCTTGAGTCCCAAATCAAACACTGATAAAACTTCAAATGGCCCTAACTTCTATACGGTATGTCCTACACCTATCAAAGTTTGCAACATACAAATGCTTGTAACTTTTTACTGGAGCGTCATAAAACCTTGAAATTTTGTAACAATAAAGTACTCGAGCCTCTTGTCCATTTAAGCTATCGCTCAAAGCTAGGCTACCCTTCAGTCCCAAATCAAACACTGATAAAACTTCAAATGGCCCTAACTTCTATACGGTACGTCCTACACCTATCGAGTTTTGCAACATACAAATGCTTGTAACTTTTTACTGGAGCGTCATAAAACCTTGCAATTTTGTAACAATAAAGTACGCGAGCCTCTTGTCCATTTAAGCTATCGCTCAAAGCTAGCGCTACGCTTAAGTCCCAAATCAAACACTGATAAAACTTCAAATGGCCCTAACTTCTATACAGTACGTCCTTCACCTATCAAAGTTTGCAACATACAAATGCTTGTAACTTTTTACTGGAGCGTCATAAAAACTTGAAATTTTGTAACAATAAAGTACTCGAGCCTCTTGTCAATTTAAGCTATCGCTAAAAGCTATTCTACTCTTGAGTCTCAAATCAAACACTGATAAAACTTAAAATGGCCCTAACTTCTATACGGTACGTCCTACACCTATCAAAGTTTGCAACATACAAATGCTTGTAACTTTTTACTGGAGCGTCATAAAACCTTGAAATTTTGTAACAATAAAGTACTCGAGCCTCTTGTCAATTTAAGCTATCGCTCAAAGCTATGCTACCCTTGAGTCCCAAATCAAACACTGATAAAACTTCAAATGGCCCTAACTTCTATGCGGTATGTCCTACACCTATCAAAGTTTGCAACATACAAATGCTTGTAACTTTTTACTGGAGCGTCATAAAACCTTGAAATTTTGTAACAATAAAGTACTCGAGCCTCCTGTCAATTTAAGCTATAGCTCAAAGCTAGGCTACCCTTGAGTCCCAAATCAAACACTGATAAAACTCAAAATGGCCCTAACTTCTATACGGTACGTCCTACACCTATCAGAGTTTGCAACATACAAAAGCTTGTAACTTTTTACTGGAGCGTCATAAAACCTTGAAATTTTGTAACAATAAAGTACTCGAGCCTCTTGTCAATTTAAGCTATCGCTCAAAGCTAGCGCTACGCTTAAGTCCCAAATCAAACACTGATAAAACTGCAAATGGCCCTAACTTCTATCCGGTACGTCCTTCACCTATCAAAGTTTGCAACATACAAATGTTTGTAACTTTTTACTGGAGCGTCATAAAACCTTGAAGTTTTGTAACAATGAAGTACTCGAGCCTCTTGTCAATTTAAGCTATCGCTCAAAGCTATGCTACCCTTGAGTCCCAAATCAAACACTGATAAAACTTCAAATGGCCCTAACTTCTATACGGTACGGCCTACACCTATCAAAGTTTGCAACATACAAATGCTTGTAACCTTTTACTGGAGCGTCATAAAACCTTGAAATTTTGTAACAATAAAGTACTCGAGCCTCTTGTCAATTTAAGCTATCGCTAAAAGCTATTCTACTCTTGAGTCCTAAATCAAACACTGATAAAACTTCAAATGGGCCTAACTTCTATACGGTACGTCCTACACCTATCAAAGTTTGCAACATACAAATGCTTGTAACTTTTTACTGGAGCGTCATAAAACCGTGAAATTTTGTAACAATAAAGTACTCGAGCCTCTTGTCAATTTAAGCTATCGCTCAAAGCTATGCTACCCTTGAGTCCCAAATCAAACACTGATAAAACTTCAAATGGCCCTAACTTCTATACGGTATGTCCTACACCTATCAAAGTTTGCAACATACAAATGCTTGTAACTTTTTACTGGAGCGTCATAAAACCTTGAAATTTTGTAACAATAAAGTACTCGAGCCTCCTGTCAATTTAAGCTATAGCTCAAAGCTAGGCTACCCTTGAGTCCCAAATCAAACACTGATAAAACTCAAAATGGCCCTAACTTCTATACGGTACGTCCTACACCTATCAGAGTTTGCAACATACAAAAGCTTGTAACTTTTTACTGGAGCGTCATAAAACCTTGAAATTTTGTAACAATAAAGTACTCGAGCCTCTTGTCCATTTAAGCTATCGCTCAAAGCTAGGCTACCCTTGAGTCCCAAATCAAACACTGATATAACTTCAAATAGCCCTAACTTCTATACGGTACGTCCTACACCTATCGAATTTTGCAACATACAAATGCTTGTAACTTTTTACTAGAGCGTCATAAAACCTTGAAATTTTGTAACAATAAAGTACTTGAGCCTCTTGTCCATTTAATCTATCGCTCAAAGCTCGGCTACTCTTGAGTCCCAAATCAAACACTGATAAAACTTCAAATGGCCCTAACTTCTATACAGTACGTCCTACACCTATCGAGTTTTGCAACATACAAATGCTTGTAACTTTTTACTGGAGCGTCATAAAACCTTGAAATTTTGTAACAATAAAGTACTCGAGCCTCTTGTCAATTTAAGCTATCGCTGAAAGCTAGCGCTACGCTTAAGTCCCAAATCAAACACTGATAAAACTGCAAATGGCCCTAACTTCTATCCGGTACGTCCTTCACCTATCAAAGTTTGCAACATACAAATGCTTGTAACTTTTTACTGGAGCGTCATAAAACCTTGAAGTTTTGTAACAATGAAGTACTCGAGCCTCTTGTCAATTTAAGCTATCGCTCAAAGCTATGCTACGCTTAAGTCCCAAATCAAACACTGATAAAACTTCAAATGGCCCTAACTTCTATACGGTACGGCCTACACCTATCAAAGTTTGCAACATACAAATGCTTGTAACCTTTTACTGGAGCGTCATAAAACCTTGAAATTTTGTAACAATAAAGTACTCGGGCCTCTTGTCAATTTAAGCTATCGCTCAATGCTATGCTACCCTTGAGTCCCACATCAAACACTGATAAAACTTCAAATGGCCCTAACTTCTATACGGTACGTCCTACACCTATCAAAGTTTGCAACATACAAATGCTTGCAACTTTTTACTGGAGTGTCATAAAACCTTGAAATTTTGTAACAATAAAGTACTCGAGCCTCTTGTTAATAAAAGCTATCGCTCACAGCTACCGCTACGCTTGAGTCCCAAATCAAACACTGATAAGACTTCAAATGGCCCTAACTTCTATACGGTACGTCCTACACCTATCAAAGTTTGCAACATACAAATGCTTGTAACTTTTACCGGAGCGTCATAAAACCTAGAAATTTTGTAACAATAAAGTACTCGAGCCTCTTGTCCATTTAAGCTATCGCTCAAAGCAATGCTACCCTTGAGTCCCAAATCAAACACTGATAAAACTTCAAATGGCCCTAACTTCAATACGGTACGTTCTACACCTATCAAAGTTTACAACACACAAATGCTTGTACCTTGTTACTGGAGTGTCATAAAACTTTGAAATTTTGTAACAATAAAGTACTCGAGCCTCTTGTCCATTTAAGCTATCGCTCAAAGCTAGGCAACCCTTGAGTCCCAAATCAAACACTGATAAAACTTCAAATGGCCCTAACATATATACGGTACGTCCTACACCTATCGAGTTTTGCAACATACAAATGCTTGTAACTTTTTACTGGAGCGTCATAAAACCTTGAAATTTTGTTACAATAAAGTACTCGAGCCTATTGTCCATTTAAACTATCGCTCAAAGCTAGGGTACCCTTGAGTCCCAAATCAAACATTGATTAAACTTCAAATGGCCCTAACTTACATACAGTACGTCCTACATCTATCGAGTTTTGCAACATACAAATGCTTGTAACTTTTTACTGGAGCGTCATAAAACCTTGAAATTTTGTAACAATAAAGTACTCGAGCCTCCTGTCAATTTAAGCTATAGCTCAAAGCTAGGCTACCCTTGAGCCCGAAATCAAACACTGATACAACTTCAAATGGCCCTAACTTCTATACGGTACGTCCTACACCTATCAAAGTTTGCAACATACAAATGCCTGTAACATTTTACTGGAGCGTCATAAAACCTTGAAATTCTGTAACAATAAAGTACTCGAGCCTCTTGTCAATTTAAGCTATCACTCAAAGCTATGCTACCCTTGAGTCCCAAATCAAACACTGATAAAACTTCAAATGGCCCTCACTTCTATACGATACGGCCCACACCTATCAAAGTTTGCAACATACAATTGCTTGTAACCTTTTACTGGAGCGTCATAAAACCTTGAAATTTTGTAACAATAAAGTACTCGGGCCTCTTGTCAACTGTAAGCTATCGCTCAAAGCTATGCTACCCTTGAGTCCCACATCAAACACTGATGAAACTTCAAATGGCCCTAACTTCTATACGGTACGTCCAACACCTATCAAAGTTCGCAACATACAGATGCTTGTAACTTTTTACTGGAGTGTCATAAAACCTTGAAATTTTGTAACAATAAAGTACTCGAGCCTCTTGCCAATAAAAGCTATCGCTCTCAGCTACCGCTACCCTTGAGTCCCAAATCAAACACTGATAAGACTTCAAATGGCCCTAACTTCTATACGGTACGTCCTACATCTATCAAAGTTTGCAACATACAAATGCTTGTAACTTTTTACTGGAACGTCATAAAACCTAGAAATTTTGTAACAATAAAGTACTCGAGCCTATTGTCCATTTAAGCTATCGCTCAAAGCTATGCTACCCTTGAGTCCCAAATGAAACACTGATAAAACTTCAAATGGCCCTAACTTACATACAGTACGTCCTACATCTATCGAGTTTTGCAACATACAAATGTTTGTAACTTTTTACTGGAGCGTCATAAAACCTTGAAATTTTGTAACAATAAAGTACTCGAGCCTCTTGTCAATTTAAGCTATCGCTCAAAGCTAGCGCTACGCTTAAGTCCCAAATCAAACACTGATAAAACTTCAAATGGCCCTAACTTCTATACGGTATGTCCTACACCTATCAAAGTTTGCAACATACAAATGCTTGTAACTTTTTACTGGAGCGTCATAAAACCTTGAAATTTTGTAACAATAAAGTACTCGAGCCTCCTGTCAATTTAAGCTATAGCTCAAAGCTAGGCTACCCTTGAGTCCGAAATCAAACACTGATAAAACTTCAAATGGCCCTAACTTCTATACGGTACGTCCTACACCTATCAAAGTTTGCAACATACAAATGCCTGTAACATTTTACTGGAGCGTCATAAAACCTTGAAATTTTGTAACAATAAAGTACTCGAGCCTCTTGTCAATTTAAGCTATCGCTCAAAGCTATGCTACCCTTGAGTCCCAACTCAAAAACTGATAAAACTTCAAATGGCCCTAACTTCTATACGGTACGTCTTACACCTATCAAAGTTTGCAAAATACAAAAGCTTGTAACTTTTTACTGGAGCGTCATAAAACCTTGAAATTTTGTAAAAATAAAGTACTCGAGCCTCCTGTCAATTTAAGCTATAGCTGAAAGCTAGGCTACCCTTGAGTCCAAAATCAAACACTGATAAAACTCAAAATGGCCCTAACTTCTATACGGTACGTCCTACACCTATCAGAGTTTGCAACATACAAAAGCTTGTAACTTTTTACTGGAGCGTCATAAAACCTTGAAATTTTGTAACAATAAAGTACTCGAGCCTCTTGTCCATTTAAGCTATCGCTCAAAGCTAGGCTACCCTTGAGTCCCAAATCAAACACTGATAAAACTTCAAATGGCCCTAACTTCTATACGGTACATCCTACACCTATCGAGTTTTGCAACGTACAAATGCTTGTCACTTTTTACTGGAGCGTCATAAAACCTTGAAATTTTGTAACAATAAAGTACTCGAGCCTATTGTCCATTTAAGCTATCGCTCAAAGCTAGGCTACCCTTGAGTCCCAAATCAAACATTGATAAAACTTCAAATGGCCCTAACTTACATACAGTACGTCCTACATCTATCGAGTTTTGCAACATACAAATGTTTGTAACTTTTTACTGGAGCGTCATAAAACCTTGAAATTTTGTAACAATAAAGTACTCGAGCCTCTTGTCAATTTAAGCTATCGCTCAAAGCTAGCGCTACGCTTAAGTCCCAAATCAAACACTGATAAAACTTCAAATGGCCCTAACTTCTATACGGTATGTCCTACACCTATCAAAGTTTGCAACATACAAATGCTTGTAACTTTTTACTGGAGCGTCATAAAACCTTGAAATTTTGTAACAATAAAGTACTCGAGCCTCCTGTCAATTTAAGCTATAGCTCAAAGCTAGGCTACCCTTGAGTCCGAAATCAAACACTGATAAAACTTCAAATGGCCCTAACTTCTATACGGTACGTCCTACACCTATCAAAGTTTGCAACATACAAATGCCTGTAACATTTTACTGGAGCGTCATAAAACCTTGAAATTTTGTAACAATAAAGTACTCGAGCCTCTTGTCAATTTAAGCTATCGCTCAAAGCTATGCTACCCTTGAGTCCCAACTCAAAAACTGATAAAACTTCAAATGGCCCTAACTTCTATACGGTACGTCTTACACCTATCAAAGTTTGCAAAATACAAAAGCTTGTAACTTTTTACTGGAGCGTCATAAAACCTTGAAATTTTGTAAAAATAAAGTACTCGAGCCTCTTGTCCATTTAAGCTATCGCTCAAAGCTAGGCTACCCTTGAGTCCCAAATGAAACACTAATAAAACTTCAAATGGCCCTAACTTACATACAGTACGTCCTACACCTATCGAGTTTTGCAACGTACAAATGCTTGTAACTTTTTACTGGAGCGTCATAAAACCTTGAAATTTTGTAACAATAAAGTACTCGGGCCTCTTGTCAACTGTAAGCTATCGCTCAAAGCTATGCTACCCTTGAGTCCCACATCAAACACTGATGAAACTTCAAATGGCCCTAACTTCTATACGGTACGTCCAACACCTATCAAAGTTCGCAACATACAGATGCTTGTAACTTTTTACTGGAGTGTCATAAAACCTTGAAATTTTGTAACAATAAAGTACTCGAGCCTCTTGTCAATAAAAGCTATCGCTCACAGCTACCGCTACCCTTGAGTCCCAAATCAAACACTGATAAGACTTCAAATGGCCCTAACTTCTATACGGTACGTCCTACATCTATCAAAGTTTGCAACATACAAATGCTTGTAACTTTTTACTGGAGCGTCATAAAACCTAGAAATTTTGTAACAATAAAGTACTCGAGCCTATTGTCCATTTAAGCTATCGCTCAAAGCTATGCTACCCTTGAGTCCCAAATGAAACAATGATAAAACTTCAAATGGCCCTAACTTACATACAGTACGTCCTACATCTATCGAATTTTGCAACATACAAATGTTTGTAACTTTTTACTGGAGCGTCATAAAACCTTGAAATTTTGTAACAATAAAGTACTCGAGCCTCTTGTCAATTTAAGCTATCGCTCAAAGCTAGCGCTACGCTTAAGTCCCAAATCAAACACTGATAAAACTTCAAATGGCCCTAACTTCTATACGGTATGTCCTACACCTATCAAAGTTTGCAACATACAAATGCTTGTAACTTTTTACTGGAGCGTCATAAAACCTTGAAATTTTGTAACAATAAAGTACTCGAGCCTCCTGTCAATTTAAGCTATAGCTCAAAGCTAGGCTACCCTTGAGTCCGAAATCAAACACTGATAAAACTTCAAATGGCCCTAACTTCTATACGGTACGTCCTACACCTATCAAAGTTTGCAACATACAAATGCCTGTAACATTTTACTGGAGCGTCATAAAACCTTGAAATTTTGTAACAATAAAGTACTCGAGCCTCTTGTCAATTTAAGCTATCGCTCAAAGCTATGCTACCCTTGAGTCCCAACTCAAAAACTGATAAAACTTCAAATGGCCCTAACTTCTATACGGTACGTCTTACACCTATCAAAGTTTGCAAAATACAAAAGCTTGTAACTTTTTACTGGAGCGTCATAAAACCTTGAAATTTTGTAAAAATAAAGTACTCGAGCCTCCTGTCAATTTAAGCTATAGCTCAAAGCTAGGCTACCCTTGAGTCCCAAATCAAACACTGATAAAACTCAAAATGGCCCTAACTTCTATACGGTACGTCCTACACCTATCAGAGTTTGCAACATACAAAAGCTTGTAACTTTTTACTGGAGCGTCATAAAACCTTGAAATTTTGTAACAATAAAGTACTCGAGCCTCTTGTCCATTTAAGCTATCGCTCAAAGCTAGGCTACCCTTGAGTCCCAAATCAAACACTGATAAAACTTCAAATGGCCCTAACTTCTATACGGTACATCCTACACCTATCGAGTTTTGCAACGTACAAATGCTTGTCACTTTTTACTGGAGCGTCATAAAACCTTGAAATTTTGTAACAATAAAGTACTCGAGCCTATTGTCCATTTAAGCTATCGCTCAAAGCTAGGCTACCCTTGAGTCCCAAATCAAACATTGATAAAACTTCAAATGGCCCTAACTTACATACAGTACGTCCTACATCTATCGAGTTTTGCAACATACAAATGTTTGTAACTTTTTACTGGAGCGTCATAAAACCTTGAAATTTTGTAACAATAAAGTACTCGAGCCTCTTGTCAATTTAAGCTATCGCTCAAAGCTAGCGCTACGCTTAAGTCCCAAATCAAACACTGATAAAACTTCAAATGGCCCTAATTTCTATACGGTATGTCCTACACCTATCAAAGTTTGCAACATACAAATGCTTTTTACTGGAGCGTCATAAAACCTTGAAATTTTGTAACAATAAAGTACTCGAGCCTCTTGTCAATTTAAGCTATCGCTCAAAGCTATGCTACCCTTGAGTCCCAAATGAAACACTGATAAAACTTCAAATGGCCCTAACTTCTATACAGTACGTCCTACACCTATCGAGTTTTGCAACATACAAATGCTTGTAACTTTTTACTGGAACGTCATAAAACCTTGAAATTTTGTAACAATAAAGTACTCGAGCCTCTTTTGCATATTTTGAGCTATCGCTCAAAATATGCTACCCTTGAGTCCCAAATCAAACACTGATAAAACTTCAAATGTCCCTAACTTCTATACGGTATGTCCTACACCTATCAAAGTTTGCAACATACAAATGCTTGTAACTTTTTACTGGGGCGTCATAAAACCTTGAAATTTTGTAACAATAAAGTACTCGAGCCTCCTGTCAATTTAAGCTATAGCTCAAAGCTAGGCTACCCTTGAGCCCGAAATCAAACACTGATAAAACTTCAAAGGGCCCTAACTTCTATACGGTACGTCCTACACCTATCAAAGTTTGCAACATACAAATGCTTGTAACCTTTTACTGGAGCGTCATAAAACCTTGAAATTTTGTAACAATAAAGTACTCGGGCCTCTTGTCAACTGTAAGCTATCGCTCAAAGCTATGCTACCCTTGAGTCCCACATCAAACACTGATGAAACTTCAAATGGCCCTAACTTCTATACGGTACGTCCAACACCTATCAAAGTTCGCAACATACAGATGCTTGTAACTTTTTACTGGAGTGTCATAAAACCTTGAAATTTTGTAACAATAAAGTACTCGAGCCTCTTGCCAATAAAAGCTATCGCTCACAGCTACCGCTACCCTTGAGTCCCAAATCAAACACTGATAAGACTTCAAATGGCCCTAGCTTCTATACGGTACGTCCTACATCTATCAAAGTTTGCAACATACAAATGCTTGTAACTTTTTACTGGAACGTCATAAAACCTAGAAATTTTGTAACAATAAAGTACTCGAGCCTATTGTCCATTTAAGCTATCGCTCAAAGCTATGCTACCCTTGAGTCCCAAATGAAACACTGATAAAACTTCAAATGGCCCTAACTTACATACAGTACGTCCTACATCTATCGAGTTTTGCAACATACAAATGTTTGTAACTTTTTACTGGAGCGTCATAAAACCTTGAAATTTTGTAACAATAAAGTACTCGAGCCTCTTGTCAATTTAAGCTATCGCTCAAAGCTAGCGCTACGCTTAAGTCCCAAATCAAACACTGATAAAACTTCAAATGGCCCTAACTTCTATACGGTATGTCCTACACCTATCAAAGTTTGCAACATACAAATGCTTGTAACTTTTTACTGGAGCGTCATAAAACCTTGAAATTTTGTAACAATAAAGTACTCGAGCCTCCTGTCAATTTAAGCTATAGCTCAAAGCTACGCTACCCTTGAGTCCGAAATCAAACACTGATAAAACTTCAAATGGCCCTAACTTCTATACGGTACGTCCTACACCTATCAAAGTTTGCAACATACAAATGCCTGTAACATTTTACTGGAGCGTCATAAAACCTTGAAATTTTGTAACAATAAAGTACTCGAGCCTCTTGTCAATTTAAGCTATCGCTCAAAGCTATGCTACCCTTGAGTCCCAACTCAAAAACTGATAAAACTTCAAATGGCCCTAACTTCTATACGGTACGTCTTACACCTATCAAAGTTTGCAAAATACAAAAGCTTGTAACTTTTTACTGGAGCGTCATAAAACCTTGAAATTTTGTAAAAATAAAGTACTCGAACCTCCTGTCAATTTAAGCTATAGCTGAAAGCTAGGCTACCCTTGAGTCCAAAATCAAACACTGATAAAACTCAAAATGGCCCTAACTTCTATACGGTACGTCCTACACCTATCAGAGTTTGCAACATACAAAAGCTTGTAACTTTTTACTGGAGCGTCATAAAACCTTGAAATTTTGTAACAATAAAGTACTCGAGCCTCTTGTCCATTTAAGCTATCGCTCAAAGCTAGGCTACCCTTGAGTCCCAAATCAAACACTGATAAAACTTCAAATGGCCCTAACTTCTATACGGTACATCCTACACCTATCGAGTTTTGCAACGTACAAATGCTTGTCACTTTTTACTGGAGCGTCATAAAACCTTGAAATTTTGTAACAATAAAGTACTCGAGCCTCCTGTCAATTTAAGCTATAGCTCAAAGCTACGCTACCCTTGAGTCCGAAATCAAACACTGATAAAACTTCAAATGGCCCTAACTTCTATACGGTACGTCCTACACCTATCAAAGTTTGCAACATACAAATGCCTGTAACATTTTACTGGAGCGTCATAAAACCTTGAAATTTTGTAACAATAAAGTACTCGAGCCTCTTGTCAATTTAAGCTATCGCTCAAAGCTATGCTACCCTTGAGTCCCAACTCAAACACTGATAAAACTTCAAATGGCCCTAACTTCTATACGGTACGTCTTACACCTATCAAAGTTTGCAAAATACAAAAGCTTGTAACTTTTTACTGGAGCGTCATAAAACCTTGAAATTTTGTAAAAATAAAGTACTCGAGCCTCCTGTCAATTTAAGCTATAGCTGAAAGCTAGGCTACCCTTGAGTCCAAAATCAAACACTGATAAAACTCAAAATGGCCCTAACTTCTATACGGTACGTCCTACACCTATCAGAGTTTGCAACATACAAAAGCTTGTAACTTTTTACTGGAGCGTCATAAAACCTTGAAATTTTGTAACAATAAAGTACTCGAGCCTCTTGTCCATTTAAGGTATCGCTCAAAGCTAGGCTACCCTTGAGTCCCAAATCAAACACTGATAAAACTTCAAATGGCCCTAACTTCTATACGGTACATCCTACACCTATCGAGTTTTGCAACGTACAAATGCTTGTCACTTTTTACTGGAGCGTCATAAAACCTTGAAATTTTGTAACAATAAAGTACTCGAGCCTATTGTCCATTTAAGCTATCGCTCAAAGCTAGGCTACCCTTGAGTCCCAAATCAAACATTGATAAAACTTCAAATGGCCCTAACTTACATACAGTACGTCCTACATCTATCGAGTTTTGCAACATACAAATGTTTGTAACTTTTTACTGGAGCGTCATAAAACCTTGAAATTTTGTAACAATAAAGTACTCGAGCCTCTTGTCAATTTAAGCTATCGCTCAAAGCTAGCGCTACGCTTAAGTCCCAAATCAAACACTGATAAAACTTCAAATGGCCCTAACTTCTATACGGTATGTCCTACACCTATCAAAGTTTGCAACATACAAATGCTTGTAACTTTTTACTGGAGCGTCATAAAACCTTGAAATTTTGTAACAATAAAGTACTCGAGCCTCCTGTCAATTTAAGCTATAGCTCAAAGCTAGGCTACCCTTGAGTCCGAAATCAAACACTGATAAAACTTCAAATGGCCCTAACTTCTATACGGTACGTCCTACACCTATCAAAGTTTGCAACATACAAATGCCTGTAACATTTTACTGGAGCGTCATAAAACCTTGAAATTTTGTAACAATAAAGTACTCGAGCCTCTTGTCAATTTAAGCTATCGCTCAAAGCTATGCTACCCTTGAGTCCCAACTCAAAAACTGATAAAACTTCAAATGGCCCTAACTTCTATACGGTACGTCTTACACCTATCAAAGTTTGCAAAATACAAAAGCTTGTAACTTTTTACTGGAGCGTCATAAAACTAAAAAAAAAAAAATTAAGCTATAGCTCAAAGCTAGGCTACCCTTGAGCCCGAAATCAAACACTGATAAAACTTCAAAGGGCCCTAACTTCTATACGGTACGTCCTACACCTATCAAAGTTTGCAACATACAAATGCCTGTAACATTTTACTGGAGCGTTATAAAACCTTGAAATTTTGTAACAATAAAGTACTCGAGCCTCTTGTCAATTTAAGCTATCGCTCAAAGCTATGCTACCATTGAGTCCCAACTCAAAAACTGATAAAACTTCAAATGGCCCTAACTTCTATACGGTACGTCTTACACCTATCAAAGTTTGCAAAATACAAAAGCTTGTAACTTTTTACTGGAGCGTCATAAAACCTTGAAATTTTGTAAAAATAAAGTACTCGAGCCTCTTGTCCATTTAAGTTATCGCTCAAAGCTAGGCTACCCTTGAGTCCCAAATCAAACACTGATAAAACTTCAAATGGCCCTAACTTCTATACAGTACGTCCTACACCTATCGAGTTTTGCAACATACAAATGCTTGTAACTTTTTACTGTAGCGTCATAAAACCTTGAAATTTTGTAACAATAAAGTACTCGAGCCTCTTGTCAATTTAAGCTATCGCTCAAAGCTAGCGCTAGGCTTAAGCCCCAAATCAAACACTGATAAAACTGCAAATGGCCCTAACTTCTATCCGGTACGTCCTTCACCTATCAAAGTTTGCAACATACAAATGCTTGTAACTTTTTACTGGAGGGTTATAAAACCTAGAAATTCTGTAACAATAAAGTACTCGAGCCTCTTGTCAATTTAAGCTATCACTCAAAGCTATGCTACCCTTGAGTCCCAAATCAAACACTGATAAAACTTCAAATGGCCCTCACTTCTATACGATACGGCCCACACCTATCAAAGTTTGCAACATACAAATGCTTGTAACCTTTCACTGGAGCGTCATAAAACCTTGAAATTTTTTAACAATAAAGTACTCGGGCCTCTTGTCAATTGTAAGCTATCGCTCAAAGCTATGCTACCCTTGAGTCCCACATCAAACACTGATGAAACTTCAAATGGCCCTAACTTCTATACGGTACGTCCAACAACTATCAAAGTTCGCAACATACAGATGCTTGTAACTTTTTACTGGAGTGTCATAAAACCTTGAAATTTTGTAACAATAAAGTACTCGAGCCTCTTGTCAATAAAAGCTATCGCTCACAGCTACCGCTACCCTTGAGTCCCAAATCAAACACTGATAAGACTTCAAATGGCCCTAACTTCTATACGGTACGTCCTACATCTATCAAAGTTTGCAACATACAAATGCTTGTAACTTTTTACTGGAGCGTCATAAAACCTAGAAATTTTGTAACAATAAAGTACTCGAGCCTATTGTCCATTTAAGCTATCGCTCAAAGCTATGCTACCCTTGAGTCCCAAATGAATCACTGATAAAACTTCAAATGGCCCTAACTTACATACAGTACGTCCTACATCTATCGAGTTTTGCAACATACAAATGTTTGTAACTTTTTACTGGAGCGTCATAAAACCTTGAAATTTTGTAACAATAAAGTACTCGAGCCTCTTGTCAATTTAAGCTATCGCTCAAAGCTAGCGCTACGCTTAAGTCCCAAATCAAACACTGATAAAACTTCAAATAGCCCTAACTTCTATACGGTATGTCCTACACCTATCAAAGTTTGCAACATACAAATGCTTGTAACTTTTTACTGGAGCGTCATAAAACCTTGAAATTTTGTAACAATAAAGTACTCGAGCCTCCTGTCAATTTAAGCTATAGCTCACAGCTAGGCTACCCTTGAGTCCGAAATCAAACACTGATAAAACTTCAAATGGCCCTAACTTCTATATGGTACGTCCTACACCTATCAAAGTTTGCAACATACAAATGCCTGTAACATTTTACTGGAGCGTCATAAAACCTTGAAATTTTGTAACAATAAAGTACTCGAGCCTCTTGTCAATTTAAGCTATCGCTCAAAGCTATGCTACCCTTGAGTCCCAACTCAAAAACTGATAAAACTTCAAATGGCCCTAACTTCTATACGGTACGTCTTACACCTATCAAAGTTTGCAAAATACAAAAGCTTGTAACTTTTTACTGGAGCGTCATAAAACCTTGAAATTTTGTAACAATAAAGTACTCGAGCATCTTGTCCATTTAAGCTATCGCTTAAAGCTAGGCTACCCTTGAGTCCCAAATCAAACACTGATAAAACTTCAAATGGCCCTAACTTCTATACAGTACGTCCTACACCTATCGAGTTTTGCAACATACAAATGCTTGTAACTTTTTACTGTAGCGTCATAAAACCTTGAAATTTTGTAACAATAAAGTACTCGAGCCTCTTGTCAATTTAAGCTATCGCTCAAAGCTAGCGCTACGCTTAAGTCCCAAATCAAACACTGATAAAACTGCAAATGGCCCTAACTTCTATCCGGTACGTCCTTCACCTATCAAAGTTTGCAACATACAAATGCTTGTAACTTTTTACTGGAGCGTCATAAAACCTTGAAATTCTGTAACAATAAAGTACTCGAGCCTCTTGTCAATTTAACCTATCACTCAAAGCTATGCTACCCTTGAGTCCCAAATCAAACACTGATAAAACTTCAAATGGCCCTCACTTCTATACGATACGGCCCACACCTATCAAAGTTTGCAACATACAAATGCTTGTAACCTTATACTGGAGCGTCATAAAACCTTGAAATTTTGTAACAATAAAGTACTCGAGCCTCTTGTCCATTTAAGCTATCGCTCAAAGCTATGCTACCCTTGAGTCCCAAATGAAACACTGATAAAACTTCAAATGGCCCTAACTTACATACAGTACGTCCTACATCTATCGAGTTTTGCAACATACAAATGTTTGTAACTTTTTACTGGAGCGTCATAAAACCTTGAAATTTTGTAACAATAAAGTACTCGAGCCTCTTGTCAATTTAAGCTATCGCTCAAAGCTAGCGCTACGCTTAAGTCCCAAATCAAACACTGATAAAACTTCAGATGGCCCTAACTTCTATACGGTATGTCCTACACCTATCAAAGTTTGCAACATACAAATGCTTGTAACTTTTTACTGGAGCGTCATAAAACCTTGAAATTTTGTAACAATAAAGTACTAGAGCCTCCTGTCAATTTAAGCTATAGCTCAAAGCTAGGCTACCCTTGAGTCCGAAATCAAACACTGATAAAACTTCAAATGGCCCTAACTTCTATACGGTACGTCCTACACCTATCAAAGTTTGCAACATACAAATGCCTGTAACATTTTACTGGAGCGTCATAAAACCTTGAAATTTTGTAACAATAAAGTACTCGAGCCTCTTGTCAATTTAAGCTATCGCTCAAAGCTATGCTACCCTTGAGTCCCAAATAAAACACTGATAAAATTTCAAATGGCCCTAACTTCTATACAGTACGTCCTACACCTATCGAGTTGTGCAACATACAAATGCTTGTAACTTTTTACTGGAACGTCATAAAACCTTGAAATTTTGTAACAATAAAGTACTCGAGCCTCTTGTCAATTTAAGCTATCGCTCAAAGCTATGCTACCCTTGAGTCCCAAATCAAACACTGATAATACTTCAAATGTCCCTAACTTCTATACGGTATGTCCTACACTTATCAAAGTTTGCAACATACAAATGCTTGTAACTTTTTACTGGAGCGTCATAAAACCTTGAAATTTTGTAACAATAAAGTACTCGAACCTCTTGTCAATTTAAGCTATCGCTCAAAGCTAGCGCTACGCTTAAGTCCCAAATCAAACACTGATAAAACTGCAAATGGCCCTAACTTCTATCCGGTACGTCCTTCACCTATCAAAGTTTGCAACATACAAATGCTTGTAACTTTTTACTGGAGCGTCATAAAACCTTGAAATTTTGTAACAATAAAGAACTCGAGCCTCTTGTCAATTTAAGCTCTCGCTCAAAGCTATGCTACCCTTGAGTCCCAAATCAAACACTGATAAAACTTGAAATGGCCCTAACTTCTATACGGTACGGCCTACACCTATCAAAGTTTGCAACATACAAATGCTTGTAACCTTTTACTGGAGCGTCATAAAACCTTGAAATTTTGTAACAATAAAGTACTCGAGCCTCTTGTCAATTTAAGCTATCGCTCAAAGCTAGCGCTACGCTTAAGTCCCAAATCAAACACTGATAAAACTGCAAATGGCCCTAACTTCTATCCGGTACGTCCTTCACCTATCAAAGTTTGCAACATACAAATGCTTGTAACTTTTTACTGGAGCGTCATAAAACCTTGAAATTTTGTAACAATAAAGTACTCGAGCCTCTTGTCAATTTAAGCTATCGCTCAAAGCTATGCTACCCTTGAGTCCCAAATCAAACACTGATAAAACTTCAAATGGCCCTAACTTCTATACGGTACGGCCTACACCTATCAAAGTTTGCAACATACAAATGCTTGTAACCTTTTACTGGAGCGTCATAAAACCTTGAAATTTTGTAACAATAAAGTACTCGGGCCTCTTGTCAATTTAAGCTATCGCTCAAAGCTATGCTACCCTTGAGTCCCACATCAAACACTGATAAAACTTCAAATGGCCCTAACTTCTATACGGTACGTCCTACACCTATCAAAGTTTGCAACATACAGATGCTTGTAACTTTTTACTGGAGTGTCTTAAAACCTTGAAATTTTGTAACAATAAAGTACTCGAGCCTCTTGTCAATAAAAGCTATCGCTCACAGCTACCGCTACCCTTGAGTCCCAAATCAAACACTGATAAGACTTCAAATGGCCCTAACTTCTATACGGTACGTCCTACACCTATCAAAGTTTGCAATATACAAATGCTTGTAACTTTTGACTGGAGCGTCATAAAACCTTGAAATTTTGTAACAATAAAGTACTCGAGCCTCTTGTCCATTTAAGCTATCGCTCAAAGCTAGGCTACCCTTGAGTCCCAAATCAAACACTGATAAAACTTCAAATGGCCCAAACTTCTATACGATACCGCCCACACCTATCAAAGTTTGCAACATACAAATGCTTGTAACCTTATACTGGAGCGTCATAAAACATTGAAATTTTGTAACAATAAAGTACTCGGGCCTCTTGTCAATTGTAAGCTATCGCTCAAAGCTATGCTACCCTTGAGTCCCACATCAAACACTGATGAAACTTCAAATGGCCCTAACTTCTATACGGTACGTCCAACACCTATCAAAGTTCGCAACATACAGATGCTTGTAACTTTTTACTGGAGTGTCATAAAACCTTGAAATTTTGTAACAATAAAGTACTCGAGCCTCTTGTCAATAAAAGCTATCGCTCACAGCTACCGCTACCCTTGAGTCCCAAATCAAACACTGATAAGACTTCAAATGGCCCTAACTTCTATACAGTACGTCCTACACCTATCGAGTTTTGCAACATACAAATGCTTGTAACTTTTTACTGTAGCGTCATAAAACCTTGAAATTTTGTAACAATAAAGTACTCGAGCCTCTTGTCAATTTAAGCTATCGCTTAAAGCTAGGCTACCCTTGAGTCCCAAATCAAACACTGATAAAACTTCAAATGGCCCTAACTTCTATACAGTACGTCCTACACCTATCGAGTTTTGCAACATACAAATGCTTGTAACTTTTTACTGTAGCGTCATAAAACCTTGAAATTTTGTAACAATAAAGTACTCGAGCCTCTTGTCAATTTAAGCTATCGCTCAAAGCTAGCGCTACGCTTAAGTCCCAAATCAAACACTGATAAAACTGCAAATGGCCCTAACTTCTATCCGGTACGTCCTTCACCTATCAAAGTTTGCAACATACAAATGCTTGTAACTTTTTACTGGAGCGTCATAAAACCTTGAAATTCTGTAACAATAAAGTACTCGAGCCTCTTGTCAATTTAACCTATCACTCAAAGCTATGCTACCCTTGAGTCCCAAATCAAACACTGATAAAACTTCAAATGGCCCTCACTTCTATACGATACGGCCCACACCTATCAAAGTTTGCAACATACAAATGCTTGTAACCTTATACTGGAGCGTCATAAAACCTTGAAATTTTGTAACAATAAAGTACTCGAGCCTCTTGTCCATTTAAGCTATCGCTCAAAGCTATGCTACCCTTGAGTCCCAAATGAAACACTGATAAAACTTCAAATGGCCCTAACTTACATACAGTACGTCCTACATCTATCGAGTTTTGCAACATACAAATGTTTGTAACTTTTTACTGGAGCGTCATAAAACCTTGAAATTTTGTAACAATAAAGTACTCGAGCCTCTTGTCAATTTAAGCTATCGCTCAAAGCTAGCGCTACGCTTAAGTCCCAAATCAAACACTGATAAAACTTCAGATGGCCCTAACTTCTATACGGTATGTCCTACACCTATCAAAGTTTGCAACATACAAATGCTTGTAACTTTTTACTGGAGCGTCATAAAACCTTGAAATTTTGTAACAATAAAGTACTAGAGCCTCCTGTCAATTTAAGCTATAGCTCAAAGCTAGGCTACCCTTGAGTCCGAAATCAAACACTGATAAAACTTCAAATGGCCCTAACTTCTATACGGTACGTCCTACACCTATCAAAGTTTGCAACATACAAATGCCTGTAACATTTTACTGGAGCGTCATAAAACCTTGAAATTTTGTAACAATAAAGTACTCGAGCCTCTTGTCAATTTAAGCTATCGCTCAAAGCTATGCTACCCTTGAGTCCCAAATAAAACACTGATAAAATTTCAAATGGCCCTAACTTCTATACAGTACGTCCTACACCTATCGAGTTGTGCAACATACAAATGCTTGTAACTTTTTACTGGAACGTCATAAAACCTTGAAATTTTGTAACAATAAAGTACTCGAGCCTCTTGTCAATTTAAGCTATCGCTCAAAGCTATGCTACCCTTGAGTCCCAAATCAAACACTGATAATACTTCAAATGTCCCTAACTTCTATACGGTATGTCCTACACTTATCAAAGTTTGCAACATACAAATGCTTGTAACTTTTTACTGGAGCGTCATAAAACCTTGAAATTTTGTAACAATAAAGTACTCGAACCTCTTGTCAATTTAAGCTATCGCTCAAAGCTAGCGCTACGCTTAAGTCCCAAATCAAACACTGATAAAACTGCAAATGGCCCTAACTTCTATCCGGTACGTCCTTCACCTATCAAAGTTTGCAACATACAAATGCTTGTAACTTTTTACTGGAGCGTCATAAAACCTTGAAATTTTGTAACAATAAAGAACTCGAGCCTCTTGTCAATTTAAGCTCTCGCTCAAAGCTATGCTACCCTTGAGTCCCAAATCAAACACTGATAAAACTTGAAATGGCCCTAACTTCTATACGGTACGGCCTACACCTATCAAAGTTTGCAACATACAAATGCTTGTAACCTTTTACTGGAGCGTCATAAAACCTTGAAATTTTGTAACAATAAAGTACTCGAGCCTCTTGTCAATTTAAGCTATCGCTCAAAGCTAGCGCTACGCTTAAGTCCCAAATCAAACACTGATAAAACTGCAAATGGCCCTAACTTCTATCCGGTACGTCCTTCACCTATCAAAGTTTGCAACATACAAATGCTTGTAACTTTTTACTGGAGCGTCATAAAACCTTGAAATTTTGTAACAATAAAGTACTCGAGCCACTTGTCAATTTAAGCTATCGCTCAAAGCTATGCTACCCTTGAGTCCCAAATCAAACACTGATAAAACTTCAAATGGCCCTAACTTCTATACGGTACGGCCTACACCTATCAAAGTTTGCAACATACAAATGCTTGTAACCTTTTACTGGAGCGTCATAAAACCTTGAAATTTTGTAACAATAAAGTACTCGGGCCTCTTGTCAATTTAAGCTATCGCTCAAAGCTATGCTACCCTTGAGTCCCACATCAAACACTGATAAAACTTCAAATGGCCCTAACTTCTATACGGTACGTCCTACACCTATCAAAGTTTGCAACATACAGATGCTTGTAACTTTTTACTGGAGTGTCTTAAAACCTTGAAATTTTGTAACAATAAAGTACTCGAGCCTCTTGTCAATAAAAGCTATCGCTCACAGCTACCGCTACCCTTGAGTCCCAAATCAAACACTGATAAGACTTCAAATGGCCCTAACTTCTATACGGTACGTCCTACACCTATCAAAGTTTGCAATATACAAATGCTTGTAACTTTTGACTGGAGCGTCATAAAACCTTGAAATTTTGTAACAATAAAGTACTCGAGCCTCTTGTCCATTTAAGCTATCGCTCAAAGCTAGGCTACCCTTGAGTCCCAAATCAAACACTGATAAAACTTCAAATGGCCCAAACTTCTATACGATACCGCCCACACCTATCAAAGTTTGCAACATACAAATGCTTGTAACCTTATACTGGAGCGTCATAAAACATTGAAATTTTGTAACAATAAAGTACTCGGGCCTCTTGTCAATTGTAAGCTATCGCTCAAAGCTATGCTACCCTTGAGTCCCACATCAAACACTGATGAAACTTCAAATGGCCCTAACTTCTATACGGTACGTCCAACACCTATCAAAGTTCGCAACATACAGATGCTTGTAACTTTTTACTGGAGTGTCATAAAACCTTGAAATTTTGTAACAATAAAGTACTCGAGCCTCTTGTCAATAAAAGCTATCGCTCACAGCTACCGCTACCCTTGAGTCCCAAATCAAACACTGATAAGACTTCAAATGGCCCTAACTTCTATACGGTACGTCCTACATCTATCAAAGTTTGCAACATACAAATGCTTGTAACTTTTTACTGGAGCGTCATAAAACCTAGAAATTTTGTAACAATAAAGTACTCGAGCCTATTGTCCATTTAAGCTATCGCTCAAAGCTATGCTACCCTTGAGTCCCAAATGAAACACTGATAAAACTTCAAATGGCCCTAACTTACATACAGTACGTCCTAGATCTATCGAGTTTTGCAACATACAAATGTTTGTAACTTTTTACTGGAGCGTCATAAAACCTTGAAATTTTGTAACAATAAAGTACTCGAGCCTCTTGTCAATTTAAGCTATCGCTCAAAGCTAGCGCTACGCTTAAGTCCCAAATCAAACACTGATAAAACTTCAAATGGCCCTAACTTCTAACGGTATGTCCTACACCTATCAAAGTTTGCAACATACAAATGCTTGTAACTTTTTACTGGAGCGTCATAAAACCTTGAAATTTTGTAACAATAAAGTACTCGAGCCTCCTGTCAATTTAAGCTATAGCTCAAAGCTAGGCTACCCTTGAGTCCGAAATCAAACACTGATAAAACTTCAAATGGCCCTAACGTCTATACGGTACGTCATACACCTATCAAAGTTTGCAACATACAAATGCCTGTAACATTTTACTGGAGCGTCATAAAACCTTGAAATTTTGTAACAATAAACAACTCGAGCCTCTTTTCAATTTAAGCTATCGTTCAAAGCTATGCTACCCTTGAGTCCCAAATGAAACACTGATAAAATTTCAAATGGCCCTAACTTCTATACAGTACGTCCTACACCTATCGAGTTGTGAAACATACAAATGCTTGTAACTTTTTACTGGAACGTCATAAAACCTTGAAATTTTGTAACAATAAAGTACTCGAGCCTCTTGTCAATTTAAGCTATAGCTCAAAGCTATGCTACCCTTGAGTCCCAAATGAAACACTGATAAAATTTCAAATGGCCCTAACTTCTATACGGTACGTCCAACACCTATCAAAGTTCGCAACATACAGATGCTTGTAACTTTTTACTGGAGTGTCATAAAACCTTGAAATTTTGTAACAATAAAGTACTCGAGCCTCTTGTCAATAAAAGCTATCGCTCACAGCTACCGCTACCCTTGAGTCCCAAATCAAACACTGATAAGACTTCAAATGTCCCTAACTTCTATACGGTATGTCCTACACCTATCAAAGTTTGCAACATACAAATGCTTGTAACTTTTTACTGGAGCGTCATAAACCCTTGAAATTTTGTAACAATAAAGTACTCGAACCTCTTGTCAATTTAAGCTATCGCTCAAAGCTAGCGCTACGCTTAAGTCCCAAATCAAACACTGATAAAACTGCAAATGGCTCTAACTTCTATCCGGTACGTCCTTCACCTATAAAAGTTTGCAACATACAAATGCTTGTAACTTTTTACTGGAGCGTCATAAAACCTTGAAATTTTGTAACTATAAAGTCCTCGAGCCTCTTGTCAATTTAAGCTATCGCTCAAAGCTATGCTACCCTTGAGTCCCAAATCAAACACTGATAAAACTTCAAATGGCCCTAACTTCTATACGGTACGGCCTACACCTATCAAAGTTTGCAACATACAAATGCTTGTAACCTTTTAATGGAGCGTCATAAAACCTTGAAATTTTGTAACAATAAAGTACTCGGGCCTCTTGTCAATTTAAGCTATAGCTCAAAGCTAGGCTACCCTTGAGTCCCACATCAAACACTGATAAAACTTCAAATGGCCCTAACTTCTATACGGTACGTCCTACACCTATCAAAGTTTGCAACATACAGATGCTTGTAACTTTTTACTGGAGTGTCATAAAACCTTGAAATTTTGTAAGAATAAAGTACTCGAGCCTCTTGTCAATAAAAGCTATCGCTCACAGCTACCGCTACCCTTGAGTCCCAAATCAAACACTGATAAGACTTCAAATGGCCCTAACTTCTATACGGTACGTCCTACACCTATCAAAGTTTGCAACATACAAATGCTTGTAACTTTTTACTGGAGCGTCATAAAACCTAGAAATTTTGTAACTATAAAGTACTCGAGCCTCTTGTCCATTTAAGCTATCGCTCAAAGCTATGCTACCCTTGAGTCCCACATCAAACACTGATAAAACTTCAAATGGCCCTAACTTCTATACGGTACGTCCTACACCTATCAAAGTTTGCAACATACAAATGCTTGTAACTTTTTACTGGAGTGTCATAAAACCTAGAAATTTTGTAAGAATAAAGTACTCCAGCCTCTTGTCAATAAAAGCTATCGCTCACAGCTACCGCTACCCTTGAGTCCCAAATCAAACACTGATAAAACTTCAAATGGCCCTAACTTCAATACGGTACGTTCTACACCTATCAAAGTTTGCAACATACAAATGCTTGTAACTTTTTACTGGAGCGTCATAAAACCTAGAAATTTTGTAACAATAAAGTACTCGAGCCTCTTGTCCATTTAAGCTATCGCTTAAAGCTAGGCTACCCTTCAGTCCCAAATCAAACACTGATAAAACTTCAAATGGCCCTAACATCTATAGGGTATATCCTACACCTATCAAAGTTTGCAATATACAAATGCTTGTAACTTTTGACTGGAGCGTCATAAAACCTTGAAATTTTGTAACAATAAAGTACTCGAGCCTCTTGTCCATTTAAGCTATCGCTCAAAGCTAGGCTACCCTTGAGTCCCAAATCAAACACTGATAAAACTTCAAATGGCCCAAACTTCTATACGATACGGCCCACACCTATCAAAGTTTGCAACATACAAATGCTTGTAACCTTATACTGGAGCGTCATAAAACATTGAAATTTTGTAACAATAAAGTACTCGGGCCTCTTGTCAATTGTAAGCTATCGCTCAAAGCTATGCTACCCTTGAGTCCCACATCAAACACTGATGAAACTTCAAATGGCCCTAACTTCTATACGGTACGTCCAACACCTATCAAAGTTCGCAACATACAGATGCTTGTAACTTTTTACTGGAGTGTCATAAAACCTTGAAATTTTGTAACAATAAAGTACTCGAGCCTCTTGTCAATAAAAGCTATCGCTCACAGCTACCGCTACCCTTGAGTCCCAAATCAAACACTGATAAGACTTCAAATGGCCCTAACGTCTATACGGTACGTCCTACATCTATCAAAGTTTGCAACATACAAATGCTTGTAACTTTTTACTGGAGCGTCATAAAACCTAGAAATTTTGTAACAATAAAGTACTCGAGCCTATTGTCCATTTAAGCTATCGCTCAAAGCTATGCTACCCTTGAGTCCGAAATGAAACACTGATAAAACTTCAAATGGCCCTAACTTACATACAGTACGTCCTAGATCTATCGAGTTTTGCAACATACAAATGTTTGTAACTTTTTACTGGAGCGTCATAAAACCTTGAAATTTTGTAACAATAAAGTACTCGAGCCTCTTGTCAATTTAAGCTATCGCTCAAAGCTAGCGCTACGCTTAAGTCCCAAATCAAACTCTGATAAAACTTCAAATGGCCCTAACTTCTATACAGTACGTCCTACACCTATCGAGTTTTGCAACATACAAATGCTTGTAATTTTTTACTGCAGCGTCATAAAACCTTGAAATGTTGTAACAATAAAGTACTCGAGCCTCTTGTCAATTTAAGCTATCGCTCAAAGCTATGCTACCCTTGAGTCCCACATCAAACACTGATAAAACTTCAAATGGCCCTAACTTCTAAACGGTACGTCCTACACCTATCAAAGTTTGCAACATACAAATGCTTGTAACTTTTTACTGGAGTGTCGTAAAACCTTGAAATTTTGTAACAATAAAGTACTCGAGCCTCTTGTCAATAAAAGCTATCGCTCACAGCTACCGCTACCCTTGAGTCCCAAATCAAACACTGATAAGAATTCAAATGGCCCTAACTTCTATACGGTACGTCCTACACCTATCAAAGTTTGCAACATACAAATGCTTGTAACTTTTTACTGGAGCGTCATAAAACCTAGAAATTTAGTAACAAGAAAGTACTCGAGCCTCTTGTCCACTTAAGCTATCGCTCAAAGCTATGCTACCCTTGAGTCCCAAATCAAACACTGATAAAACTTCAAATGACCCTAACTTATCCTACACCTATCAAAGTTTGCAATATACAAATGCTTGTAACTTTTGACTGGAGCGTCATAAAACCTTGAAATTTTGTAACAATAAAGTACTCGAGCCTCCTGTCAATTTAAGATATAGCTCAAAGCTAGGCTACCCTTGAGTCCCAAATCAAACACTGATAAAACTTCAAATGGCCCAAACTTCTATACGGTACGTCCTACACCTATCGAATTTTGCAACATACAAATGCTTGTAACTTTTTACTGGAGCGTCATAAAACCTTGAAATGTTGTAACAATAAAGTACTTGAGCCTCTTGTCCATTTAAGCTATCGCTCAAAGCTAGGCTTCCCTTGAGTCCCAAATCAAACTCTGATAAAACTTCAAATGGCCCTAACTTCTATACAGTACGTCCTACACCTATCGAGTTTTGCAACATACAAATGCTTGTAATTTTTTACTGCAGCGTCATAAAACCTTGAAATGTTGTAACAATAAAGTACTCGAGCCTCTTGTCAATTTAAGCTATCGCTCAAAGCTATGCTACCCTTGAGTCCCACATCAAACACTGATAAAACTTCAAATGGCCCTAACTTCTAAACGGTACGTCCTACACCTATCAAAGTTTGCAACATACAAATGCTTGTAACTTTTTACTGGAGTGTCGTAAAACCTTGAAATTTTGTAACAATAAAGTACTCGAGCCTCTTGTCAATAAAAGCTATCGCTCACAGCTACCGCTACCCTTGAGTCCCAAATCAAACACTGATAAGAATGCAAATGGCCCTAACTTCTATACGGTACGTCCTACACCTATCGAAGTTTGCAACATACAAATGCTTGTAACTTTTTACTGGAGCGTCATAAAACTTAGAAATTTAGTAACAAGAAAGTACTCGAGCCTCTTGTCCACTTAAGCTATCGCTCAAAGCTATGCTACCCTTGAGTCCCAAATCAAACACTGATAAAACTTCAAATGGCCCTAACATCTATACGGTATATCCTACACCTATCAAAGTTTGCAATATACAAATGCTTGTAACTTTTTACTGGAGCGTCATAAAACCTTGATATTTTGTAACAATAAAGTACTCGAGCCTGCTGTCAATTTAAGCTATAGCTCAAAGCTAGGCTACCCTTGGGTCCCAAATCAAACACTGATAAAACTTCAAATAGCCCTAATTTTCTATACGGTACGTCCTACATCTATCGAATTTTGCAACATACAAATGCTTGTAACTTTTTACTGGAGCGTCATAAAACCTTGAAATTTTGTAACACTAAAGTACTCGAGCCTCCTGTCAATTTAAGCTATAGCTCAAAGCTAGGCTACCCTTGAGTCCCAAATCAAACACTGATAAAACTTCAAATGGCCCTAACTTCTGTACGGTACGTCCTACACCTATCAAAGTTTGCAACATACAAATGCCTGTAACTTTTTACTGGAGCGTCATAAAACCTTAAAATTTTGTAACAATAAAGTACTCGAGCCTCTTGTCAATTTAAGCTATCGCTCAAAGCTATGCTACCCTTGAGTCCCAAATCAAACACTGATAAAACTTCAAATGGCCTTAACTTCTATACGGTACGTCTTACACCTATCAAAGTTTGCAACATACAAATGCTTGTAACTTTTTACTGGAGCGTCATAAAACCTTGAAATTTTGTAACAATAAAGTACTCGAGCCTCTTGTCCATTTAAGCTATCGCTCAAAGCTAGGCTACCCTCCAGTCCCAAATCAAACACTGATAAAACTTCAAATGGCCCTAACTTCTATACGGTACGTCCTACACCTATCGAATTTTGCAACATACAAATGCTTGTAACTTTTTACTGGAGCGTCATAAAACCTTGAAATTTTGTAACAATAACGTACTCGAGCCTCTTGTCCATTTAAGCTATCGCTCAAAGCTAGGCTACCCTTGAGTCCCAAATCAAACACTGATAAAACTTCAAATGGCCCTAACTTCTATACAGTACGTCCTACACCTATCGAGTTTTGCAACATACAAATGCTTGTAAGTTTTTACTGGAGCGTCATAAAACCTTGAAATTTTGTAACAATAAAGTACTCGAGGCTCTTGTCAATTTAAGCTATCGCTCAAAGCTATCGCTCAAAGCAATCGCTCAAAGCTATGCTACCCTTGAGTCCCAATTCAAACACTGATAAAACTTCAAATGGCCCTAACTTCTATACGGTACGTCCTACACCTATCGAATTTTGCGACATACAAATGCTTGTAAATTTTTACTGGAGCGTCATAAAACCTTGAAATTTTGTAACAATAAAGTACTCGAGCCTCTTGTCAATTTAAGCTATCGCTCAAAGCTATGCTACCCTTGAGTCCCAAATCAAACACTGATAAAACTTCAAATGGTCCTAACTTCTATACGGTACGTCCTACACCTATCAAAGTTTGCAACATACAAATGCTTGTAACTTTTTACTGGAGCGTCATAAAACCTTGAAATTTTGTAACAATAAAGTACTCGAGCCTCTTGTCAATTTAAGCTATCGCTCAAAGCTAGGCTACCCTTGAGTCCCAAATCAAACACTGATAAAACTTCAAAAGGCCCTAAATTCTATACGGTATGTCCTACACCTATCAAAGTTTGCATCATACAAATGCTTGTAACTTTCTACTGGAGCGTCATAAAACCTTGCAATTTTGTAACAATAAAGTACTCGAGCCTCTTGTCAATTTAATCTATCGCTCAAAGCTATGCTACCCTTGAGTCCCAAATCAAACACTGATTAAACTTCAAATGGCCCTAACTTCTATACGGTACGACCTACACCTATCGAATTTTGCAACATACAAATGCTTGTAACTTTTTACTGGAGCGTCATAGAACCTTGGAATTTTGTAACAATAAAGTACTCGAGCCTCCTGTCAATTTAAGCTATAGCTCAAAGCTAGGCTACCCTTGAGTCCCAAATAAAACACTCATAAAACTTCAAATGGCCCTAACTTCTATAAGATACGTCCTACACCTATCAAAGTTTGCAACATACAAATGCCTGTAACTTTTTAGTGGAGCGTCATAAAACCTTGAAAGTTTGTAACAATAAAGTACTCGAGCCTCTTGTCAATTTAAGCTATCGCTCAAAGCTATTCTACCGTTGAGTCCCAAATCAAACACTGATAAAACTTCAATTGGCCCTAACTTCTCTACGGGACGTCTTACACCCATCAAAGTTGGTAACATACAAATGCTTGTAACTTTTTACTGGAGCGTCATAAAACCTTGAAATTTTGTAACAATAAAGTACTCGAGCCTCTTGTCCATTTAAGCTATCGCTCAAAGCTTGGCTACCCTTCAGCACCAAATCAAACACTGATAAAACTTCAAATGGCCCTAACTTCTATACGGTACGTCCTACACCTATCGAATTCTGCAACATACAAATGCTTGTAACTTTTTACTGGAGCGTCATAAAACCTTGAAATTTTGTAACAATAAAGTACTCGAGCCTCTTGTCCATTTAAGCTATCGCTCGAAGCTAGGCTACCCTTGAGTCCCAAATCAAACACTGATAAAACTTCAAATGGCCCTAACTTCTATACAGTACGTCCTACACCTATCGAGTTTTGCAACATACAAATGCTTGTAAGTTTTTACTGGAGCGTCATAAAACCTTGAAATTTTGTAACAATAAAGTACTCGAGCCTCTTGTCAATTTAAGCTATCGCTCAAAGCTAGCGCTACTCTTAAGTCCCAAATCAAACACTGATAAAACTTCCAATGGCCCTAACTTCTATACGGTACGTCCTTCACCTATCAAAGTTTGCAACATACAAATGCTTGTAACTTTTTACTGGAGCGTCATAAAACCTTGAAATTTTGTAACAATAAATTACTCGAGCCTCTTGTCAATTTAAGCTATCGCTCAAAGCTAAGCTACCCTTGAGTCCCAAATCAAACACTGATAAAACTTCAAATGGCCCAAACTTCTATACGGTACGTCCTACACCTATCGAATTTTGCAACATACAAATGCTTGTAACTTTTTACTGGAGCGTCATAAAACCTTGAAATTTTGTAACAATAACGTACTCGAGCCTCTTGTCCATTTAAGCTATCGCTCAAAGCTAGGCTACCCTTGAGTCCCAAATCAAACACTGATAAAACTTCAAATGGCCCTAACTTCTATACAGTACGTCCTACACCTATCGAGTTTTGCAACATACAAATGCTTGTAAGTTTTTACTGGAGCGTCATAAAACCTTGAAATTTTGTAACAATAAAGTACTCGAGGCTCTTGTCAATTTAACCTATCGCTCAAAGCTATCGCTCAAAGCAATCGCTCAAAGCTATGCTACCCTTGAGTCCCAATTCAAACACTGATAAAACTTCAAATGGCCCTAACTTCTATACGGTACGTCCTACACCTATCGAATTTTGCGACATACAAATGCTTGTAATTTTTTACTGGAGCGTCATAAAACCTTGAAATTTTGTAACAATAAAGTACTCGAGCCTCTTGTCCATTTAAGCTATCGCTCAAAGCTAGGCTACCCTTGAGTCCCAAATCAAACACTGATAAAACTTCAAATGGCCCTAACATCTATAGGGTATATCCTTCACCTATCAAAGTTTGCAACATACAAATGCTTGTAACTTTTTACTGGAGCGTCATAAAACCTTGAAATTTTGTAACAATAAATTACTCGAGCCTCTTGTCAATTTAAGCTATCGCTCAAAGCTAAGCTACCCTTGAGTCCCAAATCAAACACTGATAAAACTTCAAATGGCCCAAACTTCTATACGGTACGTCCTACACCTATCGAATTTTGCAACATACAAATGCTTGTAACTTTTTACTGGAGCGTCATAAAACCTTGAAATTTTGTAACAATAACGTACTCGAGCCTCTTGTCCATTTAAGCTATCGCTCAAAGCTAGGCTACCCTTGAGTCCCAAATCAAACACTGATAAAACTTCAAATGGCCCTAACTTCTATACAGTACGTCCTACACCTATCGAGTTTTGCAACATACAAATGCTTGTAAGTTTTTACTGGAGCGTCATAAAACCTTGAAATTTTGTAACAATAAAGTACTCGAGGCTCTTGTCAATTTAAGCTATCGCTCAAAGCTATCGCTCAAAGCAATCGCTCAAAGCTATGCTACCCTTGAGTCCCAATTCAAACACTGATAAAACTTCAAATGGCCCTAACTTCTATACGGTACGTCCTACACCTATCGAATTTTGCGACATACAAATGCTTGTAATTTTTTACTGGAGCGTCATAAAACCTTGAAATTTTGTAACAATAAAGTACTCGAGCCTCTTGTCCATTTAAGCTATCGCTCAAAGCTAGGCTACCCTTGAGTCCCAAATCAAACACTGATAAAACTTCAAAAGGCCCTAAATTCTATACGGTATGTCCTACACCTATCAAAGTTTGCATCATACAAATGCTTGTAACTTTTTACTGGAGCGTCATAAAACCTTGCAATTTTGTAACAATAAAGTACTCGAGCCTCTTGTCAATTTAATCTATCGCTCAAAGCTATGCTACCCTTGAGTCCCAAATCAAACACTGATTAAACTTCAAATGGCCCTAACTTCTATACGGTACGACCTACACCTATCGAATTTTGCAACATACAAATGCTTGTAACTTTTTACTGGAGCGTCATAGAACCTTGAAATTTTGTAACAATAAAGTACTCGAGCCTCCTGTCAATTTAAGCTATAGCTCAAAGCTAGGCTACCCTTGAGTCCCAAATAAAACACTCATAAAACTTCAAATGGCCCTAACTTCTATAAGATACGTCCTACACCTATCAAAGTTTGCAACATACAAATGCCTGTAACTTTTTAGTGGAGCGTCATAAAACCTTGAAAGTTTGTAACAATAAAGTACTCGAGCCTCTTGTCAATTTAAGCTATCGCTCAAAGCTATTCTACCGTTGAGTCCCAAATCAAACACTGATAAAACTTCAATTGGCCCTAACTTCTCTACGGGACGTCTTACACCCATCAAAGTTGGTAACATACAAATGCTTGTAACTTTTTACTGGAGCGTCATAAAACCTTGAAATTTTGTAACAATAAAGTACTCGAGCCTCTTGTCCATTTAAGCTATCGCTCAAAGCTTGGCTACCCTTCAGCACCAAATCAAACACTGATAAAACTTCAAATGGCCCTAACTTCTATACGGTACGTCCTACACCTATCGAATTCTGCAACATACAAATGCTTGTAACTTTTTACTGGAGCGTCATAAAACCTTGAAATTTTGTAACAATAAAGTACTCCAGCCTCTTGTCCATTTAAGCTATCGCTCAAAGCTAGGCTACCCTTGAGTCCCAAATCAAACACTGATAAAACTTCAAATGGCCCTAACTTCTATACAGTACGTCCTACACCTATCGAGTTTTGCAACATACAAATGCTTGTAAGTTTTTACTGGAGCGTCATAAAACCTTGAAATTTTGTAACAATAAAGTACTCGAGCCTCTTGTCAATTTAAGCTATCGCTCAAAGCTAGCGCTACTCTTAAGTCCCAAATCAAACACTGATAAAACTTCCAATGGCCCTAACTTCTATACGGTACGTCCTACACCTATCAAAGTTTGCAACATACAAATGCTTGTAACTTTTTACTGGAGCGTCATAAAACCTTGAAATTTTGTAACAATAAATTACTCGAGCCTCTTGTCAATTTAAGCTATCGCTCAAAGCTAAGCTACCCTTGAGTCCCAAATCAAACACTGATAAAACTTCAAATGGCCCAAACTTCTATACGGTACGTCCTACACCTATCGAATTTTGCAACATACAAATGCTTGTAACTTTTTACTGGAGCGTCATAAAACCTTGAAATTTTGTAACAATAACGTACTCGAGCCTCTCGTCCATTTAAGCTATCGCTCAAAGCTAGGCTACCCTTGAGTCCCAAATCAAACACTGATAAAACTTCAAATGGCCCTAACTTCTATACAGTACGTCCTACACCTATCGAGTTTTGCAACATACAAATGCTTGTAAGTTTTTACTGGAGCGTCATAAAACCTTGAAATTTTGTAACAATAAAGTACTCGAGGCTCTTGTCAATTTAAGCTATCGCTCAAAGCTATCGCTCAAAGCAATCGCTCAAAGCTATGCTACCCTTGAGTCCCAATTCAAACACTGATAAAACTTCAAATGGCCCTAACTTCTATACGGTACGTCCTACACCTATCGAATTTTGCGACATACAAATGCTTGTAATTTTTTACTGGAGCGTCATAAAACCTTGAAATTTTGTAACAATAAAGTACTCGAGCCTCTTGTCCATTTAAGCTATCGCTCAAAGCTAGGCTACCCTTGAGTCCCAAATCAAACACTGATAAAACTTCAAATGGCCCTAACATCTATAGGGTATATCCTTCACCTATCAAAGTTTGCAACATACAAATGCTTGTAACTTTTTACTGGAGCGTCATAAAACCTTGAAATTTTGTAACAATAAATTACTCGAGCCTCTTGTCAATTTAAGCTATCGCTCAAAGCTAAGCTACCCTTGAGTCCCAAATCAAACACTGATAAAACTTCAAATGGCCCAAACTTCTATACGGTACGTCCTACACCTATCGAATTTTGCAACATACAAATGCTTGTAACTTTTTACTGGAGCGTCATAAAACCTTGAAATTTTGTAACAATAACGTACTCGAGCCTCTTGTCCATTTAAGCTATCGCTCAAAGCTAGGCTACCCTTGAGTCCCAAATCAAACACTGATAAAACTTCAAATGGCCCTAACTTCTATACAGTACGTCCTACACCTATCGAGTTTTGCAACATACAAATGCTTGTAAGTTTTTACTGGAGCGTCATAAAACCTTGAAATTTTGTAACAATAAAGTACTCGAGCCTCTTGTCAATTTAAGCTATCGCTCAAAGCTATCGCTCAAAGCAATCGCTCAAAGCTATGCTACCCTTGAGTCCCAATTCAAACACTGATAAAACTTCAAATGGCCCTAACTTCTATACGGTACGTCCTACACCTATCGAATTTTGCGACATACAAATGCTTGTAATTTTTTACTGGAGCGTCATAAAACCTTGAAATTTTGTAACAATAAAGTACTCGAGCCTCTTGTCCATTTAAGCTATCGCTCAAAGCTAGGCTACCCTTGAGTCCCAAATCAAACACTGATAAAACTTCAAATGGCCCTAACATCTATAGGGTATATCCTTCACCTATCAAAGTTTGCAACATACAAATGCTTGTAACTTTTTACTGGAGCGTCATAAAACCTTGAAATTTTGTAACAATAAATTACTCGAGCCTCTTGTCAATTTAAGCTATCGCTCAAAGCTAAGCTACCCTTGAGTCCCAAATCAAACACTGATAAAACTTCAAATGGCCCAAACTTCTATACGGTACGTCCTACACCTATCGAATTTTGCAACATACAAATGCTTGTAACTTTTTACTGGAGCGTCATAAAACCTTGAAATTTTGTAACAATAACGTACTCGAGCCTCTTGTCCATTTAAGCTATCGCTCAAAGCTAGGCTACCCTTGAGTCCCAAATCAAACACTGATAAAACTTCAAATGGCCCTAACTTCTATACAGTACGTCCTACACCTATCGAGTTTTGCAACATACAAATGCTTGTAAGTTTTTACTGGAGCGTCATAAAACCTTGAAATTTTGTAACAATAAAGTACTCGAGGCTCTTGTCAATTTAAGCTATCGCTCAAAGCTATCGCTCAAAGCAATCGCTCAAAGCTATGCTACCCTTGAGTCCCAATTCAAACACTGATAAAACTTCAAATGGCCCTAACTTCTATACGGTACGTCCTACACCTATCGAATTTTGCGACATACAAATGCTTGTAATTTTTTACTGGAGCGTCATAAAACCTTGAAATTTTGTAACAATAAAGTACTCGAGCCTCTTGTCCATTTAAGCTATCGCTCAAAGCTAGGCTACCCTTGAGTCCCAAATCAAACACTGATAAAACTTCAAATGGCCCTAACATCTATAGGGTATATCCTACACCTATCAAAGTTTGCAATATACAAATGCTTGTAACTTTTGACTGGAGCGTCATAAAACCTTGAAATTTTGTAACAATAAAGTACTCGAGCCTCCTGTCAATTTAAGATATAGCTCAAAGCTAGGCTACCCTTGAGTCCCAAATCAAACACTGATAAAACTTCAAATGGCCCTAACTTCTATACGGTACGTCCTACACCAATCAAAGTTTGCAACATACAAATGCCTGTAACATTTTACTGGAGCGTCATAAAACCTTGAAATTTTTTAACAATAAAGTACTCGAGCCTCTTGTCCATTTAAGCTATCGCTCAAAGCTAGGCTACCCTTGAGTCCCAAATCAAACACTGATAAAACTTCAAATGGCCCAAACTTCTATACGGTACGTCCTACACCTATCGAATTTTGCAACATACAAATGCTTGTAACTTTTTACTGGAGCGTCATAAAACCTTGAAATGTTGTAACAATAAAGTACTTGAGCCTCTTGTCCATTTAAGCTATCGCTCAAAGCTAGGCTTCCTTTGAGTCCCAAATCAAACTCTGATAAAACTTCAAATGGCCCTAACTTCTATACAGTACGTCCTACACCTATCGAGTTTTGCAACATACAAATGCTTGTAATTTTTTACTGCAGCGTCATAAAACCTTGAAATGTTGTAACAATAAAGTACTCGAGCCTCTTGTCAATTTAAGCTATCGCTCAAAGCTATGCTACCCTTGAGTCCCACATCAAACACTGATAAAACTTCAAATGGCCCTAACTTCTAAACGGTACGTCCTACACCTATCAAAGTTTGCAACATACAAATGCTTGTAACTTTTTACTGGAGTGTCGTAAAACCTTGAAATTTTGTAACAATAAACTACTCGAGCCTCTTGTCAATAAAAGCTATCGCTCACAGCTACCGCTACCCTTGAGTCCCAAATCAAACACTGATAAGAATTCAAATGGCCCTAACTTCTATACGGTACGTCCTACACCTATCAAAGTTTGCAACATACAAATGCTTGTAACTTTTTACTGGAGCGTCATAAAACCTAGAAATTTAGTAACAAGAAAGTACTCGAGCCTCTTGTCCACTTAAGCTATCGCTCAAAGCTATGCTACCCTTGAGTCCCAAATCAAACACTGATAAAACTTCAAATGACCCTAACTTATCCTACACCTATCAAAGTTTGCAATATACAAATGCTTGTAACTTTTGACTGGAGCGTCATAAAACCTTGAACTTTTGTAACAATAAAGTACTCGAGCCTCCTGTCAATTTAAGATATAGCTCAAAGCTAGGCTACCCTTGAGTCCCAAATCAAACACTGATAAAACTTCAAATGGCCCTAACTTCTATACGGTACGTCCTACACCTATCAAAGTTTGCAACATACAAATGCCTGTAACATTTTACTGGAGCGTCATAAAACCTTGAAATTTTTTAACAATAAAGTACTCGAGCCTCTTGTCCATTTAAGCTATCGCTCAAAGCTAGGCTACCCTTGAGTCCCAAATCAAACACTGATAAAACTTCAAATGGCCCAAACTTCTATACGGTACGTCCTACACCTATCGAATTTTGCAACATACAAATGCTTGTAACTTTTTACTGGAGCGTCATAAAACCTTGAAATGTTGTAACAATAAAGTACTTGAGCCTCTTGTCCATTTAAGCTATCGCTCAAAGCTAGGCTTCCCTTGAGTCCCAAATCAAACTCTGATAAAACTTCAAATGGCCCTAACTTCTATACAGTACGTCCTACACCTATCGAGTTTTGCAACATACAAATGCTTGTAATTTTTTACTGCAGCGTCATAAAACCTTGAAATGTTGTAACAATAAAGTACTCGAGCCTCTTGTCAATTTAAGCTATCGCTCAAAGCTATGCTACCCTTGAGTCCCACATCAAACACTGATAAAACTTCAAATGGCCCTAACTTCTAAAACGGTACGTCCTACACCTATCAATGTTTGCAACATACAAATGCTTGTAACTTTTTACTGGAGTGTCGTAAAACCTTGAAATTTTGTAACAATAAAGTACTCGAGCCTCTTGTCAATAAAAGCTATCGCTCACAGCTACCGCTACCCTTGAGTCCCAAATCAAACACTGATAAGAATTCAAATGGCCCTAACTTCTATACGGTACGTCCTACACCTATCAAAGTTTGCAACATACAAATGCTTGTAACTTTTTACTGGAGCGTCATAAAACCTAGAAATTTAGTAACAAGAAAGTACTCGAGCCTCTTGTCCACTTAAGCTATCGCTCAAAGCTATGCTACCCTTGAGTCCCAAATCAAACACTGATAAAACTTCAAATGGCCCTAACATCTATACGGTATATCCTACACCTATCAAAGTTTGCAATATACAAATGCTTGTAACTTTTTACTGGAGCGTCATAAAACCTTGATATTTTGTAACAATAAAGTACTCGAGCCTGCTGTCAATTTAAGCTATAGCTCAAAGCTAGGCTACCCTTGGGTCCCAAATCAAACACTGATAAAACTTCAAATAGCCCTAATTTTCTATACGGTACGTCCTACATCTATCGAATTTTGCAACATACAAATGCTTGTAACTTTTTACTGGAGCGTCATAAAACCTTGAAATTTTGTAACAATAAAGTACTCGAGCCTCCTGTCAATTTAAGCTATAGCTCAAAGCTAGGCTACCCTTGATTCCCAAATCAAACACTGATAAAACTTCAAATGGCCCTAACTTCTGTACGGTACGTCCTACACCTATCAAAGTTTGCAACATACAAATGCCTGTAACTTTTTACTGGAGCGTCATAAAACCTTAAAATTTTGTAACAATAAAGTACTCGAGCCTCTTGTCAATTTAAGCTATCGCTCAAAGCTATGCTACCCTTGAGTCCCAAATCAAACACTGATAAAACTTCAAATGGCCTTAACTTCTATACGGTACGTCTTACACCTATCAAAGTTTGCAACATACAAATGCTTGTAACTTTTTACTGGAGCGTCATAAAACCTTGAAATTTTGTAACAATAAAGTACTCGAGCCTCTTGTCCATTTAAGCTATCGCTCAAAGCTAGGCTACCCTCCAGTCCCAAATCAAACACTGATAAAACTTCAAATGGCCCTAACTTCTATACGGTACGTCCTACACCTATCGAACTTTGCAACATACAAATGCTTGTAACTTTTTACTGGAGCGTCATAAAACCTTGAAATTTTGTAACAATAACGTACTCGAGCCTCTTGTCCATTTAAGCTATCGCTCAAAGCTAGGCTACCCTTGAGTCCCAAATCAAACACTGATAAAACTTCAAATGGCCCTAACTTCTATACAGTACGTCCTACACCTATCGAGTTTTGCAACATACAAATGCTTGTAAGTTTTTACTGGAGCGTCATAAAACCTTGAAATTTTGTAACAATAAAGTACTCGAGGCTCTTGTCAATTTAAGCTATCGCTCAAAGCTATCGCTCAAAGCAATCGCTCAAAGCTATGCTACCCTTGAGTCCCAATTCAAACACTGATAAAACTTCAAATGGCCCTAACTTCTATACGGTACGTCTTACACCTATCGAATTTTGCGACATACAAATGCTTGTAAATTTTTACTGGAGCGTCATAAAACCTTGAAATTTTGTAACAATAAAGTACTCGAGCCTCTTGTCAATTTAAGCTATCGCTCAAAGCTATGCTACCCTTGAGTCCCAAATCAAACACTGATAAAACTTCAAATGGGCCTAACTTCTATACGGTACGTCCTACACCTATCAAAGTTTGCAACATACAAATGCTTGTAACTTTTTACTGGAGCGTCATAAAACCTTGAAATTTTGTAACAATAAAGTACTCGAGCCTCTTGTCAATTTAAGCTATCGCTCAAAGCTAGGCTACCCTTGAGTCCCAAATCAAACACTGATAAAACTTCAAAAGGCCCTAAATTCTATACGGTATGTCCTACACCTATCAAAGTTTGCATCATACAAATGCTTGTAACTTTTTACTGGAGCGTCATAAAACCTTGCAATTTTATAACAATAAAGTACTCGAGCCTCTTGTCAATTTAATCTATCGCTCAAAGCTATGCTACCCTTGAGTCCCAAATCAAACACTGATTAAACTTCAAATGGCCCTAACTTCTATACGGTACGACCTACACCTATCGAATTTTGCAACATACAAATGCTTGTAACTTTTTACTGGAGCGTCATAGAACCTTGAAATTTTGTAACAATAAAGTACTCGAGCCTCCTGTCAATTTAAGCTATAGCTCAAAGCTAGGCTACCCTTGAGTCCCAAATAAAACACTCATAAAACTTCAAATGGCCCTAACTTCTATACGATACGTCCTACACCTATCAAAGTTTGCAACATACAAATGCCTGTAACTTTTTAGTGGAGCGTCATAAAACCTTGAAAGTTTGTAACAATAAAGTACTCGAGCCTCTTGTCAATTTAAGCTATCGCTCAAAGCTATTCTACCGTTGAGTCCCAAATCAAACACTGATAAAACTTCAATTGGCCCTAACTTCTCTACGGGACGTCTTACACCCATCAAAGTTGGTAACATACAAATGCTTGTAACTTTTTACTGGAGCGTCATAAAACCTTGAAATTTTGTAACAATAAAGTACTCGAGCCTCTTGTCCATTTAAGCTATCGCTCAAAGCTTGGCTACCCTTCAGCACCAAATCAAACACTGATAAAACTTCAAATGGCCCTAACTTCTATACGGTACGTCCTACACCTATCGAATTCTGCAACATACAAATGCTTGTAACTTTTTACTGGAGCGTCATAAAACCTTGAAATTTTGTAACAATAAAGTACTCGAGCCTCTTGTCCATTTAAGCTATCGCTCAAAGCTAGGCTGCCCTTGAGTCCCAAATCAAACACTGATAAAACTTCAAATGGCCCTAACATCTATAGGGTATATCCTACACCTATCAAAGTTTGCAATATACAAATGCTTGTAACTATTGACTGGAGCGTCATAAAACCTTGAAATTTTGTAACAATAAAGTACTCGGGCCTCCTGTCAATTTAAGATATAGCTCAAAGCTAGGCTACCCTTGAGTCCCAAATCAAACACTGATAAAACTTCAAATGGCCCTAACTTCTATACGGTACGTCCTACACCTATCAAAGTTTGCAACATACAAATGCCTGTAACATTTTACTGGAGCGTCATAAAACCTTGAAATTTTTTAACAATAAAGTACTCGAGCCTCTTGTCCATTTAAGCTATCGCTCAAAGCTAGGCTACCCTTGAGTCCCAAATCAAACACTGATAAAACTTCAAATGGCCCAAACTTCTATACGGTACGTCCTACACCTATCGAATTTTGCAACATACAAATGCTTGTAACTTTTTACTGGAGCGTCATAAAACCTTGAAATGTTGTAACAATAAAGTACTTGAGCCTCTTGTCCATTTAAGCTATCGCTCAAAGCTAGGATTCCCTTGAGTCCCAAATCAAACTCTGATAAAACTTCAAATGGCCCTAACTTCTATACAGTACGTCCTACACCTATCGAGTTTTGCAACATACAAATGCTTGTAATTTTTTACTGCAGCGTCATAAAACCTTGAAATGTTGTAACAATAAAGTACTCGAGCCTCTTGTCAATTTAAGCTATCGCTCAAAGCTATGCTACCCTTGAGTCCCACATCAAACACTGATAAAACTTCAAATGGCCCTAACTTCTAAACGGTACGTCCTACACCTATCAAAGTTTGCAACATACAAATGCTTGTAACTTTTTACTGGAGTGTCGTAAAACCTTGAAATTTTGTAACAATAAAGTACTCGAGCCTCTTGTCAATAAAAGCTATCGCTCACAGCTACCGCTACCCTTGAGTCCCAAATCAAACACTGATAAGAATTCAAATGGCCCTAACTTCTATACGGTACGTCCTACACCTATCAAAGTTTGCAACATACAAATGCTTGTAACTTTTTACTGGAGCGTCATAAAACCTAGAAATTTAGTAACAAGAAAGTACTCGAGCCTCTTGTCCACTTAAGCTATCGCTCAAAGCTATGCTACCCTTGAGTCCCAAATCAAACACTGATAAAACTTCAAATGACCCTAACTTATCCTACACCTAGCAAAGTTTGCAATATACAAATGCTTGTAACTTTTGACTGGAGCGTCATAAAACCTTGAAATTTTGTAACAATAAAGTACTCGAGCCTCCTGTCAATTTAAGATATAGCTCAAAGCTAGGCTACCCTTGAGTCCCAAATCAAACACTGATAAAACTTCAAATGGCCCTAACTTCTATACGGTACGTCCTACACCTATCAAAGTTTGCAACATACAAATGCCTGTAACATTTTACTGGAGCGTCATAAAACCTTGAAATTTTTTAACAATAAAGTACTCGAGCCTCTTGTCCATTTAAGCTATCGCTCAAAGCTAGGCTACCCTTGAGTCCCAAATCAAACACTGATAAAACTTCAAATGGCCCAAACTTCTATACGGTACGTCCTACACCTATCGAATTTTGCAACATACAAATGCTTGTAACTTTTTACTGGAGCGTCATAAAACCTTGAAATGTTGTAACAATAAAGTACTTGAGCCTCTTGTCCATTTAAGCTATCGCTCAAAGCTAGGCTTCCCTTGAGTCCCAAATCAAACTCTGATAAAACTTCAAATGGCCCTAACTTCTATACAGTACGTCCTACACCTATCGAGTTTTGCAACATACAAATGCTTGTAATTTTTTACTGCAGCGTCATAAAACCTTGAAATGTTGTAACAATAAAGTACTCGAGCCCCTTGTCAATTTAAGCTATCGCTCAAAGCTATGCTACCCTTGAGTCCCACATCAAACACTGATAAAACTTCAAATGGCCCTAACTTCTAAACGGTACGTCCTACACCTATCAAAGTTTGCAACATACAAATGCTTGTAACTTTTTACTGGAGTGTCGTAAAACCTTGAAATTTTGTAACAATAAAGTACTCGAGCCTCTTGTCAATAAAAGCTATCGCTCACAGCTACCGCTACCCTTGAGTCCCAAATCAAACACTGATAAGAATTCAAATGGCCCTAACTTCTATACGGTACGTCCTACACCTATCAAAGTTTGCAACATACAAATGCTTGTAACTTTTTACTGGAGCGTCATAAAACCTAGAAATTTAGTAACAAGAAAGTACTCGAGCCTCTTGTCCACTTAAGCTATCGCTCAAAGCTATGCTACCCTTGAGTCCCAAATCAAACACTGATAAAACTTCAAATGGCCCTAACATCTATACGGTATATCCTACACCTATCAAAGTTTGCAATATACAAATGCTTGTAACTTTTTACTGGAGCGTCATAAAACCTTGATATTTTGTAACAATAAAGTACTCGAGCCTGCTGTCAATTTAAGCTATAGCTCAAAGCTAGGCTACCCTTGGGTCCCAAATCAAACACTGATAAAACTTCAAATAGCCCTAATTTTCTATACGGTACGTCCTACATCTATCGAATTTTGCAACATACAAATGCTTGTAACTTTTTACTGGAGCGTCATAAAACCTTGAAATTTTGTAACAATAAAGTACTCGAGCCTCCTGTCAATTTAAGCTATAGCTCAAAGCTAGGCTACCCTTGAGTCCCAAATCAAACACTGATAAAACTTCAAATGGCCCTAACTTCTGTACGGTACGTCCTACACCTATCAAAGTTTGCAACATACAAATGCCTGTAACTTTTTACTGGAGCGTCATAAAACCTTAAAATTTTGTAACAATAAAGTACTCGAGCCTCTTGTCAATTGAAGCTATCGCTCAAAGCTATGCTACCCTTGAGTCCCAAATCAAACACTGATAAAACTTCAAATGGCCTTAACTTCTATACGGTACGTCTTACACCTATCAAAGTTTGCAACATACAAATGCTTGTAACTTTTTACTGGAGCGCCATAAAACCTTGAAATTTTGTAACAATAAAGTACTCGAGGCTCTTGTCAATTTAAGCTATCGCTCAAAGCTATCGCTCAAAGCAATCGCTCAAAGCTATGCTACCCTTGAGTCCCAATTCAAACACTGATAAAACTTCAAATGGCCCTAACTTCTATACGGTACGTCCTACACCTATCGAATTTTGCGACATACAAATGCTTGTAAATTTTTACTGGAGCGTCATAAAACCTTGAAATTTTGTAACAATAAAGTACTCGAGCCTCTTGTCAATTTAAGCTATCGCTCAAAGCTATGCTACCCTTGAGTCCCAAATCAAACACTGATAAAACTTCAAATGGTCCTAACTTCTATACGGTACGTCCTACACCTATCAAAGTTTGCAACATACAAATGCTTGTAACTTTTTACTGGCGCGTCATAAAACCTTGAAATTTTGTAACAATAAAGTACTCGAGCCTCTTGTCAATTTAAGCTATCGCTCAAAGCTAGGCTACCCTTGAGTCCCAAATCAAACACTGATAAAACTTCAAAAGGCCCTAAATTCTATACGGTATGTCCTACACCTATCAAAGTTTGCATCATACAAATGCTTGTAACTTTTTACTGGAGCGTCATAAAACCTTGCAATTTTGTAACAATAAAGTACTCGAGCCTCTTGTCAATTTAAGCTATCGCTCAAAGCTATCGCTCAAAGCAATCGCTCAAAGCTATGCTACCCTTGAGTCCCAATTCAAACACTGATAAAACTTCAAATGGCCCTAACTTCTATACGGTACGTCCTACACCTATCGAATTTTGCGACATACAAATGCTTGTAAATTTTTACTGGAGCGTCATAAAACCTTGAAATTTTGTAACAATAAAGTACTCGAGCCTCTTGTCCATTTAAGCTATCGCTCAAAGCTAGGCTACCCTTGAGTCCCAAATCAAACAATGATAAAACTTCAAATGGCCCTAACTTCTATACAGTACGTCCTACACCTATCGAGTTTTGCAACATACAAATGCTTGTAAGTTTTTACTGGAGCGTCATAAAACCTTGAAATTTTGTAACAATAAAGTACTCGAGCCTCTTGTCAATTTAAGCTATCGCTCAAAGCTACCGCTACTCTTAAGTCCCAAATCAAACACTGATAAAACTTCCAATGGCCCTAACTTCTATACGGTACGTCCTTCACCTATCAAAGTTTGCAACATACAAATGCTTGTAACTTTTTACTGGAGCGTCATAAAACCTTGAAATTTTGTAACAATAAATTACTCGAGCCTCTTGTCAATTTAAGCTATCGCTCAAAGCTATGCTACCCTTGAGTCCCAAATCAAACACTGATAAAACTTCAAATGGCCCTAAATTCTGTACGGTACATCCTACACCTATCAAAGTTTGCAACATACAAATTCTTGTAACTTTTTACTGGAGCGTCATAAAACTTTGAAATTTTGTAACAATAAAGTACTCGAGCCTCTTGTTAATTTAAGCTATCGGTCAAAGCTACCGCTACCCTTGAGTCCCAAATCAAACACTGATAAGGCTTCAAATGGCCCTAACTTCTATACGGTACGTCCTACACCTATCAAAGTTTGCAACATACAAATGCTTGTAACTTTTTACTGGAGCGTCATAAAACCTAGACATTTTGTAACAATAAAGTACTCGAGCCTCTTGTCCATTTAAGCTATCGCTCAAAGCTAGCCTACCCTTGAGTCCCAAATCAAACACTGATATACGGTACGTCCTACACCTATCGAATTTTGCAACATACAAATGCTTGTAACTTTTTACTGGAGCGTCATAAAACCTTGAAATTTTGTAACAATAAAGTACTCGAGCCTCTTGTCAATTTAAGCTATCGCTCAAAGCTATGCTACCCTTGAGTCCCAAATCAAACACTGATAAAACTTCAGATGGCCCAAACTTCTATACGGTACGTCCTACACCTATCAAAGTTTGCAACATACAAATGCTTGTAACTTTTTACTGGAGCGTCATAAAACCTTGAAATTTTGTAACAATAAAGTACTCGAGCCTCTTGTCAATTTAAGCTATCGCTCAAAGCTAGGCTACCCTTGAGTCCCAAATCAAACACTGATAAAACTTCAAATGGCCCTAACGTCTATACGGTATGTCCTACACCTATCAAAGTTTGCATCATACAAATGCTTGTAACTTTTTACTGGAGCGTCATAAAACCTTGAAATTTTGTAACAATAAAGTACTCGAGCCTCCTGTCAATTTAAGCTATAGCTCAAAGCTAGGCTACCCTTAAGTTCCAAATCAAACACTGATAAAACTTCAAATGGCCCTAACTTCTATACGGTACGTCCTACACCTATCAAAGTTTGCAACATACAAATACCTGTAACTTTTTACTGGAGCGTCATAAAACCTTGAAATTTTGTAACAATAAAGTACTCGAGCCTCCTGTCAATTTAAGCTATAGCTCAAAGCTAGGCTACCCTTGAGTTCCAAATCAAACACTGATAAGACTTCAAATGGCCCTAACTTCTATACGGTACGTTCTACACCTATCAAAGTTTTCAACATACAAATGCTTGTAACTTTTAACTGGAGCGTCATAAAACCTTGAAATTTTGTAACAATAAAGTACTCGAGCCTCTTGTCAATTTAAGATATCGCTCAAAGCTATGCTACCCTTGAGTCCCAAATCAAACACTGATAAAACTTCAAATGGCCCTAACTTTTATACGGTACGTCTTACACCTATCAAAGTTTGCAACATACAAATGCTTGTAACTTTTTACTGGAGCGCCATAAAACCTTGAAATTTTGTAACAATAAAGTACTCGAGCCTCTTGTCCATTTAAGCTATCGCTCAAAGCTAGGCTACCCTTGAGTCCCAAATCAAACACTGATATACTTGAAGTTTTATCAGTGTTTGATTTGGGACTCAAGGGTAGTTTAGCTTTGAGCGATAGCTTAAATTGACAAAGGGCTCGAGTACTTCATTGTTAAAAAATTTGAAGGCTTGATGACGCTCCAGTAAAAAGTTACAAGCATTTGTATGTTGCAAACTTTGATAGGTGTAGGACGTACCGTATAGAAGTTAGGGCCATTTGAAGTTTTATCAGTGTTTGATTTGGGACTCAATGGTAGCATAGCTTTGAGCGATAGCTTAAATTGGCAAGAGGCTCGAGTACTTTATTGTTACAAAATTTCAAGGTTTTATGAAGCTCCAGTAAAAAGTTACAAGCATTTGTATGTTGCAAACTTTGATAGCTGTAGGGCGTATCGTATAAAAGTTAGGGCCATTTGAAGTTTTATCAGTGTTTGATTTGGGACTCAAGGGTAGCTTAGCTTTGAGCGATAGCTTAAATTGACAAGGGGCTCGAGTACTTCATTGTTACAAAATTTGAAGGCTTGATGACGCTCCAGTAAAAAGTTACAAGCATTTGTATGATGCAAATTTTGATAGGTGTAGGACGTACCGTATAGAAGTTAGGGCCATTTGAAGTTTAATCAGTGTTTGATTTGGGACTCAATGGTAGCATAGCTTTGAGCGATAGCTTAAATTGACAAGAGGCTCGAGTACTTTATTGTTACAAAATTTCAAGGTTTTATGACTCACCAGTAAAAAGTTTCAAACATTTGTATGTTGCAAATTTTGATAGGTGTAGGACGTACCGTATAGAAGTTAGGGCCATTTGAAGTTTTATCAGTGTTTGATTTGGGACTCAAGGGTAGCATAGCTTTGAGTGATAGGTTAAATTCACAAGAAGCTCGCGTACTTTATTGTTACAAAATTTCAAAGTTTTATGACGCTCCAGTAAAAAGTTACAAGCATTTGTACGTTGTAAACTTTCATAGGTGTCGGACGTCCCGTATAGAAGTTAGGACCATTTGAAGTTTTATCAGTGTTTGATTTGGGACTCAAGGGTAGCATAGCTTTGAGCGATAGCTTAAATTGACAAGGGGCTCGAGTACTTCATTGTTACAAAATTTGAAGGATTGTTGACGCTCCAGTAAAAAGTTACAAGCATTTGTATGATGCAAACTTTGATAGGTGTACGACGTACCGTATAGAAGTTAGGGCCATTTGAAGTTTTATCAGTGTTTGATTTGGGACTCAAGGGTAGCATAGCTTTGAGCGATAGCTTAAATTGACAAGAGGCTCGAGTACTTTATTGTTACAAAATTTCAAGGTTTTATGACGCTCCAGTAAAAAGTTACAAGCATTTGTATGTTGCAAACTTTGATAGCTGTAGGGCGAATCGTATAGAAGATAGGGCCATTTGAAGTTTTATCTGTGTTTGATTTGGGACTCAAGGGTAGCATAGCTTTGAGCGATAGCTTAAATTGACAAGAGGTTCGAGTACTTTATTGTTACAAAATTTCAAGGTTTTATGATTCACCAGTAAAAAGTTACAAGCATTTGTATGTTGCAAACTTCGATAGGTGTAGGACGTACCGTATAGAAGTTAGGACCATTTGAAGTTTTATCAGTGTTTGATTTGGGACTCAAGGGTAGCATAGCTTTGAGCGATAGCTTAAATTGACAAGAGGCTCGAGTACTTTATTGTTACAAAATTTCAAGGTTTTATGACTCACCAGTAAAAAGTTACAAGAAATTGTATGTTGCAAATTTTGATAGGTGTAGGACGTACCGTATAGAAGTTAGAGCCATTTGAAGTTTTGTCAGTGTTTGATTTGGGACTCAAGGGTAGCATAGCCTTGAGCGATAGCTTAAATTGACAAGAGGCTCGAGTACTTTATTGTTACAAAATTTCAAGGTTTTATGATGCTCCAGTAAAAACTTACAAGCATTTGTATGTTGCAAACTTTGATAGGTGTAGGACGTACCGTATAGAAGTTAGGGCCATTTGAAGTTTTATCAGTGTTTGATTTGGGACTCAAGTGTGGCATAGCTTTGAGCGACAGCTTAAAATGACAAGAAGCTCGAGTACTTTATTGTTACAAAATTTCAAGGTTTTATGACGCTCCAGAAAAAAGTTACAAGCATTTGTATGTTGCAAACTTTGATAGGTGTAGGACGTACCGCATAGAAGTTAGGGCCATTTGAAATTTTATCAGTGTTTGATTTGGGACTCAAGGGTAGCATAGCTTTGAGCGATAGCTTAAATTGACAAGAGGCTCGAGTACTTTATTGTTACAAAATTTCAAGGTTTTATGACGCTCCAGTAAAAAGTTACAAGCATTTGTATGTTGCAAACTTTGATAGCTGTAGGGCGTATCGTATAGAAGATAGGACCATTTGAAGTTTTATCAGTGTTTGATTTGGGACTCAAGGGTAGCATAGCTTTGAGCGATAGCTTAAATTGGCAAGAGGCTCGAGTACTTTATTGTTACAAAATTTCAAGGTTTTATGACTCACCAGTAAAAAGTTTCAAGCATTTGTATGTTGCAAATATTGATAGGTGTAGGACGTACCGTATAGAAGTTAGGGCCATTTGAAGTTTTATCAGTGTTTGATTTGGGACTCAAGGGTAGCATAGCTTTGAGTGATAGGTTAAATTCACAATAAGCTCGCGTACTTTATTGTTACAAAATTTCAAAGTTTTATGACGCTCCAGTAAAAAGTTACAAGCATTTTTACGTTGTAAACTTTCATAGGTGTAGGACGTACCGTATAGAAGTTAGGATCATTTGAAGTTTTATCAGTGTTTGATTTGGGACTGAAGTGTAGCATAGCTTTGAGCGATAGCTTAAATTGACAAGGAGCTCGAGTACTTCATTGTTACAAAATTTGAAGGCTTGATGACGCTCCAGTAAAAAGTTACAAGCATTTGTATGTTGCAAACTTTGATAGGTGTAGGGCGTACCGTATAGAAGTTAGGACAATTTCAAGTTTTATCAGTGTTTGATTTGGGACTCAAGGGTAGCATAGCTTTGAGCGATAGCTTTAATTGACAAGAGGGTCGAGTACTTTATTGTTACAAAATTTCAAGGTTTTATGACGCACCAGTAAAAAGTCACAAGCATTTGTAGGTTGCAAACTTTGATAGGTGTAGGACGTACCGTATAGAAGTTAGGGCCATTTGAAGTTTAATCAGTGTTTGATTTGGGACTCAATGGTAGCATAGCTTTGAGCGATAGCTTAAATTGACAAGAGGCTCGAGTACTTTATTGTTACAAAATTTCAAGGTTTTATGACTCACCAGTAAAAAGTTTCAAACATTTGTATGTTGCAAATTTTGATAGGTGTAGGACGTACCGTATAGAAGTTAGGGCCATTTGAAGTTTTATCAGTGTTTGATTTGGGACTCAAGGGTAGCATAGCTTTGAGTGATAGGTTAAATTCACAAGAAGCTCGCGTACTTTATTGTTACAAAATTTCAAAGTTTTATGACGCTCCAGTAAAAAGTTACAAGCATTTGTACGTTGTAAACTTTCATAGGTGTCGGACGTCCCGTATAGAAGTTAGGACCATTTGAAGTTTTATCAGTGTTTGATTTGGGACTCAAGGGTAGCTTAGCTTTGAGCGATAGCTTAAATTGACAAGGGGCTCGAGTACTTCATTGTTACAAAATTTGAAGGCTTGTTGACGCTCCAGTAAAAAGTTACAAGCATTTGTATGATGCAAACTTTGATAGGTGTACGACGTACCGTATAGAAGTTAGGGCCATTTGAAGTTTTATCAGTGTTTGATTTGGGACTCAATGGTAGCATAGCTTTGAGCGATAGCTTAAATTGACAAGAGGCTCGAGTACTTTATTGTTACAAAATTTCAAGGTTTTATGACGCTCCAGTAAAAAGTTACAAGCATTTGTATGTTGCAAACTTTGATAGCTGTAGGGCGAATCGTATAGAAGATAGGGCCATTTGAAGTTTTATCTGTGTTTGATTTGGGACTCAAGGGTAGCATAGCTTTGAGCGATAGCTTAAATTGACAAGAGGTTCGAGTACTTTATTGTTACAAAATTTCAAGGTTTTATGATTCACCAGTAAAAAGTTACAAGCATTTGTATGTTGCAAACTTCGATAGGTGTAGGACGTACCGTATAGAAGTTAGGACCATTTGAAGTTTTATCAGTGTTTGATTTGGGACTCAAGGGTAGCATAGCTTTGAGCGATAGCTTAAATTGACAAGAGGCTCGAGTACTTTATTGTTACAAAATTTCAAGGTTTTATGACTCACCAGTAAAAAGTTACAAGAATTTGTATGTTGCAAATTTTGATAGGTGTAGGACGTACCGTATAGAAGTTAGAGCCATTTGAAGTTTTGTCAGTGTTTGATTTGGGACTCAAGGGTAGCATAGCCTTGAGCGATAGCTTAAATTGACAAGAGGCTCGAGTACTTTATTGTTACAAAATTTCAAGGTTTTATGATGCTCCAGTAAAAACTTACAAGCATTTGTATGTTGCAAACTTTGATAGGTGTAGGACGTACCGTATAGAAGTTAGGGCCATTTGAAGTTTTATCAGTGTTTGATTTGGGACTCAAGTGTGGCATAGCTTTGAGCGACAGCTTAAAATGACAAGAAGCTCGAGTACTTTATTGTTACAAAATTTCAAGGTTTTATGACGCTCCAGAAAAAAGTTACAAGCATTTGTATGTTGCAAACTTTGATAGGTGTAGGACGTACCGCATAGAAGTTAGGGCCATTTGAAATTTTATCAGTGTTTGATTTGGGACTCAAGGGTAGCATAGCTTTGAGCGATAGCTTAAATTGACAAGAGGCTCGAGTACTTTATTGTTACAAAATTTCAAGGTTTTATGACGCTCCAGTAAAAAGTTACAAGCATTTGTATGTTGCAAACTTTGATAGCTGTAGGGCGTATCGTATAGAAGATAGGACCATTTGAAGTTTTATCAGTGTTTGATTTGGGACTCAAGGGTAGCATAGCTTTGAGCGATAGCTTAAATTGGCAAGAGGCTCGAGTACTTTATTGTTACAAAATTTCAAGGTTTTATGACTCACCAGTAAAAAGTTTCAAGCATTTGTATGTTGCAAATATTGATAGGTGTAGGACGTACCGTATAGAAGTTAGGGCCATTTGAAGTTTTATCAGTGTTTGATTTGGGACTCAAGGGTAGCATAGCTTTGAGTGATAGGTTAAATTCACAATAAGCTCGCGTACTTTATTGTTACAAAATTTCAAAGTTTTATGACGCTCCAGTAAAAAGTTACAAGCATTTTTACGTTGTAAACTTTCATAGGTGTAGGACGTACCGTATAGAAGTTAGGATCATTTGAAGTTTTATCAGTGTTTGATTTGGGACTGAAGTGTAGCATAGCTTTGAGCGATAGCTTAAATTGACAAGGAGCTCGAGTACTTCATTGTTACAAAATTTGAAGGCTTGATGACGCTCCAGTAAAAAGTTACAAGCATTTGTATGTTGCAAACTTTGATAGGTGTAGGGCGTACCGTATAGAAGTTAGGACAATTTCAAGTTTTATCAGTGTTTGATTTGGGACTCAAGGGTAGCATAGCTTTGAGCGATAGCTTTAATTGACAAGAGGGTCGAGTACTTTATTGTTACAAAATTTCAAGGTTTTATGACGCACCAGTAAAAAGTCACAAGCATTTGTAGGTTGCAAACTTTGATAGGTGTAGGACGTACCGTATAGAAGTTAGGGCCATTTGAAGTTTTATCAGTGTTTGATTTGGGACTCAAGTGTGGCATAGCTTTGAGCGATAGCTTAAATTGACAAGAAGCTCGAGTACTTTATTGTTACAAAATTTCAAGGTTTTATGACGCTCCAGAAAAAAGTTACAAGCATTTGTATGTTGCAAACTTTGATAGGTGTAGGACGTACCGCATAGAAGTTAGGGCCATTTGAAGTTTTATCAGTGTTTGATTTGGGACTCAAGGGTAGCATAGCTTTCAGCGATAGCTTAAATTGACAAGAGGCTCGAGTACTTTATTGTTACAAAATTTCAAGGTTTTATGACGCTCCAGTAAAAAGTTACAAGCATTTGTATGTTGCAAACTTTGATAGCTGTAGGGCGTATCGTATAGAAGATAGGGCCATTTTAAGTTTTATCAGTGTTTGATTTGGGACTCAAGGGTAGCATAGCTTTGAGCGATAGCTTAAATTGACAAGAGGCTCGAGTACTTTATTGTTACAAAATTTCAAAGTTTTATGACTCACCAGTAAAAAGTTTCAAGCATTTGTATGTTGCAAATTTTGATAGGTGTAGGACGTACCGTATTGAAGTTAGGGCCATTTGAAGTTTTATCAGTGTTTGATTTGGGACTCAAGGGTAGCATAGCTTTGAGTGATAGGTTAAATTCACAAGAAGCTCGCGTACTTTATTGTTACAAAATTTCAAAGTTTTATGACGCTCCAGTAAAAAGTTACAAGCATTTGTACGTTGTAAACTTTCATAGGTGTAGGACGTACCGTATAGAAGTTAGGACCATTTGAAGTTTTATCAGTGTTTGATTTGGGACTCAAGGGTAGCTTAGCTTTGAGCGATAGCTTAAATTGACAAGGGGCTCGAGTACTTCATTGTTACAAAATTTGAAGGCTTGTTGACGCTCCAGTAAAAAGTTACAAGCATTTGTATGATGCAAACTTTGATAGGTGTAGGACGTACCGTATAGAAGTTAGGGCCATTTGAAGTTTTATCAGTGTTTGATTTGGGACTCAATGGTAGCATAGCTTTGAGCGATAGCTTAAATTGACAAGAGGCTCGAGTACTTTATTGTTACAAAATTTCAAGGTTTTATGACGCTCCAGTAAAAAGTTACAAGCATTTGTATGTTGCAAACTTTGATAGCTGTAGGGCGAATCGTATAGAAGATAGGGCCATTTGAAGTTTTATCTGTGTTTGATTTGGGACTCAAGGGTAGCATAGCTTTGAGCGATAGCTTAAATTGACAAGAGGCTCGAGTACTTTATTGTTACAAAATTTCAAGGTTTTATGATTCACCAGTAAAAAGTTACAAGCATTTGTATGTTGCAAACTTCGATAGGTGTAGGACGTACCGTATAGAAGTTAGGACCATTTGAAGTTTTATCAGTGTTTAATTTGGGACTCAAGGGTAGCATAGCTTTGAGCGATAACTTAAATTGACAAGAGGCTCGAGTACTTTATTGTTACAAAATTTCAAGGTTTTATGACTCACCAGTAAAAAGTTACAAGAATTTGTATGTTGCAAATTTTGATAGGTGTAGGACGTACCGTATAGAAGTTAGAGCCATTTGAAGTTTTGTCAGTGTTTGATTTGGGACTCAAGGGTAGCATAGCCTTGAGCGATAGCTTAAATTGACAAGAGGCTCGAGTACTTTATTGTTACAAAATTTCAAGGTTTTATGATGCTCCAGTAAAAACTTACAAGCATTTGTGTGTTGCAAACTTTGATATGTGTAGGACGTACCGTATAGAAGTTAGGGCCATTTGAAGTTTTATCAGTGTTTGATTTGGGACTCAAGTGTGGCATAGCTTTGAGCGATAGCTTAAAATGACAAGAAGCTCGAGTACTTTATTGTTACAAAATTTCAAGGTTTTATGACGCTCCAGAAAAAAGTTACAAGCATTTGTATGTTGCAAACTTTGATAGGTGTAGGACGTACCGCATAGAAGTTAGGGCCATTTGAAGTTTTATCAGTGTTTGATTTGGGACTCAAGGGTAGCATAGCTTTGAGCGATAGCTTTTAATTGACAAGAGGCTCGAGTACTTTATTGTTACAAAATTTCAAGGTTTTATGACGCTCCAGTAAAAAGTTACAAGCATTTGTATGTTGCAAACTTTGATAGCTGTAGGGCGTATCGTATAGAAGATAGTACCATTTGAAGTTTTATCAGTGTTTGATTTGGGACTCAAGGGTAGCATAGCTTTGAGCGATAGCTTAAATTGGCAAGAGGCTCGAGTACTTTATTGTTACAAAATTTCAAGGTTTTATGACTCACCAGTAAAAAGTTTCAAGCATTTGTATGTTGCAAATATTGATAGGTGTAGGACGTACCGTATAGAAGTTAGGGCTATTTGAAGTTTTATCAGTGTTTGATTTGGGACTCAAGGGTAGCATAGCTTTGAGTGATAGGTTAAATTCACAATAAGCTCGCGTACTTTATTGTTACAAAATTTCAAAGTTTTATGACGCTCCAGTAAAAAGTTACAAGCATTTGTACGTTGTAAACTTTCATAGGTGTAGGACGTACCGTATAGAAGTTAGGACCATTTGAAGTTTTATCAGTGTTTGATTTGGGACTGAAGTGTAGCATAGCTTTGAGCGATAGCTTAAATTGACAAGGAGCTCGAGTACTTCATTGTTACAAAATTTGAAGGCTTGATGACGCTCCAGTAAAAAGTTACAAGCATTTGTATGTTGCAAACTTTGATAGGTGTAGGGCGTACCGTATAGAAGTTAGGACAATTTCAAGTTTTATCAGTGTTTGATTTGGGACTCAAGGGTAGCATAGCTTTGAGCGATAGCTTTAATTGACAAGAGGGTCGAGTACTTTATTGTTACAAAATTTCAAGGTTTTATGACGCACCAGTAAAAAGTCACAAGCATTTGTAGGTTGCAAACTTTGATAGGTGTAGGACGTACCGTATAGAAGTTAGGGCCATTTGAAGTTTTATCAGTGTTTGATTTGGGACTCAAGTGTGGCATAGCTTTGAGCGATAGCTTTAATTGACAAGAGGCTCGAGTACTTTATTGTTACAAAATTTCAAGGTTTTATGATTCACCAGTAAAAAGTTACAAGCATTTGTATGTTGCAAACTTCGATAGGTGTAGGACGTACCGTATAGAAGTTAGGACCATTTGAAGTTTTATCAGTGTTTAATTTGGGACTCAAGGGTAGCATAGCTTTGAGCGATAACTTAAATTGACAAGAGGCTCGAGTACTTTATTGTTACAAAATTTCAAGGTTTTATGACTCACCAGTAAAAAGTTACAAGAATTTGTATGTTGCAAATTTTGATAGGTGTAGGACGTACAGTATAGAAGTTAGAGCCATTTGAAGTTTTGTCAGTGTTTGATTTGGGACTCAAGGGTAGCATAGCCTTGAGCGATAGCTTAAATTGACAAGAGGCTCGAGTACTTTATTGTTACAAAATTTCAAGGTTTTATGATGCTCCAGTAAAAACTTACAAGCATTTGTATGTTGCAAACTTTGATATGTGTAGGACGTACCGTATAGAAGTTAGGGCCATTTGAAGTTTTATCAGTGTTTGATTTGGGACTCAAGTGTGGCATAGCTTTGAGCGATAGCTTAAAATGACAAGAAGCTCGAGTACTTTATTGTTACAAAATTTCAAGGTTTTATGACGCTCCAGTAAAAAGTTACAAGCATTTGTATGTTGCAAACTTTGATAGCTGTAGGGCGTATCGTATAGAAGATAGTACCATTTGAAGTTTTATCAGTGTTTGATTTGGGACTCAAGGGTAGCATAGCTTTGAGCGATAGCTTCAATTGGCAAGAGGCTCGAGTACTTTATTGTTACAAAATTTCAAGGTTTTATGACTCACCAGTAAAAAGTTTCAAGCATTTGTATGTTGCAAATATTGATAGGTGTAGGACGTACCGTATAGAAGTTAGGGCTATTTGAAGTTTTATCAGTGTTTGATTTGGGACTCAAGGGTAGCATAGCTTTGAGTGATAGGTTAAATTCACAATAAGCTCGCGTACTTTATTGTTACAAAATTTCAAGGTTTTATGATGCTCCAGTAAAAACTTACAAGCATTTGTGTGTTGCAAACTTTGATATGTGTAGGACGTACCGTATAGAAGTTAGGGCCATTTGAAGTTTTATCAGTGTTTGATTTGGGACTCAAGTGTGGCATAGCTTTGAGCGATAGCTTAAAATGACAAGAAGCTCGAGTACTTTATTGTTACAAAATTTCAAGGTTTTATGACGCTCCAGAAAAAAGTTACAAGCATTTGTATGTTGCAAACTTTGATAGGTGTAGGACGTACCGCATAGAAGTTAGGGCCATTTGAAGTTTTATCAGTGTTTGATTTGGGACTCAAGGGTAGCATAGCTTTGAGCGATAGCTTTTAATTGACAAGAGGCTCGAGTACTTTATTGTTACAAAATTTCAAGGTTTTATGACGCTCCAGTAAAAAGTTACAAGCATTTGTATGTTGCAAACTTTGATAGCTGTAGGGCGTATCGTATAGAAGATAGTACCATTTGAAGTTTTATCAGTGTTTGATTTGGGACTCAAGGGTAGCATAGCTTTGAGCGATAGCTTAAATTGGCAAGAGGCTCGAGTACTTTATTGTTACAAAATTTCAAGGTTTTATGACTCACCAGTAAAAAGTTTCAAGCATTTGTATGTTGCAAATATTGATAGGTGTAGGACGTACCGTATAGAAGTTAGGGCTATTTGAAGTTTTATCAGTGTTTGATTTGGGACTCAAGGGTAGCATAGCTTTGAGTGATAGGTTAAATTCACAATAAGCTCGCGTACTTTATTGTTACAAAATTTCAAAGTTTTATGACGCTCCAGTAAAAAGTTACAAGCATTTGTACGTTGTAAACTTTCATAGGTGTAGGACGTACCGTATAGAAGTTAGGACCATTTGAAGTTTTATCAGTGTTTGATTTGGGACTGAAGTGTAGCATAGCTTTGAGCGATAGCTTAAATTGACAAGGAGCTCGAGTACTTCATTGTTACAAAATTTGAAGGCTTGATGACGCTCCAGTAAAAAGTTACAAGCATTTGTATGTTGCAAACTTTGATAGGTGTAGGGCGTACCGTATAGAAGTTAGGACAATTTCAAGTTTTATCAGTGTTTGATTTGGGACTCAAGGGTAGCATAGCTTTGAGCGATAGCTTTAATTGACAAGAGGGTCGAGTACTTTATTGTTACAAAATTTCAAGGTTTTATGACGCACCAGTAAAAAGTCACAAGCATTTGTAGGTTGCAAACTTTGATAGGTGTAGGACGTACCGTATAGAAGTTAGGGCCATTTGAAGTTTTATCAGTGTTTGATTTGGGACTCAAGTGTGGCATAGCTTTGAGCGATAGCTTTAATTGACAAGAGGCTCGAGTACTTTATTGTTACAAAATTTCAAGGTTTTATGATTCACCAGTAAAAAGTTACAAGCATTTGTATGTTGCAAACTTCGATAGGTGTAGGACGTACCGTATAGAAGTTAGGACCATTTGAAGTTTTATCAGTGTTTAATTTGGGACTCAAGGGTAGCATAGCTTTGAGCGATAACTTAAATTGACAAGAGGCTCGAGTACTTTATTGTTACAAAATTTCAAGGTTTTATGACTCACCAGTAAAAAGTTACAAGAATTTGTATGTTGCAAATTTTGATAGGTGTAGGACGTACCGTATAGAAGTTAGAGCCATTTGAAGTTTTGTCAGTGTTTGATTTGGGACTCAAGGGTAGCATAGCCTTGAGCGATAGCTTAAATTGACAAGAGGCTCGAGTACTTTATTGTTACAAAATTTCAAGGTTTTATGATGCTCCAGTAAAAACTTACAAGCATTTGTATGTTGCAAACTTTGATATGTGTAGGACGTACCGTATAGAAGTTAGGGCCATTTGAAGTTTTATCAGTGTTTGATTTGGGACTCAAGTGTGGCATAGCTTTGAGCGATAGCTTAAAATGACAAGAAGCTCGAGTACTTTATTGTTACAAAATTTCAAGGTTTTATGACGCTCCAGTAAAAAGTTACAAGCATTTGTATGTTGCAAACTTTGATAGCTGTAGGGCGTATCGTATAGAAGATAGTACCATTTGAAGTTTTATCAGTGTTTGATTTGGGACTCAAGGGTAGCATAGCTTTGAGCGATAGCTTCAATTGGCAAGAGGCTCGAGTACTTTATTGTTACAAAATTTCAAGGTTTTATGACTCACCAGTAAAAAGTTTCAAGCATTTGTATGTTGCAAATATTGATAGGTGTAGGACGTACCGTATAGAAGTTAGGGCTATTTGAAGTTTTATCAGTGTTTGATTTGGGACTCAAGGGTAGCATAGCTTTGAGTGATAGGTTAAATTCACAATAAGCTCGCGTACTTTATTGTTACAAAATTTCAAAGTTTTATGACGCTCCAGTAAAAAGTTACAAGCATTTGTACGTTGTAAACTTTCATAGGTGTAGGACGTACCGTATAGAAGTTAGGACCATTTGAAGTTTTATCAGTGTTTGATTTGGGACTGAAGTGTAGCATAGCTTTGAGCGATAGCTTAAATTGACAAGGAGCTCGAGTACTTCATTGTTACAAAATTTGAAGGCTTGATGACGCTCCAGTAAAAAGTTACAAGCATTTGTATGTTGCAAACTTTGATAGGTGTAGGGCGTACCGTATAGAAGTTAGGACAATTTCAAGTTTTATCAGTGTTTGATTTGGGACTCAAGGGTAGCATAGCTTTGAGCGATAGCTTTAATTGACAAGAGGGTCGAGTACTTTATTGTTACAAAATTTCAAGGTTTTATGACGCACCAGTAAAAAGTCACAAGCATTTGTAGGTTGCAAACTTTGATAGGTGTAGGACGTACCGTATAGAAGTTAGGGCCATTTGAAGTTTTATCAGTGTTTGATTTGGGACTCAAGTGTGGCATAGCTTTGAGCGATAGCTTAAATTGACAAGAAGCTCGAGTACTTTATTGTTACAAAATTTCAAGGTTTTATGACGCTCCAGAAAAAAGTTACAAGCATTTGTATGTTGCAAACTTTGATAGGTGTAGGACGTACCGCATTGAAGTTAGGGCCATTTGAAGTTTTATCAGTGTTTGATTTGGGACTCAAGGGTAGCATAGCTTTGAGCGATAGCTTTTAATTGACAAGAGGCTCGAGTACTTTATTGTTACAAAATTTCAAGGTTTTATGACGCTCCAGTAAAAAGTTACAAGCATTTGTATGTTGCAAACTTTGATAGCTGTAGGGCGTATCGTATAGAAGATAGTACCATTTGAAGTTTTATCAGTGTTTGATTTGGGACTCAAGGGTAGCATAGCTTTGAGCGATAGCTTAAATTGGCAAGAGGCTCGAGTACTTTATTGTTACAAAATTTCAAGGTTTTATGACTCACCAGTAAAAAGTTTCAAGCATTTGTATGTTGCAAATATTGATAGGTGTAGGACGTACCGTATAGAAGTTAGGGCTATTTGAAGTTTTATCAGTGTTTGATTTGGGACTCAAGGGTAGCATAGCTTTGAGTGATAGGTTAAATTCACAATAAGCTCGCGTACTTTATTGTTACAAAATTTCAAAGTTTTATGACGCTCCAGTAAAAAGTTACAAGCATTTGTACGTTGTAAACTTTCATAGGTGTAGGACGTACCGTATAGAAGTTAGGACCATTTGAAGTTTTATCAGTGTTTGATTTGGGACTGAAGTGTAGCATAGCTTTGAGCGATAGCTTAAATTGACAAGGAGCTCGAGTACTTCATTGTTACAAAATTTGAAGGCTTGATGACGCTCCAGTAAAAAGTTACAAGCATTTGTATGTTGCAAACTTTGATAGGTGTAGGGCGTACCGTATAGAAGTTAGGACAATTTCAAGTTTTATCAGTGTTTGATTTGGGACTCAAGGGTAGCATAGCTTTGAGCGATAGCTTTAATTGACAAGAGGGTCGAGTACTTTATTGTTACAAAATTTCAAGGTTTTATGACGCACCAGTAAAAAGTCACAAGCATTTGTAGGTTGCAAACTTTGATAGGTGTAGGACGTACCGTATAGAAGTTAGGGCCATTTGAAGTTTCATCAGTGTTTGATTTGGGACTCAAGTGTGGCATAGCTTTGAGCCATAGCTTTAATTGACAAGAGGCTCGAGTACTTTATTGTTACAAAATTTCAAGGTTTTATGATTCACCAGTAAAAAGTTACAAGCATTTGTATGTTGCAAACTTCGATAGGTGTAGGACGTACCATATAGAAGTTAGGACCATTTGAAGTTTTATCAGTGTTTAATTAGGGACTCAAGGGTAGCATAGCTTTGAGCGATAACTTAAATTGACAAGAGGCTCGAGTACTTTATTGTTACAAAATTTCAAGGTTTTATGACTCACCAGTAAAAAGTTACAAGAATTTGTATGTTGCAAATTTTGATAGGTGTAGGACGTACCGTATAGAAGTTAGAGCCATTTGAAGTTTTGTCAGTGTTTGATTTGGGACTCAAGGGTAGCATAGCCTTGAGCGATAGCTTAAATTGACAAGAGGCTCGAGTACTTTATTGTTACAAAATTTCAAGGTTTTATGATGCTCCAGTAAAAACTTACAAGCATTTGTATGTTGCAAACTTTGATATGTGTAGGACGTACCGTATAGAAGTTAGGGCCATTTGAAGTTTTATCAGTGTTTGATTTGGGACTCAAGTGTGGCATAGCTTTGAGCGATAGCTTAAAATGACAAGAAGCTCGAGTACTTTATTGTTACAAAATTTCAAGGTTTTATGACGCTCCAGAAAAAAGTTACAAGCATTTGTATGTTGCAAACTTTGATAGGTGTAGGACGTACCGCATAGAAGTTAGGGCCATTTGAAGTTTTATCAGTGTTTGATTTGGGACTCAAGGGTAGCATAGCTTTGAGCGATAGCTTTTAATTGACAAGAGGCTCGAGTACTTTATTGTTACAAAATTTCAAGGTTTTATGACGCTCCAGTAAAAAGTTACAAGCATTTGTATGTTGCAAACTTTGATAGCTGTAGGGCGTATCGTATAGAAGATAGTACCATTTGAAGTTTTATCAGTGTTTGATTTGGGACTCAAGGGTAGCATAGCTTTGAGCGATAGCTTCAATTGGCAAGAGGCTCGAGTACTTTATTGTTACAAAATTTCAAGGTTTTATGACTCACCAATAAAAAGTTTCAAGCATTTGTATGTTGCAAATATTGATAGGTGTAGGACGTACCGTATAGAAGTTAGGGCTATTTGAAGTTTTATCAGTGTTTGATTTGGGACTCAAGGGTAGCATAGCTTTGAGTGATAGGTTAAATTCACAATAAGCTCGCGTACTTTATTGTTACAAAATTTCAAAGTTTTATGACGCTCCAGTAAAAAGTTACAAGCATTTGTACGTTGTAAACTTTCATAGGTGTAGGACGTACCGTATAGAAGTTAGGACCATTTGAAGTTTTATCAGTGTTTGATTTGGGACTGAAGTGTAGCATAGCTTTGAGCGATAGCTGAAATTGACAAGGAGCTCGAGTACTTCATTGTTACAAAATTTGAAGGCTTGATGACGCTCCAGTAAAAAGTTACAAGCATTTGTATGTTGCAAACTTTGATAGGTGTAGGGCGTACCGTATAGAAGTTAGGACAATTTCAAGTTTTATCAGTGTTTGATTTGGGACTCAAGGGTAGCATAGCTTTGAGCGATAGCTTTAATTGACAAGAGGGTCGAGTACTTTATTGTTACAAAATTTCAAGGTTTTATGACGCACCAGTAAAAAGTCACAAGCATTTGTAGGTTGCAAACTTTGATAGGTGTAGGACGTACCGTATAGAAGTTAGGGCCATTTGAAGTTTTATCAGTGTTTGATTTGGGACTCAAGTGTGGCATAGCTTTGAGCGATAGCTTAAATTGACAAGAAGCTCGAGTACTTTATTGTTACAAAATTTCAAGGTTTTATGACGCTCCAGAAAAAAGTTACAAGCATTTGTATGTTGCAAACTTTGATAGGTGTAGGACGTACCGCATAGAAGTTAGGGCCATTTGAAGTTTTATCAGTGTTTGATTTGGGACTCAAGGGTAGCATAGCTTTCAGCGATAGCTTAAATTGACAAGAGGCTCGTGTACTTTATTGTTACAAAATTTCAAGGTTTTATGACGCTCCAGTAAAAAGTTACAAGCATTTGTATGTTGCAAACTTTGATAGCTGTAGGGCGTATCGTATAGAAGATAGGGCCATTTTAAGTTTTATCAGTGTTTGATTTGGGACTCAAGGGTAGCATAGCTTTGAGCGATAGCTTAAATTGACAAGAGGCTCGAGTACTTTATTGTTACAAAATTTCAAGGTTTTATGACTCACCAGTAAAAAGTTTCAAGCATTTGTATGTTGCAAATTTTGATAGGTGTAGGACGTACCGTATTGAAGTTAGGGCCATTTGAAGTTTTATCAGTGTTTGATTTGGGACTCAAGGGTAGCATAGCTTTGAGTGATAGGTTAAATTCACAAGAAGCTCGCGTACTTTATTGTTACAAAATTTCAAAGTTTTATGACGCTCCAGTAAAAAGTTACAAGCATTTGTACGTTGTAAACTTTCATAGGTGTAGGACGTACCGTATAGAAGTTAGGACCATTTGAAATTTAATCAGTGTTTGATTTGGGACTCAAGGGTAGCTTAGCTTAAATTGACAAGAGGCTCGAGTACTTTATTGTTACAAAATTTCAAGGTTTTATGACGCTCCAGTAAAAAGTTACAAGCATTTGTATGTGGCAAACATTGATAGGTGTAGGACGTACAGTATAGAAGTTAGGGCAATTTGAAGTTTTATCAGTGTTTGATTTGGGACTCAAGGGTAGCATAGCTTTGAGCGATAGCTTAAATTGACAAGAGGCTCGAGTCCTTTATTGTTACAAAATTTAAAAGTTTTGTGACGCTCCAGTAAAAAGTTACAAGCATTTGTATGTTGCTAACTTTGATAGGTGTAGGACGTACCGAATAGAAGTTAGGGCCATTTGAAGTTTTATCAGTGTTTGATTTGGGACTCAAGTGTAGCATAGCTTTGAGCGATAGCTTAAATTGACAAGAGGCTCGAGTACTTTATTGTTACAAAATTTTAAGGTTTTATGACGCTCCAGAAAAAAGTTACAAGCATATGTATGTTGCAAACTTTGATAGGTGTAGGACGTACCGTATAGAAGTTAGGGCCATTTGAAGTTTTTTCAGTGTTTGATTTGGGACTCAAGGGTAGCATAGCTTTGAGCGATAGCTTAAATTGACGAGTACTTTATTGTTACAAAATTTCAAGGTTTTATGACGCTCCAGTAAAAAGTTACAAGCATTTGCATGTTGAAAACTTTGATAGGTGTAGGACGTACCGTATAGAAGTTAGGGCCATTTGAAGTTTTATCAGTGTTTGATTTGGGACTCAAGGGTAGCATAGCTTTGAGCGATAGCTTAAATTGACAAGAGGCTCGAGTACTTTATTGTTACAAAATTTAAAAGTTTTATGACGCTCCAGTAAAAAGTTACAAGCATTTATACGTTGTAAACTTTCATAGGTGTAGGACGTACCGTATAGAAGTTAGGACCATTTGAAGTTTTATCAGTGTTTGATTTGGGACTCAAGGGTAGCTTAGCTTTAAGCGATAGCTTAAATTGACAAGGGGCTCGAGTACTTCATTGTTACAAAATTTGAAGGCTTGATGACGCTCCAGTAAAAAGTTACAAGCATTTGTATGTTGCAAACTTTGATAAGTGTAGGACGTACCGTATAGAAGTTAGGGCCATTTGAAGTTTTATCAGTGTTTGATTTGGGACTCAATGGTAGCATAGCTTTGAGCGATAGCTTAAATTGACAAGAGGCTCGAGTACTTTATTGTTACAAAATTTCAAGGTTTTATGACGCTCCAGTAAAAAGTTACAAGCATTTGTATGTTGCAAACTTTGATAGGTGTAGGACATACCGTATAGAAGTTAGGGCCATTTGAAGTTTTATCAGTGTTTGATTTGGGACTCAAGTGTGGCATAGCTTTGAGCGATAGCTTAAAATGACAAGAAGCTCGAGTACTTTATTGTTACAAAATTTCAAGGTTTTATGACGCTCCAGAAAAAAGTTACAAGCATTTGCATGTTGCAAACTTTGATAGGTGTAGGACGTACCGCATAGGAGTTAGGGCCATTTGAAGTTTTATCAGTGTTTGATTTGGGACTCAAGGGTAGCATAGCTTTGAGCGATAGCTTAAATTGACAAGAGGCTCGAGTACTTTATTGTTACAAAATTTCAAGGTTTTATGACGCTCCAGAAAAAAGTTACAAGCATTTGTATGTTGCAAACTTTGATAGGTGTAGGACGTACCGCATAGAAGTTAGGGCCATTTGAAGTTTTATCAGTGTTTGATTTGGGACTCAAGGGTAGCATAGCTTTCAGCGATAGCTTAAATTGACAAGAGGCTCGTGTACTTTATTGTTACAAAATTTCAAGGTTTTATGACGCTCCAGTAAAAAGTTACAAGCATTTGTATGTTGCAAACTTTGATAGCTGTAGGGCGTATCGTATAGAAGATAGGGCCATTTTAAGTTTTATCAGTGTTTGATTTGGGACTCAAGGGTAGCATAGCTTTGAGCGATAGCTTAAATTGACAAGAGGCTCGAGTACTTTATTGTTACAAAATTTCAAGGTTTTATGACTCACCAGTAAAAAGTTTCAAGCATTTGTATGTTGCAAATTTTGATAGGTGTAGGACGTACCGTATTGAAGTTAGGGCCATTTGAAGTTTTATCAGTGTTTGATTTGGGACTCAAGGGTAGCATAGCTTTGAGTGATAGGTTAAATTCACAAGAAGCTCGCGTACTTTATTGTTACAAAATTTCAAAGTTTTATGACGCTCCAGTAAAAAGTTACAAGCATTTGTACGTTGTAAACTTTCATAGGTGTAGGACGTACCGTATAGAAGTTAGGACCATTTGAAGTTTTATGAGTGTTTGATTTGGGACTCAAGGGTAGCTTAGCTTTAAGCGATAGCTTAAATTGACAAGGGGCTCGAGTACTTCATTGTTACAAAATTTGAAGGCTTGATGACGCTCCAGTAAAAAGTTACAAGCATTTGTATGTTGCAAACTTTGATAAGTGTAGGACGTACCGTATAGAAGTTAGGGCCATTTGAAGTTTTATCAGTGTTTGATTTGGGACTCAATGGTAGCATAGCTTTGAGCGATAGCTTAAATTGACAAGAGGCTCGAGTACTTTATTGTTACAAAATTTCAAGGTTTTATGACGCTCCAGTAAAAAGTTACAAGCATTTGTATGTTGCAAACTTTGATAGGTGTAGGACATACCGTATAGAAGTTAGGGCCATTTGAAGTTTTATCAGTGTTTGATTTGGGACTCAAGTGTGGCATAGCTTTGAGCGATAGCTTAAAATGACAAGAAGCTCGAGTACTTTATTGTTACAAAATTTCAAGGTTTTATGACGCTCCAGAAAAAAGTTACAAGCATTTGTATGTTGCAAACTTTGATAGGTGTAGGACGTACCGCATAGAAGTTAGGGCCATTTGAAGTTTTATCAGTGTTTGATTTGGGACTCAAGGGTAGCATAGCTTTGAGCGATAGCTTAAATTGACAAGAGGCTCGAGTACTTTATTGTTACAAAATTTCAAGGTTTTATGACGCTCCAGTAAAAAGTTACAAGCATTTGTATGTTGCAAACTTTGATAGCTGTAGGGCGTATCGTATAGAAGATAGGACCATTTGAAGTTTTATCAGTGTTTGATTTGGGACTCAAGGGTAGCATAGCTTTGAGCGATAGCTTAAATTGGCAAGAGGCTCGAGTACTTTATTGTTACAAAATTTCAAGGTTTTATGACTCACCAGTAAAAAGTTTCAAGCATTTGTATGTTGCAAATATTGATAGGTGTAGGACGTACCGTATAGAAGTTAGGGCCATTTGAAGTTTTATCAGTGTTTGATTTGGGACTCAAGGGTAGCATAGCTTTGAGTGATAGGTTAAATTCACAATAAGCTCGCGTACTTTATTGTTACAAAATTTCAAAGTTTTATGACGCTCCAGTAAAAAGTTACAAGCATTTGTACGTTGTAAACTTTCATAGGTGTAGGACGTACCGTATAGAAGTTAGGACCATTTGAAGTTTTATCAGTGTTTGATTTGGGACTGAAGAGTAGCATAGCTTTGAGCGATAGCTTAAATTGACAAGGAGCTCGAGTACTTCATTGTTACAAAATTTGAAGGCTTGATGACGCTCCAGTAAAAAGTTACAAGCATTTGTATGTTGCAAACTTTGATAGGTGTAGGGCGTACCGTATAGAAGTTAGGACAATTTCAAGTTTTATCAGTGTTTGATTTGGGACTCAAGGGTAGCATAGCTTTGAGCGATAGCTTTAATTGACAAGAGGGTCGAGTACTTTATTGTTACAAAATTTCAAGGTTTTATGACGCACCAGTAAAAAGTCACAAGCATTTGTAGGTTGCAAACTTTGATAGGTGTAGGACGTACCGTATAGAAGTTAGGGCCATTTGAAGTTTTATCAGTGTTTGATTTGGGACTCAAGTGTGGCATAGCTTTGAGCGATAGCTTAAATTGACAAGAAGCTCGAGTACTTTATTGTTACAAAATTTCAAGGTTTTATGACGCTCCAGAAAAAAGTTACAAGCATTTGTATGTTGCAAACTTTGATAGGTGTAGGACGTACCGCATAGAAGTTAGGGCCATTTGAAGTTTTATCAGTGTTTGATTTGGGACTCAAGGGTAGCATAGCTTTCAGCGATAGCTTAAATTGACAAGAGGCTCGAGTACTTTATTGTTACAAAATTTCAAGGTTTTATGACGCTCCAGTAAAAAGTTACAAGCATTTGTATGTTGCAAACTTTGATAGGTGTAGGACGTACCGTATAGAAGTTAGGGCCATTTGAAGTTTTATCAGTGTTTGATTTGGGACTCAAGTGTAGCATAGCTTTGAGTGATAGCTTAAATTGACAAGAGGCTCGAGTACTTTATTGTTACAAAATTTCAAGGTTTTATGACGCTCCAGTAAAAAGTTACAAGCATTTGTATGTTGCAAACTTTGATAGGTGTAGGACGTACCGTATAGAAGTTAGGGCCATTTGAAGTTTTATCAGTGTTTGATTTGGGACTCAAGGGTAGCATAGCTTTGAGCGACAGCTTAAATTGACAAGAGGCTCGAGTACTTTATTGTTACAAAATTTCAAAGTTTTATGACGCTCCAGTAAAAAGTTACAAGCATTTGTAGGTTGTAAACTTTCATAGGTGTAGGACGTACCGTATAGAAGTTAGGACCATTTGAAGTTTTATCAGTGTTTGATTTGGGACTCAAGGGTAGCTTAGCTTAAATTGACAAGAGGCTCGAGTACTTTATTGTTACAAAATTTCAAGGTTTTATGACGCTCCAGTAAAAAGTTACAAGCATTTGTATGTGGCAAACATTGATAGGTGTAGGACGTACCGTATAGAAGTTAGGGCAATTTGAAGTTTTATCAGTGTTTGATTTGGGACTCAAGGGTAGCATAGCTTTGAGCGATAGTTTAAATTGACAAGAGGCTCGAGTACTTTATTGTTACAAAATTTAAAAGTTTTATGACGCTCCAGTAAAAAGTTACAAGCATTTGTATGTTGCTAACTTTGATAGGTGTAGGACGTACCGTATAGAAGTTAGGGCCATTTGAAGTTTTTTCAGTGTTTGATTTGGGACTCAAGGGTAGCATAGCTTTGAGCGATAGCTTAAATTGACGAGTACTTTATTGTTACAAAATTTCAAGGTTTTATGACGCTCCAGTAAAAAGTTACAAGCATTTGCATGTTGAAAACTTTGATAGGTGTAGGACGTACCGTATAGAAGTTAGGGCCATTTGAAGTTTTATCAGTGTTTGATTTGGGACTCAAGGGTAGCATAGCTTTGAGCGATAGCTTAAATTGACAAGAGGCTCGAGTACTTTATTGTTACAAAATTTAAAAGTTTTATGACGCTCCAGTAAAAAGTTACAAGCATTTATACGTTGTAAACTTTCATAGGTGTAGGACGTACCGTATAGAAGTTAGGACCATTTGAAGTTTTATCAGTGTTTGATTTGGGACTCAAGGGTAGCTTAGCTTGAAGCGATAGCTTAAATTGACAAGGGGCTCGAGTACTTCATTGTTACAAAATTTGAAGGCTTGATGACGCTCCAGTAAAAAGTTACAAGCATTTGTATGTTGCAAACTTTGATAGGTGTAGGACGTACCGTATAGAAGTTAGGGCCATTTGAAGTTTTATCAGTGTTTGATTTGGGACTCAATGGTAGCATAGCTTTGAGCGATAGCTTAAATTGACAAGAGGCTCGAGTACTTTATTGTTACAAAATTTCAAGGTTTTATGACGCTCCAGTAAAAAGTTACAAGCATTTGTATGTTGCAAACTTTGATAGGTGTAGGACATACCGTATAGAAGTTAGGGCCATTTGAAGTTTTTTCAGTGTTTGATTTGGGACTCAAGGGTAGCATAGCTTTGAGCGATAGCTTAAATTGACAAGAGGCTCGAGTACTTTATTGTTACAAAATTTCAAGGTTTTATGACGCTCCAGTAAAAAGTTACAAGCATTTGTATGTTGCAAACTTTGATAGGTGTAGGACGTACCGTATAGAAGTTAGGGCCATTTGAAGTTTTATCAGTGTTTGATTTGGGACTCAAGGGTAGCATAGCTTTGAGCGATAGCTTAAATTGACAAGAGGCTCGAGTACTTTATTGTTACAAAATTTAAAAGTTTTATGACGCTCCAGTAAAAAGTTACAAGCATTTGTATGTTGAAAACTTTGATAGGTGTAGGACGTACCGTATAGAAGTTAGGGCCATTTGAAGTTTTATCAGTGTTTGATTTGGGACTCAAGTGTAGCATAGCTTTGAGCGATAGCTTAAATTGACAAGAGGCTCGAGTACTTTATTGTTACAAAATTTCAAGGTTTTATGACGCTCCAGAAAAAAGTTACAAGCATATGTATGTTGCAAAGTTTGATAGGTGTAGGACGTACCGTATAGAAGTTAGGGCCATTTGAAGTTTTTTCAGTGTTTGATTTGGGACTCAAGGGTAGCATAGCTTTGAGCGATAGCTTAAATTGACAAGAGGCTCGAGTACTTTATTGTTACAAAATTTCAAGGTTTTATGACGCTCCAGTAAAAAGTTACAAGCATTTGTATGTTGCAAACTTTGATAGGTGTAGGACATACCGTATAGAAGCTAGGGCCATTTGAAGTTTTTTCAGTGTTTGATTTGGGACTCAAGGGTAGCATGCTTTGAGCGATAGCTTAAATTGACAAGAGGCTCGAGTACTTTATTGTTACAAAATTTCAAGGTTTTATGACGCTCCAATAAAAAGTTACAAGCATTTGTATGTTGCAAACTTTGATAGGTGTAGGACGTACCGTATAGAAGTTAGGGCCATTTGAAGTTTTATCAGTGTTTGATTTGGGACTCAAGGGTAGCATAGCTTTGAGCGATAGCTTAAATTGACAAGAGGCTCGAGTACTTTATTGTTACAAAATTTCAAGGTTTTATGACGCTCCAGTAAAAAGTTACAAGCATTTGTATGTTGCAAACTTTGATAGCTGTAGGGCGTATCGTATAGAAGATAGGGCCATTTGAAGTTTTATCTGTGTTTGATTTGGGACTCAAGGGTAGCATAGCTTTGAGCGATAGCTTAAATTGACAAGAGGCTCGAGTCCTTTATTGTTACAAAATTTCAAGGTTTTGTGACGCTCCAGTAAAAAGTTACAAGCATTTGTATGTTGCAAACTTTGATAGCTGTAGGGCGTATCGTTTAGAAGATAGGGCCATTTGAAGTTTTATCTGTGTTTGATTTGGGACTCAAGGGTAGCATAGCTTTGAGCGATAGCTTAAATTGACAAGAGGCTCGAGTACTTTATTGTTACAAAATTTCAAGGTTTTATGACGCTCCAGTAAAAAGTTACAAACATTTGTATGTTACAAACTTTGATAGGTGTAGGACATACCGTATAGAAGTTAGGGCCATTTGAAGTTTGTTCAGTGTTTGATTTGGGACTCAAGGGTAGCATAGCTTTGAGCGATAGCTTAAATGGACAAGAGGCTCGAGTACTTTATTGTTACAAAATTTCAAGGTTTTATGACTCACCAGTAAAAAGTTTCAAGCATTTGTATGTGGCAAATTTTGATAGGTGTAGGACGTACCGTATTGAAGTTAGGGCCATTTGAAGTTTTATCAGTGTTTGATTTGGGACTCAAGGGTAGCATAGCTTTGAGTGATAGGTCAAATTCACAAGAAGCTCGCGTACTTTATTGTTACAAAATTTCAAAGTTTTATGACGCTCCAGTAAAAAGTTACAAGCATTTGTACGTTGTAAACTTTCATAGGTGTAGGACGTATCGTATAGAAGTTAGGACCATTTGAAGTTTTATCAGTGTTTGATTTGGGACTCAAGGGTAGCTTAGCTTAAATTGACAAGAGGCTCGCGTACTTTATTGTTACAAAATTTCAAGGTTTTATGACGCTCCAGTAAAAAGTTACAAGCATTTGTATGTGGCAAACATTGATAGGTGTAGGACGTACCGTATAGAAGTTAGGGCCATTTGAAGTTTTATCAGTGTTTGATTTGGGACTCAAGGGTAGCTTAGCTTAAATTGACAAGAGGCTCGAGTACTTTATTGTTACAAAATTTCAAGGTTTTATGACGCTCCAGTAAAAAGTTACAAGCATTTGTATGTTGCTAACTTTGATAGGTGTAGGACGTACCGTATAGAAGTTAGGGCCATTTGAAGTTTTATCAGTGTTTGATTTGGGACTCAAGTGTAGCATAGCTTTGAGTGATAGCTTAAATTGACAAGAGGCTCGAGTACTTTATTGTTACAAAATTTCAAGGTTTTATGACGCTCCAGTAAAAAGTTACAAGCATTTGTATGTTGCAAACTTTGATAGGTGTAGGACGTACCGTATAGAAGTTAGGGCCATTTGAAGTTTTATCAGTGTTTGATTTGGGACTCAAGGGTAGCATAGCTTTGAGCGACAGCTTAAATTGACAAGAGGCTCGAGTACTTTATTGTTACAAAATTTCAAGGTTTTATGACGCTCCAGTAAAAAGTTACAAGCATTTGCATGTTGCAAACTTTGATAGGTGTGGGACGTACCGTATAGAAGTTAGGGCCATTTGAAGTTTTATCAGTGTTTGATTTGGGACTCAAGGGTAGCATAGCTTTGAGCGATAGCTTAAATTGACAAGAGGCTCGAGTACTTTATTGTTACAAAATTTAAAACTTTTATGACGCTCCAGCAAAAAGGTACAAGCATTTGTATGTTGCAAACTTTGATAGGCCTAGGACGTACCGTATAGAAGTTAAGGCCATTTGAAGTTTTATCAGTGTTTGATTTGGGACTCAAGTGTAGCATAGCTTTGAGCGATAGCTTAAATAGACAAGAGGCTCGAGTACTTTATTGTTACAAAATTTCAAGGTTTTATGACGCTCCAGAAAAAAGTTACAAGCATTTGTATGTTGCAAACTTTGATAGGTGTAGGACGTACCACATAGAAGTTAGGGCCATTTGAAGTTTTATCAGTGTTTGATTTGGGACTCAAGGGTAGCATAGCTTTGAGCGATAGCTTAAATTGACAAGAGGCTCGAGTACTTTATTGTTACAAAATTTCAAGGTTTTATGACGCTCCAGTAAAAAGTTACAAGCATTTGTATGTTGCAAACTTTGATAGGTGTAGGACATACCGTATAGAAGCTAGGGCCATTTGAAGTTTTTTCAGTGTTTGATTTGGGACTCAAGGGTAGCATGCTTTGAGCGATAGCTTAAATTGACAAGAGGCTCGAGTACTTTATTGTTACAAAATTTCAAGGTTTTATGACGCTCCAATAAAAAGTTACAAGCATTTGTATGTTGCAAACTTTGATAGGTGTAGGACGTACCGTATAGAAGTTAGGGCCATTTGAAGTTTTATCAGTGTTTGATTTGGGACTCAAGGGTAGCATAGCTTTGAGCGATAGCTTAAATTGACAAGAGGGTCGAGTACTTTATTGTTACAAAATTTCAAGGTTTTATGACGCTCCAGTAAAAAGTTACAAGCATTTGTATGTTGCAAACTTTGATAGCTGTAGGGCGTATCGTATAGAAGATAGGGCCATTTGAAGTTTTATCTGTGTTTGATTTGGGACTCAAGGGTAGCATAGCTTTGAGCGATAGCTTAAATTGACAAGAGGCTCGAGTCCTTTATTGTTACAAAATTTCAAGGTTTTATGACGCTCCAGTAAAAAGTTACAAGCATTTGTATGTTGCAAACTTTGATAGCTGTAGGGCGTATCGTATAGAAGATAGGGCCATTTGAAGTTTTATCTGTGTTTGATTTGGGACTCAAGGGTAGCATAGCTTTGAGCGATAGCTTAAATTGACAAGAGGCTCGAGTACTTTATTGTTACAAAATTTCAAGGTTTTATGACGCTCCAGTAAAAAGTGACAAACATTTGTATGTTACAAACTTTGATAGGTGTAGGACATACCGTATAGAAGTTAGGGCCATTTGAAGTTTTTTCAGTGTTTGATTTGGGACTCAAGGGTAGCATAGCTTTGAGCGATAGCTTAAATTGACAAGAGGCTCGAGTACTTTATTGTTACAAAATTTCAAGGTTTTATGACGCTCCAGTAAAAAGTTGCAAGCATTTGTATGTTGCAAACTTTGCTAGGTGTAGGACGTACCGTATAGAAGTTAGGGCCATTTCAAGTTTTATCAGTGTTTGATTTGGGACTCAAGGGTAGCATAGCTTTGAGCGATAGCTTAAATGGACAAGAGGATCGAGTACTTCATTGTTACAAAATTTGAAGGCTTGATGACGCTCCAGAAAAAAGTTACAAGCATTTGTATGTTGTAAACTTTGATAGGTGGAGGACGTACCGCATAGAAGTTAGGGCCATTTGAAGTTTTATCGGTGTTTTATTTAGGACTCAAGGGTAGCATAGCTTTGAGCGATAGCTTAAATTGACAAGAGGCTCGAGTACTTTATTGTTACAAAATTTCAAGGTTTTATGACACTCCAGTAAAAAGCTACAAGCATTTGTATGTTGCAAACTTTGAGGTGTAGGACGTACCGTAGAAGTTAGAGCCATTTGAAGTTTTATCAGTGTTTGGTTTGGGACTCAAGGGTAGCATAGCTTTGAGCGATAGCTTCAATTGACAAGAGGCTCGAGTACTTTATTGTTACAAAATTTCAAGGTTTTATGACGCTCCAATAAAAAGTTACAAGCATTTGTATGTTGCAAACTTTGATAGGTGTAGGACGTACCGTATAGAAGTTAGGGCCATTTGAAGTTTTATCAGTGTTTGATTTAGGACTCAAGGGTAGCACAGCTTTGAGCGATAGCTTAAATTGACAAGAGCCTCGAGTACTTTATTGTTACAAAATTTCAAGGTTTTATGACGCTCCAGTAAAAAGTTACAAGCATTTGTATGTTGCAAACTTTGGTAGCTGTAGGGCGTATCGTATAGAAGATAGGGCCATTTGAAGTTTTATCTGTGTTTGATTTGGGACTCAAGGGTAGCATAGCTTTGAGCGATAGCTTAAATTGACAAGAGGCTCGAGAACTTTATTGTTACAAAATTTCAAGGTTTTATGATTCACCAGTAAAAAGTTACAAGCATTTGTATGTTGCAAACTTCAATAGGTGTAGGACGTACCGTATAGAAGTTAGGACCATTTGAAGTTTTATCAGTGTTTGAATTGGGACTCAAGGGTAGCTTAGCTTTGAGCGATAGCTTAAATTGACAAGGGGCTCGAGTACTTCATTGTTACAAAATTTGAAGGCTTGATGACGCTCCAGTAAAAAGTTACAAGCATTTGTATGTTGCAAACTTTGATAGGTGTAGGACGTACCGTATAGAAGTTAGGGCCATTTGAAGTTTTATCAGTGTTTGATTTGGGACTCAATGGTAGCATAGCTTTGAGCGATAGCTTAAATTGACAAGAGGCTCGAGTACTTTATTGTTACAAAATTTCAAGGTTTTATGACGCTCCAGTAAAAAGTTACAAACATTTGTATGTTACAAGCTTTGATAGGTGTAGGACATACCGTATAGAAGTTAGGGCCATTTGAAGTTTTTTCAGTGTTTGATTTGGGACTCAAGGGTAGCATAGCTTTGAGCGATAGCTTAAATTGACAAGAGGCTCGAGTACTTTATTGTTACAAAATTTAAAACTTTTATGACGCTCCAGCAAAAAGTTACAAGCATTTGTATGTTGCAAACTTTGATAGGCGTAGGACGTACCGTATAGAAGTTAGGGCCATTTGCAGTTTTATCAGTGTTTGATTTGGGACTCAAGTGTAGCATAGCTTTGAGCGATAGCTTAAATAGACAAGAGGCTCGAGTACTTTATTGTTACAAAATTTCAAGGTTTTATGACGCTCCAGAAAAAGTTACAAGCATTTGTATGTTGCAAACTTTGATAGGTGTAGGACGTACCGCATAGAAGTTAGGGCCATTTGAAGTTTTATCAGTGTTTGATTTGGGACTCAAGGGTAGCATAGCTTTGAGCGATAGCTTAAATTGACAAGAGGCTCGAGTACTTTATTGTTACAAAATTTCAAGGTTTTATGACGCTCCAGTAAAAAGTTACAAGCATTTGTATGTTGCAAACTTTCATAGGTGTAGGACATACCGTATAGAAGCTAGGGCCATTTGAAGTTTTTTCAGTGTTTGATTTGGGACTCAAGGGTAGCATGCTTTGAGCGATAGCTTAAATTGACAAGAGGCTCGAGTACTTTATTGTTACAAAATTTCAAGGTTTTATGACGCTCCAATAAAAAGTTACAAGCATTTGTATGTTGCAAACTTTGATAGGTGTAGGATGTACCGTATAGAAGTTAGGGCCATTTGAAGTTTTATCAGTGTTTGATTTGGGACTCAATGGTAGCATAGCTTTGAGCGATAGCTTAAATTGACAAGAGGCTCGAGTACTTTATTGTTACAAAATTTCAAGGTTTTATGACGCTCCAGTAAAAAGTTACAAACATTTGTATGTTACAAGCTTTGATAGGTGTAGGACATACCGTATAGAAGTTAGGGCCATTTGAAGTTTTTTCAGTGTTTGATTTGGGACTCAAGGGTAGCATAGCTTTGAGCGATAGCTTAAATTGACAAGAGGCTCGAGTACTTTATTGTTACAAAATTTAAAACTTTTATGACGCTCCAGCAAAAAGTTACAAGCATTTGTATGTTGCAAACTTTGATAGGCGTAGGACGTACCGTATAGAAGTTAGGGCCATTTGCAGTTTTATCAGTGTTTGATTTGGGACTCAAGTGTAGCATAGCTTTGAGCGATAGCTTAAATAGACAAGAGGCTCGAGTACTTTATTGTTACAAAATTTCAAGGTTTTATGACGCTCCAGAAAAAGTTACAAGCATTTGTATGTTGCAAACTTTGATAGGTGTAGGACGTACCGCATAGAAGTTAGGGCCATTTGAAGTTTTATCAGTGTTTGATTTGGGACTCAAGGGTAGCATAGCTTTGAGCGATAGCTTAAATTGACAAGAGGCTCGAGTACTTTATTGTTACAAAATTTCAAGGTTTTATGACGCTCCAGTAAAAAGTTACAAGCATTTGTATGTTGCAAACTTTCATAGGTGTAGGACATACCGTATAGAAGCTAGGGCCATTTGAAGTTTTTTCAGTGTTTGATTTGGGACTCAAGGGTAGCATGCTTTGAGCGATAGCTTAAATTGACAAGAGGCTCGAGTACTTTATTGTTACAAAATTTCAAGGTTTTATGACGCTCCAATAAAAAGTTACAAGCATTTGTATGTTGCAAACTTTGATAGGTGTAGGATGTACCGTATAGAAGTTAGGGCCATTTGAAGTTTTATCAGTGTTTGATTTGGGACTCAAGGGTAGCATAGCTTTGAGCGATAGCTTAAATTGACAAGAGGCTCGAGTACTTTATTGTTACAAAATTTCACGGTTTTATGACGCTCCAGTAAAAAGTTACAAGCATTTGTATGTTGCAAACTTTGATAGCTGTAGGGCGTATCGTATAGAAGATAGGGCCATTTGAAGTTTTATCTGTGTTTGATTTGGGACTCAAGGGTTGCATAGCTTTGAGCGATAGCTTAAATTGACAAGAGGCTCGAGTCCTTTATTGTTACAAAATTTCAAGGTTTTATGACGCTCCAGTAAAAAGTTACAAGCATTTGTATGTTGCAAACTTTGATAGCTGTAGGGCGTATCGTATAGAAGATAGGGCCATTTGAAGTTTTATCTGTGTTTTATTTGGGACTCAAGGGTAGCATAGCTTTGAGCGATAGCTTAAATTGACAAGAGGCTCGAGTACTTTATTGTTACAAAATTTCAAGGTTTTATGATTCACCAGTAAAAAGTTACAAGCATTTGTATGTTGCAAACTTCGATAGGTGTAGGACGTACCGTATAGAAGTTAGGACCATTTGAAGTTTTATCAGTGATTGATTTGGGACTCAAGGGTAGCTTAGCTTTGAGCGATAGCTTAAATTGACAAGGGGCTCGAGTACTTCATTGTTACAAAATTTGAAGGCTTGATGACGCTCCAGTAAAAAGTTACAAGCATTTGTATGTTGCAAACTTTGCTAGGTGTAGGACGTACCGTATAGAAGTTAGGGCCATTTCAAGTTTTATCAGTGTTTGATTTGGGACTCTAGGGTAGCATAGCTTTGAGCGATAGCTTAAATTGACAAGAGGATCGAGTATTTTATTGTTACAGAATTTCAAGGTTTTATGACGCTCCAGTAAAAAGTTACAAGCATTTGTTTGTTGCAAACTTTGATAGGTGTATGACGTACCGTATAGAAGTTAGGGCCATCTGAAGTTTTTACAGTGTTTGATTTGGGATTCAAGGGTAGCATAGCTTTGAGCGATAGCTTAAATAGACAAGAGGCTCGAGTACTTTATTGTTACAAAATTTCAAGGTTTTATGACGCTCCAGAAAAAAGTTTCAAGCATTTGTATGTTGTAAACTTTGATAGGTGGAGGACGTACCGCATAGAAGTTAGGGCCATTTGAAGTTTTATCAGTGTTTTATTTTGGACTCAAGGGTAGCATAGCTTTGAGCGATAGCTTAAATTGACAAGAGGCTCGAGTACTTTATTGTTACAAAATTTCAAGGTTTTATGACGCTCCAATAAAAAGTTACACGCATTTGTATGTTGCAAACTTTGAGAGGTGTAGGACGTACCGTATAGAAGTTAGGGCCATTTGAAGTTTTATCAGTGTTTGATTTGGGACTCAACGGTAGCACAGCTTTGAGCGATAGCTTAAATTGACAAGAGCCTCGAGTACTTTATTGTTACAAAATTTCAAGGTTTTATGACGCTCCAGTAAAAAGTTACAAGCATTTGTATGTTGCAAACTTTGGTAGCTGTAGGGCGTATCGTATAGAAGATAGGGCCATTTGAAGTTTTATCTGTGTTTGATTTGGGACTCAAGGGTAGCATAGCTTTGAGCGATAGCTTAAATTGACAAGAGGCTCGAGTACTTTATTGTTACAAAATTTCAAGGTTTTATGATTCACCAGTAAAAAGTTACAAGGATTTGTATGTTGCAAACTTCAATAGGTGTAGGACGTACCGTATAGAAGTTAGGACCATTTGAAGTTTTATCAGTGTTTGATTTGGGACTCAAGGGTAGCTTAGCTTTGAGCGATAGCTTAAATTGACAAGGGGCTCGAGTACTTCATTGTTACAAAATTTGAAGGCTTGATGACGCTCCAGTAAAAAGTTACAAGCATTTGTATGTTGCAAACTTTGATAGGTGTAGGACGTACCGTATAGAAGTTAGGGCCATTTGAAGTTTTATCAGTGTTTGATTTGGGACTCAATGGTAGCATAGCTTTGAGCGATAGCTTAAATTGACAAGAGGCTCGAGTACTTTATTGTTACAAAATTTCAAGGTTTTATGACGCTCCAGTAAAAAGTTACAAGCATTTGTATGTTGCAAACTTTGATAGCTGTAGGGCGTATCGTATAGAAGATAGGGCCATTTGAAGTTTTATCTGTGTTTGATTTGGGACTCAAGGGTTGCATAGCTTTGAGCGATAGCTTAAATTGACAAGAGGCTCGAGTCCTTTATTGTTACAAAATTTCAAGGTTTTATGACGCTCCAGTAAAAAGTTACAAGCATTTGTATGTTGCAAACTTTGATAGCTGTAGGGCGTATCGTATAGAAGATAGGGCCATTTGAAGTTTTATCTGTGTTTTATTTGGGACTCAAGGGTAGCATAGCTTTGAGCGATAGCTTAAATTGACAAGAGGCTCGAGTACTTTATTGTTACAAAATTTCAAGGTTTTATGATTCACCAGTAAAAAGTTACAAGCATTTGTATGTTGCAAACTTCGATAGGTGTAGGACGTACCGTATAGAAGTTAGGACCATTTGAAGTTTTATCAGTGATTGATTTGGGACTCAAGGGTAGCTTAGCTTTGAGCGATAGCTTAAATTGACAAGGGGCTCGAGTACTTCATTGTTACAAAATTTGAAGGCTTGATGACGCTCCAGTAAAAAGTTACAAGCATTTGTATGTTGCAAACTTTGCTAGGTGTAGGACGTACCGTATAGAAGTTAGGGCCATTTCAAGTTTTATCAGTGTTTGATTTGGGACTCTAGGGTAGCATAGCTTTGAGCGATAGCTTAAATTGTCAAGAGGATCGAGTATTTTATTGTTACAGAATTTCAAGGTTTTATGACGCTCCAGTAAAAAGTTACAAGCATTTGTTTGTTGCAAACTTTGATAGGTGTATGACGTACCGTATAGAAGTTAGGGCCATCTGAAGTTTTTACAGTGTTTGATTTGGGATTCAAGGGTAGCATAGCTTTGAGCGATAGCTTAAATAGACAAGAGGCTCGAGTACTTTATTGTTACAAAATTTCAAGGTTTTATGACGCTCCAGAAAAAAGTTACAAGCATTTGTATGTTGTAAACTTTGATAGGTGGAGGACGTACCGCATAGAAGTTAGGGCCATTTGAAGTTTTATCAGTGTTTTATTTTGGACTCAAGGGTAGCATAGCTTTGAGCGATAGCTTAAATTGACAAGAGGCTCGAGTACTTTATTGTTACAAAATTTCAAGGTTTTATGACGCTCCAATAAAAAGTTACACGCATTTGTATGTTGCAAACTTTGAGAGGTGTAGGACGTACCGTATAGAAGTTAGGGCCATTTGAAGTTTTATCAGTGTTTGATTTGGGACTCAAGGGTAGCACAGCTTTGAGCGATAGCTTAAATTGACAAGAGCCTCGAGTACTTTATTGTTACAAAATTTCAAGGTTTTATGACGCTCCAGTAAAAAGTTACAAGCATTTGTATGTTGCAAACTTTGGTAGCTGTAGGGCGTATCGTATAGAAGATAGGGCCATTTGAAGTTTTATCTGTGTTTGATTTGGGACTCAAGGGTAGCATAGCTTTGAGCGATAGCTTAAATTGACAAGAGGCTCGAGTACTTTATTGTTACAAAATTTCAAGGTTTTATGATTCACCAGTAAAAAGTTACAAGGATTTGTATGTTGCAAACTTCAATAGGTGTAGGACGTACCGTATAGAAGTTAGGACCATTTGAAGTTTTATCAGTGTTTGATTTGGGACTCAAGGGTAGCTTAGCTTTGAGCGATAGCTTAAATTGACAAGGGGCTCGAGTACTTCATTGTTACAAAATTTGAAGGCTTGATGACGCTCCAGTAAAAAGTTACAAGCATTTGTATGTTGCAAACTTTGATAGGTGTAGGACGTACCGTATAGAAGTTAGGGCCATTTGAAGTTTTATCAGTGTTTGATTTGGGACTCAATGGTAGCATAGCTTTGAGCGATAGCTTAAATTGACAAGAGGCTCGAGTACTTTATTGTTACAAAATTTCAAGGTTTTATGACGCTCCAGTAAAAAGTTACAAACATTTGTATGTGGCAAACTTTGGTAGCTGTAGGGCGTATCGTATAGAAGATAGGGCCATTTGAAGTTTTATCTGTGTTTGATTTGGGACTCAAGGGTAGCATAGCTTTGAGCGATAGCTTAAATTGACAAGAGGCTCGAGTACTTTATTGTTACAAAATTTCAAGGTTTTATGACGCTCCAGAAAAAAGTTACAAGCATTTGTATGTTGCAAACTTTGATAGGTGTAGGACGTACCGCATAGAAGTTAGGACCATTTGAAGTTTTATCAGTGTTTGATTTGGGACTCAAGGGTAGCTTAGCTTTGAGCGATAGCTTAAATTGACAAGGGGCTCGAGTACTTCATTGTTACAAAATTTGAAGGCTTGATGACGCTCCAGTAAAAAGTTACAAGCATTTGTATGTTGCAAACTTTGATAGGTGTAGGACGTACCGTATAGAAGTTAGGGCCATTTGAAGTTTTATCAGTGTTTGATTTGGGACTCAATGGTAGCATAGCTTTGAGCGATAGCTTAAATTGACAAGAGGCTCGAGTACTTTATTGTTACAAAATTTCAAGGTTTTATGACGCTCCAGTAAAAAGTTACAAACATTTGTATGTTACAAGCTTTGATAGGTGTAGGACATACCGTATAGAAGTTAGGGCCATTTGAAGTTTTTTCAGTGTTTGATTTGGGACTCAAGGGTAGCATAGCTTTGAGCGATAGCTTAAATTGACAAGAGGCTCGAGTACTTTATTGTTACAAAATTTAAAACTTTTATGACGCTCCAGCAAAAAGTTACAAGCATTTGTATGTTGCAAACTTTGATAGGCGTAGGACGTACCGTATAGAAGTTAGGGCCATTTGAAGTTTTATCAGTGTTTGATTTGGGACTCAAGTGTAGCATAGCTTTGAGCGATAGCTTAAATAGACAAGAGGCTCGAGTACTTTATTGTTACAAAATTTCAAGGTTTTATGACGCTCCAGAAAAAAGTTACAAGCATTTGTATGTTGCAAACTTTGATAGGTGTAGGACGTACCGCATAGAAGTTAGGGCCATTTGAAGTTTTATCAGTGTTTGATTTGGGACTCAAGGGTAGCATAGCTTTGAGCGATAGCTTAAATTGACAAGAGGCTCGAGTACTTTATTGTTACAAAATTTCAAGGTTTTATGACGCTCCAGTAAAAAGTTACAAGCATTTGTATGTTGCAAACTTTGATAGGTGTAGGACATACCGTATAGAAGCTAGGGCCATTTGAAGTTTTTTCAGTGTTTGATTTGGGACTCAAGGGTAGCATGCTTTGAGCGATAGCTTAAATTGACAAGAGGCTCGAGTACTTTATTGTTACAAAATTTCAAGGTTTTATGACGCTCCAATAAAAAGTTACAAGCATTTGTATGTTGCAAACTTTGATAGGTGTAGGACGTACCGTATAGAAGTTAGGGCCATTTGAAGTTTTATCAGTGTTTGATTTGGGACTCAAGAGTAGCATAGCTTTGAGCGATAGCTTAAATTGACAAGAGGCTCGAGTACTTTATTGTTACAAAATTTCAAGGTTTTATGACGCTCCAGTAAAAAGTTACAGGCATTTGTATGTTGCAAACTTTGATAGCTGTAGGGCGTATCGTATAGAAGATAGGGCCATTTGAAGTTTTATCTGTGTTTGATTTGGGACTCAAGGGTTGCATAGCTTTGAGCGATAGCTTAAATTGACAAGAGGCTCGAGTCCTTTATTGTTACAAAATTTCAAGGTTTTATGACGCTCAAGTAAAAAGTTACAAGCATTTGTATGTTGCAAACTTTGATCGCTGTAGGGCGTATCGTATAGAAGATAGGGCCATTTGAAGTTTTATCTGTGTTTGATTTGGGACTCAAGGGTAGCATAGCTTTGAGCGATAGCTTAAATTGACAAGAGGCTCGAGTACTTTATTGTTACAAAATTTCAAGGTTTTATGATTCACCAGTAAAAAGTTACAAGCATTTGTATGTTGCAAACTTTGATAGGTGTAGGACGTACCGTATAGAAGTTAGGGCCATTTGAAGTTTTATCAGTGTTTGATTTGGGACTCAATGGTAGCATAGCTTTGAGCGATAGCTTAAATTGACAAGAGGCTCGAGTACTTTATTGTTACAAAATTTCAAGGTTTTATGACGCTCCAGTAAAAAGTTACAAACATTTGTATGTTACAAACTTTGCTAGGTGTAGGACGTACCGTATAGAAGTTAGGGCCATTTCAAGTTTTATCAGTGTTTGATTTGGGACTCAAGGGTAGCATAGCTTTGAGCGATAGCTTAAATTGACAAGAGGATCGAGTATTTTATTGTTACAGAATTTCAAGGTTTTATGACGCTCCAGTAAAAAGTTACAAGCATTTGTTTGTTGCAAACTTTGATAGGTGTATGACGTACCGTATAGAAGTTAGGGCCATCTGAAGTTTTTACAGTGTTTGATTTGGGATTCAAGGGTAGCATAGCTTTGAGCGATAGCTTAAATAGACAAGAGGCTCGAGTACTTTATTGTTACAAAATTTCAAGGTTTTATGACGCTCCAGTAAAAAGTTACAAGCATTTGTTTGTTGCAAACTTTGATAGGTGTATGACGTACCGTATAGAAGTTAGGGCCATCTGAAGTTTTTACAGTGTTTGATTTGGGATTCAAGGGTAGCATAGCTTTGAGCGATAGCTTAAATAGACAAGAGGCTCGAGTACTTTATTGTTACAAAATTTCAAGGTTTTATGACGCTCCAGAAAAAAGTTACAAGCATTTGTATGTTGTAAACTTTGATAGGTGGAGGACGTACCGCATAGAAGTTAGGGCCATTTGAAGTTTTATCAGTGTTTTATTTGGGACTCAAGGGTAGCATAGCTTTGAGCGATAGCTTAAATTGACAAGAGGCTCGAGTACTTTATTGTTACAAAATTTCAAGGTTTTATGACACTCCAGTAAAAAGCTACAAGCATTTGTATGTTGCAAACTTTGAGGTGTAGGACGTACCGTAGAAGTTAGAGCCATTTGAAGTTTTATCAGTGTTTGATTTGGGACTCAAGGGTAGCATAGCTTTGAGCGATAGCTTCAATTGACAAGAGGCTCGAGTACTTTATTGTTACAAAATTTCAAGGTTTTATGACGCTCCAATAAAAAGTTACAAGCATTTGTATGTTGCAAACTTTGATAGGTGTAGGACGTACCTTATAGAAGTTAGGGCCATTTGAAGTTTTATCAGTGTTTGATTTGGGACTCAAGGGTAGCATAGCTTTGAGCGATAGCTTAAATTGACAAGAGCCTCGAGTACTTTATTGTTACAAAATTTCAAGGTTTTATGACGCTCCAGTAAAAAGTTACAAGCATTTGTATGTTGCAAACTTTGGTAGCTGTAGGGCGTATCGTATAGAAGATAGGGCCATTTGAAGTTTTATCTGTGTTTGATTTGGGACTCAAGGGTAGCATAGCTTTGAGCGATAGCTTAAATTGACAAGAGGCTCAAGTACTTTATTGTTACAAAATTTCAAGGTTTTATGATTCACCAGTAAAAAGTTACAAGCATTTGTATGTTGCAAACTTCAATAGGTGTAGGACGTACCGTATAGAAGTTAGGACCATTTGAAGTTTTATCAGTGTTTGATTTGGGACTCAAGGGTAGCTTAGCTTTGAGCGATAGCTTAAATTGACAAGGGGCTCGAGTACTTCATTGTTACAAAATTTGAAGGCTTGATGACGCTCCAGTAAAAAGTTACAAGCATTTGTATGTTGCAAACTTTGATAGGTGTAGGACGTACCGTATAGAAGTTAGGGCCATTTGAAGTTTTATCAGTGTTTGATTTGGGACTCAATGGTAGCATAGCTTTGAGCGATAGCTTAAATTGACAAGAGGCTCGAGTACTTTATTGTTACAAAATTTCAAGGTTTTATGACGCTCCAGTAAAAAGTTACAAACATTTGTATGTTACAAACTTTGATAGGTGTAGGACATACCGTATAGAAGTTAGGGCCATTTGAAGTTTTTTCAGTGTTTGATTTGGGACTCAAGGGTAGCATAGCTTTGAGCGATAGCTTAAATTGACAAGAGGCTCGAGTACTTTATTGTTACAAAATTTCAAGGTTTTATGACGCTCCAGTAAAAAGTAACAAGCATTTGTATGTTGCAAACTTTGCTAGGTGTAGGACGTACCGTATAGAAGTTAGGGCCATTTCAAGTTTTATGAGTGTTTGATTTGGGACTCAAGGGTAGCATAGCTTTGAGCGATAGCTTAAATTGACAAGAGGATCGAGTATTTTATTGTTACAGAATTTCAAGGTTTTATGACGCTCCAGTAAAAAGTTACAAGCATTTGTTTGTTGCAAACTTTGATAGGTGTATGACGTACCGTATAGAAGTTAGGGCCATCTGAAGTTTTTGCAGTGTTTGATTTGGGATTCAAGGGTAGCATAGCTTTGAGCGATAGCTTAAATAGACAAGAGGCTCGAGTACTTTATTGTTACAAAATTTCAAGGTTTTATGACGCTCCAGAAAAAAGTTACAAGCATTTGTATGTTGTAAACTTTGATAGGTGGAGGACGTACCGCATAGAAGTTAGGGCCATTTGAAGTTTTATCAGTGTTTTATTTTGGACTCAAGGGTAGCATAGCTTTGAGCGATAGCTTAAATTGACAAGAGGCTCGAGTACTTTATTGTTACAAAATTTCAAGGTTTTATGACGCTCCAATAAAAAGTTACAAGCATTTGTATGTTGCAAACTTTGAGAGGTGTAGGACGTACCGTATAGAAGTTAGGGCCATTTGAAGTTTTGTCAGTGTTTGATTTGGGACTCAAGGGTAGCCCAGCTTTGAGCGATAGCTTAAATTGACAAGAGCCTCGAGTACTTTATTGTTACAAAATTTCAAGGTTTTATGACGCTCCAGTAAAAAGTTACAAGCATTTGTATGTTGCAAACTTTGGTAGCTGTAGGGCGTATCGTATAGAAGATAGGGCCATTTGAAGTTTTATCTGTGTTTGATTTGGGACTCAAGGGTAGCATAGCTTTGAGCGATAGCTTAAATTGACAAGAGGCTCGAGTACTTTATTGTTACAAAATTTCAAGGTTTTATGATTCACCAGTAAAAAGTTACAAGGATTTGTATGTTGCAAACTTCAATAGGTGTAGGACGTACCGTATAGAAGTTAGGACCATTTGAAGTTTTATCAGTGTTTGATTTGGGACTCAAGGGTAGCTTAGCTTTGAGCGATAGCTTAAATTGACAAGGGGCTCGAGTACTTCATTGTTACAAAATTTGAAGGCTTGATGACGCTCCAGTAAAAAGTTACAAGCATTTGTATGTTGCAAACTTTGATAGGTGTAGGACGTACCGTATAGAAGTTAGGGCCATTTGAAGTTTTATCAGTGTTCGATTTGGGACTCAATGGTAGCATAGCTTTGAGCGATAGCTTAAATTGACAAGAGGCTCGAGTACTTTATTGTTACAAAATTTCAAGGTTTTATGACGCTCCAGTAAAAAGTTACAAACATTTGTATGTTACAAGCTTTGATAGGTGTAGGACATACCGTATAGAAGTTAGGGCCATTTGAAGTTTTTTCAGTGTTTGATTTGGGACTCAAGGGTAGCATAGCTTTGAGCGATAGCTTAAATTGACAAGAGGCTCGAGTACTTTATTGTTACAAAATTTAAAACTTTTATGACGCTCCAGCAAAAAGTTACAAGCATTTGTATGTTGCAAACTTTGATAGGCGTAGGACGTACCGTATAGAAGTTAGGGCCATTTGAAGTTTTATCAGTGTTTGATTTGGGACTCAAGTGTAGCATAGCTTTGAGCGAGAACTTAAATAGACAAGAGGCTCGAGTACTTTATTGTTACAAAATTTCAAGGTTTTATGACGCTCCAGAAAAAAGTTACAAGCATTTGTATGTTGCAAACTTTGATAGGTGTAGGACGTACCGCATAGAAGTTAGGGCCATTTGAAGTTTTATCAGTGTTTGATTTGGGACTCAAGGGTAGCATAGCTTTGAGCGATAGCTTAAATTGACAAGAGGCTCGAGTACTTTATTGTTACAAAATTTCAAGGTTTTATGACGCTCCAGTAAAAAGTTACAAGCATTTGTATGTTGCAAACTTTGATAGGTGTAGGACATACCGTATAGAAGCTAGGGCCATTTGAAGTTTTTTCAGTGTTTGATTTGGGACTCAAGGGTAGCATGCTTTGAGCGATAGCTTAAATTGACAAGAGGCTCGAGTACTTTATTGTTACAAAATTTCAAGGTTTTATGACGCTCCAATAAAAAGTTACAAGCATTTGTATGTTGCAAACTTTGATAGGTGTAGGACGTACCGTATAGAAGTTAGGGCCATTTGAAGTTTTATCAGTGTTTGATTTGGGACTCAAGGGTAGCACAGCTTTGAGCGATAGCTTAAATTGACAAGAGCCTCGAGTACTTTATTGTTACAAAATTTCTAGGTTTTATGACGCTCCAGTAAAAAGTTACAAGCATTTGTATGTTGCAAACTTTGGTAGCTGTAGGGCGTATCGTATAGAAGATAGGGCCATTTGAAGTTTTATCTGTGTTTGATTTGGGACTCAAGGGTAGCATAGCTTTGAGCGATAGCTTAAATTGACAAGAGGCTCCAGTACTTTATTGTTACAAAATTTCAAGGTTTTATGATTCACCAGTAAAAAGTTACAAGGATTTGTATGTTGCAAACTTCAATAGGTGTAGGACGTACCGTATAGAAGTTAGGACCATTTGAAGTTTTATCAGTGTTTGATTTGGGACTCAAGGGTAGCTTAGCTTTGAGCGATAGCTTAAATTGACAAGGGGCTCGAGTACTTCATTGTTACAAAATTTGAAGGCTTGATGACGCTCCAGTAAAAAGTTACAAGCATTTGTATGTTGCAAACTTTGATAGGTGTAGGACGTACCGTATAGAAGTTAGGGCCATTTGAAGTTTTATCAGTGTTTGATTTGGGACTCAATGGTAGCATAGCTTTGAGCGATAGCTTAAATTGACAAGAGGCTCGAGTACTTTATTGTTACAAAATTTCAAGGTTTTATGACGCTCCAGTAAAAAGTTACAAACATTTGTATGTTACAAGCTTTGATAGGTGTAGGACATACCGTATAGAAGTTAGGGCCATTTGAAGTTTTATCAGTGTTTGATTTGGGACTCAAGGGTAGCATAGCTTTGAGCGATAGCTTAAATTGACAAGAGGCTCGAGTACTTTATTGTTACAAAATTTAAAACTTTTATGACGCTCCAGCAAAAAGTTACAAGCATTTGTATGTTGCAAACTTTGATAGGCGTAGGACGTACCGTATAGAAGTTAGGGCCATTTGAAGTTTTATCAGTGTTTGATTTGGGACTCAAGTGTAGCATAGCTTTGAGCGATAGCTTAAATAGACAAGAGGCTCGAGTACTTTATTGTTACAAAATTTCAAGGTTTTATGACGCTCCAGAAAAAAGTTACAAGCATTTGTATGTTGCAAACTTTGATAGGTGTAGGACGTACCGCATAGAAGTTAGGGCCATTTGAAGTTTTATCAGTGTTTGATTTGGGACTCAAGGGTAGCATAGCTTTGAGCGATAGCTTAAATTGACAAGAGGCTCGAGTACTTTATTGTTACAAAATTTCAAGGTTTTATGACGCTCCAGTAAAAAGTTACAAGCATTTGTATGTTGCAAACTTTGATAGGTGTAGGACATACCGTATAGAAGCTAGGGCCATTTGAAGTTTTTTCAGTGTTTGATTTGGGACTCAAGGGTAGCATGCTTTGAGCGATAGCTTAAATTGACAAGAGGCTCGAGTACTTTATTGTTACAAAATTTCAAGGTTTTATGACGCTCCAATAAAAAGTTACAAGCATTTGTATGTTGCAAACTTTGATAGGTGTAGGACGTACCGTATAGAAGTTAGGGCCATTTGAAGTTTTATCAGTGTTTGATTTGGGACTCAAGGGTAGCATAGCTTTGAGCGATAGCTTAAATTGACAAGAGGCTCGAGTACTTTATTGTTACAAAATTTCAAGGTTTTATGACGCTCCAGTAAAAAGTTACAGGCATTTGTATGTTGCAAACTTTGATAGCTGTAGGGCGTATCGTATAGAAGATAGGGCCATTTGAAGTTTTATCTGTGTTTGATTTGGGACTCAAGGGTTGCATAGCTTTGAGCGATAGCTTAAATTGACAAGAGGCTCGATTCCTTTATTGTTACAAAATTTCAAGGTTTTATGACGCTCCAGTAAAAAGTTACAAGCATTTGTATGTTGCAAACTTTGATCGCTGTAGGGCGTATCGTATAGAATATAGGGCCATTTGAAGTTTTATCTGTGTTTGATTTGGGACTCAAGGGTAGCATAGCTTTGAGCGATAGCTTAAATTGACAAGAGGCTCGAGTACTTTATTGTTACAAAATTTCAAGGTTTTATGATTCACCAGTAAAAAGTTACAAGCATTTGTATGTTGCAAACTTTGATAGGTGTAGGACGTACCGTATAGAAGTTAGGGCCATTTGAAGTTTTATCAGTGTTTGATTTGGGACTCAAAGGTAGCATACCTTTGAGCGATAGCTTAAATTGACAAGAGGCTGGAGTACTTTATTGTTACAAAATTTCAAGGTTCTATGACGCTCCAGTAAAAAGTTACAAGCATTTGTATGTTGCAAACTTTGATAGGTGTATGACATACCGTATAGAAGTTAGGGCCATTTGAAGTTTTATCAGTGTTTGATTTGGTGCTCAAGGGTAGCATAGATTTCAGCGATAGCTTAAATTGACAAGAGGTTCGAGTACTTTATTGTTACAAAATTTCCAGGTTTTATGACGCCCCAGAAAAAAGTTACAAGCATTTGTATTTAGCAAACTTTGATAGGTATAGGATGTACCGTATAGAAGTTAGGGCCATTTGAAGTTTTATCAGTGTTTGAGTTTGGACTCAAGGGTAGCATAGCTTTGAGCGATAGCTTAAATTGACAAGAGGCTCGAGTACTTTATTGTTACAAAATTTCAAGGTTTTATGACGCTCCAGTAAAAAGTTACAAGCATTTGTATGTTGCAAACTTGTATAGGTGTATGACATACCGTAAAGAAGTTAGGGCCATTTGAAGTTTTATCAGTTTTTGATTTGGGACTCAAGGGTAGCATAGCTTTCAGCGATAGCTTAAATTGACAAGAGGCTCGAGTACTTTATTGTTACAAAATTTCCAGGTTTTATGACGCCCCAGTAAAAAGTAACAAGCATTTGTATGTTGCAAACTTTGATAGTGTAGGACGTACCATATAGAAGTCAGGGCCATTTGAAGTTTAATCAGTGTTTGATTTGGGACTCAAGGGTAGCATAGCTTTGAGCGATAGCTTAAATTGACAAGAGGCTGGAGTACTTTATTGTTACAAAATTTCAAGGTTTCTTGGCGCTCCTGTAAAAAGTTACAAGCATATGTATGTTGCAAACTTTGATAGGTTTAGGACGTACCATAGAGAAGTTAAGGCCATTTGAAGTTTTATCAGTGTTTGATTTGGGACTCAAGGGTAGCGCTAGCTTTGAGTGATAGCTTCAATTGACAAGAGGCTCGAGAACTTTATTGTTACAAAATTTCAAGGTTTTATGACACTCCAGTAAAAAGTCGCAAACATTTGTATGTTGCAAACTTTGATAGGTGTACTACGTACCGGATATAAGTTAGGGTCATTTGAAGTTTTACCATTGTTTGATTTGGGACTCAAGGGTAGCGCTAGCTTTGAGCGATAGCTTAAATTGACAAGAGGCTCGAGTACTTTATTGTTACAAAATTTCAAGGTTTTATGACACTCCAGTAAAAAGTTACAAGCATTTGTATGTTGCAAACTTTGATAGGTGTAGGACGTACCGAATAGAAGTCAGGGCCATTTGAAGTTTTAGCAGTGTTTGACTTGGGACTCAAGGGTAGCGCTAGCTTTGAGCGATAGCTTAAATTGACAAGAGGCTCGAGTACTTTATTGTTACAAAATTTCAAGGTTTTATGACACTCCAGTAAAAAGTTGCAAGCATTTGTATGTTGCAAACTTTGATAGGTGTACTACGTACCGGATATAAGTTAGGGTAATTTGAAGTTATACCAGTGTTTGATTTGGGACTCAAGGGTAGCATAGCTTTGAGCGATAGCTTAAATTGACAAGAGGCTCGAGTACTTTATTGTTACAAAATTTCAAGGTTTTATGAGGCTCCAGTAAAAAGTTACAAGCATTTGTATGTTGCAAACTTTGATAGGTGTAGGACGTCCCGTATATAAGTTAGGGCCATTTGAAGTTTTATCAGTGTTTGATTTGGGACTCAAGGGTAGCATAGCTGTGAGCGATAGCTTTAATTGACAAGAGGCTCGAGTACTTTATTGTTACAAAATTTCAAGGTTTGATGACGCTCCAGTAAAAAGTTACAAAGCATTTGTATTTAGCAAACTTTGATTGGTATAGGACGTACCGTATAGAAGTTAGGGCCATTTGAAGTTTTATCAGTGTTTGAGTTGGGACTCAAGGGTAGCATAGCTTTGAGCGATAGCTTAAATTGACAAGAGGCTCGAATACTTTATTGTTACAAAATTTCAAGGTTTTATGACGCTCCAGTTAAAAGTTACAAGCATTTGTATGTTGCAAACTTTGATAGGTGTATGACATACCGTAGAGAAGTTAGGGCCATTTGAAGTTTTATCAGTGTTTGATTTGGTACTCAAGGGTAGCATGGCTTTCAGCGATAGCTTAAATTGACAAGAGGCTCGAGTACTTTATTGTTACAAAATTTCAAGGTTTTATGACGCCCCAGTAAGAAGTTACAAGCATTTGTATGTTGCAAACTTTGATAGGTGTAGGATGTACCGTATAGAAGTTAGGGCCATTTGAAATTTTATCAGTGTTTGATTTGGGACTGAAGTTTAGCATAGCTTTGAGCGATAGCTTAAATTGACAAGAGGCTTGAGTACTTTATTGTTACAAAATTTCAAGGTTCTATGACGCTCCAGTAAAAAGTTACAAGCATTTGTATGTTGCAAACTTTGATAGGTGTAGGACATTCCGTATAGAAGTTAGGGCCATTTGAAGTTTTAGCAGTGTTTAATTTGGGACACAAGGGTAGCGCTAGTTTTGAGCCATAGCTTAAATTGACAACAGGCGCGAGTACTTTATTATTACAAAATTTCAAGGTTTTATGACACTCCAGTAAACAGTTGCAAGCATTTGTAAGTTGCAAACTTTGAGAGGTGTAGGACGTACCGTATAGAAGTTCTGGCCATTTGAAGTTTTATCATTGTTTCATTTGGGACTCAAGGGTAGCGCTAGCTTTGAGCGATAGCTTAAATTGACAAGAGGCTCGAGTACTTTATTGTTACAAAATTTCAAGGTTTCCAGTAAAAAGTTGCAAGAATTTGTATGTTGCAAACTTTGATAGGTGTACTACGTACCGGATATAAGTTAGGGTCATTTGAAGTTTTACCAGTGTTTGATTTGGGACTCAATAGGTTTGAGCGATAGCTTAAATTGACAAGAGGCTCGAGTACTTTATTGTTACAAAATTTCAAGGTTTTATGACGCTCCCGTAAAAAGTTACAAGCATTTGTATGTTGCAAACTTTGATAGGTGTAGGACGTACCGTATAGAAGTTAGGGCCATTTGAAGTTTTATCAGTGTTTGATTTGGGACTCAAGGGTAGCATAGCTTTGAGCGATAGCTTAAATTGACAAGAGGCTCGAGTACTTTATTGTTACAAAATTTCAAGGTTTTTTAGCGCTCCAGTAAAAAGTTACAAGCATTTGTATGTTGTAAACTTTGATAGGTGTAGGACGTACCGTATAGAAGTCAGGGCCATTTGAAGTTTTATCAGTGTTTGATTTGGGACTCAAGGGTAGCATAGCTTTGAGCGATAGCTTAAATTGACAAGAGGCTCGAGTACTTTATTGTTACAAAATTTCAAGGTTTCCAGTAAAAAGTTGCAAGAATTTGTATGTTGCAAACTTTGATAGGTGTACTACGTACCGGATATAAGTTAGGGTCATTTGAAGTTTTACCAGTGTTTGATTTGGGACTCAATAGGTTTGAGCGATAGCTTAAATTGACAAGAGGCTCGAGTACTTTATTGTTACAAAATTTCAAGGTTTTATGACGCTCCCGTAAAAAGTTACAAGCATTTGTATGTTGCAAACTTTGATAGGTGTAGGACGTACCGTATAGAAGTTAGGGCCATTTGAAGTTTTATCAGTGTTTGATTTGGGACTCAAGGGTAGCATAGCTTTGAGCGATAGCTTAAATTGACAAGAGGCTCGAGTACTTTATTGTTACAAAATTTCAAGGTTTTTTAGCGCTCCAGTAAAAAGTTACAAGCATTTGTATGTTGTAAACTTTGATAGGTGTAGGACGTACCGTATAGAAGTCAGGGCCATTTGAAGTTTTATCAGTGTTTGATTTGGGACTCAAGGGTAGCGCTAGCTTTGAGCGATAGCTTAAATTGACAAGAGGCTCGAGTACTTTATTGTTACAAAATTTCAAGGTTTTATGACACTCCAGTAAAAAGTTGCAAGCATATGTATGTTGCAAACTTTGATAGGTGTACTACGTACCGGATATAAGTTAGGGTCATTTGAAGTTATACCAGTGTTTGATCTGGGACTCAAGGGTAGCATAGCTTTGAGCGATAGCTTAAATTGACAAGAGGCTCGAGTACTTTATTGTTACAAAATTTCAAGGTTTTATGACGCTCCAGTAAAAAGTTACAAGCATTTGTATGTTGCAAACTTTGATAGGTGTAGGACGTCCCGTATAGAAGTTAGGGCCATTTGAAGTTTTATCAGTGTTTGAGTTGGGACTCAAGGGTAGCATAGCTTTGAGTGATAGCTTAAATTGACAAGAGGCTCGAGTACTTTATTGTTACAAAATTTCAAGGTTTTATGACGCTCCAGTAAAAAGTTACAAGCATTTGTATGTTGCAAACTTTGATAGGTGTATGACATACAGTAGAGAAGTTAGGGCCATTTGAAGTTTTATCAGTGTTTGATTTGGGACTCAAGGGTAGCATAGCTTTCAGCGATGGCTTAAATTGACAAGAGGCTCGAGTACTTTATTGTTACAAAATTTCAAGGTTTTTTAGCGCTCCAGTAAAAAGTTACAAGCATTTGTATGTTGTAAACTTTGATAGGTGTAGGACGTACCGTATAGAAGTCAGGGCCATTTGAAGTTTTATCAGTGTTTGATTTGGGACTCAAGGGTAGCGCTAGCTTTGAGCGATAGCTTAAATTGACAAGAGGCTCGAGTACTTTATTGTTACAAAATTTCAAGGTTTTATGACACTCCAGTAAAAAGTTGCAAGCATTTGTATGTTGCAAACTTTGATAGGTGTACTACGTACCGGATATAAGTTAGGGTCATTTGAAGTTATACCAGTGTTTGATTTGGGACTCAAGGGTAGCATAGCTTTGAGCGATAGCTTAAATTGACAAGAGGCTCGAGTACTTTATTGTTACAAAATTTCAAGGTTTTATGACGCTCCAGTAAAAAGTTACAAGCATTTGTATGTTGCAAACTTTGATAGGTGTAGGACGTCCCGTATAGAAGTTAGGGCCATTTGAAGTTTTATCAGTGTTTGAGTTGGGACTCAAGGGTAGCATAGCTTTGAGTGATAGCTTAAATTGACAAGAGGCTCGAGTACTTTATTGTTACAAAATTTCAAGGTTTTATGACGCTCCAGTAAAAAGTTACAAGCATTTGTATGTTGCAAACTTTGATAGGTGTATGACATACCGTAGAGAAGTTAGGGCCATTTGAAGTTTTATCAGTGTTTGATTTGGGACTCAAGGGTAGCATAGCTTTCATTGACAAGATGGCTTAAATTGACAAGAGACTCGAGTACTTTATTGTTACAAAATTTCAAGGTTTTATGACGCCCCAGTAAGAAGTTACAAGCATTTGTATGTTGCAAACTTTGATAGGTGTAGGATGTACCGTATAGAAGTTAGGGCCATTTGAAATTTTATCAGTGTTTGATTTGGGACTGAAGGGTAGCATAGCTTTGAGCGATAGCTTAAATTGACAAGAGGCTTGAGTACTTTATTGTTACAAAATTTCAAGGTTCTATGACGCTCCAGTAAAAAGTTACAAGCATTTGTATGTTGCAAACTTTGATAGGTGTAGGATGTACCCGATAGAAGTTAGGGCCATTTGAAGTTTTATCAGTGTTTGATTTGGGACTCAAGGGTAGCATAGCTTTGAGCGATAGCTTAAATTGACAAGAGGCTCGAGTACTTTATTGTTACAAAATTTCAAGGTTCTATGACGCTCCAGTAAAAAGTTACAAGCATTTGTCTGTTGCAAACTTTGATAGGTGTAGGACGTACCGTATAGAAATTAGGGCTATTTGAAGTTTTATCAGTGTTTGATTTGGGACTCAAGGGTAGCATAGCTTTGAGCGATAGCTTAAATTGACAAGAGGCTCGAGTACTTTATTGTTACAAAATTTCAAGGTTCTATGACGCTCCAGTAAAAAGTTACAAGCATTTGTATGTTGCAAACTTTGATAGGTGTAGGATGTACCCGATAGAAGTTAGGGCCATTTGAAGTTTTATCAGTGTTTGATTTGGGACTCAAGGGTAGCGCTAGCTTTGAGCGATAGCTTAAATTGACAAGAGGCTCGAGTACTTTATTGTTACAAAATTTCAAGGTTTCCAGTAAAAAGTTGCAAGCATTTGTATGTTGCAAACTCTGATAGGTGTAGGACGTACCCGATAGAAGTTAGGGCCATTTGAAGTTTTATCAGTGTTTGATTTGGGACTCAAGGGTAGCGCTAGCTTTGAGCGATAGCTTAAATTGAGAAGAGGCTCGAGTACTTTATTGTTACAAAATTTCAAGGTTTTATGACACTCCCGTAAAAAGTTGCAAGCATTTGTATGTTGCAAACTTTGATAGGTGTACTACGTACCGGATATAAGTTAGGGTCATTTGAAGTTATACCAGTGTTTGATTTGGGACTCAAGGGTAGCATAGCTTTGAGCGATAGCTTAAATTGACAAGAGGCTCGAGTACTTTATTGTTACAAAATTTCAAGGTTCTATGACGCTCCAGTAAAAAGTTACAAGCATTTGTATGTTGCAAACTTTGATAGGTGTAGCGCTAGCTTTGAGCGATAGCTTAAATTGACAAGAGGCTCGAGTACTTTATTGTTACAAAATTTCAAGGTTTCCAGTAAAAAGTTGCAAGCATATGTATGTTGCAAACTTTGATAGGTGTACTACGTACCGGATATAAGTTAGGGTCATTTGAAGTTTTACCAGTGTTTGATTTGGGACTCAATAGGTTTGAGCGATAGCTTAAATTGACAAGAGGCTCGAGTACTTTATTGTTACAAAATTTCAAGGTTTTATGACGCTCCCGTAAAAAGTTACAAGCATTTGTATGTTGCAAACTTTGATAGGTGTAGGACGTACCGTATAGAAGTTAGGGCCATTTGAAGTTTTATCAGTGTTTGATTTGGGACTCAAGGGTAGCATAGCTTTGAGCGATAGCTTAAATTGACAAGAGGCTCGAGTACTTTATTGTTACAAAATTTCAAGGTTTTTTAGCGCTCCAGTAAAAAGTTACAAGCATTTGTATGTTGTAAACTTTGATAGGTGTAGGACGTACCGTATAGAAGTCAGGGCCATTTGAAGTTTTATCAGTGTTTGATTTGGGACTCAAGGGTAGCGCTAGCTTTGAGCGATAGCTTAAATTGACAAGAGGCTCGAGTACTTTATTGTTACAAAATTTCAAGGTTTCCAGTAAAAAGTTGCAAGCATATGTATGTTGCAAACTTTGATAGGTGTACTACGTACCGGATATAAGTTAGGGTCATTTGAAGTTATACCAGTGTTTGATCTGGGACTCAAGGGTAGCATAGCTTTGAGCGATAGCTTAAATTGACAAGAGGCTCGAGTACTTTATTGTTACAAAATTTCAAGGTTTTATGACGCTCCAGTAAAAAGTTACAAGCATTTGTATGTTGCAAACTTTGATAGGTGTAGGACGTCCCGTATAGAAGTTAGGGCCATTTGAAGTTTTATCAGTGTTTGAGTTGGGACTCAAGGGTAGCATAGCTTTGAGTGATAGCTTAAATTGACAAGAGGCTCGAGTACTTTATTGTTACAAAATTTCAAGGTTTTATGACGCTCCAGTAAAAAGTTACAAGCATTTGTATGTTGCAAACTTTGATAGGTGTATGACATACAGTAGAGAAGTTAGGGCCATTTGAAGTTTTATCAGTGTTTGATTTGGGACTCAAGGGTAGCATAGCTTTCAGCGATGGCTTAAATTGACAAGAGGCTCGAGTACTTTATTGTTACAAAATTTCAAGGTTTTTTAGCGCTCCAGTAAAAAGTTACAAGCATTTGTATGTTGTAAACTTTGATAGGTGTAGGACGTACCGTATAGAAGTCAGGGCCATTTGAAGTTTTATCAGTGTTTGATTTGGGACTCAAGGGTAGCGCTAGCTTTGAGCGATAGCTTAAATTGACAAGAGGCTCGAGTACTTTATTGTTACAAAATTTCAAGGTTTTATGACACTCCAGTAAAAAGTTGCAAGCATTTGTATGTTGCAAACTTTGATAGGTGTACTACGTACCGGATATAAGTTAGGGTCATTTGAAGTTATACCAGTGTTTGATTTGGGACTCAAGGGTAGCATAGCTTTGAGCGATAGCTTAAATTGACAAGAGGCTCGAGTACTTTATTGTTACAAAATTTCAAGGTTTTATGACGCTCCAGTAAAAAGTTACAAGCATTTGTATGTTGCAAACTTTGATAGGTGTAGGACGTCCCGTATAGAAGTTAGGGCCATTTGAAGTTTTATCAGTGTTTGAGTTGGGACTCAAGGGTAGCATAGCTTTGAGTGATAGCTTAAATTGACAAGAGGCTCGAGTACTTTATTGTTACAAAATTTCAAGGTTTTATGACGCTCCAGTAAAAAGTTACAAGCATTTGTATGTTGCAAACTTTGATAGGTGTATGACATACCGTAGAGAAGTTAGGGCCATTTGAAGTTTTATCAGTGTTTGATTTGGGACTCAAGGGTAGCATAGCTTTCATTGACAAGATGGCTTAAATTGACAAGAGACTCGAGTACTTTATTGTTACAAAATTTCAAGGTTTTATGACGCCCCAGTAAGAAGTTACAAGCATTTGTATGTTGCAAACTTTGATAGGTGTAGGATGTACCGTATAGAAGTTAGGGCCATTTGAAATTTTATCAGTGTTTGATTTGGGACTGAAGGGTAGCATAGCTTTGAGCGATAGCTTAAATTGACAAGAGGCTTGAGTACTTTATTGTTACAAAATTTCAAGGTTCTATGACGCTCCAGTAAAAAGTTACAAGCATTTGTATGTTGCAAACTTTGATAGGTGTAGGACGTTCCGTATAGAAGTTAGGGCCATTTGAAGTTTTATCAGTGTTTGATTTGGGACTCAAGGGTAGCATAGCTTTGAGCGATAGCTTAAATTGACAAGAGGCTCGAGTACTTTATTGTTACAAAATTTCAAGGTTCTATGACGCTCCAGTAAAAAGTTACAAGCATTTGTCTGTTGCAAACTTTGATAGGTGTAGGACGTACCGTATAGAAATTAGGGCTATTTGAAGTTTTATCAGTGTTTGATTTGGGACTCAAGGGTAGCATAGCTTTGAGCGATAGCTTAAATTGACAAGAGGCTCGAGTACTTTATTGTTACAAAATTTCAAGGTTTTTTAGCGCTCCAGTAAAAAGTTACAAGCATTTGTATGTTGCAAACTTTGATAGGTGTAGGATGTACCCGATAGAAGTTAGGGCCATTTGAAGTTTTATCAGTGTTTGATTTGGGACTCAAGGGTAGCGCTAGCTTTGAGCGATAGCTTAAATTGACAAGAGGCTCGAGTACTTTATTGTTACAAAATTTCAAGGTTTCCAGTAAAAAGTTGCAAGCATTTGTATGTTGCAAACTCTGATAGGTGTAGGACGTACCCGATAGAAGTTAGGGCCATTTGAAGTTTTATCAGTGTTTGATTTGGGACTCAAGGGTAGCGCTAGCTTTGAGCGATAGCTTAAATTGAGAAGAGGCTCGAGTACTTTATTGTTACAAAATTTCAAGGTTTTATGACACTCCCGTAAAAAGTTGCAAGCATTTGTATGTTGCAAACTTTGATAGGTGTACTACGTACCGGATATAAGTTAGGGTCATTTGAAGTTATACCAGTGTTTGATTTGGGACTCAAGGGTAGCATAGCTTTGAGCGATAGCTTAAATTGACAAGAGGCTCGAGTACTTTATTGTTACAAAATTTCAAGGTTCTATGACGCTCCAGTAAAAAGTTACAAGCATTTGTATGTTGCAAACTTTGATAGGTGTAGCGCTAGCTTTGAGCGATAGCTTAAATTGACAAGAGGCTCGAGTACTTTATTGTTACAAAATTTCAAGGTTTCCAGTAAAAAGTTGCAAGCATATGTATGTTGCAAACTTTGATAGGTGTACTACGTACCGGATATAAGTTAGGGTCATTTGAAGTTTTACCAGTGTTTGATTTGGGACTCAATAGGTTTGAGCGATAGCTTAAATTGACAAGAGGCTCGAGTACTTTATTGTTACAAAATTTCAAGGTTTTAGGACGCTCCAGTAAAAAGTTACAAGCATTTGTATGTTGTAAACTTTGATAGGTGTAGGACGTACCGTATAGAAGTCAGGGCCATTTGAAGTTTTATCAGTGTTTGATTTGGGACTCAAGGGTAGCATAGCTTTGAGCGATGGTTTAAATTGCCAAGAGGCTCGAGTACTTTATTGTTACAAAATTTCAAGGTTTTATGACGCTCCAGTAAAAAGTTGCAAGCATTTGTATGTTGCAAACTCTGATAGGTGTAGGACGTACCCGATAGAAGTTAGGGCCATTTGAAGTTTTATCAGTGTTTGATTTGGGACTCAAGGGTAGCATAGCTTTCATTGACAAGATGGCTTAAATTGACAAGAGGCTCGAGTACTTTATTGTTACAAAATTTCAAGGTTTTATGACGCCCCAGTAAGAAGTTACAAGCATTTGTATGTTGCAAACTTTGATAGGTGTAGGATGTACCGTATAGAAGTTAGGGCCATTTGAAATTTTATCAGTGTTTGATTTGGGACTGAAGGGTAGCATAGCTTTGAGCGATAGCTTAAATTGACAAGAGGCTTGAGTACTTTATTGTTACAAAATTTCAAGGTTCTATGACGCTCCAGTAAAAAGTTACAAGCATTTGTATGTTGCAAACTTTGATAGGTGTAGGACGTTCCGTATAGAAGTTAGGGCCATTTGAAGTTTTATCAGTGTTTGATTTGGGACTCAAGGGTAGCATAGCTTTGAGCGATAGCTTAAATTGACAAGAGGCTCGAGTACTTTATTGTTACAAAATTTCAAGGTTCTATGACGCTCCAGTAAAAAGTTACAAGCATTTGTCTGTTGCAAACTTTGATAGGTGTAGGACGTACCGTATAGAAATTAGGGCTATTTGAAGTTTTATCAGTGTTTGATTTGGGACTCAAGGGTAGCATAGCTTTGAGCGATAGCTTAAATTGACAAGAGGCTCGAGTACTTTATTGTTACAAAATTTCAAGGTTTTTTAGCGCTCCAGTAAAAAGTTACAAGCATTTGTATGTTGCAAACTTTGATAGGTGTAGGATGTACCCGATAGAAGTTAGGGCCATTTGAAGTTTTATCAGTGTTTGATTTGGGACTCAAGGGTAGCGCTAGCTTTGAGCGATAGCTTAAATTGACAAGAGGCTCGAGTACTTTATTGTTACAAAATTTCAAGGTTTCCAGTAAAAAGTTGCAAGCATTTGTATGTTGCAAACTCTGATAGGTGTAGGACGTACCCGATAGAAGTTAGGGCCATTTGAAGTTTTATCAGTGTTTGATTTGGGACTCAAGGGTAGCGCTAGCTTTGAGCGATAGCTTAAATTGAGAAGAGGCTCGAGTATTTTATTGTTACAAAATTTCAAGGTTTTATGACACTCCCGTAAAAAGTTGCAAGCATTTGTATGTTGCAAACTTTGATAGGTGTCCTACGTACCGGATATAAGTTAGGGTCATTTGAAGTTATACCAGTGTTTGATTTGGGACTCAAGGGTAGCATAGCTTTGAGCGATAGCTTAAATTGACAAGAGGCTCGAGTACTTTATTGTTACAAAATTTCAAGGTTTTATGACGCTCCAGTAAAAAGTTACAAGCATTTGTATGTTGCAAACTTTGATAGGTGTAGCGCTAGCTTTGAGCGATAGCTTAAATTGACAAGAGGCTCGAGTACTTTATTGTTACAAAATTTCAAGGTTTCCAGTAAAAAGTTGCAAGAATTTGTATGTTGCAAACTTTGATAGGTGTACTACGTACCGGATATAAGTTAGGGTCATTTGAAGTTTTACCAGTGTTTGATTTGGGACTCAATAGGTTTGAGCGATAGCTTAAATTGACAAGAGGCTCGAGTACTTTATTGTTACAAAATTTCAAGGTTTTAGGACGCTCCAGTAAAAAGTTACAAGCATTTGTATGTTGTAAACTTTGATAGGTGTAGGACGTACCGTATAGAAGTCAGGGCCATTTGAAGTTTTATCAGTGTTTGATTTGGGACTCAAGGGTAGCATAGCTTTGAGCGATGGTTTAAATTGCCAAGAGGCTCGAGTACTTTATTGTTACAAAATTTCAAGGTTTTATGACGCTCCAGTAAAAAGTTGCAAGCATTTGTATGTTGCAAACTCTGATAGGTGTAGGACGTACCCGATAGAAGTTAGGGCCATTTGAAGTTTTATCAGTGTTTGATTTGGGACTCAAGGGTAGCGCTAGCTTTCAGCGATAGCTTAAATTGACAAGAGGCTCGAGTACTTTATTGTTACAAAATTTCAAGGTTTTATGACACTCCCGTAAAAAGTTGCAAGCATTTGTATGTTGCAAACTTTGATAGGTGTACTACGTACCGGATATAAGTTAGGGTCATTTGAAGTTATACCAGTGTTTGATTTGGGACTCAAGGGTAGCATAGCTTTGAGCGATAGCTTAAATTGACAAGAGGCTCGAGTACTTTATTGTTACAAAATTTCAAGGTTTTATGACGCTCCAGTAAAAAGTTACAAGCATTTGTATGTTGCAAACTTTGATAGGTGTAGGACGTCCCGTATAGAAGTTAGGGCCATTTGAAATTTTATCAGTGTTTGATTTGGGACTCAAGGGTAGCATAGCTTTGAGCGATAGCTTAAATTGACAAGAGGCTCGAGTACTTTATTGTTACAAAATTTCAAGGTTTTATGACGCCCCAGTAAGAAGTTACAAGCATTTGTATGTTGCAAACTTTGATAGGTGTAGGATGTACCGTATAGAAGTTAGGGCCATTTGAAATTTTATCAGTGTTTGATTTGGGACTGAAGGGTAGCATAGCTTTGAGCGATAGCTTAAATTGACAAGAGGCTTGAGTACTTTATTGTTACAAAATTTCAAGGTTCTATGACGCTCCAGTAAAAAGTTACAAGCATTTGTATGTTGCAAACTTTGATAGGTGTAGGACGTTCCGTATAGAAGTTAGGGCCATTTGAAGTTTTAGCAGTGTTTAATTTGGGACACAAGGGTAGCGCTAGTTTTGAGCCATAGCTTAAATTGACAACAGGCTCGAGTATTTATTATTACAAAATTTGAAGGTTTTATGACGCTTCAGTAAAAAGTTACAAGCATTTGTATGTTGCAAACTTTGATAGGTGTAGGACGTACCGTAGAGAAGTTAGGGCCATTTGAAGTTTTATCAGTGTTTGATTTGGGACTCAAGGGTAGCATAGCTTTCAGCGATAGCTTAAATTGACAAGAGGCTCGAGTACTTTATTGTTACAAAATTTCAAGGTTTTATGACGCCCCAGTAAGAAGTTACAAGCATTTGTATGTTGCAAACTTTGATAGGTGTAGGATGTACCGTATAGAAGTTAGGGCCATTTGAAATTTTATCAGTGTTTGATTTGGGACTGAAGGGTAGCATAGCTTTGAGCGATAGCTTAAATTGACAAGAGGCTTGAGTACTTTATTGTTACAAAATTTCAAGGTTCTATGACGCTCCAGTAAAAAGTTACAAGCATTTGTATGTTGCAAACTTTGATAGGTGTAGGACGTTCCGTATAGAACTTAGGGCCATTTGAAGTTTTATCAGTGTTTGATTTGGGACTCAAGGGTAGCATAGCTTTGAGCGATAGCTTAAATTGACAAGAGGCTCGAGTACTTTATTGTTACAAAATTTCAAGGTTTTTTAGCGCTCCAGTAAAAAGTTACAAGCATTTGTATGTTGTAAACTTTGATAGGTGTAGGACGTACCGTATAGAAGTCAGGGCCATTTGAAGTTTTATCAGTGTTTGATTTGGGACTCAAGGGTAGCATAGCTTTGAGCGATGGTTTAAATTGCCAAGAGGCTCGAGTACTTTATTGTTACAAAATTTCAAGGTTTTATGACGCTCCAGTAAAAAGTTGCAAGCATTTGTATGTTGCAAACTCTGATAGGTGTAGGACGTACCCGATAGAAGTTAGGGCCATTTGAAGTTTTATCAGTGTTTGATTTGGGACTCAAGGGTAGCGCTAGCTTTCAGCGATAGCTTAAATTGACAAGAGGCTCGAGTACTTTATTGTTACAAAATTTCAAGGTTTTATGACACTCCCGTAAAAAGTTGCAAGCATTTGTATGTTGCAAACTTTGATAGGTGTACTACGTACCGGATATAAGTTAGGGTCATTTGAAGTTATACCAGTGTTTGATTTGGGACTCAAGGGTAGCATAGCTTTGAGCGATAGCTTTAATTGACAAGAGGCTCGAGTACTTTATTGTTACAAAATTTCAAGAATTTGTGACGCTCCAGTAAAAATTTACAAAGCATTTGTATTTAGCAAACTTTGATAGGTATAGGACGTACCGTATAGAAGTTAGGGCCATTTGAAGTTTTATCAGTGTTTGATTTGGGACTCAAGGATCGCACAGCTTTCAGCGATAGCTTAAATTGACATGAGGCTCGAGTACTTTATTGTTACAAAATTTCAAGGTTTTATGACGCCCCAGTAAGAAGTTACAAGCATTTGTATGTTGCAAACTTTGATAGGTGTAGGATGTACCGTATAGAAGTTAGGTCCATTTGAAATTTTATCAGTGTTTGATTTGGGACTGAAGGGTAGCATAGCTTTGAGCGATAGCTTAAATTGACAAGAGGCTTGAGTACTTTATTGTTACAAAATTTCAAGGTTCTATGACGCTCCAGTAAAAAGTTACAAGCATTTGTATGTTGCAAACTTTGATAGGTGTAGGACGTTCCGTATAGAAGTTAGGGCCATTTGAAGTTTTAGCAGTGTTTAATTTGGGACACAAGGGTAGCGCTAGTTTTGAGCCATAGCTTAAATTGACAATAGGCTCGAGTATTTATTATTACAAAATTTGAAGGTTTTATGACACTCCAGTAAACAGTTGCAAGCATTTGTAAGTTGCAAACTTTGATAGGTGTAGGACGTACCGTACAGAAGTTAGGGCCATTTGAAGTTTTATCATTGTTTGATTTGGGACTCAAGGGTAGCGCTAGCTTTGAGCGATAGTTTAATTTACAAGAGGCTCGAGTACTTTATTGTTACAAAATTTCAAGGCTTTATGACGCTTCAGTAAAAAGTTACAAGCATTTGTATGTTGCAAACTTTGATAGGTGTAGGACGTACCGTATAGAAGTTAGGGCCATTTGAAGTTTTTGCAGTGTTTGATTTGGGACTCAAGGGTAGCGCTAGCTTTGAGCGATAGCTTAAATTGCCAAGAGGCTCGAGTACTTTATTGTTACAAAATTTCAAGGTTTTATGACGCTCCAGTAAAAAGTTACAAGCATTTGTATGTTGCAAACTTTGATAGGTGTAGGACGTACCCGATAGAAGTTAGGGCCATTTGAAGTTTTATCAGTGTTTGATTTGGGACTCAAGGGTAGCGCTAGCTTTGAGCGATAGCTTAAATTGACAAGAGGCTCGAGTACTTTATTGTTACAAAATTTCAAGGTTTTATGACACTCCAGTAAAAAGTTGCAAGAATTTGTATGTTGCAAACTTTGATAGGTGTACTACGTACCGGATATAAGTTAGGGTCATTTGAAGTTTTACCAGTGTTTGATTTGGGACTCAATAGGTTTGAGCGATAGCTTAAATTGACAAGAGGCTCGAGTACTTTATTGTTACAAAATTTCAAGGTTTTATGACGCTCCCGTAAAAAGTTACAAGCATTTGTATGTTGCAAACTTTGATAGGTGTAGGACGTACCGTATAGAAGTTAGGGCCATTTGAAGTTTTATCAGTGTTTGATTTGGGACTCAAGGGTAGCATAGCTTTGAGCGATAGCTTAAATCGACAAGAGGCTCGAGTACTTTATTGTTACAAAATTTCAAGGTTCTATGACGCTCCAGTAAAAAGTTACAAGCATTTGTCTGTTGCAAACTTTGATAGGTGTAGGACGTACCGTATAGAAATTAGGGCTATTTGAAGTTTTATCAGTGTTTGATTTGGGACTCAAGGGTAGCATAGCTTTGAGCGATAGCTTAAATTGACAAGAGGCTCGAGTACTTTATTGTTACAAAATTTCAAGGTTTTTTGGCGCTCCAGTAAAAAGTTACAAGCATATGTATGTTGCAAACTTTGATAGGTTTAGGACGTACCGTATAGAAGTTAGGGCCATTTGCAGTTTTATCAGTGTTTGATTTGGGACTCAAGGGTAGCGCTAGCTTTGAGCGATAGCTTAAATTGACAAGAGGCTCGAGTACTTTATTGTTACAAAATTTCAAGGTTTTATGACGCTTCAGTAAAAAGTTACAAGCATATGTATGTTGCAAACTTTGATAGGTGTAGGACGTTCCGTATAGAAGTTAGGGTCATTTGAAGTTTTAGCAGTGTTTGATTTGGGACTCAAGGGTAGGGCTAGGTTTGAGCCATAGCTTAAATTGAATACAGGCTCGAGTACTTTATTGTTACAACATTTCAAGGTTTTATGACACTCCAGTAAACAGTTGCAAGCATTTGTAAGTTGCAAACTTTGATAGGTGTAGGACGTACCGTATAGAAGTTAGGGCCATTTGAAGTTTTATCATTGTTTGATTTGGGAATCAAGGGTAGCGCTAGCTCTGAGCGATAGCTTAAATTGACAAGAGGCTCGAGTACTTTATTGTTACAAAATTTCAAGGTTTTATGACGCTTCAGTAAAAAGTTACAAGCATTTGTATGTTGCAAACTTTGATAGGTGTAGGACGTTCCGTATAGAAGTTAGGGTCATTTGAAGTTTTAGCAGTGTTTGATTTGGGACTCAAGGGTAGCGCTAGCTTTGAGCGATAGCTTAAATTGACAAGAGGCTCGAGTACTTTATTGTTACAAAATTTCAAGGTTTTATGACACTCCAGTAAAAAGTTACAAGCATCTGTATGTTGCAAACTTTGATAGGTGTAGGACGTACCGAATAGACGTCAGGGCCATTTGAAGTTTAATCAGTGTTTGATTTGGGACTCAAGGGTAGCATAGCTTTGAGCGATAGCTTAAATTGACAAGAGGCTGGAGTACTTTATTGTTACAAAATTTCAAGGTTTCTTGGCGCTCCTGTAAAAAGTTACAAGCATATGTATGTTGCAAACTTTGATAGGTTTAGGACGTACCATAGAGAAGTTAAGGCCATTTGAAGTTTTATCAGTGTTTGATTTGGGACTCAAGGGTAGCGCTAGCTTTGAGTGATAGCTTCAATTGACAAGAGGCTCGAGTACTTTATTGTTACAAAATTTCAAGGTTTTATGACACTCCAGTAAAAAGTCGCAAACATTTGTATGTTGCAAACTTTGATAGGTGTACTACGTACCGGATATAAGTTAGGGTCATTTGAAGTTTTACCATTGTTTGATTTGGGACTCAAGGGTAGCGCTAGCTTTGAGCGATAGCTTAAATTGACAAGAGGCTCGAGTACTTTATTGTTACAAAATTTCAAGGTTTTATGACACTCCAGTAAAAAGTTACAAGCATTTGTATGTTGCAAACTTTGATAGGTGTAGGACGTACCGAATAGAAGTCAGGGCCATTTGAAGTTTTAGCAGTGTTTGACTTGGGACTCAAGGGTAGCGCTAGCTTTGAGCGATAGCTTAAATTGACAAGAGGCTCGAGTACTTTATTGTTACAAAATTTCAAGGTTTTATGACACTCCAGTAAAAAGTTGCAAGAATTTGTATGTTGCAAACTTTGATAGGTGTACTACGTACCGGATATAAGTTAGGGTAATTTGAAGTTATACCAGTGTTTGATTTGGGACTCAAGGGTAGCGCTAGGTTTGAGCCATAGCTTAAATTGAATACAGGCTCGAGGACTTTATTGTTACAACATTTCAAGGTTTTATGACACTCCAGTAAACAGTTGCAAGCATTTGTAAGTTGCAAAATTTGATAGATGTAGGACGTACCGTATAGAAGTTATGGCCATTTGAAGTTTTATCAGTGTTTGATTTGGGACTCAAGGGTAGCATAGCTTTGAGCGACAGCTTAAAATGACATGAGGCTCGAGTACTTTATTGTTACAAAATTTCAAGGTTTTATGACACTCCAGTAAAAAGTTGCAAGCATTTGTATGTTGCAAACTTTGATAGGTGTACTACGTACCAGATATAAGTTAGGGTCATTTGAAGTTTTACCAGTGTTTGATTTGGGACTCAAGGGTAGCGCTAGCTTTGAGCGATAGCTTAAATTGACAAGAGGCTCGAGTACTTTATTGTTACAAAATTTCAAGGTTTTATGACACTCCAGTAAAAAGTTACAAGTATCTGTATGTTGCAAACTTTGATAGGTGTAGGACGTACCGAATAGACGTCAGGGCCATTTGAAGTTTTATCAGTGTTTGATTTGAAACTCAAGGGTAGCATAGCTTTGAGCGATGGCTTAAGTTGACAAGAGGCTCGAGTACTTTATTGTTACAAAATTTCAAGGTTTTATGACGCTTCAGTAAAAAGTTACAAGCATTTGTATGTTGCAAACTTTGATAGGTGTAGGACGTTCCGTATGGAAGTTAGGGTCATTTGAAGTTTTAGCAGTGTTTGATTTGGGACTCAAGGGTAGCGCTAGGTTTGAGCCATAGCTTAAATTGAATACAGGCTCGAGTACTTTATTGTTACAACATTTCAAGGTTTTATGACACTCCAGTAAACAGTTGCAAGCATTTGTAAGTTGCAAACTTTGATAGGTGTAGGACGTACCGTATAGAAGTTAGGGCCATTTGAAGTTTTATCATTGTTTGATTTGGGAATCAAGGGTAGCGCTAGCTTTGAGCGATAGCTTAAATTGACAAGAGGCTCGAGTACTTTATTGTTACAAAATTTCAAGTTTTTATGACACTCCAGTAAAAAGTTACAAGCATTTGTATGTTGCAAACTTTGATAGGTGTAGGACGTACCGAATAGAAGTTAGGGCCATTTGAAGTTTTATCAATGTTTGATTTGGGACTCAAGGGTAGCATAGCTTTGAGCGATAGCTTAAATTGACAAGAGGCTCGAATACTTTATTGTTACAAAATTTCAAGGTTTTTTGGCGCTCCAGTAAAAAGTTACAAGCATATGTATGTTGCAAACTTTGATAGGTTTAGGACGTACCGTATAGAAGTTAGGGCCATTTGAAGTTTTATCAGTGTTTGATTTGGGACTCAAGGGTAGCGCTAGCTTTGAGCGATAGCTTAAATTGACAAGAGGCTCGAGTACTTTATTGTTACAAAATTTCAAGGTTTTATGACGCTTCAGTAAAAAGTTACAAGCATTTGTATGTTGCAAACTTTGATAGGTGTAGGACGTTCCGTATAGAAGTTAGGGTCATTTGAAGTTTTAGCAGTGTTTGATTTGGGACTCAAGGTTAGCGCTAGCTTTGAGCCATAGCTTAAATTGAATACAGGCTCGAGTACTTTATTGTTACAACATTTCAAGGTTTTATGACACTCCAGTAAACAGTTGCAAGCATTTGTAAGTTGCAAACTTTGATAGGTGTAGGACGTACCGTATAGAAGTTAGGGCCATTTGAAGTTTTATCATTGTTTGATTTGGGAATCAAGGGTAGCGCTAGCTTTGAGCGATAGCTTAAATTGACAAGAGGCTCGAGTACTTTATTGTTACAAAATTTCAAGGTTTTATGACGCTTCAGTAAAAAGTTACAAGCATTTGTATGTTGCAAACTTTGATAGGTGTAGGACGTTCCGTATAGAAGTTAGGGTCATTTGAAGTTTTAGCAGTGTTTGATTTGGGACTCAAGGGTAGCGCTAGGTTTGAGCCATAGCTTAAATTGAATACAGGCTCGAGTACTTTATTGTTACAACATTTCAAGGTTTTATGACACTCCAGTAAACAGTTGCAAGCATTTGTAAGTTGCAAACTTTGATAGGTGTAGGACGTACCGTATAGAAGTTATGGCCATTTGAAGTTTTATCAGTGTTTGATTTGGGACTCAAGGGTAGGATAGCTTTGAGCGATAGCTTAAATTGACAAGAGGCTCGAGTACTTTATTGTTACAAAATTTCAAGGTTTTATGACACTCCAGTAAAAAGTTGCAAGAATTTGTATGTTGCAAACTTTGATAGGTGTACTACGTACCAGATATAAGTTAGGGTCATTTGAAGTTTTACCAGTGTTTGATTTGGGACTCAAAGGTAGCGCTAGCTTTGAGCGATAGCTTAAATTGACAAGAGGCTCGAGTACTTTATTGTTACAAAATTTCAAGGTTTTATGACACTCCAGTAAAAAGTTACAAGCATCTGTATGTTGCAAACTTTGATAGGTGTAGGACGTACCGAATAGACGTCAGGGCCATTTGAAGTTTTATCAGTGTTTGATTTGAAACTCAAGGGTAGCATAGCTTTGAGCGATGGCTTAAGTTGACAAGAGGCTCGAGTACTTTATTGTTACAAAATTTCAAGGTTTTATGACGCTTCAGTAAAAAGTTACAAGCATTTGTATGTTGCAAACTTTGATAGGTGTAGGACGTTCCGTATAGAAGTTAGGGTCATTTGAAGTTTTAGCAGTGTTTGATTTGGGACTCAAGGGTAGCGCTAGGTTTGAGCCATAGCTTAAATTGAATACAGGCTCGAGTACTTTATTGTTACAACATTTCAAGGTTTTATGACACTCTTGTAAACAGTTGCAAGCATTTGTAAGTTGCAAACTGTGATAGGTGTAGGACGTACCGTATAGAAGTTAGGGCCATTTGAAGTTTTATCATTGTTTGATTTGGGAATCAAGGGTAGCGCTAGCTTTGAGCGATAGCTTAAATTGACAAGAGGCTCGAGTACTTTATTGTTACAAAATTTCAAGTTTTTATGACACTCCAGTAAAAAGTTACAAGCATTTGTTGCAAACTTTGATAGGTGTAGGACGTACCGAATAGAATTTAGGGCCATTTGAAGTTTTATCAATGTTTGATTTGGGACTCAAGGGTAGCATAGCTTTGAGCGATAGCTTAAATTGACAAGAGGCTCGAATACTTTATTGTTACAAAATTTCAAGGTTTTTTGGCGCTCCAGTAAAAAGTTACAAGCATTTGTATGTTGCAAACTTTGATAGGTGTAGGACGTACCGTATAGAAGTTATGGCCATTTGGAGTTTTATCAGTGTTTGATTTGGGACTCAAGGGTAGTGCTAGCTTTGAGCGATAGCTTAAATTGACAAGAGGCTCGAGTACTTTATTGTTACAACATTTCAAGGTTTTATGACACTCCAGTAAAAAGTTGCAAGCATTTGTATGTTGCAAACTTTGATAGGTGTACTACGTACCAGATATAAGTTAGGGTCATTTGAAGTTTTACCAGTGTTTGATTTGGGACTCAAGGGTAGCGCTAGCTTTGAGCGATAGCTTAAATTGACAAGAGGCTCGAGTACTTTATTGTTACAAAATTTCAAGGTTTTATGACACTCCAGTAAAAAGTTACAAGCATCTGTATGTTGCAAACTTTGATAGGTGTAGGACGTACCGAATAGACGTCAGGGCCATTTGAAGTTTTATCAGTGTTTGATTTGAAACTCAAGGGTAGCATAGCTTTGAGCGATGGCTTAAGTTGACAAGAGGCTCGAGTACTTTATTGTTACAAAATTTCAAGGTTTTATGACGCTTCAGTAAAAAGTTACAAGCATTTGTATGTTGCAAACTTTGATAGGTGTAGGACGTTCCGTATAGAAGTTAGGGTCATTTGAAGTTTTAGCAGTGTTTGATTTGGGACTCAAGGGTAGCGCTAGGTTTGAGCCATAGCTTAAATTGAATACAGGCTCGAGTACTTTATTGTTACAACATTTCAAGGTTTTATGACACTCTAGTAAACAGTTGCAAGCATTTGTAAGTTGCAAACTTTGATAGGTGTAGGACGACCGTATAGAAGTTAGGGCCATTTGAAGTTTTATCATTGTTTGATTTGGGAATCAAGGGTAGCGCTAGCTTTGAGCGATAGCTTAAATTGACAAGAGGCTCGAGTACTTTATTGTTACAAAATTTCAAGTTTTTATGACACTCCAGTAAAAAGTTACAAGCATTTGTTGCAAACTTTGATAGGTGTAGGACGTACCGAATAGAAGTTAGGGCCATTTGAAGTTTTATCAATGTTTGATTTGGGACTCAAGGGTAGCATAGCTTTGAGCGATAGCTTAAATTGACAAGAGGCTCGAATACTTTATTGTTACAAAATTTCAAGGTTTTTTGGCGCTCCAGTAAAAAGTTACAAGCATTTGTATGTTGCAAACTTTGATAGGTGTAGGACGTACCGTATAGAAGTTATTGCCATTTGGAGTTTTATCAGTGTTTGATTTGGGACTCAAGGGTAGCGCTAGCTTTGAGCTATAGCTTAAATTGACAAGAGGCTCGAGTACTTTATTGTTACAAAATTTCAAGGTTTTATGACGCTTCAGTAAAAAGTTACAAGCATTTGACCTATTGGTCTCATTGATGATTTATGTGCTAGGGTAAACGAAGACTTGATCATAATAGCAGAATGGGCTATAGCTAATAGGCTGAAGCTCAACTCCCAAAAATCATATGTCCTTCCGATTTCCAAGTCTGGTTACCCTTCCTCTGATATACCGACAATTTCACTAAATGATACAAAACTTAAATTTGTTGAAAAAGTAAAAAACCTTGGATACCACATTAACTCCGTACTATCCTGTGAGGATCACATAAATTCAGTGGTGAGTAAGGTATACTATACCTTACGGAATTTGAGGAGGACTGCATCATTTGTGCCTGCTGAGACCAGAAGGAGGTTGGTGCTTCAGCTTATTGTACCGATCATAACTTACTCAGAGGTTGTTTATGGTAAACTTGACTCGGGTTCCAGGCATAAGTTGCAGGTGGCATTCAATAATGCTACAAGATATGTATATGGTTTAAGAAAGTTTGACCATATCAGTAAGTTTTGCAATCAGGTCCTTGGTTGCAATATTTTTAATTATATGGATGCTAGAAATTGCATATTTCTACATAACTTAATATACACGCGAACACCTAATTATTTGTTTGTAAAGTTGAAGTTTTGTAGATCGAGGAGAAATATGAACCTCTTAGTCCCTAATTACAAGTATTTAAACTCGAATAGACTCTTTTTTGTGAACGCCATCAGGTTGTGGAATTCGTTGCCTTTGGCAATTAGGAGTATATCAAGTAAGCACAACTTTAAGCAAGCAGTTTTTCACTACTTCTCTTAATGCTATTTTTTTTTATTTTTTGTTTTTTATTTATTTATTTTTTTTTTTCCCCCTCTTTTCTGCTTTCCTACTTTTTGTTTCCTTTTTGTTTATTCATTGTTTTTCTGATCTGACTTTTCCTTATTTCAGAAAAATTATTTATTTTTAAAGTTAATTATTTATTTATTCAATTATTTATATGTTTAATTATTTATTTATCTGATCTTAACTTATTTATTTGTCTGATCTAATAATTTAGTTTAATTTAACTTACATTCTTAGTCTTATTTTAAGTAATTTTTGTTATATATAATTCATTGTTATTCGGATACTTCTTGACGCATTTAAAAGACCCTGTCTTATATGTGAACGCTTTAAAATAAATAAATGAAAATATTTGTATGTTGCAAACTTTGATAGGTGTAGGACGTTCCGTATAGAAGTTAGGGTCATTTGAAGTTTTAGCAGTGTTTGATTTGGGACTCAAGGGTAGCGCTAGGTTTGAGCCATAGCTAAAATTGAATACAGGCTCGAGTACTTTATTGTTACAACATTTCAAGGTTTTATGACACTACAGTAAACAGTTGCAAGCATTTGTAAGTTGCAATCTTTGATAGGTGTAGGACGTACCGTATAGAAGTTAGGGCCATTTGAAGTTTTATCATTGTTTGATTTGGGAATCAAGGGTAGCGCTAGCTTTGAGCGATAGCTTAAATTGACAAGAGGCTCGAGTACTTTATTGTTACAAAATTTCAAGGTTTTATGACGCTTCAGTAAAAAGTTACAAGCATTTGTATGTTGCAAACTTTGATAGGTGTAGGACGTTCCGTATAGAAGTTAGGGTCATTTGAAGTTTTAGCAGTGTTTGATTTGGGACTCAAGGGTAGCGCTAGATTTGAGCCATAGCTTAAATTGAATACAGGCTCGAGTACTTTATTGTTACAACATTTCAAGGTTTTATGACACTCCAGTAAACAGTTGCAAGCATTTGTAAGTTGCAAAATTTGATAGGTGTAGGACGTAGCGTATAGAAGTTATGGCCATTTGAAGTTGTATCAGTGTTTGATTTGGGACTCAAGGGTAGCATAGCTTTGAGCAATAGCTTAAATTGACAAGAGGCTCGAGTACTTTATTGTTACAAAATTTCAAGGTTTTATGACACTCCAGTAAAAAGTTGCAAGCATTTGTATGTTGCAAACTTTGATAGGTGTACTACGTACCAGATATAAGTTAGGGTCATTTGAAGTTTTACCAGTGTTTGATTTAAGACTCAAGGGTAGCGCTAGCTTTGAGCGATAGCTTAAATTGACAAGAGGCTCGAGTACTTTATTGTTACAAAATTTCAAGGTTTTATGACACTCCAGTAAAAAGTTACAAGCATCTGTATGTTGCAAACTTTGATAGGTGTAGGACGTACCGAATAGACGTCAGGGCCATTTGAAGTTTTATCAGTGTTTGATTTGAAACTCAAGGGTAGCATAGCTTTGAGCGATGGCTTAAGTTGACAAGAGGCTCGAGTACTTTATTGTTACAAAATTTCAAGGTTTTATGACGCTTCAGTAAAAAGTTACAAGCATTTGTATGTTGCAAACTTTGATAGGTGTAGGACGTTCCGTATAGAAGTTAGGGTCATTTGAAGTTTTAGCAGTGTTTGATTTGGGACTCAAGGGTAGCGCTAGGTTTGAGCCATAGCTTAAATTGAATACAGGCTCGAGTACTTTATTGTTACAACATTTCAAGGTTTTATGACACTCCAGTAAACAGTTGCAAGCATTTGTAAGTTGCAAACTTTGATAGGTGTAGGACGTACCGTATAGAAGTTAGGGCCATTTGAAGTTTTATCATTGTTTGATTTGGGAATCAAGGGTAGCGCTAGCTTTGAGCGATAGCTTAAATTGACAAGAGGTTCGAGGACTTTATTGTTACAAAATTTCAAGTTTTTATGACACTCCAGTAAAAAGTTACAAGCATTTGTATGTTGCAAACTTTGATAGGTGTAGGACGTACCGAATAGAAGTTAGGGCCATTTGAAGTTTTATCAATGTTTGATTTGGGACTCAAGGGTAGCATAGCTTTGAGCGATAGCCTAAATTGACAAGAGGCTCGAATACTTTATTGTTACAAAATTTCAAGGTTTTTTGGCGCTCCAGTAAAAAGTTACAAGCATTTGTATGTTGCAAACTTTGATAGGTGTAGGACGTACCGTATAGAAGTTATGGCCATTTGGAGTTTTAGCAATGTTTGATTTGGGACTCAAGGGTAGCGCTAGCTTTGAGCGATAGCTTAAATTGACAAGAGGCTCGAGAACTTTATTGTTACAAAATTTCAAGGTTTTATGACACTCTAGTAAAAAGTTACAAGCATTTGTATGTTGCAAACTTTGATAGGTGTAGGACGTACCGAATAGAAGTTGGGGCCATTTGAGGTTTTATCAATGTTTGATTTGGGACTCAAGGGTAGCATAGCTTTGAGCGATAACTTAAATTGACAAGAGGCTCGAGTACTTTATTGTTACAAAATTTCAAGGTTTTATGACGCTTCAGTAAAAAGTTACAAGCATTTGTATGTTGCAAACTTTGATAGGTGTAGGACGTTCCGTATAGAAGTTAGGGTCATTTGAAGTTTTAGCAGTGTTTGATTTGGGACTCAAGGGTAGCGCCAGGTTTGAGCCATAGCTAAAATTGAATACAGGCTCGAGTACTTTATTGTTACAACATTTCAAGGTTTTATGACACTCCAGTAAACAGTTGCAAGCATTTGTAAGTTGCAAACTTTGATAGGTGTAGCACGTACCGTATAGAAGTTAGGGCCATTTGAAGTTTTATCATTGTTTGATTTGGGAATCAAGGGTAGCGCTAGCTTTGAGCGATAGCTTAAATTGACAAGAGGCTCGAGTACTTTATTGTTACAAAATTTCAAGGTTTTATGACGCTTCAGTAAAAAGTTACAAGCATTTGTATGTTGCAAACTTTGATAGGTGTAGGACGTTCCGTATAGAAGTTAGGGTCATTTGAAGTTTTAGCAGTGTTCGATTTGGGACTCAAGGGTAGCGCTAGGTTTGAGCCATAGCTTAAATTGAATACAGGCTCAAGTACTTTATTGTTACAACATTTCAAGGTTTTATGACACTCCAGTAAACAGTTGCAAGCATTTGTAAGTTGCAAAATTTGATAGGTGTAGGACGTACCGTATAGAAGTTGTGGCCATTTGAAGTTTTATCAGTGTTTGATTTGGGACTCAAGGGTAGCATAGCTTTGAGCGATAGCTTAAATTGACATGAGGCTCGAGTACTTTATTGTTACAAAATTTCAAGGTTTTATGACACTCCAGTAAAAAGTTGCAAGCATTTGTATGTTGCAAACTTTGATAGGTGTACTACGTACCAGATATAAGTTAGGGTCATTTGAAGTTTTACCAGTGTTTGATTTGGGACTCAAGGGTTGCGCTAGCTTTGAGCGATAGCTTAAATTGACAAGAGGCTCGAGTACTTTATTGTTACAAAATTTCAAGGTTTTATGACGCTTCAGTAAAAAGTTACAAGCATTTGTATGTTGCAAACTTTGATAGGTGTAGGACGTTCCGTATAGAAGTTAGGGTCATTTGAAGTTTTAGCAGGGTTTGATTTGGGACTCAAGGGTAGCGCTAGGTTTGAGCCATAGCTTAAATTGAATACAGGCTCGAGTACTTTATTGTTACAACATTTCAAGGTTTTATGACACTCCAGTAAACAGTTGCAAGCATTTGTAAGTTGCAAACTTTGATAGGTGTAGGACGGACCGTATAGAAGTTAGGGCCATTTGAAGTTTTATCATTGTTTGATTTGGGAATCAAGGGTAGCGCTAGCTTTGAGCGATAGCTTAAATTGACAAGAGGCTCGAGGACTTTATTGTTACAAAATTTCAAGTTTTTATGACACTCCAGTAAAAAGTTACAAGCATTTGTATGTTGCAAACTTTGATAGGTGTAGGACGTACCGAATAGAAGTTAAGGCCATTTGAAGTTTTATCAATGTTTGATTTGGGACTCAAGGGTAGCATAGCTTTGAGCGATAGCCTAAATTGACAAGAGGCTCGAATACTTTATTGTTACAAAATTTCAAGGTTTTTTGGCGCTCCAGTAAAAAGTTACAAGCATTTGTATGTTGCAAACTTTGATAGGTGTAGGACGTACCGTATAGAAGTTATGGCCATTTGGAGTTTTAGCAATGTTTGATTTGGGACTCAAGGGTAGCGCTAGCTTTGAGCGATAGCTTAAATTGACAAGAGGCTCGAGTACTTTATTGTTACAAAATTTCAAGGTTTTATGACGCTCCAGTAAAAAGTTACAAGCATTTGTATGTTGCAAACTTTGATAGGTGTAGGACGTACCCGATAGAAGTTAGGGCCATTTGAAGTTTTATCAGTGTTTGATTTGGGACTCAATGGTAGCGCTAGCTTTGAGCGATAGCTTAAATTGACAAGAGGCTCGAGAACTTTATTGTTACAAAATTTCAAGGTTTTATGACTGTCCAGTAAACAGTTGCAAGAATTTGTATGTTGCAAACTTTGATAGGTGTAGGACGTACCGTATAGAAGTTAGGGCCATTTGAAGTTTTATAAGTGTTTGATTTGGGACTCAAGGGTAGCGCTAGCTTTGAGCGATAGCTTAAATTGACAAGAGGCTCGAGTACTTTATTGTTACAAAATTTCAAGGTTTTATGACACTCTAGTAAAAAGTTACAAGCATTTGTATGTTGCAAACTTTGGTAGGTGTAGGACGTACCGAATAGAAGTTGGGGCCATTTGAGGTTTTACCAATGTTTGATTTGGGACTCAAGGGTAGCATAGCTTTGAGCGATAACTTAAATTGACAAGAGGCTCGAGTACTTTATTGTTACAAAATTTCAAGCTTTTATGACGCTCCAGTAAAAAGTTACAAGCATTTGTATGTTGCAAACTTTGATAGGTGTAGGACGTACCGTATAGGACGTACCGTATAGGACGTACCGTATAGAAGTTAGGGCCATTTGAAGTTTTATCAATGTTTGATTTGGGACTCAAGGGTAGCATAGCTTTGAGCGATAGCTTAAATTGACAAGAGGCTCGAGTACTTTATTGTTACAAAATTTCAAGGTTCTATGACGCTCCAGTAAAAAGTTACAAGCATTTGTATGTTGCAAACTTTGATAGGTGTAGGACGTACCGTATAGAAGTTAGGGCCATTTGAAGTTTTATCAGTGTTTGATTTGGGACTCAAGGGTAGCATAGCTTTGAGCGATAGCTTAAATTGACAAGAGGCTCGAGTACTTTACTGTTACAAAATTTCAAGGTTTTATGACACTCCAGTAAAAAGTTACAAGCATTTGTATGTTGCAAATTTTGATAGGTGTAGGACGTACCGTATAGAAGTCAGGGCCGTTTGAAGTTTTATCAGTGTTTGATTTGGGACTCAAGGGTAGCATAGCTTTGAGCGATGGCTGAAATTGACAAGAGGCTCGAATACTTTATTCTTACAAAATTTCAAGGTTTTATGACACTCCAGTAAAAAGTTACAAGCATTTGTATGTTGCAAACTTTGATAGGTGTAGGACGGACCGTATAGAAGTCAGGGCCATTTAAAGTTTTATCAGTGTTTGATTTGGGACTCAAGGGTAGGATAGCTTTGAGCGATGGCTTAAATTGACAAGAGGCTCGAGTACTTTATTGTTACAAAATTTCAAGGTTTTATGACGCTTCAGTAAAAAATTACAAGCATTTGTATGTTGCAAACTTTGATAGTTGTAGGGCGTTCCGTATAGAAGTTAGGGTCATTTGAAGTTTTAGCAGTGTTTGATTTGGGAATCAAGGGTAGCGCTAGCTTTGAGCCATAGCTTAAATTGACAAGAGGCTCGAGTACTTTATTGTTACAAAATTTCAAGGTTTTATGACGCTCCAGTAAACAGTTGCAAGAATTTGTATGTTGCAAACTTTGATAGGTGTAGGACGTATCGTATAGAAGTTAGGGTCATTTGAAGTTTTAGCAGTGTTTGTTTTGGGACTCAAGGGTAGCGCTAGCTTTGAGCGATAGTTTAAATTGACAAGAGGCTCGAGTACTTTATTGTTACAAAATATCAAGGTTTTATGACGCTCCAGTAAAAAGTTACAAGCATTTGTATGTTGCAAACTTTGATAGGTGTAGGACGTACCGTATAGAAGTCAGGGCCATTTGAAGTTTTATCAATGTTTGATTTGGGACTCAAGGGTAGCATAGCTTTGAGCGATAGCTTAAATTGACAAGAGGCTCGAATACTTTATTGTTACAAAATTTCAAGGTTTTTTGGCGCTCCAGTAAAAAGTTACAAGCATTTGTATGTTGCAAACTTTGATAGGTGTAGGACGTACCGTATAGAAATTAGGGCCATTTGAAGTTTTATCATTGTTTGATTTGGGAATCAAGGGTAGCGCTAGCTTTGAGCGATAGCTTAAATTGACAAGAGGCTCGAGTACTTTATTGTTACAAAATTTCAAGGTTTTATGACGATTCAGTAAAAAGTTACAAGCATTTGTATGTTGCAAACTTTGATAGGTGGGGGACGTACCTTATAGAAGTTAGGGCCATTTGAAGTTTTATCAGTGTTTGATTTGGGACTCAAGGGTAGTATAGCTTTGCGCGGTAGCTTAAATTGACAAGAGCCTCGAGAACTTTATTGTTACAAAATTTCAAGGTTTTGTGACGCTCCAGTAAAAAGTTACAAGCATTTGTATGTTGCAAACTTTGATAGGTGTAGGACGTATCATATAGAAGTTAGGGTCATTTGAAATTTTAGCAGTGTTTGTTTTGGGACTCAAGGGTAGCGCTAGCTTTGAGCGATAGTTTAAATTGACAAGAGGCTCGAGTACTTTATTGTTACAAAATATCAAGGTTTTATGACGCTCCAGTAAAAAGTTACAAGCATTTGTATGTTGCAAACTTTGATAGGTGTAGGACGTACCGTATAGAAGTTAGGGCCATTTGAAGTTTTATCATTGTTTGATTTGGGAATCAAGGGTAGCGCTAGCTTTGAGCGATAGCTTAAATTGACAAGAGGCTCGAGTACTTTATTGTTACAAAATTTCAAGTTTTTATGACACTCCAGTAAAAAGTTACAAGCATTTGTATGTTGCAAACTTTGATAGGTGTAGGACGTACCGAATAGAAGTTAGGGCCATTTGAAGTTTTATCAATGTTTGATTTGGGACTCAAGGGTAGCATAGCTTTGAGCGATAGCTTAAATTGACAAGAGGCTCGAATACTTTATTGTTACAAAATTTCAAGGTTTTTTGGCGATCCAGTAAAAAGTTACAAGCATTTGTATGTTGCAAACTTTGATAGGTGTAGGACGTACCGTATAGAAGTTATGGCCATTTGGGGTTTTAGCAATGTTTGATTTGGGACTCAAGGGTAGCGCTAGCTTTGAGCGATAGCTTAAATTGACAAGAGGCTCGAGTACTTTATTGTTACAAAATTTCAAGGTTTTATGACGCTCCAGTAAAAAGTTACAAGCATTTGTATGTTGCAAACTTTGATAGGTGTAGGACGTACCCGATAGAAGTTAGGGCCATTTGAAGTTTTATCAGTGTTTGATTTGGGACTCAATGGTAGCGCTAGCTTTGAGCGATAGCTTAAATTGACAAGAGGCTCGAGAACTTTATTGTTACAAAATTTCAAGGTTTTATGACACTCCAGTAAACAGTTGCAAGAATTTGTATGTTGCAAACTTTGATAGGTGTAGGACGTACCGTATAGAAGTTAGGGCCATTTGAAGTTTTATAAGTGTTTGATTTGGGACTCAAGGGTAGCGCTAGCTTTGAGCGAAAGCTTAAATTGACAAGAGGCTCGAGTACTTTATTGTTACAAAATTTCAAGGTTTTATGCCACTCTAGTAAAAAGTTACAAGCATTTGTATGTTGCAAACTTTGATAGGTGTAGGACGTACCGAATAGAAGTTGGGGCCATTTGACGTTTTATCAATGTTTGATTTGGGACTCAAGGGTAGCATAGCTTTGAACGATAACTTAAATTGACAAGAGGCTCGAGTACTTTATTGTTACAAAATTTCAAGCTTTTATGACGCTCCAGTAAAAAGTTACAAGCATTTGTATTTAGCAAACTTTGATAGGTATAGGACGTACCGTATAGAAGTTACGGCCATTTGAAGTTTTATCAGTGTTTGAGTTGGGACTCAATGGTAGCATAGCTTTGAGCGATAGTTTAAATTGACAAGAGGCTCGAGGACTTTATTGTTACAATATTTCAAGGTTTTATGACGCTCCAGTAAAAAGTTACAAGCATTTGTATGTTGCAAACTTTGATAGGTGTAGGACGTACCGTATAGGACGTACCGTATAGAAGTTAGGGCCATTTGAAGTTTTATCAATGTTTGATTTGGGACTCAAGGGTAGCATAGCTTTGAGCGATAGCTTAAATTGACAAGAGGCTCGAGTACTTTATTGTTACAAAATTTCAAGGTTCTATGACGCTCCAGTAAAAAGTTACAAGCATTTGTATGTTGCAAACTTTGATAGGTGTAGGACGTACCGTATAGAAGTTAGGGCCATTTGAAGTTGTATCAGTGTTTGATTTGGGACTCAAGGGTAGCATAGCTTTGAGCGATAGCATAGCTTTGAGCGATAGCTTAAATTGACAAGAGGCTCGAGTACTTTATTGTTACAAAATTTCAAGGTTTTATGACACTCCAGTAAAAAGTTGCAAGCATTTGTATGTTGCAAACTTTGATAGGTGTACTACGTACCGGATATAAGTTAGGGTCATTTGAAGTTTTATCAGTGTTTGATTTGGGACTCAAGGATAGCGCTAGCTTTGAGCGATAGCTTAAATTGACAAGAGGCTCGAGTACTTTATTGTTACAAAATTTCAAGGTTTTATGACACTCCAGTAAAAAGTTACAAGCATTTGTATGTTGCAAATTTTGATAGGTGTAGGACGTACCGTATAGAAGTCAGGGCCATTTGAAGTTTTATCAGTGTTTGATTTGGGACTCAAGGGTAGCATGGCTTTGAGCGATGGCTTAAATTGACAAGAGGCTCGAATACTTTATTCTTACAAAATTTCAAGGTTTTATGACACTCCAGTAAAAAGTTACAAGCATTTGTATGTTGCAAACTTTGATAGGTGTAGGACGGACCGTATAGAAGTCAGGGCCATTTAAAGTTTTATCAGTGTTTGATTTGGGACTCAAGGGTAGGATAGCTTTGAGCGATGGCTTAAATTGACAAGAGGCTCGAGTACTTTATTATTACAAAATTTCAAGGTTTTATGACGCTTCAGTAAAAAATTACAAGCATTTGTATGTTGCAAACTTTGATAGTTGTAGGGCGTTCCATATCGAAGTTAGGGTCATTTGAAGTTTTAGCAGTGTTTGAGTTGGGACTCAAGGGTAGCGCTAGCTTTGAGCCATAGCTTAAATTGACAAGAGGCTCGAGTACTTCATTGTTACAAAATTTCAAGGTTTTATGACACTCCAGTAAAAAGTTACAAGCATTTGTATGTTGCAAACTTTGATAGGTGTAGGACGGACCGTATAGAAGTCAGGGCCATTTAAAGTTTTATCAGTGTTTGATTTGGGACTCAAGGGTAGCATAGCTTTGAGCGATGGCTTAAATTGACAAGAGGCTCGAGTACTTTATTGTTACAAAATTTCAAGGTTTTATGACGCTTCAGTAAAAAGTTACAAGCATTTGTATGTTGCAAACTTTGATAGGTGGAGGACGTACCTTATAGAAGTTAGGGCCATTTGAAGTTTTATCAGTGTTTGATTTGGGACTCAAGGGTAGTATAGCTTTGAGCGGTAGCTTAAATTGACAAGAGGCTCGAGAACTTTATTGTTACAAAATTTCAAGGTTTTGTGACGCTCCAGTAAAAAGTTACAAGCATTTGTATGTTGCAAACTTTGATCGGTGTAGGACGTACCCGATAGAAGTTAGGGCCATTTGAAGTTTTATCAGTGTTTGATTTGGGACTCAATGGTAGCGCTAGCTTTGAGCGATAGCTTAAATTGACAAGAGGCTCGAGAACTTTATTGTTACAAAATTTCCAGGTTTTATGACACTCCAGTAAACAGTTGCAAGAATTTGTATGTTGCAAACTTTGATAGGTGTAGGACGTATCGTATAGAAGTTAGGGTCATTTGAAGTGCTAGCTGTGTTTGTTTTGGGACTCAAGGGTAGCGCTAGCTTTGAGCGATAGTTTAAATTGACAAGAGGCTCAAAAACTTTATTGTTACAAAATATCAAGGTTTTATGACGCTCCAGTAAAAAGTTACAAGCATTTGTATGTTGCAAACTTTGATAGGTGTAGGACGTACCGTATAGAAGTTAGGGCCATTTGAAGTTTTATCAGTGTTTGATTTGGGACTCAAGGGTAGCGCTAGCTTTGAGCGATAGCTTCAATTGAAAAGAGGCTCGAGTACTTTATTGTTACAAAATTTCAAGGTTTTATTACACTCCATTAAAAAGTTACAAGCATTTGTATGTTGCAAACTTTGATAGGTGTAGGACATACCGAATAGAAGTTAGGGCCATTTGAGGTTTTAGCAATGTTTGATTTGGGACTCAAGGGTAGCATAGCTTTGAGCGATAGCTTAAATTGACAAGAGGCTCGAGTACTTTATTGTTACAAAATTTCAAGGTTTTATGACGCTCCAGTAAAAAGTTACAAGCATTTGTATTTAGCAAACTTTGATAGGTATAGGACGTACCGTATAGAAGTTACGGTCATTTGAACTTTTATCAGTGTTTGAGTTGGGACTCAAGGGTAGCATAGCTTTGAGCGATATCTTAAATTGACAAGAGGCTCGAGTACTTTATTGTTACAAAATTTCAAGGTTTTATGACGCTCCAGTAAAAAGTTACAAGCATTTGAATGTTGCAAACTTTGATAGATGTATGACATACCGTATAGAATTTTGGGCCATTTGAAGTTTTATCAGTGTTTGATTTGGGATTCAAGGGTAGCATAGCTTTCAGCTATAGCTTAAATTGACAAGAGGCTCGAGTACTTTATTGTTACAAAATTTCAAGGTTTTATGACGCCCCAGGAAAAAGTTACAAGCATTTGTATGTTGCAAACTTTGATAGGTGTAGGACATACAGTATAGAAGTTAGGGCCATTTGAAGTTTTATCAGTGTTTGATTTGGGACTCAAGGGTAGCATCGCTTTGAGCGATAGCTTAAATTGACAAGAGGCTCGAGTACTTTATTGTTAGAAAATTTCAAGGTTCTATGACGCTCCAGTAAAAAGTTACAAGCATTTGTATGTTGCAAATTTTGATAGGTGTAGGACGTACCGTATAGAAGTTAGGGCCATTTGAAGTTTTATCAGTGTTTGATTTGGGACTCAAGGGTAGCGCTAGCTTTGAGCGATAGCTTCAATTGAAAAGAGGCTCGAGTACTTTATTGTTACAAAATTTCAAGGTTTTATGACGCCCCAGGAAAAGTTACAAGCATTTGTATGTTACAAACTTTGATAGGTGTAGGACGTACCGTATAGAAGTTAGGGCCATTTGAAGTTTTATCAGTGTTTGATTTGGGACTCAAGGATAGCATAGCTTTGAGCGATAGCTTAAAGTGACAAGAGGCTCGAGTACTTTATTGTTACAAAATTTCAAGGTTTTATGACACTCCAGTAAAAAGTTACAAGCATTTGTATGTTGCAAACTTTGATAGGTGTAGGACGGACCGTATAGAAGTCAGGGCCATTTGAAGTTTTATCAGTGTTTGATTTGGGACTCAAGGGTGGCATAGCTTTGAGCGATGGCAGAAATTGACAAGAGGCTCGAGTACTTTATTTTTACAAAATTTCAAGGTTTTATGACGCTTAAGTAAAAAGTTACAAGCATTTGTATGTTGCAAACTTTGATAGGTGTAGGGCGTTCCGTATAGAAGTTAGGGTCATTTGAAGTTTTAGCAGTGTTTGATTTGGGACTCAAGGGTAGCGCTAGCTTTGAGCCATAGCTTAAATTGACAAGAGGCTCGAGTACTTCATTGTTACAAAATTTCAAGGTTTTATGACACTCCAGTAAACAGTTGCAAGCATTTGTAACTTTGATAGGTGTAGGACATACCGTATAGAAGTTAGGGCCATTTGAAGTTTTATCAGTGTTTGATTTGGGACTCAATGGTAGCGCTAGCTTTGAGCGATAGCTTAAATTGACAAGAGGCTCGAGAACTTTATTGTTACAAAATTTCAAGGTTTTATGACACTCCAGTAAACAGTTGCAAGAATTTGTATGTTGCAAACTTTGATAGGTGTAGGACGTACCGTATAGAAGTTAGGGCCATTTGAAGTTTTATAAGTGTTTGATTTGGGACTCAAGGGTAGCGCTAGCTTTGAGCGAAAGCTTAAATTGACAAGAGGCTCGAGTACTTTATTGTTACAAAATTTCAAGGTTTTGTGCCACTCTAGTAAAAAGTTACAAGCATTTGTATGTTGCAAACTTTGATAGGTGTAGGACGTACCGAATAGAAGTTGGGGCCATTTGAGGTTTTATCAATGTTTGATTTGGGACTCAAGGGTAGCATAGCTTTGAACGATAACTTAAATTGACAAGAGGCTCGAGTACTTTATTGTTACAAAATTTCAAGCTTTTATGACGCTCCAGTAAAAAGTTACAAGCATTTGTATTTAGCAAACTTTGATAGGTATAGGACGTACCGTATAGAAGTTACGGCCATTTGAAGTTTTATCAGTGTTTGAGTTGGGACTCAAGGGTAGCATAGCTTTGAGCGATAGTTTAAATTGACAAGAGGCTCGAGTACTTTATTGTTACAATATTTCAAGGTTTTATGACGCTCCAGTAAAAAGTTACAAGCATTTGTATGTTGCAAACTTTGATAGGTGTAGGACGTACCGTATAGGACGTACCGTATAGAAGTTAGGGCCATTTGAAGTTTTATCAATGTTTGATTTGGGACTCAAGGGTAGCATAGCTTTGAGCGATAGCTTAAATTGACAAGAGGCTCGAGTACTTTATTGTTACAAAATTTCAAGGTTCTATGACGCTCCAGTAAAAAGTTACAAGCATTTGCATGTTGCAAACTTTGATAGGTGTAGGACGTACCGTATAGAAGTTAGGGCCATTTGAAGTTGTATCAGTGTTTGATTTGGGACTCAAGGGTAGCATAGCTTTGAGCGATAGCATAGCTTTGAGCGATAGCTTAAATTGACAAGAGGCTCAAGTACTTTATTGTTACAAAATTTCAAGGTTTTATGACACTCCAGTAAAAAGTTGCAAGCATTTGTATGCTGCAAACTTTGATAGGTGTACTACGTACCGGATATAAGTTAGGGTCATTTGAAGTTTTATCAGTGTTTGATTTGGGACTCAAGGATAGCGCTAGCTTTGAGCGATAGCTTAAATTGACAAGAGGCTCGAGTACTTTATTGTTACAAAATTTCAAGGTTTTATGACACTCCAGTAAAAAGTTACAAGCATTTGTATGTTGCAAATTTTGATAGGTGTAGGACGTACCGTATAGAAGTCAGGGCCATTTGAAGTTTTATCAGTGTTTGATTTGGGACTCAAGGGTAGCATGGCTTTGAGCGATGGCTTAAATTGACAAGAGGCTCGAATACTTTATTCTTACAAAATTTCAAGGTTTTATGACACTCCAGTAAAAAGTTACAAGCATTTGTATGTTGCAAACTTTGATAGGTGTAGGACGGACCGTATAGAAGTCAGGGCCATTTAAAGTTTTATCAGTGTTTGATTTGGGACTCAAGGGTAGGATAGCTTTGAGCGATGGCTTAAATTGACAAGAGGCTCGAGTACTTTATTGTTACAAAATTTCAAGGTTTTATGACGCTTCAGTAAAAAATTACAAGCATTTGTATGTTGCAAACTTTGATAGTTGTAGGGCGTTCCGTATAGAAGTTAGGGTCATTTGAAGTTTTAGCAGTGTTTGAGTTGGGACTCAAGGGTAGCGCTAGCTTTGAGCCATAGCTTAAATTGACAAGAGGCTCGAGTACTTCATTGTTACAAAATTTCAAGGTTTTATGACACTCCAGTAAAAAGTTACAAGCATTTGTATGTTGCAAACTTTGATAGGTGTAGGACGGACCGTATAGAAGTCAGGGCCATTTAAAGTTTTATCAGTGTTTGATTTGGGACTCAAGGGTAGCATAGCTTTGAGCGATGGCTTAAATTGACAAGAGGCTCGAGTACTTTATTGTTACAAAATTTCAAGGTTTTATGACGCTTCAGTAAAAAGTTACAAGCATTTGTATGTTGCAAACTTTGATAGGTGGAGGACGTACCTTATAGAAGTTAGGGCCATTTGAAGTTTTATCAGTGTTTGATTTGGGACTCAAGGGTAGTATAGCTTTGAGCGGTAGCTTAAATTGACAAGAGGCTCGAGAACTTTATTGTTACAAAATTTCAAGGTTTTGTGACGCTCCAGTAAAAAGTTACAAGCATTTGTATGTTGCAAACTTTGATCGGTGTAGGACGTACCCGATAAAAGTTAGGGCCATTTGAAGTTTTATCAGTGTTTGATTTGGGACTCAATGGTAGCGCTAGCTTTGAGCGATAGCTTAAATTGACAAGAGGCTCGAGAACTTTATTGTTACAAAATTTCCAGGTTTTATGACACTCCAGTAAACAGTTGCAAGAATTTGTATGTTGCAAACTTTGATAGGTGTAGGACGTATCGTATAGAAGTTAGGGCCATTTGAATTGTTAGCTGTGTTTGTTTTGGGACTCAAGGGTAGCGCTAGCTTTGAGCGATAGTTTAAATTGACAAGAGGCTCAAAAACTTTATTGTTACAAAATATCAAGGTTTTATGACGCTCCAGTAAAAAGTTACAAGCATTTGTATGTTGCAAACTTTGATAGGTGTAGGACGTACCGTATAGAAGTTAGGGCCATTTGAAGTTTTATCAGTGTTTGATTTGGGACTCAAGGGTACCGCTAGCTTTGAGCGATAGCTTCAATTGAAAAGAGGCTCGAGTACTTTATTGTTACAAAATTTCAAGGTTTTATTACACTCCATTAAAAAGTTACAAGCATTTGTATGTTGCAAACTTTGATAGGTGTAGGACATACCGAATAGAAGTTAGGGCCATTTGAGGTTTTATCAATGTTTGATTTGGGACTCAAGGGTAGCATAGCTTTGAGCGATAGCTTAAATTGACAAGAGGCTCGAGTACTTTATTGTTACAAAATTTCAAGGTTTTATGACGCTCCAGTAAAAAGTTACAAGCATTTGTATTTAGCAAACTTTGATAGGTATAGGACGTACCGTATAGAAGTTACGGTCATTTGAACTTTTATCAGTGTTTGAGTTGGGACTCAAGGGTAGCATAGCTTTGAGCGATATCTTAAATTGACAAGAGGCTCGAGTACTTTATTGTTACAAATTTTCAAGGTTTTATGACGCTCCAGTAAAAAGTTACAAGCATTTGAATGTTGCAAACTTTGATAGATGTATGACATACCGTATAGAATTTTGGGCCATTTGAAGTTTTATCAGTGTTTGATTTGGGATTCAAGGGTAGCATAGCTTTCAGCTATAGCTTAAATTGACAAGAGGCTCGAGTACTTTATTGTTACAAAATTTCAAGGTTTTATGACGCCCCAGGAAAAAGTTACAAGCATTTGTATGTTGCAAACTTTGATAGGTGTAGGACATACAGTATAGAAGTTAGGGCCATTTGAAGTTTTATCAGTGTTTGATTTGGGACTCAAGGGTAGCATCGCTTTGAGCGATAGCTTAAATTGACAAGAGGCTCGAGTACTTTATTGTTAGAAAATTTCAAGGTTCTATGACGCTCCAGTAAAAAGTTACAAGCATTTGTATGTTGCAAATTTTGATAGGTGTAGGACGTACCGTATAGAAGTTAGGGCCATTTGAAGTTTTATCAGTGTTTGATTTGGGACTCAAGGGTAGCGCTAGCTTTGAGCGATAGCTTCAATTGAAAAGAGGCTCGAGTACTTTATTGTTACAAAATTTCAAGGTTTTATGACGCCCCAGGAAAAGTTACAAGCATTTGTATGTTGCAAACTTTGATAGGTGTAGGACGTACCGTATAGAAGTTAGGGCCATTTGAAGTTTTATCAGTGTTTGATTTGGGACTCAAGGATAGCATAGCTTTGAGCGATAGCTTAAAGTGACAAGAGGCTCGAGTACTTTATTGTTACAAAATTTCAAGGTTTTATGACACTCCAGTAAAAAGTTACAAGCATTTGTATGTTGCAAACTTTGATAGGTGTAGGACGGACCGTATAGAAGTCAGGGCCATTTGAAGTTTTATCAGTGTTTGATTTGGGACTCAAGGGTAGCATAGCTTTGAGCGATGGCATAAATTGACAAGAGGCTCGAGTACTTTATTTTTACAAAATTTCAAGGTTTTATGACGCTTAAGTAAAAAGTTACAAGCATTTGTATGTTGCAAACTTTGATAGGTGTAGGGCGTTCCGTATAGAAGTTAGGGTCATTTGAAGTTTTAGCAGTGTTTGATTTGGGACTCAAGGGTAGCGCTAGCTTTGAGCCATAGCTTAAATTGACAAGAGGCTCGAGTACTTCATTGTTACAAAATTTCAAGGTTTTATGACACTCCAGTAAAAAGTTACAAGCATTTGTATGTTGCAAACTTTGATAGGTGTAGGACGGACCGTATAGAAGTCAGGGCCATTTGAAGTTTTATCAGTGTTTGATTTGGGACTCAAGGGTAGCATAGCTTTGAGCGATGGCATAAATTGACAAGAGGCTCGAGTACTTTATTGTTACAAAATTTCAAGCTTTTATGACGCTCCAGTAAAAAGTTACAAGCATTTGTATTTAGCAAACTTTGATAGGTATAGGACGTACCGTATAGAAGTTACGGCCATTTGAAGTTTTATCAGTGTTTGAGTTGGGACTCAAGGGTAGCATAGCTTTGAGCGATAGTTTAAATTGACAAGAGGCTCGAGTACTTTATTGTTACAATATTTCAAGGTTTTATGACGCTCCAGTAAAAAGTTACAAGCATTTGTATGTTGCAAACTTTGATAGGTGTAGGACGTACCGTATAGGACGTACCGTATAGAAGTTACGGCCATTTGAAGTTTTATCAATGTTTGATTTGGGACTCAAGGGTAGCATAGCTTTGAGCGATAGCTTAAATTGACAAGAGGCTCGAGTACTTTATTGTTACAAAATTTCAAGGTTCTATGACGCTCCAGTAAAAAGTTACAAGCATTTGTATGTTGCAAACTTTGATAGGTGTAGGACGTACCGTATAGAAGTTAGGGCCATTTGAAGTTGTATCAGTGTTTGATTTGGGACTCAAGGGTAGCATAGCTTTGAGCGATAGCATAGCTTTGAGCGATAGCTTAAATTGACAAGAGGCTCAAGTACTTTATTGTTACAAAATTTCAAGGTTTTATGACACTCCAGTAAAAAGTTGCAAGCATTTGTATGTTGCAAACTTTGATAGGTGTACTACGTACCGGATATAAGTTAGGGTCATTTGAAGTTTTATCAGTGTTTGATTTGGGACTCAAGGATAGCGCTAGCTTTGAGCGATAGCTTAAATTGACAAGAGGCTCGAGTACTTTATTGTTACAAAATTTCAAGGTTTTATGACACTCCAGTAAAAAGTTACAAGCATTTGTATGTTGCAAATTTTGATAGGTGTAGGACGTACCGTATAGAAGTCAGGGCCATTTGAAGTTTTATCAGTGTTTGATTTGGGACTCAAGGGTAGCATGGCTTTGAGCGATGGCTTAAATTGACAAGAGGCTCGAATACTTTATTCTTACAAAATTTCAAGGTTTTATGACACTCCAGTAAAAAGTTACAAGCATTTGTATGTTGCAAACTTTGATAGGTGTAGGACGGACCGTATAGAAGTCAGGGCCATTTAAAGTTTTATCAGTGTTTGATTTGGGACTCAAGGGTAGGATAGCTTTGAGCGATGGCTTAAATTGACAAGAGGCTCGAGTACTTTATTGTTACAAAATTTCAAGGTTTTATGACGCTTCAGTAAAAAATTACAAGCATTTGTATGTTGCAAACTTTGATAGTTGTAGGGCGTTCCGTATAGAAGTTAGGGTCATTTGAAGTTTTAGCAGTGTTTGAGTTGGGACTCAAGGGTAGCGCTAGCTTTGAGCCATAGCTTAAATTGACAAGAGGCTCGAGTACTTCATTGTTTCAAAATTTCAAGGTTTTATGACACTCCAGTAAAAAGTTACAAGCATTTGTATGTTGCAAACTTTGATAGGTGTAGGACGGACCGTATAGAAGTCAGGGCCATTTAAAGTTTTATCAGTGTTTGATTTGGGACTCAAGGGTAGCATAGCTTTGAGCGATGGCTTAAATTGACAAGAGGCTCGAGTACTTTATTGTTACAAAATTTCAAGGTTTTATGACGCTTCAGTAAAAAGTTACAAGCATTTGTATGTTGCAAACTTTGATAGGTGGAGGACGTACCTTATAGAAGTTAGGGCCATTTGAAGTTTTATCAGTGTTTGATTTGGGACTCAAGGGTAGTATAGCTTTGAGCGGTAGCTTAAATTGACAAGAGGCTCGAGAACTTTATTGTTACAAAATTTCAAGGTTTTGTGACGCTCCAGTAAAAAGTTACAAGCATTTGTATGTTGCAAACTTTGATCGGTGTAGGACGTACCCGATAAAAGTTAGGGCCATTTGAAGTTTTATCAGTGTTTGATTTGGGACTCAATGGTAGCGCTAGCTTTGAGCGATAGCTTAAATTGACAAGAGGCTCGAGAACTTTATTGTTACAAAATTTCCAGGTTTTATGACACTCCAGTAAACAGTTGCAAGAATTTGTATGTTGCAAACTTTGATAGGTGTAGGACGTATCGTATAGAAGTTAGGGCCATTTGAAGTGTTAGCTGTGTTTGTTTTGGGACTCAAGGGTAGCGCTAGCTTTGAGCGATAGTTTAAATTGACAAGAGGCTCAAAAACTTTATTGTTACAAAATATCAAGGTTTTATGACGCTCCAGTAAAAAGTTACAAGCATTTGTATGTTGCAAACTTTGATAGGTGTAGGACGTACCGTATAGAAGTTAGGGCCATTTGAAGTTTTATCAGTGTTTGATTTGGGACTCAAGGGTAGCGCTAGCTTTGAGCGATAGCTTAAATTGACAAGAGGCTCGAGTACTTTATTGTTACAAAATTTCAAGGTTTTATGACACTCCAGTAAAAAGTTGCAAGCATTTGTATGTTGCAAACTTTGATAGGTGTAGGACGTACCGTAGAGAAGTTAGGGCGATTTGAAGTTTTATCAGTGTTTGATTTGGGACTCAAGGGTAGCGCTAGCTTTGAGCGATAGCTTAAATTGACAAGAGGCTCGAGTACTTTATTGTTACAAAATTTCAAGGTTTTATGACACTCCAGTAAAAAGTTACAAGCATTTGTATGCTGCAAACTTTGATAGGTGTAGGCCGTACCGTATAGAAGTTAGGGCCATTTGAAGCTTTAGCAGTGTTCGATTTGGGACTCAAGGGTAGCGCTAGTTTTGAGCGATAGCTTAAATTGACAAGAGGCTCGAGTACTTTATTGTTACAAAATTTCAAGGTTTTATGACGCTCCAGTAAAAAGTTACAAGCATTTGTATGTTGCAAACTTTGATAGGTGTAGGACATACCGTATAGAAGTTAGGGCCGTTTAAATTTTTATCAGTGTTTGATTTGGGACTCAAGGGTAGCATAGATTTCAGCGATAGCTTAAATTGACAAGAAGCTCGAGTACTTTATTGTTACAAAATTTCAAGGTTTTATGACGCTCCAGTAAAAAGTTACAAGCATTTGTATGTTGCAAACTTTGATAGGTGTAGGACGTACCGTATAGAAGTCAGGGACATTTGAAGTTTTATCAGTGTTTGATTTGGGACTCAAGGGTAGCATAGCTTTGAGCGATAGCTTAAATTGACAAGAGGCTCGAGTACTTTATTGTTACAAAATTTCAAGGTTTTATGACGCTTCAGTAAAAAGTTACAAGCATTTGTATGCTGCAAACTTTGATAGGTGTAGGACGTACCGTATAGAAGTTAGGGCCATTTGAAGCTTTAGCAGTGTTCGATTTGGGACTCAAAGGTAGCGCTAGTTTTGAGCGATAGCTTAAATTGACAAGAGGCTCCAGTACTTTATTGTTACAAAATTTCAAGGTTTTATGACGCTCCAGTAAAAAGTTACAAGCATTTGTATGTTGCAAACTTTGATAGGTGTAGGACATACCGTATATAAGTTAGGGCCATTTAAATTTTTATCAGTGTTTGATTTGGGACTCAAGAGTAGCATAGATTTCAGCGATAGCTTAAATTGACAAGAGGCTCGTACTCACTTTATTGTTACAAAATTTCAAGTTTTTATGACGCTCCAGTAAAAAGTTACAAGCATTTGTATGTTGCAAACTTTGATAGGTGTAGGACGTACCGTATAGAAGTTAGGGCCATTTGAAGTTTTATCAGTGTTTGATTTGGGACTCAAGGGTAGCATAGCTTTGAGCGATAGCTTAAATTGACAAGAGGCTCGAGTACTTAATTGTTACAAAATTTCAAGGTTCTATGACGCTCCAGTAAAAAGTTACAAGCATTTGTATGTTGCAAACTTTGATAGGTGTAGGATGTACCGTATAGAAATTAGGGACATTTGAAGTTTTATCAGTGTTTGATTTGGGACTCAAGGGTAGCATAGCTTTGAGCGATGGCTTAAATTGACCAGAGGCTCGAGTACTTTATTGTTACAAAATTTCAAGGTTTTATGACGCTCCAGTAAAAAGTTACAAGCATTTGTATGTTGCAAACTTTGATAGGTGTAGGACGTACCGTATAGAAGTTAGGGCCATTTGAAGTTTTAGCAGTGTTTGATTTGGGACTCAAGGGTAGCGTTAGCTTTGAGCGATAGCATAAATTTACAAGAGCCTCGAGTACTTTATTGTTACAAAATTTCAAGGTTTTATGACGCTCCAGTAAAAAGTTACAAGCATTTGTATGTTGCAAACTTTGATAGGTGTAGGACGCACCGTATAGAAGTTAGGGCCATTTGAAGTTTTATCAGTGTTTGATTTGGGACTCAAGGCTAGCGCTAGCTTTGAGCGATAGCTTAAATTGACAAGAGGCTCGAGTACTTTATTGTTACAAAATTTCAAGGTTTTATGACACTCCAGTAAAAAGTTACAAGCATTTGTATGTTTCAAACTTTGATAGGTGTAGGACGTACCGAACAGAAGTTAGGGCCATTTGAGGTTTTATCAATGTTTGATTTGGGACTCAAGGGTAGCATAGCTTTGAGCGATAGCATAAATTGACAAGAGGCTCGAATACTTTATTGTTACAAAATTTCAAGGTTTTATGACGCTCCAGTAAAAAGTTACAAGCATTTGTATGGTGCAAACTTTGATAGGTATAGGATGCACCGTATAGAAGTTAGGGCCATTTGAAGTTTTATCAGTGTTTGATTTGGGACTCAAGGGTAGCATAGCTTTGAGCGATAGCTTAAATTGACAAGAGGCTCGCGTACTTTATTGTTACAAAATTTCAAGGTTTTATGACGCTCCAGTAAAAAGTTACAAGCATTTGTATGTTGCAAACTTTGATAGGTGTAGGACGTACCGTATAGAAGTCAGGGACATTTGAAGTTTTATCAGTGTTTGATTTGGGACTCAAGGGTAGCATAGCTTTGAGCGATGGCTTAAATGGACAAGAGGCTCGAGTACTTTATTGTTACAAAATTTCAAGGTTTTATGACGCTTCAGTAAAAAGTTACAAGCATTTATATGCTGCAAACTTTGATAGGTGTAGGACGTACCGTATAGAAGTTAGGGCCATTTGAAATTTTATCAGTGTTTGATTTGGGACTCGAGGGTAGCATAGCTTTCAGCGATAGCTTAAATTGACAAGAGGCTCGTGTACTTTATTGGTACAAAATTTCAAGGTTTTATGACGCCCCAGTAAAAAGTTACAAGCATTTGCATGTTGCAAACTTTGATAGGTGTAGGACGTACCGTATAGAAGTTAGGGCCATTTGAAGTTTTATCAGTGTTTGATTTGGGACTCAAGGGTAGCGCTAGCTTTGAGCGATAGCTTAAATTGACAAGAGGCTCGAGTACTTTATTGTTACAAAATTTCAAGGTTTTATGACACTCCAGTAAAAAGTTGCAAGCATTTGTATGTTGCAAACTTTGATAGGTGTAGGACGTACCGTAGAGAAGTTAGGGCGATTTGAAGTTTTATCAGTGTTTGATTTGGGACTCAAGGGTAGCGCTAGCTTTGAGCGATAGCTTAAATTGACAAGAGGCTCGAGTACTTTATTGTTACAAAATTTCAAGGTTTTATGACACTCCAGTAAAAAGTTACAAGCATTTGTATGCTGCAAACTTTGATAGGTGTAGGCCGTACCGTATAGAAGTTAGGGCCATTTGAAGTTTTAGCAGTGTTCGATTTGGGACTCAAGGGTAGCGCTAGTTTTGAGCGATAGCTTAAATTGACAAGAGGCTCGAGTACTTTATTGTTACAAAATTTCAAGGTTTTATGACGCTCCAGTAAAAAGTTACAAGCATTTGTATGTTGCAAACTTTGATAGGTGTAGGACATACCGTATAGAAGTTAGGGCCGTTTAAATTTTTATCAGTGTTTGATTTGGGACTCAAGGGTAGCATAGATTTCAGCGATAGCTTAAATTGACAAGAAGCTCGAGTACTTTATTGTTACAAAATTTCAAGTTTTTATGACGCTCCAGTAAAAAGTTACAAGCATTTGTATGTTGCAAACTTTGATAGGTGTAGGACGTACCGTATAGAAGTCAGGGACATTTGAAGTTTTATCAGTGTTTGATTTGGGACTCAAGGGTAGCATAGCTTTGAGCGATGGCTTAAATTGACAAGAGGCTCGAGTACTTTATTGTTACAAAATTTCAATGTTTTTTGGCGCTCCAGTAAAAAGTTACAAGCATTTGTATGTTGCAAACTTTGATAGGTGTAGGACGTACCGTATAGAAGTTAGGGCCATTTGAAGCTTTAGCAGTGTTCGATTTGGGACTCAAGGGTAGCGCTAGTTTTCAGCGATAGATTAAACTGACAAGAGGCTCGAGTACTTTTTTGTTACAAAATTTCAAGGTTTTATGACGCTCCAATAAAAAGTTACAAGCATTTGTATGTTGCAAACTTTGATAGGTGTAGGACGTACCGTATAGAAGTCAGGGACATTTGAAGTTTTATCAGTGTTTGATTTGGGACTCAAGGGTAGCAGAGCTTTGAGCGATGGCTTAAATTGACAAGAGGCTCGAGTACTTTATTGTTACAAAATTTCAAGGTTTTATGACGATTCAGTAAAAAGTTACAAGCATTTGTATGCTGCAAACTTTGATAGGTGTAGGACGTACCGTATAGAAGTTAGGGCCATTTGAAGCTTTAGCAGTGTTCGATTTGGGACTCAAGGGTAGCGCTAGTTTTCAGCGATAGCTTAAACTGACAAGAGGCTCGAGTACTTTTTTGTTACAAAATTTCAAGGTTTTATGACGCTCCAGTAAAAAGTTACAAGCATTTGTATGTTGCAAACTTTGATAGGTGTAGGACATACCGTATAGAAGTTAGGGCCATTTGAAGTTTTATCAGTGTTTGATGTGAGTACTTTATTGTTACAAAATTTCAAGGTTCTATGACGCTCCAGTAAAAAGTTACAACCATTCGTATGTTGCAAACTTTGATAGGTGTAGGATGTACCGTATAGAAATTAGGGACATTTGAAGTTTTATCAGTGTTTGATTCGGGACTCAAGGGTAGCATAGCTTTGAGCGATGGCTTAAATTGACAAGAGGCTCGAGTACTTTATTGTTACAAAATTTCAATGTTTTTTGGCGCTCCAGTAAAAAGTTACAAGCATTTGTATGTTGCAAACTTTGATAGGTGTAGGACGTACCGTATAGAAGTTAGGGCCATTTGAAGCTTTAGCAGTGTTCGATTTGGGACTCAAGGGTAGCGCTAGTTTTCAGCGATAGATTAAACTGACAAGAGGCTCGAGTACTTTTTTGTTACAAAATTTCAAGGTTTTATGACGCTCCAATAAAAAGTTACAAGCATTTGTATGTTGCAAACTTTGATAGGTGTAGGACGTACCGTATAGAAGTCAGGGACATTTGAAGTTTTATCAGTGTTTGATTTGGGACTCAAGGGTAGCAGAGCTTTGAGCGATGGCTTAAATTGACAAGAGGCTCGAGTACTTTATTGTTACAAAATTTCAAGGTTTTATGACGATTCAGTAAAAAGTTACAAGCATTTGTATGCTGCAAACTTTGATAGGTGTAGGACGTACCGTATAGAAGTTAGGGCCATTTGAAGCTTTAGCAGTGTTCGATTTGGGACTCAAGAGTAGCGCTAGTTTTCAGCGATAGCTTAAACTGACAAGAGGCTCGAGTACTTTTTTGTTACAAAATTTCAAGGTTTTATGACGCTCCAGTAAAAAGTTACAAGCATTTGTATGTTGCAAACTTTGATAGGTGTAGGACATACCGTATAGAAGTTAGGGCCATTTGAAGTTTTATCAGTGTTTGATGTGAGTACTTTATTGTTACAAAATTTCAAGGTTCTATGACGCTCCAGTAAAAAGTTACAACCATTCGTATGTTGCAAACTTTGATAGGTGTAGGATGTACCGTATAGAAATTAGGGACATTTGAAGTTTTATCAGTGTTTGATTCGGGACTCAAGGGTAGCATAGCTTTGAGCGATAGCTTAAATTGACAAGAGGCTCGAGTACTTTATTGTTACAAAATTTGAAGATTTTTTGGCGCTCCAGTAAAAAGTTACAAGCATTTGTATGTTGCAAACTTTGATAGGTGTAGGACGTACCGTATAGAAGTCTGGGACATTTGAAGTTTTATCAGTGTTTGATTTGGGACTCAAGGGTAGCATAGCTTTGAGCGATGGCTTAAATTGACAAGAGGCTCGAGTACTTTATTGATACAAAATTTCAAGGTTTTATGACGCTTCAGTAAAAAGTTACAAGCATTTGTATGTTGCAAACTTTGATAGGTGTAGGACGTACCGAATAGAAGTTAGGGCCATTTGAGGTTTTATCAATGTTTGATTTGGGACTCAAGGGTAGCATAGCTTTGAGCGATAGCTTAAATTGACAAGAGGCTCGAATACTTTCTTGTTACAAAATTTCAAGGTTTTATGACGCTCCAGTAAAAAGTTACAAGCATTTGTATGTTGCAAACTTTGATAGGTGTAGGACGTACCGTATAGAAGTTAGGGCCATTTGAAATTTTATCAGTGTTTGATTTGGGACTCGAGGGTAGCATAGCTTTCAGCGATAGCTTAAATTGACAAGAGGCTCGTGTACTTTATTGGTACAAAATTTCAAGGTTTTATGACGCCCCAGTAAAAAGTTACAAGCATTTGCATGTTGCAAACTTTGATAGGTGTAGGACGTACCGTATAGAAGTTAGGGCCATTTGAAGTTTTATCAGTGTTTGATTTGGGACTCAAGGGTAGCGCTAGCTTTGAGCGATAGCTTAAATTGACAAGAGGCTCGAGTACTTTATTGTTACAAAATTTCAAGGTTTTATGACACTCCAGTAAAAAGTTGCAAGCATTTGTATGTTGCAAACTTTGATAGGTGTAGGACGTACCGTAGAGAAGTTAGGGCGATTTGAAGTTTTATCAGTGTTTGATTTGGGACTCAAGGGTAGCGCTAGCTTTGAGCGATAGCTTAAATTGACAAGAGGCTCGAGTACTTTATTGTTACAAAATTTCAAGGTTTTATGACACTCCAGTAAAAAGTTACAAGCATTTGTATGCTGCAAACTTTGATAGGTGTAGGCCGTACCGTATAGAAGTTAGGGCCATTTGAAGCTTTAGCAGTGTTCGATTTGGGACTCAAGGGTAGCGCTAGTTTTGAGCGATAGCTTAAATTGACAAGAGGCTCGAGTACTTTATTGTTACAAAATTTCAAGGTTTTATGACGCTCCAGTAAAAAGTTACAAGCATTTGTATGTTGCAAACTTTGATAGGTGTATGACATACCGTATAGAAGTTAGGGCCGTTTAAATTTTTATCAGTGTTTGATTTGGGACTCAAGGGTAGCATAGATTTCAGCGATAGCTTAAATTGACAAGAAGCTCGAGTACTTTATTGTTACAAAATTTCAAGTTTTTATGACGCTCCAGTAAAAAGTTACAAGCATTTGTATGTTGCAAACTTTGATAGGTGTAGGACGTACCGTATAGAAGTCAGGGACATTTGAAGTTTTATCAGTGTTTGATTTGGGACTCAAGGGTAGCATAGCTTTGAGCGATGGCTTAAATTGACAGGAGGCTCGAGTACTTTATTGTTACAAAATTTCAAGGTTTTATGACGCTTCAGTAAAAAGTTACAAGCATTTGTATGCTGCAAACTTTGATAGGTGTAGGACGTACCGTATAGAAGTTAGGGCCATTTGAAGCTTTAGCAGTGTTCGATTTGGGACTCAAAGGTAGCGCTAGTTTTGAGCGATAGCTTAAATTGACAAGAGGCTCCAGTACTTTATTGTTACAAAATTTCAAGGTTTTATGACGCTCCAGTAAAAAGTTACAAGCATTTGTATGTTGCAAACTTTGATAGGTATAGGACATACCGTATATAAGTTAGGGCCATTTAAATTTTTATCAGTGTTTGATTTGGGACTCAAGGGTAGCACAGATTTCAGCGATAGCTTAAATTGACAAGAGGCTCGTACTCACTTTATTGTTACAAAATTTCAAGTTTTTATGACGCTCCAGTAAAAAGTTACAAGCATTTGTATGTTGCAAACTTTGATAGTGTAGGACGTACCGTATAGAAGTTAGGGCCATTTGAAGTTTTATCAGTGTTTGATTTGGGACTCAAGGGTAGCATAGCTTTGAGCGATAGCTTAAATTGACAAGAGGCTCGAGTACTTAATTGTTACAAAATTTCAAGGTTCTATGACGCTCCAGTAAAAAGTTACAAGCATTTGTATGTTGCAAACTTTGATAGGTGTAGGATGTACCGTATAGAAATTAGGGACATTTGAAGTTTTATCAGTGTTTGATTTGGGACTCAAGGGTAGCATAGCTTTGAGCGATGGCTTAAATTGACCAGAGGCTCGAGTACTTTATTGTTACAAAATTTCAAGGTTTTATGACGCTTCAGTAAAAAGTTACAAGCATTTGTATGTTGCAAACTTTGATAGGTGTAGGACGTACCGTATAGAAGTTAGGGCCATTTGAAGCTTTAGCAGTGTTCGATTTGGGACTCAAGGGTAGCGCTAGTTTTCAGCGATAGCTTAAACTGACAAGAGGCTCGAGTACTTTTTTGTTACAAAATTTCAAGGTTTTATGACGCTCCAATAAAAAGTTACAAGCATTTGTATGTTGCAAACTTTGATAGGTGTAGGACGTACCGTATAGAAGTCAGGGACATTTGAAGTTTTATCAGTGTTTGATTTGGGACTCAAGGGTAGCAGAGCTTTGAGCGATGGCTTAAATTGACAAGAGGCTCGAGTACTTTATTGTTACAAAATTTCAAGGTTTTATGACGATTCAGTAAAAAGTTACAAGCATTTGTATGCTGCAAACTTTGATAGGTGTAGGACGTACCGTATAGAAGTTAGGGCCATTTGAAGCTTTAGCAGTGTTCGATTTGGGACTCAAGGGTAGCGCTAGTTTTCAGCGATAGCTTAAACTGACAAGAGGCTCGAGTACTTTTTTGTTACAAAATTTCAAGGTTTTATGACGCTCCAGTAAAAAGTTACAAGCATTTGTATGTTGCAAACTTTGATAGGTGTAGGACATACCGTATAGAAGTTAGGGCCATTTGAAGTTTTATCAGTGTTTGATGTGAGTACTTTATTGTTACAAAATTTCAAGGTTCTATGACGCTCCAGTAAAAAGTTACAACCATTCGTATGTTGCAAACTTTGATAGGTGTAGGATGTACCGTATAGAAATTAGGGACATTTGAAGTTTTATCAGTGTTTGATTTGGGACTCAAGGGTAGCATAGCTTTGAGCGATAGCTTAAATTGACAAGAGGCTCGAGTACTTAATTGTTACAAAATTTCAAGGTTCTATGACGCTCCAGTAAAAAGTTACAAGCATTTGTATGTTGCAAACTTTGATAGGTGTAGGATGTACCGTATAGAAATTAGGGACATTTGAAGTTTTATCAGTGTTTGATTTGGGACTCAAGGGTAGCATAGCTTTGAGCGATGGCTTAAATTGACCAGAGGCTCGAGTACTTTATTGTTACAAAATTTCAAGGTTTTATGACGCTTCAGTAAAAAGTTACAAGCATTTGTATGTTGCAAACTTTGATAGGTGTAGGACGTACCGTATAGAAGTTAGGGCCATTTGAAGCTTTAGCAGTGTTCGATTTGGGACTCAAGGGTAGCGCTAGTTTTCAGCGATAGCTTAAACTGACAAGAGGCTCGAGTACTTTTTTGTTACAAAATTTCAAGGTTTTATGACGCTCCAATAAAAAGTTACAAGCATTTGTATGTTGCAAACTTTGATAGGTGTAGGACGTACCGTATAGAAGTCAGGGACATTTGAAGTTTTATCAGTGTTTGATTTGGGACTCAAGGGTAGCAGAGCTTTGAGCGATGGCTTAAATTGACAAGAGGCTCGAGTACTTTATTGTTACAAAATTTCAAGGTTTTATGACGATTCAGTAAAAAGTTACAAGCATTTGTATGCTGCAAACTTTGATAGGTGTAGGACGTACCGTATAGAAGTTAGGGCCATTTGAAGCTTTAGCAGTGTTCGATTTGGGACTCAAGGGTAGCGCTAGTTTTCAGCGATAGCTTAAACTGACAAGAGGCTCGAGTACTTTTTTGTTACAAAATTTCAAGGTTTTATGACGCTCCAGTAAAAAGTTACAAGCATTTGTATGTTGCAAACTTTGATAGGTGTAGGACATACCGTATAGAAGTTAGGGCCATTTGAAGTTTTATCAGTGTTTGATGTGAGTACTTTATTGTTACAAAATTTCAAGGTTCTATGACGCTCCAGTAAAAAGTTACAACCATTCGTATGTTGCAAACTTTGATAGGTGTAGGATGTACCGTATAGAAATTAGGGACATTTGAAGTTTTATCAGTGTTTGATTCGGGACTCAAAGGTAGCATAGCTTTGAGCGATAGCTTAAATTGACAAGAGGCTCGAGTACTTTATTGTTACAAAATTTGAAGATTTTTTGGCGCTCCAGTAAAAAGTTACAAGCATTTGTATGTTGAAAACTTTGATAGGTGTAGGACGTACCGTATAGAAGTCTGGGACATTTGAAGTTTTATCAGTGTTTGATTTGGGACTCAAGGGTAGCATAGCTTTGAGCGATTGCTTAAATTGACAAGAGACTCGAGTACTTTATTGATACAAAATTTCAAGGTTTTATGACGCTTCAGTAAAAAGTTACAAGCATTTGTATGTTGCAAACTTTGATAGGTGTAGGACGTACCGAATAGAAGTTAGGGCCATTTGAGGTTTTATCAATGTTTGATTTGGGACTCAAGGGTAGCATAGCTTTGAGCGATAGCTTAAATTGACAAGAGGCTCGAATACTTTCTTGTTACAAAATTTCAAGGTTTTATGACGCTCCAGTAAAAAGTTACAAGCATTTGTATGTTGCAAACTTTGATAGGTGTAGGACGTACCGTATAGAAGTTAGGGCCATTTGAAATTTTATCAGTGTTTGATTTGGGACTCAAGGGTAGCATAGCTTTCAGCGATTGCTTAAATTGACAAGAGGCTCGAGTACTTTATTGTTACAAAATTTCAAGGTTTTATGACGCTCCAGTAAAAAGTTACAAGCATTTGTATGTTGCAAACTTTGATAGGTGTAGGACATACCGTATAGAAGTTAGGGCCGTTTAAATTTTTATCAGTGTTTGATTTGGGACTCAAGGGTAGCATAGATTTCAGCGATAGCTTAAATTGACAAGAAGCTCGAGTACTTTATTGTTACAAAATTACAAGTTTTTATGACGCTCCAGTAAAAAGTTACAAGCATTTGTATGTTGCAAACTTTGATAGGTGTAGGACGTACCGTATAGAAGTCAGGGACATTTGAAGTTTTATCAGTGTTTGATTTGGGACTCAAGGGTAGCATAGCTTTGAGCGATGGCTTAAATTGACAAGAGGCTCGAGTACTTTATTGTTACAAAATTTCAAGGTTTTATGACGCTTCAGTAAAAAGTTACAAGCATTTGTATGCTGCAAACTTTGATAGGTGTAGGACGTACCGTATAGAAGTTAGGGCCATTTGAAGCTTTAGCAGTGTTCGATTTGGGACTCAAAGGTAGCGCTAGTTTTGAGCGATAGCTTAAATTGACAAGAGGCTCCAGTACTTTATTGTTACAAAATTTCAAGGTTTTATGACGCTCCAGTAAAAAGTTACAAGCATTTGTATGTTGCAAACTTTGATAGGTGTAGGACATACCGTATATAAGTTAGGGCCATTTAAATTTTTATCAGTGTTTGATTTGGGACTCAAGAGTAGCATAGATTTCAGCGATAGCTTAAATTGACAAGAGGCTCGTACTCACTTTATTGTTACAAAATTTCAAGTTTTTATGACGCTCCAGTAAAAAGTTACAAGCATTTGTATGTTGCAAACTTTGATAGGTGTAGGACGTACCGTATAGAAGTTAGGGCCATTTGAAGTTTTATCAGTGTTTGATTTGGGACTCAAGGGTAGCATAGCTTTGAGCGATAGCTTAAATTGACAAGAGGCTCGAGTACTTAATTGTTACAAAATTTCAAGGTTCTATGACGCTCCAGTAAAAAGTTACAAGCATTTGTATGTTGCAAACTTTGATAGGTGTAGGATGTACCGTATAGAAATTAGGGACATTTGAAGTTTTATCAGTGTTTGATTTGGGACTCAAGGGTAGCATAGCTTTGAGCGATGGCTTAAATTGACCAGAGGCTCGAGTACTTTATTGTTACAAAATTTCAAGGTTTTATGACGCTTCAGTAAAAAGTTACAAGCATTTGTATGTTGCAAACTTTGATAGGTGTAGGACGTACCGTATAGAAGTTAGGGCCATTTGAAGTTTTAGCAGTGTTTGATTTGGGACTCAAGGGTAGCGTTAGCTTTGAGCGATAGCATAAATTTACAAGAGCCTCGAGTACTTTATTGTTACAAAATTTCAAGGTTTTATGACGCTCCAGTAAAAAGTTACAAGCATTTGTATGTTGCAAACTTTGATAGGTGTAGGACGCACCGTATAGAAGTTAGGGCCATTTGAAGTTTTATCAGTGTTTGATTTGGGACTCAAGGCTAGCGCTAGCTTTGAGCGATAGCTTAAATTGACAAGAGGCTCGAGTACTTTATTGTTACAAAATTTGAAGATTTTTTGGCGCTCCAGTAAAAAGTTACAAGCATTTGTATGTTGAAAACTTTGATAGGTGTAGGACGTACCGTATAGAAGTCTGGGACATTTGAAGTTTTATCAGTGTTTGATTTGGGACTCAAGGGTAGCATAGCTTTGAGCGATGGCTTAAATTGACAAGAGACTCGAGTACTTTATTGATACAAAATTTCAAGGTTTTATGACGCTTCAGTAAAAAGTTACAAGCATTTGTATGTTGCAAACTTTGATAGGTGTAGGACGTACCGAATAGAAGTTAGGGCCATTTGAGGTTTTATCAATGTTTGATTTGGGACTCAAGGGTAGCATAGCTTTGAGCGATAGCTTAAATTGACAAGAGGCTCGAATACTTTCTTGTTACAAAATTTCAAGGTTTTATGACGCTCCAGTAAAAAGTTACAAGCATTTGTATGTTGCAAACTTTGATAGGTGTAGGACGTACCGTATAGAAGTTAGGGCCATTTGAAATTTTATCAGTGTTTGATTTGGGACTCAAGGGTAGCATAGCTTTCAGCGATTGCTTAAATTGACAAGAGGCTCGTGTACTTTATTGGTACAAAATTTCAAGGTTTTATGACGCCCCAGTAAAAAGTTACAAGCATTTGCATGTTGCAAACTTTGATAGGTGTAGGACGTACCGTATAGAAGTTAGGGCCATTTGAAGTTTTATCAGTGTTTGATTTGGGACTCAAGGGTAGCGCTAGCTTTGAGCGATAGCTTAAATTGACAAGAGGCTCGAGTACTTTATTGTTACAAAATTTCAAGGTTTTATGACACTCCAGTAAAAAGTTGCAAGCATTTGTATGTTGCAAACTTTGATAGGTGTAGGACGTACCGTAGAGAAGTTAGGGCGATTTGAAGTTTTATCAGTGTTTGATTTGGGACTCAAGGGTAGCGCTAGCTTTGAGCGATAGCTTAAATTGACAAGAGGCTCGAGTACTTTATTGTTACAAAATTTCAAGGTTTTATGACACTCCAGTAAAAAGTTACAAGCATTTGTATGCTGCAAACTTTGATAGGTGTAGGCCGTACCGTATAGAAGTTAGGGCCATTTGAAGCTTTAGCAGTGTTCGATTTGGGACTCAAGGGTAGCGCTAGTTTTGAGCGATAGCTTAAATTGACAAGAGGCTCGAGTACTTTATTGTTACAAAATTTCAAGGTTTTATGACGCTCCAGTAAAAAGTTACAAGCATTTGTATGTTGCAAACTTTGATAGGTGTAGGACATACCGTATAGAAGTTAGGGCCGTTTAAATTTTTATCAGTGTTTGATTTGGGACTCAAGGGTAGCATAGATTTCAGCGATAGCTTAAATTGACAAGAAGCTCGAGTACTTTATTGTTACAAAATTTCAAGTTTTTATGACGCTCCAGTAAAAAGTTACAAGCATTTGTATGTTGCAAACTTTGATAGGTGTAGGACGTACCGTATAGAAGTCAGGGACATTTGAAGTTTTATCAGTGTTTGATTTGGGACTCAAGGGTAGCATAGCTTTGAGCGATGGCTTAAATTGACAAGAGGCTCGAGTACTTTATTGTTACAAAATTTCAAGGTTTTATGACGCTTCAGTAAAAAGTTACAAGCATTTGTATGCTGCAAACTTTGATAGGTGTAGGACGTACCGTATAGAAGTTAGGGCCATTTGAAGCTTTAGCAGTGTTCGATTTGGGACTCAAAGGTAGCGCTAGTTTTGAGCGATAGCTTAAATTGACAAGAGGCTCCAGTACTTTATTGTTACAAAATTTCAAGGTTTTATGACGCTCCAGTAAAAAGTTACAAGCATTTGTATGTTGCAAACTTTGATAGGTGTAGGACATACCGTATATAAGTTAGGGCCATTTAAATTTTTATCAGTGTTTGATTTGGGACTCAAGAGTAGCATAGATTTCAGCGATAGCTTAAATTGACAAGAGGCTCGTACTCACTTTATTGTTACAAAATTTCAAGTTTTTATGACGCTCCAGTAAAAAGTTACAAGCATTTGTATGTTGCAAACTTTGATAGGTGTAGGACGTACCGTATAGAAGTTAGGGCCATTTGAAGTTTTATCAGTGTTTGATTTGGGACTCAAGGGTAGCATAGCTTTGAGCGATAGCTTAAATTGACAAGAGGCTCGAGTACTTAATTGTTACAAAATTTCAAGGTTCTATGACGCTCCAGTAAAAAGTTACAAGCATTTGTATGTTGCAAACTTTGATAGGTGTAGGATGTACCGTATAGAAATTAGGGACATTTGAAGTTTTATCAGTGTTTGATTTGGGACTCAAGGGTAGCATAGCTTTGAGCGATGGCTTAAATTGACCAGAGGCTCGAGTACTTTATTGTTACAAAATTTCAAGGTTTTATGACGCTTCAGTAAAAAGTTACAAGCATTTGTATGTTGCAAACTTTGATAGGTGTAGGACGTACCGTATAGAAGTTAGGGCCATTTGAAGTTTTAGCAGTGTTTGATTTGGGACTCAAGGGTAGCGTTAGCTTTGAGCGATAGCATAAATTTACAAGAGCCTCGAGTACTTTATTGTTACAAAATTTCAAGGTTTTATGACGCTCCAGTAAAAAGTTACAAGCATTTGTATGTTGCAAACTTTGATAGGTGTAGGACGCACCGTATAGAAGTTAGGGCCATTTGAAGTTTTATCAGTGTTTGATTTGGGACTCAAGGCTAGCGCTAGCTTTGAGCGATAGCTTAAATTGACAAGAGGCTCGAGTACTTTATTGTTACAAAATTTCAAGGTTTTATGACACTCCAGTAAAAAGTTACAAGCATTTGTATGTTTCAAACTTTGATAGGTGTAGGACGTACCGAACAGAAGTTAGGGCCATTTGAGGTTTTATCAATGTTTGATTTGGGACTCAAGGGTAGCATAGCTTTGAGCGATAGCATAAATTGACAAGAGGCTCGAGTACTTTATTGTTACAAAATTTCAAGGTTTTATGACGCTCCAGTAAAAAGTTACAAGCATTTGTATGGTGCAAACTTTGATAGGTATAGGATGCACCGTATAGAAGTTAGGGCCATTTGAAGTTTTATCAGTGTTTGATTTGGGACTCAAGGGTAGCATAGCTTTGAGCGATAGCTTAAATTGACAAGAGGCTCGCGTACTTTATTGTTACAAAATTTCAAAGTTTTATGACGCTCCAGTAAAAAGTTACAAGCATTTGTATGTTGCAAACTTTGATAGGTGTAGGACGTACCGTATAGAAGTCAGGGACATTTGAAGTTTTATCAGTGTTTGATTTGGGACTCAAGGGTAGCATAGCTTTGAGCGATGGCTTAAATGGACAAGAGGCTCGAGTACTTTATTGTTACAAAATTTCAAGGTTTTATGACGCTTCAGTAAAAAGTTACAAGCATTTGTATGCTGCAAACTTTGATAGGTGTAGGACGTACCGTATAGAAGTTAGGGCCATTTGAAGCTTTAGCAGTGTTGGATTTGGGACTCAAAGGTAGCGCTAGTTTTGAGCGATAGCTTAAATTGACAAGAGGCTCAAGTACTTTATTGTTACAAAATTTCAAGGTTTTATGACGCTCCAGTAAAAAGTTACAAGCATTTGTATGTTGCAAACTTTGATAGGTGTAGGACGTACCGTATAGAAGTTAGGGCCATTTGAAGCTTTAGCAGTGTTCGATTTGGGACTCAAGGGTAGCGCTAGTTTTCAGCGATAGCTTAAACTGACAAGAGGCTCGAGTACTTTTTTGTTACAAAATTTCAAGGTTTTATGACGCTCCAATAAAAAGTTACAAGCATTTGTATGTTGCAAACTTTGATAGGTGTAGGACGTACCGTATAGAAGTCAGGGACATTTGAAGTTTTATCAGTGTTTGATTTGGGACTCAAGGGTAGCAGAGCTTTGAGCGATGGCTTAAATTGACAAGAGGCTCGAGTACTTTATTGTTACAAAATTTCAAGGTTTTATGACGATTCAGTAAAAAGTTACAAGCATTTGTATGCTGCAAACTTTGATAGGTGTAGGACGTACCGTATAGAAGTTAGGGCCATTTGAAGCTTTAGCAGTGTTCGATTTGGGACTCAAGGGTAGCGCTAGTTTTCAGCGATAGCTTAAACTGACAAGAGGCTCGAGTACTTTTTTGTTACAAAATTTCAAGGTTTTATGACGCTCCAGTAAAAAGTTACAAGCATTTGTATGTTGCAAACTTTGATAGGTGTAGGACATACCGTATAGAAGTTAGGGCCATTTGAAGTTTTATCAGTGTTTGATGTGAGTACTTTATTGTTACAAAATTTCAAGGTTCTATGACGCTCCAGTAAAAAGTTACAACCATTCGTATGTTGCAAACTTTGATAGGTGTAGGATGTACCGTATAGAAATTAGGGACATTTGAAGTTTTATCAGTGTTTGATTCGGGACTCAAAGGTAGCATAGCTTTGAGCGATAGCTTAAATTGACAAGAGGCTCGAGTACTTTATTGTTACAAAATTTGAAGATTTTTTGGCGCTCCAGTAAAAAGTTACAAGCATTTGTATGTTGAAAACTTTGATAGGTGTAGGACGTACCGTATAGAAGTCTGGGACATTTGAAGTTTTATCAGTGTTTGATTTGGGACTCAAGGGTAGCATAGCTTTGAGCGATGGCTTAAATTGACAAGAGACTCGAGTACTTTATTGATACAAAATTTCAAGGTTTTATGACGCTTCAGTAAAAAGTTACAAGCATTTGTATGTTGCAAACTTTGATAGGTGTAGGACGTACCGAATAGAAGTTAGGGCCATTTGAGGTTTTATCAATGTTTGATTTGGGACTCAAGGGTAGCATAGCTTTGAGCGATAGCTTAAATTGACAAGAGGCTCGAATACTTTCTTGTTACAAAATTTCAAGGTTTTATGACGCTCCAGTAAAAAGTTACAAGCATTTGTATGTTGCAAACTTTGATAGGTGTAGGACGTACCGTATAGAAGTTAGGGCCATTTGAAATTTTATCAGTGTTTGATTTGGGACTCAAGGGTAGCATAGCTTTCAGCGATTGCTTAAATTGACAAGAGGCTCGTGTACTTTATTGGTACAAAATTTCAAGGTTTTATGACGCCCCAGTAAAAAGTTACAAGCATTTGCATGTTGCAAACTTTGATAGGTGTAGGACGTACCGTATAGAAGTTAGGGCCATTTGAAGTTTTATCAGTGTTTGATTTGGGACTCAAGGGTAGCGCTAGCTTTGAGCGATAGCTTAAATTGACAAGAGGCTCGAGTACTTTATTGTTACAAAATTTCAAGGTTTTATGACACTCCAGTAAAAAGTTGCAAGCATTTGTATGTTGCAAACTTTGATAGGTGTAGGACGTACCGTAGAGAAGTTAGGGCGATTTGAAGTTTTATCAGTGTTTGATTTGGGACTCAAGGGTAGCGCTAGCTTTGAGCGATAGCTTAAATTGACAAGAGGCTCGAGTACTTTATTGTTACAAAATTTCAAGGTTTTATGACACTCCAGTAAAAAGTTACAAGCATTTGTATGCTGCAAACTTTGATAGGTGTAGGCCGTACCGTATAGAAGTTAGGGCCATTTGAAGCTTTAGCAGTGTTCGATTTGGGACTCAAGGGTAGCGCTAGTTTTGAGCGATAGCTTAAATTGACAAGAGGCTCGAGTACTTTATTGTTACAAAATTTCAAGGTTTTATGACGCTCCAGTAAAAAGTTACAAGCATTTGTATGTTGCAAACTTTGATAGGTGTAGGACATACCGTATAGAAGTTAGGGCCGTTTAAATTTTTATCAGTGTTTGATTTGGGACTCAAGGGTAGCATAGATTTCAGCGATAGCTTAAATTGACAAGAAGCTCGAGTACTTTATTGTTACAAAATTTCAAGTTTTTATGACGCTCCAGTAAAAAGTTACAAGCATTTGTATGTTGCAAACTTTGATAGGTGTAGGACGTACCGTATAGAAGTCAGGGACATTTGAAGTTTTATCAGTGTTTGATTTGGGACTCAAGGGTAGCATAGCTTTGAGCGATGGCTTAAATTGACAAGAGGCTCGAGTACTTTATTGTTACAAAATTTCAAGGTTTTATGACGCTTCAGTAAAAAGTTACAAGCATTTGTATGCTGCAAACTTTGATAGGTGTAGGACGTACCGTATAGAAGTTAGGGCCATTTGAAGCTTTAGCAGTGTTCGATTTGGGACTCAAAGGTAGCGCTAGTTTTGAGCGATAGCTTAAATTGACAAGAGGCTCCAGTACTTTATTGTTACAAAATTTCAAGGTTTTATGACGCTCCAGTAAAAAGTTACAAGCATTTGTATGTTGCAAACTTTGATAGGTGTAGGACATACCGTATATAAGTTAGGGCCATTTAAATTTTTATCAGTGTTTGATTTGGGACTCAAGAGTAGCATAGATTTCAGCGATAGCTTAAATTGACAAGAGGCTCGTACTCACTTTATTGTTACAAAATTTCAAGTTTTTATGACGCTCCAGTAAAAAGTTACAAGCATTTGTATGTTGCAAACTTTGATAGGTGTAGGACGTACCGTATAGAAGTTAGGGCCATTTGAAGTTTTATCAGTGTTTGATTTGGGACTCAAGGGTAGCATAGCTTTGAGCGATAGCTTAAATTGACAAGAGGCTCGAGTACTTAATTGTTACAAAATTTCAAGGTTCTATGACGCTCCAGTAAAAAGTTACAAGCATTTGTATGTTGCAAACTTTGATAGGTGTAGGATGTACCGTATAGAAATTAGGGACATTTGAAGTTTTATCAGTGTTTGATTTGGGACTCAAGGGTAGCATAGCATTGAGCGATGGCTTAAATTGACCAGAGGCTCGAGTACTTTATTGTTACAAAATTTCAAGGTTTTATGACGCTTCAGTAAAAAGTTACAAGCATTTGTATGTTGCAAACTTTGATAGGTGTAGCACGTACCGTATAGAAGTTAGGGCCATTTGAAGTTTTAGCAGTGTTTGATTTGGGACTCAAGGGTAGCGTTAGCTTTGAGCGATAGCATAAATTTACAAGAGCCTCGAGTACTTTATTGTTACAAAATTTCAAGGTTTTATGACGCTCCAGTAAAAAGTTACAAGCATTTGTATGTTGCAAACTTTGATAGGTGTAGGACGCACCGTATAGAAGTTAGGGCCATTTGAAGTTTTATCAGTGTTTGATTTGGGACTCAAGGCTAGCGCTAGCTTTGAGCGATAGCTTAAATTGACAAGAGGCTCGAGTACTTTATTGTTACAAAATTTCAAGGTTTTATGACACTCCAGTAAAAAGTTACAAGCATTTGTATGTTTCAAACTTTGATAGGTGTAGGACGTACCGAACAGAAGTTAGGGCCATTTGAGGTTTTATCAATGTTTGATTTGGGACTCAAGGGTAGCATAGCTTTGAGCGATAGCATAAATTGACAAGAGGCTCGAATACTTTATTGTTACAAAATTTCAAGGTTTTATGACGCTCCAGTAAAAAGTTACAAGCATTTGTATGGTGCAAACTTTGATAGGTATAGGATGCACCGTATAGAAGTTAGGGCCATTTGAAGTTTTATCAGTGTTTGATTTGGGACTCAAGGGTAGCATAGCTTTGAGCGATAGCTTAAATTGACAAGAGGCTCGCGTACTTTATTGTTACAAAATTTCAAAGTTTTATGACGCTCCAGTAAAAAGTTACAAGCATTTGTATGTTGCAAACTTTGATAGGTGTAGGACGTACCGTATAGAAGTCAGGGACATTTGAAGTTTTATCAGTGTTTGATTTGGGACTCAAGGGTAGAATAGCTTTGAGCGATGGCTTAAATGGACAAGAGGCTCGAGTACTTTATTGTTACAAAATTTCAAGGTTTTATGACGCTTCAGTAAAAAGTTACAAGCATTTGTATGCTGCAAACTTTGATAGGTGTAGGACGTACCGTATAGAAGTTAGGGCCATTTGAAGCTTTAGCAGTGTTCGATTTGGGACTCAAAGGTAGCGCTAGTTTTGAGCGATAGCTTAAATTGACAAGAGGCTCAAGTACTTTATTGTTACAAAATTTCAAGGTTTTATGACGCTCCAGTATAAAGTTACAAGCATTTGTATGTTGCAAACTTTGATAGGTGTAGGACATACCCTATATAAGTTAGGGCCATTTAAATTTTTATCAGTGTTTGATTTGGGACTCAAGGGTAGCATAGATTTCAGCGATAGCTTAAATTGACAAGAGGCTCGTACTCACTTTATTGTTACAAAATTTCAAGTTTTTATGACGCTCCAGTAAAAAGTTACAAGCATTTGTATGTTGCAAACTTTGATAGGTGTAGGACGTACCGTATAGAAGTTAGGGCCATTTGAAGTTTTATCAGTGTTTGATTTGGGACTCAAGGGTAGCATAGCTTTGAGCGATAGCTTAAATTGACAAGAGGCTCGAGTACTTAATTGTTACAAAATTTCAAGGTTCTATGACGCTCCAGTAAAAAGTTACAAGCATTTGTATGTTGCAAACTTTGATAGGTGTAGGACGTACCGTATAGAAGTCAGGGACATTTGAAGTTTTATCAGTGTTTGATTTGGGACTCAAGGGTAGCAGAGCTTTGAGCGATGGCTTAAATTGACAAGAGGCTCGAGTACTTTATTGTTACAAAATTTCAAGGTTTTATGACGATTCAGTAAAAAGTTACAAGCATTTGTATGCTGCAAACTTTGATAGGTGTAGGACGTACCGTATAGAAGTTAGGGCCATTTGAAGCTTTAGCAGTGTTCGATTTGGGACTCAAGGGTAGCGCTAGTTTTCAGCGATAGCTTAAACTGACAAGAGGCTCGAGTACTTTTTTGTTACAAAATTTCAAGGTTTTATGACGCTCCAGTAAAAAGTTACAAGCATTTGTATGTTGCAAACTTTGATAGGTGTAGGACATACCGTATAGAAGTTAGGGCCATTTGAAGTTTTATCAGTGTTTGATGTGAGTACTTTATTGTTACAAAATTTCAAGGTTCTATGACGCTCCAGTAAAAAGTTACAACCATTCGTATGTTGCAAACTTTGATAGGTGTAGGATGTACCGTATAGAAATTAGGGACATTTGAAGTTTTATCAGTGTTTGATTCGGGACTCAAGGGTAGCATAGCTTTGAGCGATAGCTTAAATTGACAAGAGGCTCGAGTACTTTATTGTTACAAAATTTGAAGATTTTTTGGCGCTCCAGTAAAAAGTTACAAGCATTTGTATGTTGAAAACTTTGATAGGTGTAGGACGTACCGTATAGAAGTCTGGGACATTTGAAGTTTTATCAGTGTTTGATTTGGGACTCAAGGGTAGCATAGCTTTGAGCGATGGCTTAAATTGACAAGAGACTCGAGTACTTTATTGATACAAAATTTCAAGGTTTTATGACGCTTCAGTAAAAAGTTACAAGCATTTGTATGTTGCAAACTTTGATAGGTGTAGGACGTACCGAATAGAAGTTAGGGCCATTTGAGGTTTTATCAATGTTTGATTTGGGACTCAAGGGTAGCATAGCTTTGAGCGATAGCTTAAATTGACAAGAGGCTCGAATACTTTCTTGTTACAAAATTTCAAGGTTTTATGACGCTCCAGTAAAAAGTTACAAGCATTTGTATGTTGCAAACTTTGATAGGTGTAGGACGTACCGTATAGAAGTTAGGGCCATTTGAAATTTTATCAGTGTTTGATTTGGGACTCAAGGGTAGCATAGCTTTCAGCGATAGCTTAAATTGACAAGAGGCTCGTGTACTTTATTGGTACAAAATTTCAAGGTTTTATGACGCCCCAGTAAAAAGTTACAAGCATTTGCATGTTGCAAACTTTGATAGGTGTAGGACGTACCGTATAGAAGTTAGGGCCATTTGAAGTTTTATCAGTGTTTGATTTGGGACTCAAGGGTAACGCTAGCTTTGAGCGATAGCTTAAATTGACAAGAGGCTCGAGTACTTTATTGTTACAAAATTTCAAGGTTTTATGACACTCCAGTAAAAAGTTGCAAGCATTTGTATGTTGCAAACTTTGATAGGTGTAGGACGTACCGTAGAGAAGTTAGGGCGATTTGAAGTTTTATCAGTGTTTGATTTGGGACTCAAGGGTAGCGCTAGCTTTGAGCGATAGCTTAAATTGACAAGAGGCTCGAGTACTTTATTGTTACAAAATTTCAAGGTTTTATGACACTCCAGTAAAAAGTTACAAGCATTTGTATGCTGCAAACTTTGATAGGTGTAGGCCGTACCGTATAGAAGTTAGGGCCATTTGAAGCTTTAGCAGTGTTCGATTTGGGACTCAAGGGTAGCGCTAGTTTTGAGCGATAGCTTAAATTGACAAGAGGCTCGAGTACTTTATTGTTACAAAATTTCAAGGTTTTATGACGCTCCAGTAAAAAGTTACAAGCATTTGTATGTTGCAAACTTTGATAGGTGTAGGACATACCGTATAGAAGTTAGGGCCGTTTAAATTTTTATCAGTGTTTGATTTGGGACTCAAGGGTAGCATAGATTTCAGCGATAGCTTAAATTGACAAGAAGCTCGAGTACTTTATTGTTACAAAATTTCAAGTTTTTATGACGCTCCAGTAAAAAGTTACAAGCATTTGTATGTTGCAAACTTTGATAGGTGTAGGACGTACCGTATAGAAGTCAGGGACATTTGAAGTTTTATCAGTGTTTGATTTGGGACTCAAGGGTAGCATAGCTTTGAGCGATGGCTTAAATTGACAAGAGGCTCGAGTACTTTATTGTTACAAAATTTCAAGGTTTTATGACGCTCCAGTAAAAAGTTACAAGCATTTGTATGTTGCAAACTTTGATAGGTGTAGGACGTACCGTATAGAAGTTAGGGCCATTTGAAGCTTTAGCAGTGTTCGATTTGGGACTCAAAGGTAGCGCTAGTTTTGAGCGATAGCTTAAATTGACAAGAGGCTCCAGTACTTTATTGTTACAAAATTTCAAGGTTTTATGACGCTCCAGTAAAAAGTTACAAGCATTTGTATGTTGCAAACTTTGATAGGTGTAGGACATACCGTATATAAGTTAGGGCCATTTAAATTTTTATCAGTGTTTGATTTGGGACTCAAGGGTAGCATAGATTTCAGCGATAGCTTAAATTGACAAGAGGCTCGTACTCACTTTATTGTTACAAAATTTCAAGTTTTTATGACGCTCCAGTAAAAAGTTACAAGCATTTGTATGTTGCAAACTTTGATAGGTGTAGGACGTACCGTATAGAAGTTAGGGCCATTTGAAGTTTTATCAGTGTTTGATTTGGGACTCAAGGGTAGCATAGCTTTGAGCGATAGCTTAAATTGACAAGAGGCTCGCGTACTTTATTGTTACAAAATTTCAAAGTTTTATGACGCTCCAGTAAAAAGTTACAAGCATTTGTATGTTGCAAACTTTGATAGGTGTAGGACGTACCGTATAGAAGTCAGGGACATTTGAAGTTTTATCAGTGTTTGATTTGGGACTCAAGGGTAGCATAGCTTTGAGCGATGGCTTAAATGGACAAGAGGCTCGAGTACTTTATTGTTACAAAATTTCAAGGTTTTATGACGCTTCAGTAAAAAGTTACAAGCATTTGTATGCTGCAAACTTTGATAGGTGTAGGACGTACCGTATAGAAGTTAGGGCCATTTGAAGCTTTAGCAGTGTTCGATTTGGGACTCAAAGGTAGCGCTAGTTTTGAGCGATAGCTTAAATTGACAAGAGGCTCAAGTACTTTATTGTTACAAAATTTCAAGGTTTTATGACGCTCCAGTAAAAAGTTACAAGCATTTGTATGTTGCAAACTTTGATAGGTGTAGGACATACCGTATATAAGTTAGGGCCATTTAAATTTTTATCAGTGTTTGATTTGGGACTCAAGGGTAGCATAGATTTCAGCGATAGCTTAAATTGACAAGAGGCTCGTACTCACTTTATTGTTACAAAATTTCAAGTTTTTATGACGCTCCAGTAAAAAGTTACAAGCATTTGTATGTTGCAAACTTTGATAGGTGTAGGACGTACCGTATAGAAGTTAGGGCCATTTGAAGTTTTATCAGTGTTTGATTTGGGACTCAAGGGTAGCATAGCTTTGAGCGATAGCTTAAATTGACAAGAGGCTCGAGTACTTAATTGTTACAAAATTTCAAGGTTCTATGACGCTCCAGTAAAAAGTTACAAGCATTTGTATGTTGCAAACTTTGATAGGTGTAGGACGTACCGTATAGAAGTCAGGGACATTTGAAGTTTTATCAGTGTTTGATTTGGGACTCAAGGGTAGCAGAGCTTTGAGCGATGGCTTAAATTGACAAGAGGCTCGAGTACTTTATTGTTACAAAATTTCAAGGTTTTATGACGATTCAGTAAAAAGTTACAAGCATTTGTATGCTGCAAACTTTGATAGGTGTAGGACGTACCGTATAGAAGTTAGGGCCATTTGAAGCTTTAGCAGTGTTCGATTTGGGACTCAAGGGTAGCGCTAGTTTTCAGCGATAGCTTAAACTGACAAGAGGCTCGAGTACTTTTTTGTTACAAAATTTCAAGGTTTTATGACGCTCCAGTAAAAAGTTACAAGCATTTGTATGTTGCAAACTTTGATAGGTGTAGGACATACCGTATAGAAGTTAGGGCCATTTGAAGTTTTATCAGTGTTTGATGTGAGTACTTTATTGTTACAAAATTTCAAGGTTCTATGACGCTCCAGTAAAAAGTTACAACCATTCGTATGTTGCAAACTTTGATAGGTGTAGGATGTACCGTATAGAAATTAGGGACATTTGAAGTTTTATCAGTGTTTGATTCGGGACTCAAGGGTAGCATAGCTTTGAGCGATAGCTTAAATTGACAAGAGGCTCGAGTACTTTATTGTTACAAAATTTGAAGATTTTTTGGCGCTCCAGTAAAAAGTTACAAGCATTTGTATGTTGAAAACTTTGATAGGTGTAGGACGTACCGTATAGAAGTCTGGGACATTTGAAGTTTTATCAGTGTTTGATTTGGGACTCAAGGGTAGCATAGCTTTGAGCGATGGCTTAAATTGACAAGAGACTCGAGTACTTTATTGATACAAAATTTCAAGGTTTTATGACGCTTCAGTAAAAAGTTACAAGCATTTGTATGTTGCAAACTTTGATAGGTGTAGGACGTACCGAATAGAAGTTAGGGCCATTTGAGGTTTTATCAATGTTTGATTTGGGACTCAAGGGTAGCATAGCTTTGAGCGATAGCTTAAATTGACAAGAGGCTCGAATACTTTCTTGTTACAAAATTTCAAGGTTTTATGACGCTCCAGTAGAAAGTTACAAGCATTTGTATGTTGCAAACTTTGATAGGTGTAGGACGTACCGTATAGAAGTTAGGGCCATTTGAAATTTTATCAGTGTTTGATTTGGGACTCAAGGGTAGCATAGCTTTCAGCGATAGCTTAAATTGACAAGAGGCTCGTGTACTTTATTGGTACAAAATTTCAAGGTTTTATGACGCCCCAGTAAAAAGTTACAAGCATTTGCATGTTGCAAACTTTGATAGGTGTAGGACGTACCGTATAGAAGTTAGGGCCATTTGAAGTTTTATCAGTGTTTGATTTGGGACTCAAGGGTAACGCTAGCTTTGAGCGATAGCTTAAATTGACAAGAGGCTCGAGTACTTTATTGTTACAAAATTTCAAGGTTTTATGACACTCCAGTAAAAAGTTGCAAGCATTTGTATGTTGCAAACTTTGATAGGTGTAGGACGTACCGTAGAGAAGTTAGGGCGATTTGAAGTTTTATCAGTGTTTGATTTGGGACTCAAGGGTAGCGCTAGCTTTGAGCGATAGCTTAAATTGACAAGAGGCTCGAGTACTTTATTGTTACAAAATTTCAAGGTTTTATGACACTCCAGTAAAAAGTTACAAGCATTTGTATGCTGCAAACTTTGATAGGTGTAGGCCGTACCGTATAGAAGTTAGGGCCATTTGAAGCTTTAGCAGTGTTCGATTTGGGACTCAAGGGTAGCGCTAGTTTTGAGCGATAGCTTAAATTGACAAGAGGCTCGAGTACTTTATTGTTACAAAATTTCAAGGTTTTATGACGCTCCAGTAAAAAGTTACAAGCATTTGTATGTTGCAAACTTTGATAGGTGTAGGACATACCGTATAGAAGTTAGGGCCGTTTAAATTTTTATCAGTGTTTGATTTGGGACTCAAGGGTAGCATAGATTTCAGCGATAGCTTAAATTGACAAGAAGCTCGAGTACTTTATTGTTACAAAATTTCAAGGTTTTATGACACTCCAGTAAAAAGTTACAAGCATTTGTATGTTTCAAACTTTGATAGGTGTAGGACGTACCGAACAGAAGTTAGGGCCATTTGAGGTTTTATCAATGTTTGATTTGGGACTCAAGGGTAGCATAGCTTTGAGCGATAGCATAAATTGACAAGAGGCTCGAATACTTTATTGTTACAAAATTTCAAGGTTTTATGACGCTCCAGTAAAAAGTTACAAGCATTTGTATGGTGCAAACTTTGATAGGTATAGGATGCACCGTATAGAAGTTAGGGCCATTTGAAGTTTTATCAGTGTTTGATTTGGGACTCAAGGGTAGCATAGCTTTGAGCGATAGCTTAAATTGACAAGAGGCTCGCGTACTTTATTGTTACAAAATTTCAAAGTTTTATGACGCTCCAGTAAAAAGTTACAAGCATTTGTATGTTGCAAACTTTGATAGGTGTAGGACGTACAGTATAGAAGTCAGGGACATTTGAAGTTTTATCAGTGTTTGATTTGGGACTAAAGGGTAGCATAGCTTTGAGCGATGGCTTAAATGGACAAGAGGCTCGAGTACTTTATTGTTACAAAATTTCAAGGTTTTATGACGCTTCAGTAAAAAGTTACAAGCATTTGTATGCTGCAAACTTTGATAGGTGTAGGACGTACCGTATAGAAGTTAGGGCCATTTGAAGCTTTAGCAGTGTTCGATTTGGGACTCAAAGGTAGCGCTAGTTTTGAGCGATAGCTTAAATTGACAAGAGGCTCAAGTACTTTATTGTTACAAAATTTCAAGGTTTTATGACGCTCCAGTAAAAAGTTACAAGCATTTGTATGTTGCAAACTTTGATAGGTGTAGGACATACCGTATATAAGTTAGGGCCATTTAAATTTTTATCAGTGTTTGATTTGGGACTCAAGGGTAGCATAGATTTCAGCGATAGCTTAAATTGACAAGAGGCTCGTACTCACTTTATTGTTACAAAATTTCAAGTTTTTATGACGCTTCAGTAAAAAGTTACAAGCATTTGTATGTTGCAAACTTTGATAGGTGTAGGACGTACCGTATAGAAGTTAGGGCCATTTGAAGTTTTATCAGTGTTTGATTTGGGACTCAAGGGTAGCATAGCTTTGAGCGATAGCTTAAATTGACAAGAGGCTCGAGTACTTAATTGTTACAAAATTTCAAGGTTCTATGACGCTCCAGTAAAAAGTTACAAGCATTTGTATGTTGCAAACTTTGATAGGTGTAGGATGTACCGTATAGAAATTAGGGACATTTGAAGTTTTATCAGTGTTTGATTTGGGACTCAAGGGTAGCATAGCTTTGAGCGATGGCTTAAATTGACCAGAGGCTCGAGTACTTTATTGTTACAAAATTTCAAGGTTTTATGACGCTTCAGTAAAAAGTTACAAGCATTTGTATGTTGCAAACTTTGATAGGTGTAGGACGTACCGTATAGAAGTTAGGGCCATTTGAAGTTTTAGCAGTGTTTGATTTGGGACTCAAGGGTAGCGTTAGCTTTGAGCGATAGCATAAATTTACAAGAGCCTCGAGTACTTTATTGTTACAAAATTTCAAGGTTTTATGACGCTCCAGTAAAAAGTTACAAGCATTTGTATGTTGCAAACTTTGATAGGTGTAGGACGCACCGTATAGAAGTTAGGGCCATTTGAAGTTTTATCAGTGTTTGATTTGGGACTCAAGGCTAGCGCTAGCTTTGAGCGATAGCTTAAATTGACAAGAGGCTCGAGTACTTTATTGTTACAAAATTTCAAGGTTTTATGACACTCCAGTAAAAAGTTACAAGCATTTGTATGTTTCAAACTTTGATAGGTGTAGGACGTACCGTACAGAAGTTAGGGCCATTTGAGGTTTTATCAATGTTTGATTTGGGACTCAAGGGTAGCATAGCTTTGAGCGATAGCATAAATTGACAAGAGGCTCGAATACTTTATTGTTACAAAATTTCAAGGTTTTATGACGCTCCAGTAAAAAGTTACAAGCATTTGTATGGTGCAAACTTTGATAGGTATAGGATGCACCGTATAGAAGTTAGGGCCATTTGAAGTTTTATCAGTGTTTGATTTGGGACTCAAGGGTAGCATAGCTTTGAGCGATAGCTTAAATTGACAAGAGGCTCGCGTACTTTATTGTTACAAAATTTCAAAGTTTTATGACGCTCCAGTAAAAAGTTACAAGCATTTGTATGTTGCAAATTTTGATAGGTGTAGGACGTACCGTATAGAAGTTAGGGCCATTTGAAGTTTTATCAGTGTTTGATTTGGGACTCAAGGGTAGCATAGCTTTCAGCGATAGCTTAAATGGACAAGAGGCTCGAGTATTTTATTGTTACAAAATTTCAAGGTTTTATGACGCTCCAGTAAAAAGTTACAAGCATTTGTATGTTGCAAACTTTGATAGGTGTAGGACGTACCGTATAGAAGTTAGGGCCATTTGAAATTTTATCAGTGTTTGATTTGGGACTCAAGGGTGGCATAGCTTTCAGCGATAGCTTAAATTGACAAGAGGCTCGTGTACTTTATTGGTACAAAATTTCAAGGTTTTATGACGCCCCAGTAAAAAGTTACAAGCATTTGTATGTTGCAAACTTTGATAGGTGTAGGACGTACCGTATAGAAGTTAGGGCCATTTGAAGTTTTATCAGTGTTTGATTTGGGACTCAAGGGTAGCGCTAGCTTTGAGCGATAGCTTAAATTGACAAGAGGCTCGAGTACTTAATTGTTACAAAATTTCAAGGTTTTATGACACTCCAGTAAAAAGTTGCAAGCATTTGTATGTTGCAAACTTTGATAGGTGTAGGACGTACCGTAGAGAAGTTAGGGCGATTTGAAGTTTTATCAGTGTTTGATTTGGGACTCAAGGGTAGCGCTAGCTTTGAGCGATAGCTTAAATTGACAAGAGGCTCGAGTACTTTATTGTTACAAAATTTCAAGGTTTTATGACACTCCAGTAAAAATTTACAAGCATTTGTATGTTGCAAACTTTGATAGGTGTAGGACGTACCGAATAGAAGTTAGGGCCATTTGAGGTTTTATCAATGTTTGATTTGGGACTCAAGGGTAGCATAGCTTTGAGCGATAGCTTAAATTGACAAGAGGCTCGAATACTTTATTGTTACAAAATTTCAAGGTTTTATGACGCTCCAGTAAAAAGTTACAAGCATTTGTATGTTGCAAACTTTGATAGGTGTAGGATGTACCGTATAGAAATTAGGGACATTTGAAGTTTTATCAGTGTTTGATTTGGGACTCAAGGGTAGCATAGCTTTGAGCGATGGCTTAAATAGACCAGAGGCTCGAGTACTTTATTGTTACAAAATTTCAAGGTTTTATGACGCTTCAGTAAAAAGTTACAAGCATTTGTATGTTGCAAACTTTGATAGGTGTAGGACGTACCGTATAGAAGTTAGGGCCATTTGAAGTTTTAGCAGTGTTTGATTTGGGACTCAAGGGTAGCGCTAGCTTTGAGCGATAGCATAAATTTACAAGAGCCTCGAGTACTTTATTGTTACAAAATTTCAAGGTTTTATGACGCTCCAGTAAAAAGTTACAAGCATTTGTATGTTGCAAACTTTGATAGGTGTAGGACGCACCGTATAGAAGTTAGGGCCATTTGAAGTTTTATCAGTGTTTGATTTGGGACTCAAGGCTAGCGCTAGCTTTGAGCGATAGCTTAAATTGACAAGAGGCTCGAGTACTTTATTGTTACAAAATTTCAAGGTTTTATGACACTCCAGTAAAAAGTTACAAGCATTTGTATGTTTCAAACTTTGATAGGTGTAGGACGTACCGAACAGAAGTTAGGGCCATTTGAGGTTTTATCAATGTTTGATTTGGGACTCAAGGGTAGCATAGCTTTGAGCGATAGCATAAATTGACAAGAGGCTCGAATACTTTATTGTTACAAAATTTCAAGGTTTTATGACGCTCCAGTAAAAAGTTACAAGCATTTGTATGGTGCAAACTTTGATAGGTAAAGGATGCACCGTATAGAAGTTAGGGCCATTTGAAGTTTTATCAGTGTTTGATTTGGGACTCAAGGGTAGCATAGCTTTGAGCGATAGCTTAAATTGGCAAGAGGCTCGCGTACTTTATTGTTTCAAAATTTCAAAGTTTTATGACGCTCCAGTAAAAAGTTACAAGCATTTGTATGTTGCAAATTTTGATAGGTGTAGGACGTACCGTATAGAAGTTAGGGCCATTTGAAGTTTTATCAGTGTTTGATTTGGGACTCAAGGGTAGCATAGCTTTCAGCGATAGCTTAAATGGACAAGAGGCTCGAGTACTTTATTGTTACAAAATTTCAAGGTTTTATGACGCTCCAGTAAAAAGTTACAAGCATTTGTATGTTGCAAACTTTGATAGGTGTAGGACGTACCGTATAGAAGTTAGGGCCATTTGAAATTTTATCAGTGTTTGATTTGGGACTCAAGGGTGGCATAGCTTTCAGCGATAGCTTAAATTGACAAGAGGCTCGTGTACTTTATTGGTACAAAATTTCAAGGTTTTATGACGCCCCAGTAAAAAGTTACAAGCATTTGTATGTTGCAAACTTTGATAGGTGTAGGACGTACCGTATAGAAGTTAGGGCCATTTGAAGTTTTATCAGTGTTTGATTTGGGACTCAAGGGTAGCGCTAGCTTTGAGCGATAGCTTAAATTGACAAGAGGCTCGAGTACTTTATTGTTACAAAATTTCAAGGTTTTATGACACTCCAGTAAAAAGTTGCAAGCATTTGTATGTTGCAAACTTTGATAGGTGTAGGACGTACCGTAGAGAAGTTAGGGCGATTTGAAGTTTTATCAGTGTTTGATTTGGGACTCAAGGGTAGCGCTAGCTTTGAGCGATAGCTTAAATTGACAAGAGGCTCGAGTACTTTATTGTTACAAAATTTCAAGGTTTTATGACACTCCAGTAAAAATTTACAAGCATTTGTATGTTGCAAACTTTGATAGGTGTAGGACGTACCGAATAGAAGTTAGGGCCATTTGAGGTTTTATCAATGTTTGATTTGGGACTCAAGGGTAGCATAGCTTTGAGCGATAGCTTAAATTGACAAGAGGCTCGCGTACTTTATTGTTACTAAATTTCAAAGTTTTATGACGCTCCAGTAAAAAGTTACAAGCATTTGTATGTTGCAAACTTTGATAGGTGTAGGACGTACCGTATAGAAGTTAGGGCCATTTGAAGTTTTATCAGTGTTTGATTTGGGACTCAAGGGTAGCATAGCTTTCAGCGATACCTTAAATGGACAAGAGGCTCGAGTACTTTATTGTTACAAAATTTCAAGGTTTTATGACGCTCCAGTAAAAAGTTACAAGCATTTGTATGTTGCAAACTTTGATAGGTGTAGGACGTACCGTATAGAAGTTAGGGCCATTTGAAATTTTATCAGTGTTTGATTTGGGACTCAAGGGTAGCATAGCTTTCAGCGATAGCTTAAATTGACAAGAGGCTCGTGTACTTTATTGGTACAAAATTTCAAGGTTTTATGACGCCCCAGTAAAAAGTTACAAGCATTTGTATGTTGCAAACTTTGATAGGTGTAGGACGTACCGTATAGAAGTTAGGGCCATTTGAAGTTTTATCAGTGTTTGATTTGGGACTCAAGGGTAGCGCTAGCTTTGAGCGATAGCTTAAATTGACAAGAGGCTCGAGTACTTTATTGTTACAAAATTTCAAGGTTTTATGACACTCCAGTAAAAAGTTGCAAGCATTTGTATGTTGCAAACTTTGATAGGTGTAGGACGTACCATAGAGAAGTTAGGGCGATTTGAAGTTTTCTCAGTGTTTGATTTGGGACTCAAGGGTAGCGCTAGCTTTGAGCGATAGCTTAAATTGACAAGAGGCTCGAGTACTTTATTGTTACAAAATTTCAAGGTTTTATGACACTCCAGTAAAAATTTACAAGCATTTGTATGTTGCAAACTTTGATAGGTGTAGGACGTACCGAATAGAAGTTAGGGCTATTTTAAGTTTTATCAGTGTTTGATTTGGGACTCAAGGGTAGCATAGCTTTCAGCGATAGCTTAAATTGACAAGAGGCTCGTGTACTTTATTGTTACAAAATTTCAAGGGTTTATGACGCCCCAGTAAAAAGTTACAAGCATTTGTATGTTGCAAACTTTGATAGGTGTAGGACGTACCGTATAGAAGTTAGGGCCATTTGAAGTTTTATCAGTGCTTGATTTGGGAGTCAAGGGTAGCGCTAGCTTTGAGCGATAGCTTATATTGACAAGAGGCTCGAGTACTTTATTGTTACACAATTTCAAGTTTTTATGACACTCCAGTAAAAAGTTACAAGCAGTTGTATGTTGCAAACTTTGATAGGTGTAGGACGTACCGTATAGAAGTCAGGGACATTTGAAGTTTTATCAGTGTCTGATTTGGGACTCAAGGGTAGCATAGCTTTGAGCGATGGCTTAAATTGACAAGAGGCTCGAGTACTTTATTGTTACAAAATTTCAAGGTTTTATGACACTCCAGTAAAAAGTTGCCAGCATTTGTATGTTACAAACTTTGATAGGTGTACTACGTATCGGATATAAGTTAGGGTAATTTGAAGTTTTATCAGTGTTTGATTTGGGACTCACGGTTAGCGCTAGCTTTGAGCGATAGCTTAAATTGACAAGAGGCTCGAGTACTTTATAGTTACAAAATTTCAAGGTTTTCTGACACTCCAGTAAAAAGTTGCAAGCATTTGTATGTTGCAAACTTTGATAGGTGTAGGACGTACCGTATAGAAGTTAGGGCCATTTGAAGTTTTATCAGTATTTCATTTGGGACTCAAGGTTAGCGCTAGCTTTGAGCGATAGCTTAAATTTACAAGAGGCTCGTGTACTTTATTGGTACAAAATTTCAAGGTTTTATGACGCCCCAGTAAAAAGTTACAAGCATTTGTATGTTGCAAACTTTGATAGGTGTAGGACGTACCGTATAGAAGTTAGGGCCATTTGAAGTTTTATCAGTGTTTGATTTGGGACTCAAGGGTAGCGCTAGCTTTGAGCGATGGCTTAAATTGACGAGAGGCTCGAGTACTTTATTGTTACAAAATTTCAAGGTTTTATAACGCTTCAGTAAAAAGTTACAAGCATTTGATTGTTGCAAACTTTGATAGGTGTAGGACGTACCGTATAGAAGTTTGGGCCATTTGAAGTTTTAGCAGTGTTTGATTTGGGACTCAAGGGTAGCGCTAGCTTTGAGCGATAGCTTAAATTGACAAGAGGCTCGAGTACTTTATTGTTACAAAATTTCAAGGTTTTATGATGCTCCAGTAAAAAGTTACAAGCATTTGAATGTTGCAAACTTTGATAGGTGTAGGACGTACCGTAGAGAAGTTAGGGCCATTTGAAGTTTTATCAGTGTTTGATTTGGACTCAAGGGTAGCGCTAGCTTTGAGCGATAGCTTAAATTGACAAGAGGCTCGAGTACTTTATTGTTACAAAATTTCAAGTTTTTATGACACTCCAGTAAAAAGTTACAAGCATTTGTATGTTGCAAACTTTGATAGGTGTAGGACGTACCGAATAGAAGTTAGGGCCATTTGAGGTTTTATCAATGTTTGATTTGGGACTCAAGGGTAGCATAGCTTTGAGCGATAGCTTAAATTGACAAGAGGCTCGAATACTTTATTGTTACAAAATTTCAAGGTTTTATGACGCTCCAGTAAAAAGTTACAAGCATTTGTATGGTGCATACTTTGATAGGTATAGGATGCACCGTATAGAAGTTAGGGCCATTTGAAGTTTTATCAGTATTTGATTTGGGACTCAAGGGTAGCATAGCTTTGAGCGATAGCTTAAATTGACAAGAGGCTCGAGTACTTTATTTTACAAAATTTCAAGGTTTTATGACGCTCCAGTAAAAAGTTACAAGCATTTGTATGTTGCAAACTTTGATAGGTGTGGGACGTACCGTGTAGAAGTTAGGGCCATTTGAAGTTTTATCAGTGTTTGATTTGGGACTCAAGAGTAGCATAGCTTTCAGCGATAGCTTAAATGGACAAGAGGATCGAGTACTTTATTGTTACAAAATTTCAAGGTTTTATGACGCTCCAGTAAAAAGTTACAAGCATTTGTATGTTGCAAACTTTGATAGGTGTAGGACGTACCGTATATAAGTTAGGGCCATTTTAAGTTTTATCAGTGTTTGATTTGGGACTCAAGGGTAGCATAGCTTTCAGCGATAGCTTAAATTGACAAGAGGCTCGTGTACTTTATTGTTACAAAATTTCAAGGGTTTATGACGCCCCAGTAAAAAGTTACAAGCATTTGTATGTTGCAAACTTTGATAGGTGTAGGACGTACCGTATAGAAGTTAGGGCCATTTGAAGTTTTATCAGTGCTTGATTTGGGAGTCAAGGGTAGCGCTAGCTTTGAGCGATAGCTTATATTGACAAGAGGCTCGAGTACTTTATTGTTACACAATTTCAAGTTTTTATGACACTCCAGTAAAAAGTTACAAGCAGTTGTATGTTGCAAACTTTGATAGGTGTAGGACGTACCGTATAGAAGTCAGGGACATTTGAAGTTTTATCAGTGTCTGATTTGGGACTCAAGGGTAGCATAGCTTTGAGCGATGGCTTAAATTGACAAGAGGCTCGAGTACTTTATTGTTACAAAATTTCAAGGTTTTATGACACTCCAGTAAAAAGTTGCAAGCATTTGTATGTTACAAACTTTGATAGGTGTACTACGTATCGGATATAAGTTAGGGTAATTTGAAGTTTTATCAGTGTTTGATTTGGGACTCAAGGTTAGCGCTAGCTTTGAGCGATAGCTTAAATTGACAAGAGGCTCGAGTACTTTATAGTTACAAAATTTCAAGATTTTATGACACTCCAGTAAAAAGTTGCAAGCATTTGTATGTTGCAAACTTTGATAGGTGTAGGACGTACCGTATAGAAATTAGGGCCATTTGAAGTTTTATCAGTATTTCATTTGGGACTCAAGGTTAGCGCTAGCTTTGAGCGATAGCTTAAATTTACAAGAGGCTCGTGTACTTTATTGGTACAAAATATCAAGGTTTTATGACGCCCCAGTAAAAAGTTACAAGCATTTGTATGTTGCAAACTTTGATAGGTGTAGGACGTACCGTATAGAAGTTAGGGCCATTTGAAGTTTTATCAGTGTTTGATTTGGGACTCAAGGGTAGCGCTAGCTTTGAGCGATGGCTTAAATTGACGAGAGGCTCGAGTACTTTATTGTTACAAAATTTCAAGGTTTTATGACGCTTCAGTAAAAAGTTACAAGCATTTGTTTGTTGAAAACTTTGATAGGTGTAGGACGTACCGTATAGAAGTTTGGGCCATTTGAAGTTTTAGCAGTGTTTGATTTGGGACTCAAGGGTAGCGCTAGCTTTGAGCGATAGCTTAAATTGACAAGAGGCTCGAGTACTTTATTGTTACAAAATTTCAAGGTTTTATGATGCTCCAGTAAAAAGTTACAAGCATTTGAATGTTGCAAACTTTGATAGGTGTAGGACGTACCGTAGAGAAGTTAGGGCCATTTGAAGTTTTATCAGTGTTTGATTTGGGACTCAAGGGTAGCGCTAGCTTTGAGCGATAGCTTAAATTGACAAGAGGCTCGAGTACTTTATTGTTACAAAATTTCAAGGTTTTATGACACTCCAGTAAAAAGTTACAAGCATTTGTATGTTGCAAACTTTGATAGGTGTAGGACGTACCGAATAGAAGTTAGGGCCATTTGAGGTTTTATCAATGTTTGATTTGGGACTCAAGGGTAGCATAGCTGTGAGCGATAGCTTAAATTTACAAGAGGCTCGAATACTTTATTGTTACAAAATTTCAAGGTTTTATGACGCTCCAGTAAAAAGTTACAAGCATTTGTATGGTGCATACTTTGATAGGTATAGGATGCACCGTATAGAAGTTAGGGCCATTTGAAGTTTTATCAGTATTTGATTTGGGACTCAAGGGTAGCATAGCTTTGAGCGATAGTTTAAATTGACAAGAGGCTCGAGTACTTTATTTTACAAAATTTCAAGGTTTTATGACGCTCCAGTAAAAAGTTACAAGCATTTGTATGTTGCAAACTTTGATAGGTGTAGGACGTACCGTATAGAAGTTGGGGCCATTTGAAGTTTTATCAGTGTTTGATTTGGGACTCAAGAGTAGCATAGCTTTCAGCGATAGCTTAAATGGACAAGAGGATCGAGTACTTTATTGTTACAAAATTTCAAGGTTTTATGACGCTCCAGTAAAAAGTTACAAGCATTTGTATGTTGCAAACTTTGATAGGTGTAGGACGTACCGTATATAAGTTAGGGCCATTTTAAGTTTTATCAGTGTTTGATTTGGGACTCAAGGGTAGCATAGCTTTCAGCGATAGCTTAAATTGACAAGAGGCTCGTGTACTTTATTGTTACAAAATTTCAAGGGTTTATGACGCCCCAGTAAAAAGTTACAAGCATTTGTATGTTGCAAACTTTGATAGGTGTAGGACGTACCGTATAGAAGTTAGGGCCATTTGAAGTTTTATCAGCGTTTGATTTGGGACTCAAGGTTAGCGCTAGCTTTGAGCGATAGCTTAAATTGACAAGAGGCTCGAGTACTTTATAGTTACAAAATTTCAAGGTTTTATGACACTCCAGTAAAAAGTTGCAAGCATTTGTATGTTACAAAGTTTGATAGGTGTACTACGTATCGGATATAAGTTAGGGTAATTTGAAGTTTTATCAGTGTTTGATTTGGGACTCAAGGTTAGCGCTAGCTTTGAGCGATAGCTTAAATTGACAAGAGGCTCGAGTACTTTATAGTTACAAAATTTCAAGGTTTTATGACGCCCCAGTAAAAAGTTACAAGCATTTGTATGTTGCAAACTTTGATAGGTGTAGGACGTACCGTATAGAAGTTAGGGCCATTTGAAGTTTTATCAGTGTTTGATTTGGGACTCAAGGGTAGCGCTAGCTTTGAGCGATTGCTTAAATGGACAAGAGGATCGAGTACTTTATTGTTACAAAATTTAAAGGTTTTATGACGCTCCAGTAAAAAGTTACAAGCATTTGTATGTTGCAAACTTTGATAGGTGTAGGACGTACCGTATATAAGTTAGGGCCATTTTAAGTTTTATCAGTGTTTGATTTGGGACTCAAGGGTAGCATAGCTTTCAGCGATAGCTTAAATTGACAAGAGGCTCGAATACTTTATTGTTACAAAATTTCAAGGTTTTATGACGCTCCAGTAAAAAGTTACAAGCATTTGTATGGTGCATACTTTGATAGGTATAGGATGCACCGTATAGAAGTTAGGGCCATTTGAAGTTTTATCAGTATTTGATTTGGGACTCAAGGGTAGCATAGCTTTGAGCGATAGTTTAAATTGACAAGAGGCTCGAGTACTTTATTTTACAAAATTTCAAGGTTTTATGACGCTCCAGTAAAAAGTTACAAGCATTTGTATGTTGCAAACTTTGATAGGTGTAGGACGTACCGTATAGAAGTTGGGGCCATTTGAAGTTTTATCAGTGTTTGATTTGGGACTCAAGAGTAGCATAGCTTTCAGCGATAGCTTAAATGGACAAGAGGATCGAGTACTTTATTGTTACAAAATTTGAAGGTTTTATGACGCTCCAGTAAAAAGTTACAAGCATTTGTATGTTGCAAACTTTGATAGGTGTAGGACGTACCGTATATAAGTTAGGGCCATTTTAAGTTTTATCAGTGTTTGATTTGGGACTCAAGGGTAGCATAGCTTTCAGCGATAGCTTAAATTGACAAGAGGCTCGTGTACTTTATTGTTACAAAATTTCAAGGGTTTATGACGCCCCAGTAAAAAGTTACAAGCATTTGTATGTTGCAAACTTTGATAGGTGTAGGACGTACCGTATAGAAGTTAGGGCCATTTGAAGTTTTATCAGTGTTTGATTTGGGACTCAAGGTTAGCGCTAGCTTTGAGCGATAGCTTAAATTGACAAGAGGCTCGAGTACTTTATAGTTACAAAATTTCAAGGTTTTATGACACTCCAGTAAAAAGTTGCAAGCATTTGTATGTTACAAAGTTTGATAGGTGTACTACGTATCGGATATAAGTTAGGGTAATTTGAAGTTTTATCAGTGTTTGATTTGGGACTCAAGGTTAGCGCTAGCTTTGAGCGATAGCTTAAATTGACAAGAGGCTCGAGTACTTTATAGTTACAAAATTTCAAGGTTTTATGACGCCCCAGTAAAAAGTTACAAGCATTTGTATGTTGCAAACTTTGATAGGTGTAGGACGTACCGTATAGAAGTTAGGGCCATTTGAAGTTTTATCAGTGTTTGATTTGGGACTCAAGGGTAGCGCTAGCTTTGAGCGATTGCTTAAATGGACAAGAGGATCGAGTACTTTATTGTTACAAAATTTCAAGGTTTTATGACGCTCCAGTAAAAAGTTACAAGCATTTGTATGTTGCAAACTTTGATAGGTGTAGGACGTACCGTATATAAGTTAGGGCCATTTTAAGTTTTATCAGTGTTTGATTTGGGACTCAAGGGTAGCATAGCTTTCAGCGATAGCTTAAATTGACAAGAGGCTCGTGTACTTTATTGTTACAAAATTTCAAGGGTTTATGACGCCCCAGTAAAAAGTTACAAGCATTTGTATGTTGCAAACTTTGATAGGTGTAGGACGTACCGTATAGAAGTTAGGGCCATTTGAAGTTTTATCAGTGCTTGATTTGGGAGTCAAGGGTAGCGCTAGCTTTGAGCGATAGCTTATATTGACAAGAGGTTCGAGTACTTTATTGTTACACAATTTCAAGTTTTTATGACACTCCAGTAAAAAGTTACAAGCAGTTGTATGTTGCAAACTTTGATAGGTGTAGGACGTACCGTATAGAAGTCAGGGACATTTGAAGTTTTATCAGTGTCTGATTTGGGACTCAAGGGTAGCATAGCTTTGAGCGATGGCTTAAATTGACAAGAGGCTCGAGTACTTTATTGTTACAAAATTTCAAGGTTTTATGACACTCCAGTAAAAAGTTGCAAGCATTTGTATGTTACAAACTTTGATAGGTGTACTACGTATCGGATATAAGTTAGGGTAATTTGAAGTTTTATCAGTGTTTGATTTGGGACTCAAGGTTAGCGCTAGCTTTGAGCGATAGCTTAAATTGACAAGAGGCTCGAGTACTTTATAGTTAGAAAATTTCAAGGTTTTATGACACTCCAGTAAAAAGTTGCAAGCATTTGTATGTTGCAAACTTTGATAGGTGTAGGACGTACCGTATAGAAATTAGGGCCATTTGAAGTTTTATCAGTATTTCATTTGGGACTCAAGGTTAGCGCTAGCTTTGAGCGATAGCTTAAATTTACAAGAGGCTCGTGTACTTTATTGGTACAAAATTTCAAGGTTTTATGACGCCCCAGTAAAAAGTTACAAGCATTTGTATGTTGCAAACTTTGATAGGTGTAGGACGTACCGTATAGAAGTTAGGGCCATTTGAAGTTTTATCAGTGTTTGATTTGGGACTCAAGGGTAGCGCTAGCTTTGAGCGATGGCTTAAATTGACGAGAGGCTCGAGTACTTTATTGTTACAAAATTTCAAGGTTTTATGACGCTTCAGTAAAAAGTTACAAGCATTTGTTTGTTGCAAACTTTGATAGGTGTAGGACGTACCGTAGAGAAGTTAGGGCCATTTGAAGTTTTATCAGTGTTTGATTTGGGACTCAAGGGTAGCGCTAGCTTTGAGCGATAGCTTAAATTGACAAGAGGCTCGAGTACTTTATTGTTACAAAATTTCAAGGTTTTATGACACTCCAGTAAAAAGTTACAAGCATTTGTATGTTGCAAACTTTGATAGGTGTAGGACGTACCGAATAGAAGTTAGGGCCATTTGAGGTTTTATCAATGTTTGATTTGGGACTCAAGGGTAGCATAGCTTTGAGCGATAGCTTAAATTGACAAGAGGCTCGAATACTTTATTGTTACAAAATTTCAAGGTTTTATGACGCTCCAGTAAAAAGTTACAAGCATTTGTATGGTGCATACTTTGATAGGTATAGGATGCACCGTATAGAAGTTAGGGCCATTTGAAGTTTTATCAGTATTTGATTTGGGACTCAAGGGTAGCATAGCTTTGAGCGATAGCTTAAATTGACAAGAGGCTCGAGTACTTTATTTTACAAAATTTCAAGGTTTTATGACGCTCCAGTAAAAAGTTACAAGCATTTGTATGTTGCAAACTTTGATAGGTGTAGGACGTACCGTATAGAAGTTGGGGCCATTTGAAGTTTTATCAGTGTTTGATTTGGGACTCAAGAGTAGTATAGCTTTCAGCGATAGCTTAAATGGGCAAGAGGATCGAGTACTTTATTGTTACAAAATTTCAAGGTTTTATGACGCTCCAGTAAAAAGTTACAAGCATTTGTATGTTGCAAACTTTGATAGGTGTAGGACGTACCGTATATAAGTTAGGGCCATTTTAAGTTTTATCAGTGTTTGATTTGGGACTCAAGGGTAGCATAGCTTTCAGCGATAGCTTAAATTGACAAGAGGCTCGTATACTTTATTGTTACAAAATTTCAAGGGTTTATGACACCCCAGTAAAAAGTTACAAGCATTTGTATGTTGCAAACTTTGATAGGTGTAGGATGTACCGTATAGAAGTTAGGGCCATTTGAAGTTTTATCAGTGTTTGATTTGGGACTCAAGGTTAGCGCTAGCTTTGAGCGATAGCTTAAATTGACAAGAGGCTCGAGTACTTTATAGTTACAAAATTTCAAGGTTTTATGACACTCCAGTAAAAAGTTGCAAGCATTTGTATGTTACAAAGTTTGATAGGTGTACTACGTATCGGATATAAGTTAGGGTAATTTGAAGTTTTATCAGTGTTTGATTTGGGACTCAAGGTTAGCGTTAGCTTTGAGCAATAGCTTAAATTGACAAGAGGCTCGAGTACTTTATAGTTACAAAATTTCAAGGTTTTATGACACTCCAGTAAAAAGTTGCAAGCATTTGTATGTTGCAAACTTTGATGGGTGTAGGACGTACAGTATAGAAGTTAGGGCCATTTGAAGTTTTATCAGTATTTCATTTGGGACTCAAGGTTAGCGCTAGCTTTGAGCGATAGCTTAAATTGACAAGAGGCTCGTGTACTTTATTGGTACAAAATTTCAAGGTTTTATGACGCCCCAGTAAAAAGTTACAAGCATTTGTATGTTGCAAACTTTGATAGGTGTAGGACGTACCGTATAGAAGTTAGGGCCATTTGAAGTTTTATCAGTGTTTGATTTGGGACTCAAGGGTAGCGCTAGCTTTGAGCGATTGCTTAAATTGACAAGAGGCTCGAGTACTTTATTGTTACAAAATTTCAAGGTTTTATGACACTCCAGTAAAAAGTTGCAAGCATTTGTATGTTGCAAACTTTGATAGGTGTACTACGTACCGGATATAAGTTAGGGTTATTTGAAGTTTTATCAGTGTTTGATTTGGGACTCAAGGGTAGCATAGCTTTGAGCGATAGCTTAAATCGACAAGAGGCTCGAGTACTTTATTGTTACAAAATTTCAAGGTTTTATGACGCTCCAGTAAAAAGTTAAAAGCATTTGTATGTTGCAAATTTTGATAGGTGTAGGACGTACCGTATAGAAGTTAGGGCCATTTGAAGTTTTATCAGTGTTTGATTTGGGACTCAAGGGTAGCACAGCTTTGAGCGATAGCTTAAATTGACAAGAGGCTCGAGTACTTTATTGTTACAAAATTTCAAGGTTCTATGACGCTCCAGTAAAAAGTTACAAGCATTTGTATGTTGCAAATTTGATAGGTGTAGGATGTACCGTATAGAAATTAGGGCCATTTGAAGTTTTATCAGTGTTTGATTCGGGACTCAAGGGTAGCATAGCTTTGAGCGATAGCTTAAATTGACAAGATGCTCGAGTACTTTATTGTTACAAATTTTCAAGGTTTTTTGGCGCTCCAGTAAAAAGTTACAAGCATTTGTATGTTCCAAACTTTGATAGGTGTAGGACGTACCGTAGAGAAGTTAGGGCCATTTGAAGTTTTATCAGTGTTTGATTTGGGACTCAAGGGTAGCGCTAGCTTTGAGCGAAAGCTTCAATTGACAAGAGGCTCGTGTACTTTATTGTTACAAAATTTCAAGGTTTTATGACGCTTCAGTAAAAAGTTACAAGCATTTGTGTGTTGCAAACTTTGATAGGTGTAGGACGTACCGTATAGAAGTTTGGGCCATTTGAAGTTTGAGCAGTGTTTGATTTGGGACTCAAGGGTAGCGCTAGCTTTGAGCGATAGCTTAAATTGACGAGAGGCTCGAGTACTTTATTGTTACAAAATTTCAAGGTTTTATGACGCTCCAGTAAAAAGTTACAAGCATTTGTATGGTGCATACTTTGATAGGTATAGGATGCACCGTATATAAGTTAGGGCCATTTGAAGTTTTATCAGTGTTTGATTTGGGACTCAAGGGTAGCATAGCTTTGAGCGATAGCTTAAATTGACAAGAGGCTCGAGTACTTTATTGTTACAAAATTTCAAGGTTTTATGACGCTCCAGTAAAAAGTTACAAGCATTTGTATGTTGCAAACTTTGATAGGTGTAGGACGTACTATATAGAAGTTAGGGCCATTTGAAGTTTTATCAGTGTTTGATTTGGGACTCAAGAGTAGCATAGCTTTCAGCGATAGCTTAAATGGACAAGAGGCTCGAGTACTTTATTGTTACAAAATTTCAAGGTTTTATGACGCTCCAGTAAAAAGTTACAAGCATTTGTATGTTGCAAACTTTGATAGGTGTAGGACGTCCCGTATAGAAGTTAGGGCCATTTGAAGTTTTATCAGTGTTTGATTTGGGACTCAAGGGTAGCATAGCTTTGACCGATAGCTTAAATGTACAAGAGGATCGAGTACTTTATTGTTACAAAATTTCAAGGTTTTATGACGCTCCAGTAAAAAGTTACAAGCATTTGTATGTTGCAAACTTTGATAGGTGTAGGACGTACCGTATATAAGTTAGGGCCATTTGAAGTTTTATCAGTGTTTGAATTGGGGCTCAAGGGTAGCATAGCTTTCAGCGATAGCTTAAATTGACAAGAGGCTCGTGTACTTTATTGTTACAAAATTTCAAGGGTTTATGACGCCCCAGTAAAAAGTTACAATCATTTGTAGGTTGCAAACTTTGATAGGTGTACCGTATAGAAGTTAGGGCCATTTGAAGTTTTATCAGTGCTTGATTTGATACTCAAGGGTAGCGCTAGCTTTGAGCGATAGCTTAAATTGACAAGAGGCTCGAGTACTTTATTGTTACACAATTTCAAGGTTTTATGACACTCCAGTAAAAAGTTACAAGCAGTTGTATGTTGCAAACTTTGATAGGTGTAGGACGTACCGTATAGAAGTCAGGGCCATTTAAAGTTTTATCAGTGTCTGATTTGGGACTCAAGGGTAGCATAGCTTTGAGCGATGGCTTAAATTGACAAGAGGCTCGAGTAATTTATTGTTCCAAAATTTCAAGGTTTTATGACACTCCAGTAAAAAGTTGCAAGCATTTGTATGTTGCAAACTTTGATAGGTGTACTACGTACCGGATATAAGTTAGGGTAATTTGAAGTTTTATCAGTGTTTGATTTGGGACTCAAGGTTAGCGCTAGCTTTGAGCGATAGCTTAAATTGACAAGAGGCTCGAGTACTTTATTGTTACAAAGTTTCAAGGTTTTATGACACTCCAGTAAAAAGTTTCAAGCATTTGTATGTTGCAAACTTTGATAGGTGTAGGACGTACCGTATAGAAGTTAGGGCCATTTGAAGTTTTATCAGTGTTTGATTTGGGACTCAGGGGTAACGCTAGCTTTGAGCGATAGCTTAAATTGACAAGAGGCTCGAGCACTTTATTGTTACAAAATTTCAAGGTTTTATGACATTCCAGTAAAAAGTTACAAGCATTTGTATGTTGCACACTTTGATAGGTGTAGGACGTACCGAATAGAATTTAGGGCCATTTGAAATTTTATCAATGTTTGATTTGGGACTCAATGGTAGCATAGCTTTGAGCGATAGCTTAAATTGACAAGAGGCTCGAATACTTTATTGTAACAACATTTCAAGGTTTTGTGACGCTCCAGTAAAAAGTTACAAACATTTGTATGTTGCAAACTTTGATAGGTATAGGATGCACCGTATAGAAGTTAGGGCCATTTGAAGTTTTATCAGTGTTTAATTTGGGACTCAAGGGTAGCATAGCTTTGAGCGATAACTTAAATGGACAAGAGGCTCGAGTACTTTATTGTTACAAAATTTCAAGGTTTTATGACGCTCCCGTAAAAAGTTACAAGCATTTGTATGTTGCAAACTTTGATAGGTGTAGGACGTACCGTATAGAAGTTAGGGCCATTTGAAGTTTTATCAGTGTTTGATTTGGGACTCAAGGGTAGCATAGCTTTGAGCGATAGCTTAAATTGACAAGAGGCTCGAGAACTTTATTGTTACAAAATTTCAAGGTTTTATGACGCTCCAGTAAAACGTTACAAGCATTTGTATGTTGCAAACTTTGATAGGTATAGGATGCACCGTATAGAAGTTAGGGCTATTTGAAGTTTTATCAGTGTTTGATGTGGGACTCAAGGGTAGCATAGCTTTGAGCGATAGCTTAAATTGACAAGAGTCTCGAGTACTTTATTGTTACAAAATTTCAAGGTTTAATGACGCTCCAGTAAAAAGTTACAAGCATTTGTATGTTGCAAACTTTGATAGGTGTAGGACGTACCGTATAGAAGTTAGGGCCATTTGAAGTTTTATCAGTGTTTGATTTGGGACTCAAGCGTAGCATAGCTTTGAGCGATAGCTTAAATTGACAACGGGCTCGGGTACTTTATTGTTACAAAATTTCAAGGTTTTATGACGCTCCAGTAAAAAGTTACAATCATTTGTTTTTAGCAAACTTTGATAGGTATAGGATGCACCGTAAAGAAGTTAGGGCCATTTGAAGTTTTATCAGTGTTTGATGTGGGACTCAAGGGTAGCATAGCTTTGAGCGATAGCTTAAATTGACAAGAGGCTCGAATACTTTATTGTTACAACATTTCAAGGTTTTGTGACGCTCCAGTAAAAAGTTACAAACATTTGTATCTTGCAAACTTTGATAGGTGTAGGACGTACCGTATAGAAGTAAGGGCCATTTGAAGTTTTATCAGTGTTTGATTTGGGACTCAAGGGTAGCATAGCTTTGAGCGATAGCTTAAATGGACAAGAGGCTCGAGTACTTTATTGTAACAAAATTTCAAGGTTTAATGACGCTCCAGTAAAAAGTTACAAGCATTTGTATGTTGCAAACTTTGATAGGTGTAGGACGTACCGTATAGAAGTTAGGGCCATTTGAAGTTTTATCAGTGTTTGATTTGGGACTCAAGCGTAGCATAGCTTTGAGCGATAGCTTAAATTGACAACGGGCTCGGGTATTTTATTGTTACAAAATTTCAAGGTTTTATGACGCTCCAGTAAAAAGTTACAATCATTTGTTTTTAGCAAACTTTGATAGGTGTAGGACGTACCGTATAGAAGTTAGGGCAATTTGAAGTTTTATCAGTGTTTGCGTTGGGACTCTAGGGTAGCAAAGCTTTGAGCGATAGCTTAAATTGACAAGAGGCTCGAGTACTTTATTGTTCCAAAATTTCAAGGTTTAATGACGCTCCAGTAAAAAGTTACAAGCATTTGTATGTTGCAAACTTTGATAGGTGTAGGACATACAGTATGGAAGTTAGGGCCATTTGAAGTTTTATCAGTGTTTGATTTGTGACTCAAGGGTAGCATAGCTTTCAGCGATAACTTAAATTGACAAGAGGCTCGAGTACTTTATTGTTACAAAATTTCAAGGTTTTATGACGCTCCAGTAAAAAGTTACAAGCATTTGTATGTTGCAAATTTGATAGGTGTAGGACATACCGTATGGAAGTTAGGGCCATTTGAAGTTCTATCAGTGTTTGATTTGGAACTCAAGGGTAGCATAGCTTTCAACGATAGCTTAAATTTACAAGATGTTCGAGTACTTTATTGTTACAAAATTTCAAGGTTTTATGATGCCCCAGTAAAAAGTTACAAGCATTTGTATGTTGCAAACTTTGATAGGTCTAGGACGTACCGTATAGAAGTTAGGGCCATTTGAAGTTTTATCAGTGTTTGATTTGGGACTCAAGAGTAGCATAGCTTTGAGCGATAGCTTAAATTGACAAGAGGCTCGAGTACTTTATTGTTACAAAATTTCAAGGTTCTATGACGCTCCAGTAAAAAGTTACAATCATTTGTATGTTGCAAACTTTCGATAGGTGTAGGACGTACAGTATAGAAGTTAGGGCCATTTGAAGTTTTATCAGTGTTTGAATTGGGGCTCAAGGGTAGCATAGCTTTGACCGATAGCTTAAATTGACAAGAGGCTCGAGTACTTTATTGTTGCAAAATTTCAAGGTTTTATGACGCCCCAGTAAAAAGTTACAAGCATTTGTATGTTGCAAACTTTGATAGGTCTAGGACGTACCGTATAGAAGTTAGGGCCATTTGAAGTTTTATCAGTGTTTGATTTGGGACTCAAGGGTAGCATAGCTTTGAGCGATAGCTTAAATTGACAAGAGGCTCGAGTACTTTATTGTTACAAAATTTCAAGGTTCTATGACGCTCCAGTAAAAAGTTACAATCATTTGTATGTTGCAAACTTTGGTAGGTGTAGGACGTACAGTATAGAAGTTAGGGCCATTTGAAGTTTTATCAGTGTTTGATTTGGGACTCAAGGGTAGCATAGCTTTGAGCGATAGCTTAAATTGACAAGAGGCTCGAGTACTTTATTGTTGCAAAATTTCAAGGTTTTTTGGCGCTAAAGCAAAAATTTACAAGCATTTGTATGTTGCAAACTTTGAGAGGTGTACTACGTACCGGATATAAGTTAGGGTGATTTGAAGTTTCATCAGTGTTTGATTTGGGACTCAAGGGTACCGCTAGCTTTGAGCGAGAGCTTAAATTGACAAGAGGCTCGAGTACTTTATTGTTACAAAATTTCAAGGTTTTATGACACTCCAGTAAACAGTTGCAAGCATTTGTATGTTGCAAACTTTGATAGGTGTAGGACGGACCGTATAGAAGCTAGGGCCATTTTAAGTTTTATCAGTGTTTGATTTGGGACTCAATGGGAGCGCTAGCTTTGAGCGATAGCTTAAATTGACAAGAGGCTCGAGTACTTTATTGTTACAAAATTTCAAGGTTTTATGACGCACCAGTAAAAAGTTACAAGCATTTGTATGTTGCAAACTTTGATAGGTGTAGGACGTACCGTATAGAAGTTAGGGCCATTTGAAGTTTTATCAGTGTTTGGTTTGGGACTCAAGGGTAGCATAGCTTTGAGCAATAGCTTAAATTGACAAGAGGCTCGAGTACTTTATTGTTACAAAATTTCAAGGTTCTATGACGCTCCAGTAAAAAGTTACAAGCATTTGTATGTTGCAAACTTTGATAGGTGTAGGACGTACCGTATAAAAGTTAGGGCCATTTGAAGTTTATCAGTGTTTGATTTGGGACTCAAGGGTAGCATAGCTTTGAGCGATAGCTTAAATTGACAAGAGGCTCGAGTACTTTATTGTTACAAAATTTCAAGGTTTTATGACGCTCCAGTAAAAAGTTACAAGCATTTGTATGCTGCAAACTTTGATAGGTGTAAGACGCACCGTATAGAAGTTAGGGCCATTTGAAGTTTTATCAGTGTTTGATTTGGGACTCAAGGGTAGCATAGCTTTGAGCGATAGCTTAAATGGACAAGAGGCTCGAGTACTTTATTGTTACACAATTTCAAGGTTCTATGACGCTCCAGTAAAAAGTTACAAGCATTTGTATGTTGCAAACTTTGATAGGTGTAGGACATACATTATGGAAGTTAGGGCCATTTGAAGTTTTATCAGTGTTTGATTTGTGACTCAAGGGTAGCATAGCTTTCAGCGATAGCTTAAATTCACAAGAGTACTTTATTGTTACAAAATTTCAATGTTTTATGACGCCCCAGTAAAAAGTTACAAGCATTTGTATGTTGCAAACTTTGATAGGTGTAGGACGTATCGTATAGAAGTTAGGGCCATTTGAAGTTTTATCAGTGTTTGATTTGGGACTCAAGGGTGGCATAGCTTTGAGCGATAGCTTAAATTGACAAGAGGCTCGAGTACTTTATTGTTACAAAATTTCAAGGTTTTATGACGCTCCAGTAAAAAGTTACAAGCATTTGTATGCTGCAAACTTTGATAGGTGTAGGACGCACCGTATAGAAGTTAGGGCCATTTGAAGTTTTATCAGTGTTTGATTTGGGACTCAAGGGTAGCATAGCTTTGAGCGATAGCTTAAATGGACAAGAGGCTCGAGTACTTTATTGTTACAAAATTTCAAGGTTTTATGACGCTCCAGTAAAAAGTTACAAGCATTTGTATGTTGCAAACTTTGATAGGTGTAGGACGTACCGGATAGAAGTTAGGGCCATTTGAAGTTTTATCAGTGTTTGATTTGGGACTCAAGGGTAGCGCTAGCTTTGAGCTATAGATTAAATTGACAAGATTCTCGAGTACTTTATTGTTACAAAATTTCAAGGTTTTATGACACTCCAGTAAAAAGTTGCAAGCATTTGTATGTTGCAAACTTTGCTAGGTGTAGGACGTACCGGATAGAAGTTAGGGCCATTTGAAGTCTTATCAGTGTTTGATTTGGGACTCAAGGGTACCGCTAGCTTTGAGCGAGAGCTTAAATTGACAAGAGGCTCGAGTACTTTATTGTTACAAAATTTCAAGGTTTTATGACACTCCAGTAAACAGGTGCAAGCATTTGTATGCTGCAAACTTTGATAGGTGTAGGACGGACCGTATAGAAGCTAGGGCCATTTTAAGTTTTATCAGTGTTTGATTTGGGACTCAAGGGTAGCGCTAGCTTTGAGCCATAGCTTAAATTGGCAAGAGGCTCGAGTACTTTATTGTTACAAAATTTCAAGGTTTTATGACGCACCAGTAAAAAGTTACAATCATTTGTATGTTGCAAACTTTGATAGGTGTAGGACGTACCGTATAGAAGTTAGGGCCATTTGAAGTTTTATCAGTGTTTGGTTTGGGACTCAAGGGTAGCATAGATTTGAGCAATAGCTTAAATTGACAAGAGGCTCGAGTACTTTATTGTTACAAAATTTCAAGGTTCTACGACGCTCCAGTAAAAAGTTACAAGCATTTGTATGTTGCAAACTTTGATAGGTGTCGGACGTACCGTATAAAAGTTAGGGCCATTTGAAGTTTATCAGTGTTTGATTTGGGACTCAAGGGTAGCATAGCTTTGAGCGATAGCTTAAATTGACAAGAGGCTCGAGTACTTTATTGTTACAAAATTTCAAGGTTTTATGACGCTCCAGTAAAAAGTTACAAGCATTTGTATGCTGCAAACTTTGATAGGTGTAGGACGCACCGTATAGAAGTTAGGGCCATTTGAAGTTTTATCAGTGTTTGATTTGGGACTCAAGGGTAGCATAGCTTTGAGCGATAGCTTAAATGTACAAGAGGCTCGAGTACTTTATTGTTACAAAATTTCAAGGTTTTATGACGCTCCAGTAAAAAGTTACAAGCATTTGTATGTTGCAAACTTTGATAGGTGTAGGACGTACCGGATAGAAGTTAGGGCCATTTGAAGTTTTATCAGTGTTTGATTTGGGACTCAAGGATAGCGCTAGCTTTGAGCTATAGTTTAAATTCACAAGATGCTCGAGTACTTTATTGTTACAAAATTTCAAGGTTTTATGACACTCCAGTAAAAAGTTGCAAGCATTTGTATGTTGCAAATTTTGATAGGTGTAAGACGTCCCGGATAGAAGTTAGGGCCATTTGAAGTTTTATCAGTGTTTGATTTGGGACTCAAGGGTAGCGCTAGCTTTGAGCGTTAGGTTAAATTGACAAGAGGCTCGAGTACTTTATTGTTACAAAATTTCAAGGTTTTATGACACTCCAGTAAACAGTTGCAAGCATTTGTATGTTGCAAACTATGATAGGTGTAGGACGTACCGTATAGAAGCTAGGGCCATTTTAAGATTTATCAGTGTTTGATTTGGGACTCAAGGGTAGCGCTAGCTTTGAGCGATAGCTTAAATTGACAAGAGGCTCGAGTACTTTATTGTTACACAATTTCTAGGTTCTATGACGCTCCAGTAAAAAGTTACAAGCATTTGTATGTTGCAAACTTTGATAGGTGTAGGATGCACCGTATATAAGTTAGGGCCATTTGAAGTTTTATCAGTGTTTGATTTGGGACTCAAGGGTAGCATAGCTTTGAGCGATATCTTAAATGGACAAGAGGCTCGAGTACTTTATTGTTACAAAATTTCAAGGTTTTATGACGCTCCCGTAAAAAGTTACAAGCATTTGTATGTTGCAAACTTTGATAGGTGTTGGACGTACCGTATAGAAGTTAGGGCCATTTGAAGTTTTATTAGTGTTTGATTTGGGACTCAAGGGTAGCATAGCTTTGAGCGATAGCTTAAATTGACAACGGGTTCGAGTACTTTATTGTTACAAAATTTCAAGGTTTTATGACGCTCCAGTAAAAAGTTACAAGCATTTGTATTTAGCAAACTTTGATAGGTGTAGGACGTACCGTATAGAAGTTAGGGCCATTTGAAGTTTTATCAGTGTTTGCGTTGGGACTCTAGGGTAGCAAAGCTTTGAGCGATATCTTAAATTGACAAGAGGCTCGAGTACTTTATTGTTCCAAAATTTCAAGGTTTTATGACGCTCCAGTAAAAAGTTACAAGCATTTGTATGTTGCAAACTTTGATAGGTGTAGGACATACAGTATGGAAGTTAGGGCCATTTGAAGTTTTATCAGTGTTTGATTTGTGACTCAAGGGTAGCATAGCTTTCAGCGATAGCTTAAATTGACAAGAGGCTCGAGTACTTTATTGTTACAAAATTTCAATGTTTTATGACGCCCCAGTAAAAAGTTACAAGCATTTGTATGTTGCAAACTTTGATAGGTGTAGGACGTACCGTATAGAAGTTAGGGCCATTTGAAGTTTTATCAGTGTTTGATTTGGGACTCAAGGGTAGCATAGCTTTGAGCGATAGCTTAAATTGACAAGGGGCTCGAGTACTTTATTGTTGCAAAATTTCAAGGTTTTTTGGCGCTCCAGCAAAAATTTACAAGCATTTGTATGTTGCAAACTTTGAGAGGTGTACTACGTACCGGATATAAGTTAGGGTGATTTGAAGTTTTATCAGTGTTTGATTTGGGACTCAAGGGTAGCGCTAGCTTTGAGCGATAGCTTAAATTGACAAGAGGCTCGAGTACTTTATTGTTACAAAATTTCAAGGTTCTATGACGCTCCAGTAAAAAGTTACAAGCATTTGTATGTTGCAAACTTTGATAGGTGTAGGATGCACCGTATATAAGTTAGGGCCATTTGAAGTTTTATCAGTGTTTGATTTGGGACTCAAGGGTAGCATAGCTTTGAGCGATATCTTAAATGGACAAGAGGCTCGAGTACTTTATTGTTACAAAATTTCAAGGTTTTATGACGCTCCCGTAAAAAGTTACAAGCATTTGTATGTTTGAAGTTTTATCAGTGTTTGATTTGGGACTCAAGGGTAGCATAGCTTTGAGCGATAGCTTAAATTGACAACGGGCTCGAGTACTTTATTGTTACAAAATTTCAAGGTTTTATGACGCTCCAGTAAAAAGTTACAAGCATTTGTATTTAGCAAACTTTGATAGGTGTAGGACGTACCGTATAGAAGTTAGGGCCATTTGAAGTTTTATCAGTGTTTGCGTTGGGACTCTAGGGTAGCAAAGCTTTGAGCGATAGCTTAAATTGACAAGAGGCTCGAGTACTTTATTGTTCCAAAATTTCAAGGTTTTATGACGCTCCAGTAAAAAGTTACAAGCATTTGTATGTTGCAAACTTTGATAGGTGTAGGACATACATTATGGAAGTTAGGGCCATTTGAAGTTTTATCAGTGTTTGATTTGTGACTCAAGGGTAGCATAGCTTTCAGCGATAGCTTAAATTGACAAGAGGCTCGAGTACTTTATTGTTACAAAATTTCAATGTTTTATGACGCCCCAGTAAAAAGTTACAAGCATTTGTATGTTGCAAACTTTGATAGGTGTAGGACGTATCGTATAGAAGTTAGGGCCATTTGAAGTTTTATCAGTGTTTGATTTGGGACTCAAGGGTAGCATAGCTTTGAGCGATAGCTTAAATGGACAAGAGGCTCGATTACTTTATTGTTACAAAATTTCAAGGTTTTATGACGCTCCAGTAAAAAGTTACAAGCATTTGTATGTTGTAAACTTTGATAGGTGTAGGACGTACCGGATAGAAGTTAGGGCCATTTGAAGTTTTATCAGTGTTTGATTTGGGACTCAAGGGTAGTGCTAGCTTTGAGCTATATATTAAATTGACAAGATTCTCGAGTACTTTATTGTTACAAAATTTCAAGGTTTTATGACACTCCAGTAAAAAGTTGCAAGCATTTGTATGTTGCAAACTTTGATAGGTGTAGGACGTACCGGATAGAAGTTAGGGCCATTTGAAGTTTTATCAGTGTTTGATTTGGGACTCAAGGGTAGCATAGCTTTGAGCGATAGCTTAAATGGACAAGAGGCTCGAGTACTTTATTGTTACAAAATTTCAAGGTTTTATGACGCTCCAGTAAAAAGTTACAAGCATTTGTATTTAGCAAACTTTGATAGGTGTAGGACGTACCGTATAGAAGTTAGGGCCATTTGAAGTTTTATCAGTGTTTGCGTTGGGACTCTAGGGTAGCAAAGCTTTGAGCGATAGCTTAAATTGACAAGAGGCTCGAGTACTTTATTGTTCCAAAATTTCAAGGTTTTATGACGCTCCAGTAAAAAGTTACAAGCATTTGTATGTTGCAAACTTTGATAGGTGTAGGACGTACCGGATAGAAGTTAGGGCCATTTGAAGTCTTATCAGTGTTTGATTTGGGACTCAAGGGTACCGCTAGCTTTGAGCGAGAGCTTAAATTGACAAGAGGCTCGAGTACTTTATTGTTACAAAATTTCAAGGTTTTATGACACTCCAGTAAACAGTTGCAAGCATTTGTATGTTGCAAACTTTGATAGGTGTAGGACGGACCGTATAGAAGCTAGGGCTATTTTAAGTTTTATCAGTGTTTCATTTGGGACTCAAGGGTAGCGCTAGCTTTGAGCGATAGCTTAAATTGACAAGAGGCTCGAGTACTTTATTGTTAAAAATTTCAAGGTTTTATGACGCACCAGTAAAAAGTTACAAGCATTTGTATGTTGCAAACTTTGATAGGTGTAGGACGTACCGTAGAGAAGTTAGGGCCATTTGAAGTTTTATCAGTGTTTGGTTTGGGACTCAAGGGTAGCTTAGCTTTGAGCAATAGCTTAAATTGACAAGAGGCTCGAGTACTTTATTGTTACAAAATTTCAAGGTTCTATGACGCTCCAGTAAAAAGTTACAAGCATTTGTATGTTGCAAACTTTGATAGGTGTAGGACGTACCGTATAAAAGTTAGGGCCATTTGAAATTTATCAGTGTTTGATTTGGGACTCAAGGGCAGCATACCTTTGAGCGATAGCTTAAATTGACAAGAGGCTCGAGTACTTTATTGTTACAAAATTTCAAGGTTTTATGACGCTCCAGTAAAGAGTTACAAGCATTTGTATGCTGCAAACTTTGATAGGTGTAGGACGCACCGTATAGAAGTTAGGGCCATTTGAAGTTTTATCAGTGTTTGATTTGGGACTCAAGGGTAGCATAGCTTTGAGCGATAGCTTAAATATACAAGAGGCTCGAGTACTTTATTGTTACAAAATTTCAAGGTTTTATGACGCTCCAGTAAAAAGTTACAAGCATTTGTATGTTGCAAACTTTGATAGGTGTAGGACGTACCGGATAGAAGTTAGGGCCATTTGAAGTTTTATCAGTGTTTGATTTGGGACTCAAGGATAGCGCTAGCTTTGAGCTATAGTTTAAATTCACAAGATGCTCGAGTACTTTATTGTTACAAAATTTCAAGGTTTTATGACACTCCAGTAAAAAGTTGCAAGCATTTGTATGTTGCAAATTTTGATAGGTGTAAGACGTACCGGATAGAAGTTAGGGCCATTTGAAGTTTTATCAGTGTTTGATTTGGGACTCAAGGGTAGCGCTAGCTTTGAGCGTTAGGTTAAATTGACAAGAGGCTCGAGTACTTTATTGTTACAAAATTTCAAGGTTTTATGACACTCCAGTAAACAGTTGCAAGCATTTGTATGTTGCAAACTATGATAGGTGTAGGACGTACCGTATAGAAGCTAGGGCCATTTTAAGATTTATCAGTGTTTGATTTCGGACTCAAGGGTAGCGCTAGCTTTGAGGGACAGCTTAAATTGACAAGAGGCTCGAGTACTTTATTGTTACACAATTTCAAGGTTTTATGACGCTCCAGTAAAAAGTTACAAGCATTTGTATATTGCAAACTTTGATAGGTGTAGGACGTACCGTATAGAAGTTAGGGCCATTTGAAGTTTTATCAGTGTTTGATTTGGGACTCAAGGGTAGCGCTAGCTTTGAGCGATAGCTTAAATTGAAAAGAGGCTCGAGTACGTTATTGTTACACAATTTCAAGGTTTTATGACGCCCCAGTAAAAAGTTACAAGCATTTGTATGTTGCAAACTTTGATAGGTGTAGGACGTACTGTATAGAAGTTAGGGCCATTTGAAGTTTTATCAGTGTTTGGTTTGGGACTCAAGGGTAGCATAGCTTTGAGCAATAGCTTAAATTGACAAGAGGCTCGAGTACTTTATTGTTACAAAATTTCAAGGTTCTATGACGCTCCAGTAAAAAGTTACAAGCATTTGTATGTTGCAAACTTTGATAGGTGTAGGACGTACCGTATAGAAGTTAGGGCCATTTGAAGTTTTATCAGTGTTTGATTTGGGACTCAAGGGTAGCGCTAGCTTTGAGCGATAGCTTAAATTGACAAGAGGCTCGAGTACTTTATTGTTACAAAATTTCAAGGTTTTATGACGCCCCAGTAAAAAGTTACAAGTATGTTGCAAACTTTGATAGGTGTAGGACGTACCGTATAGAAGTTAGGGCCATTTGAAGTTTTATCAGTGTTCGATTTGGGACTCAAGGGTAGCATAGCTTTGAGCGATAGCTTAAATTACAAGAGGCTCGAGTACTTTATTGTTACAAAATTTCAAGGTTTTATGACGCTCCAGTAAAAAGTTACAAGCATTTCTATGCTGCAAACTTTGATAGGTGTAGGACGCACCGTATAGAAGTTAGGGCCATTTGAAGTTTTATCAGTGTTTGATTTGGGACTCAAGGGTAGCATAGCTTTGAGCGATAGCTTAAATGTACAAGAGGCTCGAGTACTTTATTGTTACAAAATTTCAAGGTTTTATGACGCTCCAGTAAAAAGTTACAAGCATTTGTATGTTGCAAACTTTGATAGGTGTAGGACGTACCGGATAGAAGTTAGGGCCATTTGAAGTTTTATCAGTGTTTGATTTGGGACTCAAGGATAGCGCTAGCTTTGAGCTATAGTTTAAATTCACAAGATGCTCGAGTACTTTATTGTTACAAAATTTCAAGGTTTTATGACACTCCAGTAAAAGGTTGCAAGCATTTGTATGTTGCAAACTTTGATAGGTGTAGGACGTACCGTATAGAAGTTAGGGCCATTTGTAGTTTTATCAGTGTTTGGTTTGGGACTCAAGGGTAGCATAGCTTTGAGCAATAGCTTAAATTGACAAGAGGCTCGAGTACTTTATTGTTACAAAATTTCAAGGTTCTATGATGCTCCAGTAAAAAGTTACAAGCATTTGTATGTTGCAAACTTTGATAGGTGTAGGACGTACCGTATAGAAGTTAGGGCCATTTGAAGTTTATCAGTGTTTGATTTGGGACTCAAGGGTAGCATAGCTTTGAGCGATAGCTTAAATTGACAAGAGGCTCGAGTACTTTATTGTTACAAAATTTCAAGGTTTTATGACGCTCCAGTAAAAAGTTACAAGCATTTGTATATTGCAAACTTTGATAGGTGTAGGACGTACCGTATAGAAGTTAGGGCCATTTGAAGTTTTATCAGTGTTTGATTTGGGACTCAAGGGTAGCGCTAGCTTTGAGCGATAGCTTAAATTGACAAGAGGCTCGAGTACTTTATTGTTACAAAATTTCAAGGTTTTATGGCGTTCCAGTAAAAAGTTACAATCATTTGTATGTTGCAAACTTTGATAGGTGTAGGACGTACCGTATAGAAGTTAGGGCCATTTGAAGTTTTATCAGTGTTTGGTTTGGGACTCAAGGGTAGCATAGCTTTGAGCAATAGCTTAAATTTACAAGAGGCTCGAGTACTTTATTGTTACAAAATTTCAAGGTTCTATGACGCTCCAGTAAAAAGTTACAAGCATTTGTATGTTGCAAACTTTGATAGGTGTAGGACGTACCGTATAGAAGTTAGGGCCATTTGAAGTTTATCAGTGTTCGATTTGGGACTCAAGGGTAGCATAGCTTTGAGCGATAGCTTAAATTACAAGAGGCTCGAGTACTTTATTGTTACAAAATTTCAACGTTTTATGACGCTCCAGTAAAAAGTTACAAGCATTTGTATGCTGCAAACTTTGATAGGTGCAGGACACACCATATAGAAGTTAGGGCCATTTGAAGTTTTATCAGTGTTTGATTTGGGACTCAAGGGTAGCATAGCTTTGAGCGATAGCTTAAATGTACAAGAGGCTCGAGTACTTTATTGTTACAAAATTTCAAGGTTTTATGACACTCCAGTAAAAAGTTACAAGCATTTGTATGTTGCAAACTTTGATAGGTGTAGAACGTACCGAATAGAAGTTAGGGCCATTTGAAGTTTTATCAATGTTTGATTTGGGACTCAAGGGTAGCATAGCTTTGAGCGATAGCTTAAATTACAAGAGGCTCGAGTACTTTATTGTTACAAAATTTCAGCGTTTTATGACGCTCCAGTAAAAAGTTACAAGCATTTGTATGCTGCAAACTTTGATAGGTGCAGGACGCACCGTATAGAAGTTAGGGCCATTTGAAGTTTTATCAGTGTTTGATTTGGGACTCAAGGGTAGCATAGCTTTGAGCGATAGCTTTAATGTACAAGAGGCTCGAGTACTTTATTGTTACAAAATTTCAAGGTTTTATGACACTCCAATAAAAAGTTACAAGCATTTGTATGTTGCAAACTTTGATAGGTGTAGAACGTACCGAATAGAAGTTAGGGCCATTTGAAGTTTTATCAGTGTTTGATTTGGGACTCAAGGGTAGCGCTAGCTCTGAGCGATAGCTTAAATTGACAAGAGGCTCGAGTACTTTATTGTTACAAAATTTCAAGGTTTTATGACACTCCAGTAAAAAGTTACACGCATTTGTATGTTGCAAACTTTGATAGGTGTAGGACGTACCGAATAGAAGTTAGGGCCATTTGAGGTTTTATCAATGTTTGATTTGGGACTCAAGGGTAGCATAGCTTTGAGCGATAGCTTAAATTGACAAGAGGCTCGAATACTTTATTGTTACAAAATGTCAAGGTTTTATGACGCTCCAGTAAAAAGTTAAAAGCATTTGTATGGTGCATACTTTGATAGGTATAGGATGCACCGTATAGAAGTTAGGGCCATTTGAAGTTTTATCAGTATTTGATTTGGGACTCAAGGGTAGCATAGCTTTGAGCGATAGGTTAAATTGACAAGAGGCTCGAGTACTTTATTGTTACAAAATTTCAAGGTTTTATGACGCTCCAATAAAAAGTTACAAGTATTTGTATGTTGCAAACTTTGATAGGTGTAGGACGTACCGTATAGAAGTTAGGGCCATTTGAAGTTTTATCAGTGTTTGATTTGGGACTCAAGAGTAGCATAGCTTTCAGCGATAGCTTAAATAAACAAGAGGATCGAGTTCTTTATTGTTACAAAATTTCAAGGTTTTATGACACTCCAGTAAAAAGTTACAAGCATTTGTATGTTGCAAACTTTGATAGGTGTACTACGTATCAGATATAAGTTAGGGTAATTTGAAGTTTTATCAGTGTTTGATTTGGGACTCAAGGTTAGCGCTAGCTTTGAGCGATAGCTTAAATTGACAAGAGGCTCGAGTACTTTATAGTTACAAAATTTCAAGGTTTTATGACACTCCAGTAAAAAGTTGCAAGCATTTGTATGTTGCAAACTTTGATAGCTGTAGGACGTACAGTATAGAAGTAAGGGCCATTTGAAGTTTTATCAGTATTTCATTTGGGACTCAAGGTTAGCGCTAGCTTTGAGCGATAGCTTAAATTGACAAGAGGCTCGTGTACTTTATTGGTACAAAATTTCAAGGTTTTATGACGCCCCAGTAAAAAGTTACAAGCATTTGTATGTTGCAAACTTTGATAGGTGTAGGACGTACCGTATAGAAGTTAGGGCCATTTGAAGTTTTATCAGTGTTTGATTTGGGACTCAAGGGTAGCGCTAGCTTTGAGCGATTGCTTAAATTGACAAGAGGCTCGAGTACTTTATTGTACCAAAATTTCAAGGTTTTATGACACTCCAGTAAAAAGTTGCAAGCATTTGTATGTTGCAAACTTTGATAGGTGTACTACGTACCGGATATAAGTTAGGGTTATTTAAAGTTTTATCAGTGTTTAATTTGGGACTCAAGGGTAGCATAGCTTTGAGCGATAGCTTAAATTGACAAGAGGCTCGAGTACTTTATTGTTACAAAATTTCAAGGTTTTATGACGCTCCAGTAAAAAGTTAAAAGCATTTGTATGTTGCAAACTTTGATAGGTGTAGGACGTACCGTATAGAAGTTAGGGCCATTTGAAGTTTTATCTGTGTTTGATTTGGGACTCAAGGGTAGCACAGCTATGAGCGATAGCTTAAATGTACAAGAGGCTCGAGTACTTTATTGTTACAAAATTTCAAGGTTTTATGACACTCCAGTAAAAAGTTACAAGCATTTGTATGTTGCAAACTTTGATAGGTGTAGAACGTACCGAATAGAAGTTAGGGCCATTTGAAGTTTTATCAGTGTTTGATTTGGGACTCAAGGGTAGCGCTAGCTTTGAGCGATAGCTTAAATTGACAAGAGGCTCGAGTACTTTATTGTTACAAAATTTCAAGGTTTTATGACACTCCAGTAAAAAGTTACAAGCATTTGTATGTTGCAAACTTTGATAGGTGTAGGACGTACCGAATAGAAGTTAGGGCCATTTGAGGTTTTATCAATGTTTGATTTGGGACTCAAGGGTAGCATAGCTTTGAGCGATAGCTTAAATTGACAAGAGGCTCGAATACTTTATTGTTACAAAATTTCAAGGTTTTATGACGCTCCAGTAAAAAGTTAAAAGCATTTGTATGGTGCATACTTTGATAGGTATAGGATGCACCGTATAGAAGTTAGGGCCATTTGAAGTTTTATCAGTATTTGATTTGGGACTCAAGGGTAGCATAGCTTTGAGCGATAGGTTAAATTGACAAGAGGCTCGAGTATTTTATTGTTACAAAATTTCAAGGTTTTATGACGCTCCAATAAAAAGTTACAAGCATTTGTATGTTGCAAACTTTGATAGGTGTAGGACGTACCGTATAGAAGTTAGGGCCATTTGAAGTTTTATCAGTGTTTGATTTGGGACTCAAGAGTAGCATAGCTTTCAGCGATAGCTTAAATGGACAAGAGGATCGAGTTCTTTATTGTTACAAAATTTCAAGGTTTTATGACGCTCCAGTAAAAAGTTACAAGCATTTGTATGTTGCAAACTTTGATAGGTGTACTACGTATCAGATATAAGTTAGGGTAATTTGAAGTTGTATCAGTGTTTGATTTGGGACTCAAGGTTAGCGCTAGCTTTGAGCGATAGCTTAAATTGACAAGAGGCTCGAGTACTTTATAGTTACAAAATATCAAGGTTTTATGACACTCCAGTAAAAAGTTGCAAGCATTTGTATGTTGCAAACTTTGATAGCTGTAGGACGTACAGTATAAAAGTAAGGGCCATTTGAAGTTTTATCAGTATTTCATTTGGGACTCAAGGGTAGCATAGCTTTGAGCGATAGCTTAAATTGACAAGAGGCTCGAGTACTTTATTGTTACAAAATTTCAAGGTTTTATGACGCTCCAGTAAAAAGTTAAAAGCATTTGTATGTTGCAAACTTTGATAGGTGTAGGACGTACCGTATAGAAGTTAGGGCCATTTGAAGTTTTATCTGTGTTTGATTTGGGACTCAAGGGTAGCACAGCTATGAGCGATAGCTTAAATTGACAAGAGGCTCGAGTACTTTATTGTTACAAAATTTCAAGGTTCTATGACGCTCCAGTAAAAAGTTACAAGCATTTGTATGTTGAAAAATTTGATAGGTGTAGGATGTACCGTATAGAAATTAGGGCCATTTGAAGTTTTATCAGTGTTTGATTCGGGACTCAAGGGTAGCATAGCTTTGAGCGATAGCTTAAATTGACAAGAGGCTCGAGTACTTTATTGTTACAAATTTTCAAGGTTTTATGACGCCCCAGTAAAAAGTTACAATCATTTGTATGTTGCAAATTTGGATAGGTGTAGGACGTACCGTATAGAAGTTAGGGCCATTTGAAGTTTTATCAGTGTTTATTTTGGGACTCAAGGGTAGCATAGCTTTGAGCAATAGCTTAAATTTACAAGAGGCTCGAGTACTTTATTGTTACAAAATTTCAAGGTTTTATGACGCTCCAGTAAAAAGTTACAAGCATTTGTATGCTGCAAACTTTGATAGGTGCAGGACGCACCGTATAGAAGTTAGGGCCATTTGAAGTTTTATCAGTGTTTGATTTGGGACTCAAGGGTAGCATAGCTTTGAGCGATAGCTTAAATGTACAAGAGGCTCGAGTACTTTATTGTTACAAAATTTCAAGGTTTTATGACACTCCAGTAAAAAGTTACAAGCATTTGTATGTTGCAAACTTTGATAGGTGTAGAACGTACGGAATAGAAGTTAGGGCCCTTTGAAGTTTTATCAATGTTTGATTTGGGACTCAAGGGTAGCATAGCTTTGAGAGATAGCTTAAATTGACAAGAGGCTTGAATACTTTATTGTTACAAAATTTCAAGGTTTTATGACGCTCCAGTAAAAAGTTACAAGCATTTGTATGGTGCATACTTTGATAGGTGTAGGACGTACCGTAGAGAAGTTAGGGCCATTTGAAGTTTTATCAGTGTTTGATTTGGGACTCAAGGGTAGCGCTAGCTTTGAGCGATAGCTTAAATTGACAAGAGGCTCGAGTACTTTATTGTTACAAAATTTCAAGGTTTTATGACACTCCAGTAAAAAGTTACAAGCATTTGTATGGTGCATACTTTGATAGGTATAGGATGCACCGTATAGAAGTTAGGGCCATTTGAAGTTTTATCAGTATTTGATTTGGGACTCAAGGGTAGCATAGCTTTGAGCGATAGGTTAAATTGACAAGAGGCTCGAGTACTTTATTGTTACAAAATTTCAAGGTTTTATGACGCTCCAATAAAAAGTTACAAGCATTTGTATGTTGCAAACTTTGATAGGTGTAGGACGTACCGTATAGAAGTTAGGGCCATTTGAAGTTTTATCAGTGTTTGATTTGGGACTCAAGAGTAGCATAGCTTTCAGCGATAGCTTAAATGGACAAGAGGATCGAGTTCTTTATTGTTACAAAATTTCAAGGTTTTATGACGCTCCAGTAAAAAGTTACAAGCATTTGTATGTTGCAAACTTTGATAGGTGTACTACGTATCAGATATAAGTTAGGGTAATTTGAAGTTTTATCAGTGTTTGATTTGGGACTCAAGGTTAGCGCTAGCTTTGAGCGATAGCTTAAATTGACAAGAGGCTCGAGTACTTTATAGTTACAAAATTTCAAGGTTTTATGACACTCCAGTAAAAAGTTGCAAGCATTTGTATGTTGCAAACTTTGATAGCTGTAGGACGTACAGTATAGAATTAAGGGCCATTTGAAGTTTTATCAGTATTTCATTTGGGACTCAAGGTTAGCGCTAGCTTTGAGCGATAGCTTAAATTGACAAGAGGCTCGTGTACTTTATTGGTACAAAATTTCAAGGTTTTATGACGCCCCAGTAAAAAGTTACAAGCATTTGTATGTTGCAAACTTTGATAGGTGTAGGACGTACCGTATAGAAGTTAGGGCCATTTGAAGTTTTATCAGTGTTTGATTTGGGACTCAAGGGTAGCGCTAGCTTTGAGCGATTGCTTAAATTGACAAGAGGCTCGAGTACTTTATTGTTACAAAATTTCAAGGTTTTATGACACTCCAGTAAAAAGTTGCAAGCATTTGTATGTTGCAAACTTTGATAGGTGTACTACGTACCGGATATAAGTTAGGGTTATTTAAAGTTTTATCAGTGTTTAATTTGGGACTCAAGGGTAGCATAGCTTTGAGCGATAGCTTAAATTGACAAGAGGCTCGAGTACTTTATTGTTACAAAATTTCAAGGTTTTATGACGCTCCAGTAAAAAGTTAAAAGCATTTGTATGTTGCAAACTTTGATAGGTGTAGGACGTACCGTATAGAAGTTAGGGCCATTTGAAGTTTTATCTGTGTTTGATTTGGGACTCAAGGGTAGCACAGCTATGAGCGATAGCTTAAATGTACAAGAGGCTCGAGTACTTTATTGTTACAAAATTTCAAGGTTTTATGACACTCCAGTAAAAAGTTACAAGCATTTGTATGTTGCATACTTTGATAGGTATAGGATGCACCGTATAGAAGTTAGGGCCATTTGAAGTTTTATCAGTATTTGATTTGGGACTCAAGGGTAGCATAGCTTTGAGCGATAGGTTAAATTGACAAGAGGCTCGAGTATTTTATTGTTACAAAATTTCAAGGTTTTATGACGCTCCAATAAAAAGTTACAAGCATTTGTATGTTGCAAACTTTGATAGGTGTAGGACGTACCGTATAGAAGTTAGGGCCATTTGAAGTTTTATCAGTGTTTGATTTGGGACTCAAGAGTAGCATAGCTTTCAGCGATAGCTTAAATGGACAAGAGGATCGAGTTCTTTATTGTTACAAAATTTCAAGGTTTTATGACGCTCCAGTAAAAAGTTACAAGCATTTGTATGTTGCAAACTTTGATAGGTGTACTACGTATCAGATATAAGTTAGGGTAATTTGAAGTTGTATCAGTGTTTGATTTGGGACTCAAGGTTAGCACTAGCTTTGAGCGATAGCTTAAATTGACAAGAGGCTCGAGTACTTTATAGTTACAAAATATCAAGGTTTTATGACACTCCAGTAAAAAGTTGCAAGCATTTGTATGTTGCAAACTTTGATAGCTGTAGGACGTACAGTATAGAAGTAAGGGCCATTTGAAGTTTTATCAGTATTTCATTTGGGACTCAAGGGTAGCATAGCTTTGAGCGATAGCTTAAATTGACAAGAGGCTCGAGTACTTTATTGTTACAAAATTTCAAGGTTTTATGACGCTCCAGTAAAAAGTTAAAAGCATTTGTATGTTGCAAACTTTGATAGGTGTAGGACGTACCGTATAGAAGTTAGGGCCATTTGAAGTTTTATCTGTGTTTGATTTGGGACTCAAGGGTAGCACAGCTATGAGCGATAGCTTAAATTGACAAGAGGCTCGAGTACTTTATTGTTACAAAATTTCAAGGTTCTATGACGCTCCAGTAAAAAGTTACAAGCATTTGTATGTTGAAAAATTTGATAGGTGTAGGATGTACCGTATAGAAATTAGGGCCATTTGAAGTTTTATCAGTGTTTGATTCGGGACTCAAGGGTAGCATAGCTTTGAGCGATAGCTTAAATTGACAAGAGGCTCGAGTACTTTATTGTTACAAATTTTCAAGGTTTTATGACGCCCCAGTAAAAAGTTACAATCATTTGTATGTTGCAAATTTGGATAGGTGTAGGACGTACCGTATAGAAGTTAGGGCCATTTGAAGTTTTATCAGTGTTTGGTTTGGGACTCAAGGGTAGCATAGCTTTGAGCAATAGCTTAAATTTACAAGAGGCTCGAGTACTTTATTGTTACAAAATTTCAAGGTTTTATGACGCTCCAGTAAAAAGTTACAAGCATTTGTATGCTGCAAACTTTGATAGGTGCAGGACGCACCGTATAGAAGTTAGGGCCATTTGAAGTTTTATCAGTGTTTGATTTGGGACTCAAGGGTAGCATAGCTTTGAGCGATAGCTTAAATGTACAAGAGGCTCGAGTACTTTATTGTTACAAAATTTCAAGGTTTTATGACACTCCAGTAAAAAGTTACAAGCATTTGTATGTTGCAAACTTTGATAGGTGTAGAACGTACGGAATAGAAGTTAGGGCCCTTTGAAGTTTTATCAATGTTTGATTTGGGACTCAAGGGTAGCATAGCTTTGAGAGATAGCTTAAATTGACAAGAGGCTTGAATACTTTATTGTTACAAAATTTCAAGGTTTTATGACGCTCCAGTAAAAAGTTACAAGCATTTGTATGGTGCATACTTTGATAGGTGTAGGACGTACCGTAGAGAAGTTAGGGCCATTTGAAGTTTTATCAGTGTTTGATTTGGGACTCAAGGGTAGCGCTAGCTTTGAGCGATAGCTTAAATTGACAAGAGGCTCGAGTACTTTATTGTTACAAAATTTCAAGGTTTTATGACACTCCAGTAAAAAGTTACAAGCATTTGTATGGTGCATACTTTGATAGGTATAGGATGCACCGTATAGAAGTTAGGGCCATTTGAAGTTTTATCAGTATTTGATTTGGGACTCAAGGGTAGCATAGCTTTGAGCGATAGGTTAAATTGACAAGAGGCTCGAGTACTTTATTGTTACAAAATTTCAAGGTTTTATGACGCTCCAATAAAAAGTTACAAGCATTTGTATGTTGCAAACTTTGATAGGTGTAGGACGTACCGTATAGAAGTTAGGGCCATTTGAAGTTTTATCAGTGTTTGATTTGGGACTCAAGAGTAGCATAGCTTTCAGCGATAGCTTAAATGGACAAGAGGATCGAGTTCTTTATTGTTACAAAATTTCAAGGTTTTATGACGCTCCAGTAAAAAGTTACAAGCATTTGTATGTTGCAAACTTTGATAGGTGTACTACGTATCAGATATAAGTTAGGGTAATTTGAAGTTTTATCAGTGTTTGATTTGGGACTCAAGGTTAGCGCTAGCTTTGAGCGATAGCTTAAATTGACAAGAGGCTCGAGTACTTTATAGTTACAAAATTTCAAGGTTTTATGACACTCCAGTAAAAAGTTGCAAGCATTTGTATGTTGCAAACTTTGATAGCTGTAGGACGTACAGTATAGAATTAAGGGCCATTTGAAGTTTTATCAGTATTTCATTTGGGACTCAAGGTTAGCGCTAGCTTTGAGCGATAGCTTAGATTGACAAGAGGCTCGTGTACTTTATTGGTACAAAATTTCAAGGTTTTATGACGCCCCAGTAAAAAGTTACAAGCATTTGTATGTTGCAAACTTTGATAGGTGTAGGACGTACCGTATAGAAGTTAGGGCCATTTGAAGTTTTATCAGTGTTTGATTTGGGACTCAAGGGTAGCGCTAGCTTTGAGCGATTGCTTAAATTGACAAGAGGCTCGAGTACTTTATTGTTACAAAATTTCAAGGTTTTATGACACTCCAGTAAAAAGTTGCAAGCATTTGTATGTTGCAAACTTTGATAGGTGTACTACGTACCGGATATAAGTTAGGGTTATTTAAAGTTTTATCAGTGTTTAATTTGGGACTCAAGGGTAGCATAGCTTTGAGCGATAGCTTAAATTGACAAGAGGCTCGAGTACTTTATTGTTACAAAATTTCAAGGTTTTATGACGCTCCAGTAAAAAGTTAAAAGCATTTGTATGTTGCAAACTTTGATAGGTGTAGGACGTACCGTATAGAAGTTAGGGCCATTTGAAGTTTTATCTGTGTTTGATTTGGGACTCAAGGGTAGCACAGCTATGAGCGATAGCTTAAATGTACAAGAGGCTCGAGTACTTTATTGTTACAAAATTTCAAGGTTTTATGACACTCCAGTAAAAAGTTACAAGCATTTGTATGTTGCAAACTTTGATAGGTGTAGAACGTACCGAATAGAAGTTAGGGCCATTTGAAGTTTTATCAGTGTTTGATTTGGGACTCAAGGGTAGCGCTAGCTTTGAGCGATAGCTTAAATTGACAAGGGGCTCGAGTACTTTATTGTTACAAAATTTCAAGGTTTTATGACACTCCAGTAAAAAGTTACAAGCATTTGTATGTTGCAAACTTTGATAGGTGTAGGACGTACCGAATAGAAGTTAGGGCCATTTGAGGTTTTATCAATGTTTGATTTGGGACTCAAGGGTAGCATAGCTTTGAGCGATAGCTTAAATTGACAAGAGGCTCGAATACTTTATTGTTACAAAATGTCAAGGTTTTATGACGCTCCAGTAAAAAGTTAAAAGCATTTGTATGGTGCATACTTTGATAGGTATAGGATGCACCGTATAGAAGTTAGGGCCATTTGAAGTTTTATCAGTATTTGATTTGGGACTCAAGGGTAGCATAGCTTTGAGCGATAGGTTAAATTGACAAGAGGCTCGAGTATTTTATTGTTACAAAATTTCAAGGTTTTATGACGCTCCAATAAAAAGTTACAAGCATTTGTATGTTGCAAACTTTGATAGGTGTAGGACGTACCGTATAGAAGTTAGGGCCATTTGAAGTTTTATCAGTGTTTGATTTGGGACTCAAGAGTAGCATAGCTTTCAGCGATAGCTTAAATGGACAAGAGGATCGAGTTCTTTATTGTTACAAAATTTCAAGGTTTTATGACGCTCCAGTAAAAAGTTACAAGCATTTGTATGTTGCAAACTTTGATAGGTGTACTACGTATCAGATATAAGTTAGGGTAATTTGAAGTTTTATCAGTGTTTGATTTGGGACTCAAGGTTAGCGCTAGCTTTGAGCGATAGCTTAAATTGACAAGAGGCTCGAGTACTTTATAGTTACAAAATTTCAAGGTTTTATGACACTCCTGTAAAAAGTTGCAAGCATTTGTATGTTGCAAACTTTGATAGCTGTAGGACGTACAGTATAGAAGTAAGGGCCATTTGAAGTTTTATCAGTATTTCATTTGGGACTCAAGGTTAGCGCTAGCTTTGAGCGATAGCTTAAATTGACAAGAGGCTCGTGTACTTTATTGGTACAAAATTTCAAGGTTTTATGACGCCCCAGTAAAAAGTTACAAGCATTTGTATGTTGCAAGCTTTGATAGGTGTAGGACGTACCGTATAGAAGTTAGGGCCATTTGAAGTTTTATCAGTGTTTGATTTGGGACTCAAGGGTAGCGCTAGCTTTGAGCGATTGCTTAAATTGACAAGAGGCTCGAGTACTTTATTGTTACAAAATTTCAAGGTTTTATGACACTCCAGTAAAAAGTTGCAAGCATTTGTATGTTGCAAACTTTGATAGGTGTACTACGTACCGGATATAAGTTAGGGTTATTTAAAGTTTTATCAGTGTTTAATTTGGGACTCAAGGGTAGCATAGCTTTGAGCGATAGCTTAAATTGACAAGAGGCTCGAGTACTTTATTGTTACAAAATTTCAAGGTTTTATGACGCTCCAGTAAAAAGTTAAAAGCATTTGTATGTTGCAAACTTTGATAGGTGTAGGACGTACCGTATAGAAGTTAGGGCCATTTGAAGTTTTATCTGTGTTTGATTTGGGACTCAAGGGTAGCACAGCTATGAGCGATAGCTTAAATTGACAAGAGGCTCGAGTACTTTATTGTTACAAAATTTCAAGGTTCTATGACGCTCCAGTAAAAAGTTACAAGCATTTGTATGTTGAAAAATTTGATAGGTGTAGGATGTACCGTATAGAAATTAGGGCCATTTGAAGTTTTATCAGTGTTTGATTCGGGACTCAAGGGTAGCATAGCTTTGAGCGATAGCTTAAATTGACAAGAGGCTCGAGTACTTTATTGTTACAAATTTTCAAGGTTTTATGACGCCCCAGTAAAAAGTTACAATCATTTGTATGTTGCAAACTTTGATAGGTGTAGGACGCACCGTATAGAAGTTAGGGCCATTTGAAGTTTTATCAGTGTTTGATTTGGGACTCAAGGGTAGCATAGCTTTGAGCGATAGCTTAAATGTACAAGAGGCTCGAGTACTTTATTGTTACAAAATTTCAAGGTTTTATGACACTCCAGTAAAAAGTTACAAGCATTTGTATGTTGCAAACTTTGATAGGTGTAGAACGTACGGAATAGAAGTTAGGGCCCTTTGAAGTTTTATCAATGTTTGATTTGGGACTCAAGGGTAGCATAGCTTTGAGAGATAGCTTAAATTGACAAGAGGCTTGAATACTTTATTGTTACAAAATTTCAAGGTTTTATGACGCTCCAGTAAAAAGTTACAAGCATTTGTATGGTGCATACTTTGATAGGTGTAGGACGTACCGTAGAGAAGTTAGGGCCATTTGAAGTTTTATCAGTGTTTGATTTGGGACTCAAGGGTAGCGCTAGCTTTGAGCGATAGCTTAAATTGACAAGAGGCTCGAGTACTTTATTGTTACAAAATTTCAAGGTTTTATGACACTCCAGTAAAAAGTTACAAGCATTTGTATGGTGCATACTTTGATAGGTATAGGATGCACCGTATAGAAGTTAGGGCC